>OX638067.1:20310569-20910569 GCA_951804385.1 Trifolium dubium
TTAGCGTAATTTAGTAGTATTCTTAGCTTTTTTTTTTTTTAGATTTTTTTTTGGGAATAAATACCTTTGCAGTCCCTATAAATATACAAAATTTCATTTTTTAGGGCAATTCAGTTGCATTTTTAGCATATTTTTTTTAGATTATTTTTGGGAATAAATACATTTGCAGTCCTTATAAATATACAAAATTTCATTTTTAGTCCCTAAAACAATTTTCATCAGGTTATGGTCCCTCAAATATTTCCTATCATGATTTTTTGTCCTTATTGTGTGGGAGAGGTTCTTATCTCTATTATATAAATTACGATAGTTTCACGGAGCTCTCTCATGCATTCTCAAGAAAATTTGCTTATGTGTCATTCAATTAGAGCTTCTCTAAGATTTTTTTTTTATATTTTTTTTAGATATTTTTTAGTGTAATTTAGTTGTATTCTTAGCATGTTTTTTTTTAGGTTTTTTTTTGGGAATAAATACCTTTGCAGTCCCTATAAATATACAAAATTTCATTTTTTAGGGCAATTCAGTTGCATTCTTATCATGTTTTTTTAGATTTTTTTTTGGGAATAAATACATTTGCAGTCCTTATAAAAATACAAAATTTCATTTTTAGTCCCTAAAAATATTTTCAGCAAGTTATGGTCCCTCAAATATTTCCTATCATGATTTTTTGTCCTTATTTTCAGAAAATTTGCTTATGTGTCATTCAATTAGAGCTTCTCTAAGATTTTTTTTTATATTTTTTTTAGATTTTTCTTTAGCGTAATTTAGTTGTATTCTTAGCATGTTTTTTTTTTTGATTTTTTTTTGGGAATACATTTGCAGTCCTTATAAATATACAAAATTTCATTTTTAGTCACTAAAAATATTTTCACCAGGTTATGGTCCCTTAAATATTTCCTATCATGATTATTTGTCCTTATTTTGTGGGAGAGGTTCTTATATCTATATCTATTATATACATTATGATAGTTCCACGGAGCACTCTCATGCGTTTTCAAGAAAATTTGCTTATGTGTAATTCAATTAGAGCTTCTCTAAGATTTTTTTTTATATTTTTTTTACATTTTTTTTTAGCGTAATTTAGTAGTATTCTTAGCATGTTTTTTTTTTTAGATTTTTTTTTTGAAGTAAATACCTTTGCAGTCACTATAAATATACAAAATTTCATTTTTTAGGGCAATTCAGTTGCATTCTTAGCAATTTTTTTTTAGATTTTTTTTTGAGAATAAATACCTTTGCAGTCCTTATAAATATACAAAATTTCATTTTTAGTCCCTAAAAATATTTTCAGCAAGTTATGGTCCCTCAAATATTTCCTATCATGATTATTTGTCCTTATTTTGTGGGAGAGGTTCTTATATCTATATCTATTATATACATTACGATAGTTCCACGGAGCTCTCTCATGCGTTCTCAAGAAAATTTGTTTATGTGTAATTCAATTAGAGCTTCTCTAAGATTTTTTTTATATTTTTTTTAGATATTTTTTTAGCGTAATTTAGTAGTATTCTTAGCATGTTTTTTTTTTGGATTTTTTTTTGGGATAAAATACCTTTGCAGTCCCTATAAATATACAAAATTTCATTTTTTAGGGCAATTCAGTTGCATTCTTAGCATATTTTTTTTAGATTTTTTTTGGGAATAAATACATTTGCAGTTCTTATAATTATACAAAATTTCATTTTTAGTCCCTAAAATAATTTTCATCAGGTTATGGTCCCTCAAATATTTCCTATCATGATTTTTTGTCCTTATTGTGTGGGAGAGGTTCTTATCTCTATTATATACATTACGATAGTTTCACGGAGCTCTCTCATGCATTCTCAAGAAAATTTGCTTATGTGTCATTCAATTAGAGCTTCTCTAAGATTTTTTTTTATATTTTTTTAGATATTTTTTTTGCGTAATTTAGTTGTATTCTTAGCATGTTTTATTTTTAGATTTTTTTTTTGGAGTAAATACCTTTGCAGTCCCTATAGATATACAAAATTTCATTTTTTAGGGCAATTCAGTTGCATTCTTAGCTTGTTTTTTTTAGATTTTTTTTTGGGAATAAATACATTGCAGTCTTTATAAATATACAAAATTTCATTTTTAGTCCCTAAAACAATTTTCATCAGGTTATGGTCCCTCAAATATTTCCTATCATGATTTTTTGTCCTTATTGTGTGGGAGAGGTTCTTATCTCTATTATATAAATTACGATAGTTTCACGGAGCTCTTTCATGCATTCTCAAGAAAATTTGCTTATGTGTCATTCAATTAGAGCTTCTCTAAGATTTTTTTTTTATATTTTTTTTAGATATTTTTTAGTGTAATTTAGTTGTATTCTTAGCATGTTTTTTTTTAGGTTTTTTTTTGGGAATAAATACCTTTGCAGTCCCTATAAATATACAAAATTTCATTTTTTAGGGCAATTCAGTTGCATTCTTATCATGTTTTTTTAGATTTTTTTTTTGGGAATAAATACATTTGCAGTCCTTATAAAAATACAAAATTTCAGTTTTAGTCCCTAAAAATATTTTCAGCAAGTTATGGTCCCTCAAATATTTCCTATCATGATTTTTTGTCCTTATTTTCAGAAAATTTGCTTATGTGTCATTCAATTAGAGCTTCTCTAAGATTTTTTTTTATATTTTTTTTAGATTTTTCTTTAGCGTAATTTAGTTGTATTCTTAGCATGTTTTTTTTTTTGATTTTTTTTTGGGAATACATTTGCAGTCCTTATAAATATACAAAATTTCATTTTTAGTCACTAAAAATATTTTCACCAGGTTATGGTCCCTTAAATATTTCCTATCATGATTATTTGTCCTTATTTTGTGGGAGAGGTTCTTATATCTATATCTATTATATACATTACGATAGTTCCACTGAGCTCTCTCATGCGTTTTCAAGAAAATTTGCTTATGTGTAATTCAATTAGAGCTTCTCTAAGATTTTTTTTTATATTTTTTTTACATTTTTTTTTAGCGTAATTTAGTAGTATTCTTAGCATGTTTTTTTTTTAGATTTTTTTTTTGAAGTAAATACCTTTGCAGTCACTATAAATATACAAAATTTCATTTTTTAGGGCAATTCAGTTGCATTCTTAGCAATTTTTTTTTAGATTTTTTTTTGAGAATAAATACCTTTGCAGTCCTTATAAATATACAAAATTTCATTTTTAGTCCCTAAAAATATTTTCAGCAAGTTATGGTCCCTCAAATATTTCCTATCATGATTATTTGTCCTTATTTTGTGGGAGAGGTTCTTATATCTATATCTATTATATACATTACAATAGTTCCACGGAGCTCTCTCATGCGTTCTCAAGAAAATTTGCTTATGTGTAATTCAATTAGAGCTTCTCTAAGATTTTTTTTTATATTTTTTTTAGATATTTTTTTAGCGTAATTTAGTAGTATTCTTAGCATGTTTTTTTTTTTTAGATTATTTTTTGGGAAAAAATACCTTTGCAGTCCCTATAAATATACAAAATTTCATTTTTTAGGGCAATTCAGTTGCATTCTTAGCATATTTTTTTTAGATTTTTTTTGAGAATAAATACATTTGCAGTTCTTATAAATATACAAAATTTCATTTTTAGTCCCTAAAAATATTTTCAGCAAGTTATGGTCCCTCAAATATTTTCTATCATGATTATTTGTCCTTATTTTGTGGGAGAGGTTCTTATATCTATATCTATTATATACATTACGATAGTTCCACGGAGCTCTCTCATGCGTTCTCAAGAAAATTTGTTTATGTGTAATTCAATTAGAGCTTCTCTAAGATTTTTTTTATATTTTTTTTAGATATTTTTTTAGCGTAATTTAGTAGTATTCTTAGCATGTTTTTTTTTTAGATTTTTTTTTGGGATAAAATACCTTTGCAGTCCCTATAAATATACAAAATTTCATTTTTTAGGGCAATTCAGTTGCATTCTTAGCATATTTTTTTTAGATTTTTTTTGGGAATAAATACATTTGCAGTTCTTATAATTATACAAAATTTCATTTTTAGTCCCTAAAATAATTTTCATCAGGTTATGGTCCCTCAAATATTTCCTATCATGATTTTTTGTCCTTATTGTGTGGGAGAGGTTCTTATCTCTATTATATACATTACGATAGTTTCACGGAGCTCTCTCATGCATTCTCAAGAAAATTTGCTTATGTGTCATTCAATTAGAGCTTCTCTAAGATTTTTTTTTATATTTTTTTAGATATTTTTTTTGCGTAATTTAGTTGTATTCTTAGCATGTTTTATTTTTAGATTTTTTTTTTGGAGTAAATACCTTTGCAGTCCCTATAAATATACAAAATTTCATTTTTTAGGTCAATTCAGTTGCATTCTTAGCTTGTTTTTTGTAGATTTTTTTTTGGGAATAAATACATTGCAGTCTTTATAAATATACAAAATTTCATTTTTAGTCCCTAAAACAATTTTCATCAGGTTATGGTCCCTCAAATATTTCCTATCATGATTTTTTGTCCTTATTGTGTGGGAGAGGTTCTTATCTCTATTATATAAATTACGATAGTTTCACGGAGCTCTCTCATGCATTCTCAAGAAAATTTGCTTATGTGTCATTCAATTAGAGCTTCTCTAAGATTTTTTTTTTATATTTTTTTTAGATATTTTTTAGTGTAATTTAGTTGTATTCTTAGCATGTTTTTTTTTAGGTTTTTTTTTGGGAATAAATACCTTTGCAGTCCCTATAAATATACAAAATTTCATTTTTTAGGGCAATTCAGTTGCATTCTTATCATGTTTTTTTAGATTTTTTTTTTGGGAATAAATACATTTGCAGTCCTTATAAAAATACAAAATTTCAGTTTTAGTCCCTAAAAATATTTTCAGCAAGTTATGGTCCCTCAAATATTTCCTATCATGATTTTTTGTCCTTATTTTCAGAAAATTTGCTTATGTGTCATTCAATTAGAGCTTCTCTAAGATTTTTTTTTATATTTTTTTTAGATTTTTCTTTAGCGTAATTTAGTTGTATTCTTAGCATGTTTTTTTTTTTGATTTTTTTTTGGGAATACATTTGCAGTCCTTATAAATATACAAAATTTCATTTTTAGTCACTAAAAATATTTTCACCAGGTTATGGTCCCTCAAATATTTCCTATCATGATTTTTTGTCCTTATTGTGTGGGAGAGGTTCTTATCTCTATTATATACATTACGATAGTTTCACGGAGCTCTCTCATGCATTCTCAAGAAAATTTGCTTATGTGTCATTCAATTAGAGCTTCTCTAAGATTTTTTTTTATATTTTTTTTAGATATTTTTTTTGCGTAATTTAGTTGTATTCTTAGCATGTTTTATTTTTAGATTTTTTTTTGGGAGTAAATACCTTTGCAGTCCCTATAAATATACAAAATATCATTTTTTAGGGCAATTCAGTTGCATTCTTAGCTTGTTTTTTTTAGATTTTTTTTTGGGAATAAATACATTGCAGTCTTTATAAATATACAAAATTTCATTTTTAGTCCCTAAAATAATTTTCATCAGGTTATGGTCCCTCAAATATTTCCTATCATGATTTTTTGTCCTTATTGTGTGGGAGAGGTTCTTATCTCTATTATATACATTACGATAGTTTCACGGAGCTCTCTCATGCATTCTCAAGAAAATTTGCTTATGTGTCATTCAATTAGAGCTTCTCTAAGATTTTTTTTTATATTTTTTTTAGATATTTTTTTTGCGTAATTTAGTTGTATTCTTAGCATGTTTTATTTTTAGATTTTTTTTTGGGAGTAAATACCTTTGCAGTCCCTATAAATATACAAAATTTCATTTTTTAGGGCAATTCAGTTGCATTCTTAGCTTGTTTTTTTTAGATTTTTTTTTGGGAATAAATACATTGCAGTCTTTATAAATATACAAAATTTCATTTTTAGTCCCTAAAACAATTTTCATCAGGTTATGGTCCCTCAAATATTTCCTATCATGATTTTTTGTCCTTATTGTGTGGGAGAGGTTCTTATCTCTATTATATAAATTACGATAGTTTCACGGAGCTCTCTCATGCATTCTCAAGAAAATTTGCTTATGTGTCATTCAATTAGAGCTTCTCTAAGATTTTTTTATTATATTTTTTTTAGATATTTTTTAGTGTAATTTAGTTGTATTCTTAGCATGTTTTTTTTTAGGTTTTTTTTTGGGAATAAATACCTTTGCAGTCCCTATAAATATACAAAATTTCATTTTTTAGGGCAATTCAGTTGCATTCTTATCATGTTTTTTTAGATTTTTTTTTTGGGAATAAATACATTTGCAGTCCTTATAAAAATACAAAATTTCAGTTTTAGTCCCTAAAAATATTTTCAGCAAGTTATGGTCCCTCAAATATTTCCTATCATGATTTTTTGTCCTTATTTTCAGAAAATTTGCTTATGTGTCATTCAATTAGAGCTTCTCTAAGATTTTTTTTAATATTTTTTTTAGATTTTTCTTTAGCGTAATTTAGTTGTATTCTTAGCATGTTTTTTTTTTTGATTTTTTTTTGGGAATACATTTGCAGTCCTTATAAATATACAAAATTTCATTTTTAGTCACTAAAAATATTTTCACCAGGTTATGGTCCCTTAAATATTTCCTATCATGATTATTTGTCCTTATTTTGTGGGAGAGGTTCTTATATCTATATCTATTATATACATTACGATAGTTCCACGGAGCTCTCTCATGCGTTTTCAAGAAAATTTGCTTATGTGTAATTCAATTAGAGCTTCTCTAAGATTTTTTTTTATATTTTTTTTACATATTTTTTTAGCGTAATTTAGTAGTATTCTTAGCATGTTTTTTTTTTAGATTTTTTTTTTGAAGTAAATACCTTTGCAGTCACTATAAATATACAAAATTTCATTTTTTAGGGCAATTCAGTTGCATTCTTAGCAATTTTTTTTAGATTTTTTTTTGAGAATAAATACCTTTGCAGTCCTTATAAATATACAAAATTTCATTTTTAGTCCCTAAAAATATTTTCAGCAAGTTATGGTCCCTCAAATATTTCCTATCATGATTATTTGTCCTTATTTTGTGGGAGAGGTTCTTATATCTATATCTATTATATACATTACGATAGTTCCACGGAGCTCTCTCATGCGTTCTCAAGAAAATTTGTTTATGTGTAATTCAATTAGAGCTTCTCTAAGATTTTTTTTATATTTTTTTAAGATATTTTTTTAGCGTAATTTAGTAGTATTCTTAGCATGTTTTTTTTTTAGATTTTTTCTTGGGAAAAAATACCTTTGCAGTCCCTATAAATATACAAAATTTCATTTTTTAGGGCAATTCAGTTGCATTCTTAGCATATTTTTTTTAGATTTTTTTTGGGAATAAATACATTTGCATTTCTTATAAATATACAAAATTTCATTTTTAGTCCCTAAAATAATTTTCATCAGGTTATGGTCCCTCAAATATTTCCTATCATGATTTTTTGTCCTTATTGTGTGGGAGAGGTTCTTATCTCTATTATATACATTACGATAGTTTCACGGAGCTCTCTCATGCGTTCTCAAGAAAATTTGCTTATGTGTAATTCAATTAGAGCTTCTCTAAGATTTTTTTTTATATTTTTTTTAGATATTTTTTTTGCGTAATTTAGTTGTATTCTTAGCATGTTTTATTTTTAGATTTTTTTTTGGGAGTAAATACCTTTGCAGTCCCTATAAATATACAAAATATCATTTTTTAGGGCAATTCAGTTGCATTCTTAGCTTGTTTTTTTTAGATTTTTTTTTGGGAATAAATACATTGCAGTCTTTATAAATATACAAAATTTCATTTTTAGTCCCTAAAATAATTTTCATCAGGTTATGGTCCCTCAAATATTTCCTATCATGATTTTTTGTCCTTATTGTGTGGGAGAGGTTCTTATCTCTATTATATACATTACGATAGTTTCACGGAGCTCTCTCATGCATTCTCAAGAAAATTTGCTTATGTGTCATTCAATTAGAGCTTCTCTAAGATTTTTTTTTATATTTTTTTTAGATATTTTTTTTGCGTAATTTAGTTGTATTCTTAGCATGTTTTATTTTTAGATTTTTTTTTGGGAGTAAATACCTTTGCTGTCCCTATAAATATACAAAATTTCATTTTTTAGGGCAATTCAGTTGCATTCTTAGCTTGTTTTTTTTAGATTTTTTTTTGGGAATAAATACATTGCAGTCTTTATAAATATACAAAATTTCATTTTTAGTCCCTAAAACAATTTTCATCAGGTTATGGTCCCTCAAATATTTCCTATCATGATTTTTTGTCCTTATTGTGTGGGAGAGGTTCTTATCTCTATTATATAAATTACGATAGTTTCACGGAGCTCTCTCATGCATTCTCAAGAAAATTTGCTTATGTGTCATTCAATTAGAGCTTCTCTAAGATTTTTTTTTTATATTTTTTTTAGATATTTTTTAGTGTAATTTAGTTGTATTCTTAGCATGTTTTTTTTTAGGTTTTTTTTTGGGAATAAATACCTTTGCAGTCCCTATAAATATACAAAATTTCAATTTTTAGGGCAATTCAGTTGCATTCTTATCATGTTTTTTTAGATTTTTTTTTTGGGAATAAATACATTTGCAGTCCTTATAAAAATACAAAATTTCATTTTTAGTCCCTAAAAATATTTTCAGCAAGTTATGGTCCCTCAAATATTTCCTATCATGATTATTTGTCCTTATTTTGTGGGAGAGGTTCTTATATCTATATCTATTATATACATTACGATAGTTCCACGGAGCTCTCTCATGCGTTCTCAAGAAAATTTGTTTATGTGTAATTCAATTAGAGCTTCTCTAAGATTTTTTTTATATTTTTTTAAGATATTTTTTTAGCGTAATTTAGTAGTATTCTTAGCATGTTTTTTTTTTAGATTTTTTTTTGGGAGTAAATACCTTTGCAGTCCCTATAAATATACAAAATTTCATTTTTTAGGGCAATTCAGTTGCATTCTTAGCATATTTTTTTTAGATTTTTTTTGGGAATAAATACATTTGCAGTTCTTATAAATATACAAAATTTCATTTTTAGTCCCTAAAATAATTTTCATCAGGTTATGGTCCCTCAAATATTTCCTATCATGATTTTTTGTCCTTATTGTGTGGGAGAGGTTCTTATCTCTATTATATACATTACGATAGTTTCACGGAGCTCTCTCATGCATTCTCAAGAAAATTTGCTTATGTGTAATTCAATTATTGCTTCTCTAAGATTTTTTTTAATATTTTTTTTAGATATTTTTTTAGCGTAATTTAGTAGTATTCTTAGCATGTTTTTTTTTTAGATTTTTTTTTTGGAGTAAATACCTTTGCAGTTACTATAAATATACAAAATATCATTTTTTAGGGCAATTCAGTTGCATTCTTAGCAATTTTTTTTTAGATTTTTTTTTGAGAATAAATACCTTTGCAGTCCTTATAAATATACAAAATTTCATTTTTAGTCCCTAAAACAATTTTCAGCAAGTTATGGTCCCTCAAATATTTCCTATCATGATTATTTGTCCTTATTTTGTGGGAGAGGTTCTTATATCTATATCTATTATATACATTACGATAGTTCCACGGAGCTCTCTCATGCGTTCTCAAGAAAATTTGCTTATGTGTAATTCAATTAGAGCTTCTCTAAGATTTTTTTTTATATTTTTTTTAGATATTTTTTTTGCGTAATTTAGTTGTATTCTTAGCATGTTTTATTTTTAGATTTTTTTTTGGGAGTAAATACCTTTGCAGTCCCTATAAATATACAAAATATCATTTTTTAGGGCAATTCAGTTGCATTCTTAGCTTGTTTTTTATAGATTTTTTTTTGGGAATAAATACATTGCAGTCTTTATAAATATACAAAATTTCATTTTTAGTCCCTAAAATAATTTTCATCAGGTTATGGTCCCTCAAATATTTCCTATCATGATTTTTTGTCCTTATTGTGTGGGAGAGGTTCTTATCTCTATTATATACATTACGATAGTTTCACGGAGCTCTCTCATGCATTCTCAAGAAAATTTGCTTATGTGTAATTCAATTAGAGCTTCTCTAAGATTTTTTTTTATATTTTTTTTAGATATTTTTTTTGCGTAATTTAGTTGTATTCTTAGCATGTTTTATTTTTAGATTTTTTTTTGGGAGTAAATACCTTTGCTGTCCCTATAAATATACAAAATTTCATTTTTTAGGGCAATTCAATTGCATTCTTAGCTTGTTTTTTTTAGATTTTTTTTTGGGAATAAATACATTGCAGTCTTTATAAATATACAAAATTTCATTTTTAGTCCCTAAAACAATTTTCATCAGGTTATGGTCCCTCAAATATTTCCTATCATGATTTTTTGTCCTTATTGTGTGGGAGAGGTTCTTATCTCTATTATATAAATTACGATAGTTTCACGGAGCTCTCTCATGCATTCTCAAGAAAATTTGCTTATGTGTCATTCAATTAGAGCTTCTCTAAGATTTTTTTTTTATATTTTTTTTAGATATTTTTTAGTGTAATTTAGTTGTATTCTTAGCATGTTTTATTTTTAGATTTTTTTTTGGGAGTAAATACCTTTGCTGTCCCTATAAATATACAAAATTTCATTTTTTAGGGCAATTCAGTTGCATTCTTAGCTTGTTTTTTTTAGATTTTTTTTTGGGAATAAATACATTGCAGTCTTTATAAATATACAAAATTTCATTTTTAGTCCCTAAAACAATTTTCATCAGGTTATGGTCCCTCAAATATTTCCTATCATGATTTTTTGTCCTTATTGTGTGGGAGAGGTTCTTATCTCTATTATATAAATTACGATAGTTTCACGGAGCTCTCTCATGCATTCTCAAGAAAATTTGCTTATGTGTCATTCAATTAGAGCTTCTCTAAGATTTTTTTTTTATATTTTTTTTAGATATTTTTTAGTGTAATTTAGTTGTATTCTTAGCATGTTTTTTTTTAGGTTTTTTTTTGGGAATAAATACCTTTGCAGTCCCTATAAATATACAAAATTTCAATTTTTAGGGCAATTCAGTTGCATTCTTATCATGTTTTTTTAGATTTTTTTTTTGGGAATAAATACATTTGCAGTCCTTATAAAAATACAAAATTTCATTTTTAGTCCCTAAAAATATTTTCAGCAAGTTATGGTCCCTCAAATATTTCCTATCATGATTATTTGTCCTTATTTTGTGGGAGAGGTTCTTATATCTATATCTATTATATACATTACGATAGTTCCACGGAGCTCTCTCATGCGTTCTCAAGAAAATTTGTTTATGTGTAATTCAATTAGAGCTTCTCTAAGATTTTTTTTATATTTTTTTAAGATATTTTTTTAGCGTAATTTAGTAGTATTCTTAGCATGTTTTTTTTTTAGATTTTTTTTTGGGAGTAAATACCTTTGCAGTCCCTATAAATATACAAAATTTCATTTTTTAGGGCAATTCAGTTGCATTCTTAGCATATTTTTTTTAGATTTTTTTTGGGAATAAATACATTTGCAGTTCTTATAAATATACAAAATTTCATTTTTAGTCCCTAAAATAATTTTCATCAGGTTATGGTCCCTCAAATATTTCCTATCATGATTTTTTGTCCTTATTGTGTGGGAGAGGTTCTTATCTCTATTATATACATTACGATAGTTTCACGGAGCTCTCTCATGCATTCTCAAGAAAATTTGCTTATGTGTAATTCAATTATTGCTTCTCTAAGATTTTTTTTAATATTTTTTTTAGATATTTTTTTAGCGTAATTTAGTAGTATTCTTAGCATGTTTTTTTTTTAGATTTTTTTTTTGGAGTAAATACCTTTGCAGTTACTATAAATATACAAAATATCATTTTTTAGGGCAATTCAGTTGCATTCTTAGCAATTTTTTTTTAGATTTTTTTTTGAGAATAAATACCTTTGCAGTCCTTATAAATATACAAAATTTCATTTTTAGTCCCTAAAACAATTTTCAGCAAGTTATGGTCCCTCAAATATTTCCTATCATGATTATTTGTCCTTATTTTGTGGGAGAGGTTCTTATATCTATATCTATTATATACATTACGATAGTTCCACGGAGCTCTCTCATGCGTTCTCAAGAAAATTTGCTTATGTGTAATTCAATTAGAGCTTCTCTAAGATTTTTTTTTATATTTTTTTTAGATATTTTTTTTGCGTAATTTAGTTGTATTCTTAGCATGTTTTATTTTTAGATTTTTTTTTGGGAGTAAATACCTTTGCAGTCCCTATAAATATACAAAATATCATTTTTTAGGGCAATTCAGTTGCATTCTTAGCTTGTTTTTTATAGATTTTTTTTTGGGAATAAATACATTGCAGTCTTTATAAATATACAAAATTTCATTTTTAGTCCCTAAAATAATTTTCATCAGGTTATGGTCCCTCAAATATTTCCTATCATGATTTTTTGTCCTTATTGTGTGGGAGAGGTTCTTATCTCTATTATATACATTACGATAGTTTCACGGAGCTCTCTCATGCATTCTCAAGAAAATTTGCTTATGTGTCATTCAATTAGAGCTTCTCTAAGATTTTTTTTTATATTTTTTTTAGATATTTTTTTTGCGTAATTTAGTTGTATTCTTAGCATGTTTTATTTTTAGATTTTTTTTTGGGAGTAAATACCTTTGCTGTCCCTATAAATATACAAAATTTCATTTTTTAGGGCAATTCAATTGCATTCTTAGCTTGTTTTTTTTAGATTTTTTTTTGGGAATAAATACATTGCAGTCTTTATAAATATACAAAATTTCATTTTTAGTCCCTAAAACAATTTTCATCAGGTTATGGTCCCTCAAATATTTCCTATCATGATTTTTTGTCCTTATTGTGTGGGAGAGGTTCTTATCTCTATTATATAAATTACGATAGTTTCACGGAGCTCTCTCATGCATTCTCAAGAAAATTTGCTTATGTGTCATTCAATTAGAGCTTCTCTAAGATTTTTTTTTTATATTTTTTTTAGATATTTTTTAGTGTAATTTAGTTGTATTCTTAGCATGTTTTTTTTTAGGTTTTTTTTTGGGAATAAATACCTTTGCAGTCCCTATAAATATACAAAATTTCAATTTTTAGGGCAATTCAGTTGCATTCTTATCATGTTTTTTTAGATTTTTTTTTTGGGAATAAATACATTTGCAGTCCTTATAAAAATACAAAATTTCATTTTTAGTCCCTAAAAATATTTTCAGCAAGTTATGGTCCCTCAAATATTTCCTATCATGATTTTTTGTCCTTATTTTCAGAAAATTTGCTTATGTGTCATTCAATTAGAGCTTCTCTAAGATTTTTTTTTATATTTTTTTTAGATTTTTCTTTAGCGTAATTTAGTTGTATTCTTAGCATGTTTTTTTTTTTGATTTTTTTTTGGGAATACATTTGCAGTCCTTATAAATATACAAAATTTCATTTTTAGTCACTAAAAGTATTTTCACCAGGTTATGGTCCCTTAAATATTTCCTATCATGATTATTTGTCCTTATTTTGTGGGAGAGGTTCTTATATCTATATCTATTATATACATTACGATAGTTGCACGGAGCTCTCTCATGCGTTTTCAAGAAAATTTGCTTATGTGTAATTCAATTATAGCTTCTCTAAGATTTTTTTTTATATTTTTTTTACATATTTTTTTAGCGTAATTTAGTAGTATTCTTAGCATGTTTTTTTTTTAGATTTTTTTTTTGAAGTAAATACCTTTGCAGTCACTATAAATATACAAAATTTCATTTTTTAGGGCAATTCAGTTGCATTCTTAGCAAATTTTTTTAGATTTTTTTTTGAGAATAAATACCTTTGCAGTCCTTATAAATATACAAAATTTCATTTTTAGTCCCTAAAAATATTTTCAGCAAGTTATGGTCCCTCAAATATTTCCTATCATGATTATTTGTCCTTATTTTGTGGGAGAGGTTCTTATATCTATATCTATTATATACATTACGATAGTTCCACGGAGCTCTCTCATGCGTTCTCAAGAAAATTTGTTTATGTGTAATTCAATTAGAGCTTCTCTAAGATTTTTTTTATATTTTTTTTAGATATTTTTTTAGCGTAATTTAGTAGTATTCTTAGCATGTTTTTTTTTTAGATTTTTTTTTGGGAAAAAATACCTTTGCAGTCCCTATAAATATACAAAATTTCATTTTTTAGGGCAATTCAGTTGCATTCTTAGCATATTTTTTATAGATTTTTTTTGGGAATAAATACATTTGCAGTTCTTATAAATATACAAAATTTCATTTTTAGTCCCTAAAATAATTTTCATCAGGTTATGGTCCCTCAAATATTTCCTATCATGATTTTTTGTCCTTATTGTGTGGGAGAGGTTCTGATCTCTATTATATACATTACGATAGTTTCACGGAGCTCTCTCATGCATTCTCAAGAAAATTTGCTTATGTGTAATTCAATTATTGCTTCTCTAAGATTTTTTTTTATATTTTTTTTAGATATTTTTTTAGCGTAATTTAGTAGTATTCTTAGCATGTTTTTTTTTTAGATTTTTTTTTTGGAGTAAATACCTTTGCAGTCACTATAAATATACAAAATTTCATTTTTTAGGGCAATTCAGTTGCATTCTTAGCAATTTTTTTTTGAGAATAAATACCTTTGCAGTCCTTATAAATATACAAAATTTCATTTTTAGTCCCTAAAAATATTTTCAGCAAGTTATGGTCCCTCAAATATTTCCTATCATGATTATTTGTCCTTATTTTGTGGGAGAGGTTCTTATATCTATATCTATTATATACATTACGATAGTTCCACGGAGCTCTCTCATGCGTTCTCAAGAAAATTTGCTTATGTGTAATTCAATTAGAGCTTCTCTAAGATTTTTTTTTATATTTTTTTTAGATATTTTTTTAGCGTAATTTAGTTGTATTCTTAGCATGTTTTTTTTTTTAGATTATTTTTTGGGAAAAAATACCTTTGCAGTCCCTATAAATATACAAAATTTCATTTTTTAGGGCAATTCAGTTGCATTCTTAGCATATTTTTTTTAGATTTTTTTTGGGAATAAATACATTTGCAGTTCTTATAAATATACAAAATTTCGTTTTTAGTCCCTAAAATAATTTTCATCAGGTTATGGTCCCTCAAATATTTCCTATCATGATTTTTTGTCCTTATTGTGTGGGAGACGTTCTTATCTCTATTATATACATTACGATAGTTTCACGGAGCTCTCTTATGCATTCTCAAGAAAATTTGCTTATGTGTCATTCAATTAGAGCTTCTCTAAGATTTTTTTTTATATTTTTTTTAGATATTTTTTTTGCGTAATTTAGTTGTATTCTTAGCATGTTTTATTTTTAGATTTTTTTTTTGGAGTAAATATCTTTGCAGTCCCTATAAATATACAAAATTTCATTTTTTAGGGCAATTCAGTTGCATTCTTAGCTTGTTTTTTTTAGATTTTTTTTTGGGAATAAATACATTGCAGTCTTTATAAATATACAAAATTTCATTTTTAGTCCCTAAAAATATTTTCACCAGGTTAAAGTCCCTCAAATATTTCCTATAATGATTATTTGTCCTTATTTTGTGGGAGAGGTTCTTATATCTATATCTATTATATACATTACGATAGTTCCACGGAGCTCTCTCATGCGTTCTCAAGAAAATTTGCTTATGTGTAATTCAATTAGAGCTTCTCTAAGATTTTTTTTTATATTTTTTTTAGATATTTTTTTAGCGTAATTTAGTAGTATTCTTAGCATGTTTTTTTTTTAGATTTTTTTTTCGGAATAAATACCTTTGCAGTCCCTATAAATATACAAAATTTCATTTTTTAGGGCAATTCAGTTGCAATCTTATCATGTTTTTTTTAGATTTTTTTTTTGGGAATAAATACATTTGCAGTCCTTATAAATATACAAAATTTCATTTTTAGTCCCTAAAAATATTTTCAGCAAGTTATGGTCCCTCAAATATTTCCTATCATGATTTTTTGTCCTTATTTTGTGCGAGAGGTTCTTATCTCTATTATATACATTACGATAGTTCCACGTAGCTCTCTCATGCGTTCTCAAGAAAATTTGCTTATGTGTCATTCAATTAGAGCTTCTCTAAGATTTTTTTTTATATTTTTTTTAGATTTTTCTTTAGCGTAATTTAGTTGTATTCTTAGCATGTTTTTTTTTTTAGATTTTTTTTTTGGGAATACCTTTGCAGTCCTTATAAATCTACAAAATTTCATTTTTAGTCCCTAAAAATATTTTCACCAGGTTATGGTCCCTCAAATATTTCCTATCATGATTATTTATCCTTATTTTGTGGGAGAGGTTCTTATATCTATATCTATTATATACATTACGATAGTTCCACGGAGCTCTCTCATGGGTTCTCAAGAAAATTTGCTTATGTGTAATTCAATACCTTTGCAGTCCTTATAAATATACAAAATTTCATTTTTAGTCCCTAAAAATATTTTCAGCAAGTTATGGTCCCTCAAATATTTCCTATCATGATTTTTTGTCCTTATTTTGTGCGAGAGGTTCTTATCTCTATTATATACATTACGATAGTTCCACGTAGCTCTCTCATGCGTTCTCAAGAAAATTTGCTTATGTGTCATTCAATTAGAGCTTCTCTAAGATTTTTTTTTATATTTTTTTTAGATTTTTCTTTAGCGTAATTTAGTTGTATTCTTAGCATGTTTTTTTTTTCGATTTTTTTTTTGGGAATACCTTTGCAGTCCTTATAAATATACAAAATTTCATTTTTAGTCCCTAAAAATATTTTCACCAGGTTATGGTCCCTCAAATATTTCCTATCATGATTATTTGTCCTTTTTTTGTGGGAGAGGTTCTTATATATATATCTATTATATACATTACGATAGTTCCACGGAGCTCTCTCATGCGTTCTCAAGAAAATTTGCTTATGTGTAATTCAATTAGAGCTTCTCTAAGATTTTTTTTTATATTTTTTTTAGATATTTTTTTAGCGTAATTTAGTAGTATTCTTAGCATGTTTTTTTTTTTAGATTATTTTTTGGGAAAAAATACCTTTGCAGTCCCTATAAATATACAAAATTTCATTTTTTAGGGCAATTCAGTTGCATTCTTGGCATATTTTTTTTAGATTTTTTTTGGGAATAAATACCTTTGCAGTCCTTATAAATCTACAAAATTTCATTTTTAGTCCCTAAAAATATTTTCACCAGGTTATGGTCCCTCAAATATTTCCTATCATGATTATTTGTCCTTATTTTGTGGGAGAGGTTCTTATATCTATATCTATTATATACATTACGATAGTTCCACGGAGCTCTCTCATGCGTTCTCAAGAAAATTTGTTTATGTGTAATTCAATTAGAGCTTCTCTAAGATTTTTTTTATATTTTTTTTAGATATTTTTTTAGCGTAATTTAGTAGTATTCTTAGCATGTTTTTTTTTTAGATTTTTTTTTGGGAAAAAATACCTTTGCAGTCCCTATAAATATACAAAATTTCATTTTTTAGGGCAATTCAGTTGCATTCTTAGCATATTTTTTTTAGATTTTTTTTGGGAATAAATACATTTGCAGTTCTTATAAATATACAAAATTTCATTTTTAGTCTCTAAAATAATTTTCATCAGGTTATGGTCCCTCAAATATTTCCTATCATGATTTTTTGTCCTTATTGTGTGGGAGAGGTTCTGATCTCTATTATATACATTACGATAGTTTCACGGAGCTCTCTCATGCATTCTCAAGAAAATTTGCTTATGTGTCATTCAATTAGAGCTTCTCTAAGATTTTTTTTTATATTTTTTTTAGATATTTTTTTTGCGTAATTTAGTTGTATTCTTAGCATGTTTTATTTTTAGATTTTTTTTTTGGAGTAAATATCTTTGCAGTCCCTATAAATATACAAAATTTCATTTTTTAGGGCAATTAAGTTGTATTTTTAGCATATTTTTTTTAGATTTTTTTTGGGAATAAATACATTTGCAGTCCTTATAAATATACAAAATTTCATTTTTAGTCCCTAAAACAATTTTCATCAGGTTATGGTCCCTCAAATATTTCCTATCATGATTTTTTGTCCTTATTGTGTGGGAGAGGTTCTTATCTCTATTATATACATTACGATAGTTTCACGGAGCTCTCTCATGCATTCTCAAGAAAATTTGCTTATGTGTCATTCAATTAGAGCTGCTCTAAGATTTTTTTTTATATTTTTTTTAGATATTTTTTTAGTGTAATTTAGTTGTATTCTTAGCATTTTTTTTTTAGGTTTTTTTTTGGGAATAAATACCTTTGCAGTCCCTATAAATATACAAAATTTCATTTTTTAGGGCAATTCAGTTGCAATCTTATCATGTTTTTTTTAGATTTTTTTTTTGGGAATAAATACATTTGCAGTCCTTATAAATATACAAAATTTCATTTTTAGTCCCTAAAAATATTTTCAGCAAGTTATGGTCCCTCAAATATTTCCTATCATGATTTTTTGTCCTTATTTTGTGCGAGAGGTTCTTATCTCTATTATATACATTACGATAGTTCCACGTAGCTCTCTCATGCGTTCTCAAGAAAATTTGCTTATGTGTCATTCAATTTGAGCTTCTCTAAGATTTTTTTTTATATTTTTTTTAGATTTTTCTTTAGCGTAATTTAGTTGTATTCTTAGCATGTTTTTTTTTTTAGATTTTTTTTTTGGGAATACCTTTGCAGTCCTTATAAATCTACAAAATTTCATTTTTAGTCCCTAAAAATATTTTCACCAGGTTATGGTCCCTCAAATATTTCCTATCATGATTATTTGTCCTTATTTTGTGGGAGAGGTTCTTATATCTATATCTATTATATACATTACGATAGTTCCACGGAGCTCTCTCATGCGTTCTCAAGAAAATTTGTTTATGTGTAATTCAATTAGAGCTTCTCTAAGATTTTTTTTAATATTTTTTTTAGATATTTTTTTAGCGTAATTTAGTAGTATTCTTAGCATGTTTTTTTTTTAGATTTTTTTTTTGGAGTAAATACCTTTGCAGTCCCTATAAATATACAAAATTTCATTTTTTAGGGCAATTCAGTTGCATTCTTAGCAATTTTTTTTTAGATTTTTTTTTTGAGAATAAATACCTTTGCAGTCCTTATAAATATACAAAATTTCATTTTTAGTCCCTAAAAATATTTTCAGCAAGTTATGGTCCCTCAAATATTTCCTATCATGATTTTTTGTCCTTATTTTGTGCGAGAGGTTCTTATCTCTATTATATACATTACGATAGTTCCACGTAGCTCTCTCATGCGTTCTCAAGAAAATTTGCTTATGTGTCATTCAATTAGAGCTTCTCTAAGAATTTTTTTTATATTTTTTTTAGATTTTTCTTTAGCGTAATTTAGTTGTATTCTTAGCATGTTTTTTTTTTCGATTTTTTTTTTGGGAATACCTTTGCAGTCCTTATAAATATACAAAATTTCATTTTTAGTCCCTAAAAATATTTTCACCAGGTTATGGTCCCTCAAATATTTCCTACCATGATTATTTGTCCTTTTTTTGTGGGAGAGGTTCTTATATATATATCTATTATATACATTACGATAGTTCCACGGAGCTCTCTCATGCGTTCTCAAGAAAATTTGCTTATGTGTAATTCAATTAGAGCTTCTCTAAGATTTTTTTTTATATTTTTTTTAGATATTTTTTTAGCGTAATTTAGTAGTATTCTTAGCATGTTTTTTTTTTAGATTTTTTTTTGGGAAAAAATACCTTTGCAGTCCCTATAAATATACAAAATTTCATTTTTTAGGGCAATTCAGTTGCATTCTTAGCATATTTTTTTTAGATTTTTTTCGGGAATAAATACATTTGCAGTTCTTATAAATATATAAAATTTCATTTTTAGTCCCTAAAACAATTTTCATCAGGTTATGGTCCCTCAAATATTTCCTATCATGATTTTTTGTCCTTATTGTGTGGGAGAGGTTCTTATCTCTATTATATACATTACGATAGTTTCACGGAGCTCTCTCATGCATTCTCAAGAAAATTTGCTTATGTGTCATTCAATTAGAGCTTCTCTAAGATTTTTTTTTATATTTTTTTTAGATATTTTTTTAGCGTAATTTAGTTGTATTCTTAGCATGTTTTATTTTTAGATTTTTTTTTGGGAGTAAATACCTTTGCAGTCCCTATAAATATACAAAATTTCATTTTTTAGGGCAATTCAGTTGCATTCTTAGCTTATTTTTTTTAGATTTTTTTTTGGGAATAAATACATTGCAGTCCTTATAAATATACAAAATTTCATTTTTAGTCCCTAAAACAATTTTCATCAGGTTATGGTCGCTCAAATATTTCCTATCATGATTTTTTGTCCTTATTTTGTGGGAGAGGTTCTTATCTCTATTATATACATTACGATAGTTCCACGGAGCTCTCTCATGCATTTTCAAGAAAATTTGCTTATGTGTCATTCAATTAGAGCTTCTCTAAGATTTTTTTTAGATATTTTTTTAGCGTAATTCAGTTGCACTCTTAGCATGTTTTTTTTTTAGATTTTTTTTTTTGGAATAAATACCTTTGCAGTCCTTATAAATATACAAAATTTCATTTTTTAGGGTAATTCAGTTGCATTCTTAGCAATTTTTTTTTAGATTTTTTTTTGAGAATAAATACCTTTGCAGTCCTTATAAATATACAAAATTTCATTTTTAGTCCCTAAAAATATTTTCACCAGGTTATGGTCCCTCAAATATTTCCTTTCATGATTATTTGTCCTTATTTTGTAGGAGAGGTTCTTATATCTATATCTATTATATACATTACGATAGTTCTACGGAGCTCTCTTATGCGTTCTCAAGAAAATTTGCTTATGTGTCATTCAATAAGAGCTTCTCTAAGATTTTTTTTTATATTTTTTTTAGATTTTTCTTTAGCGTAATTTAGTTGTATTCTTAGCATGTTTTTTTTTTAGATTTTTTTTTTGGGAATACCTTTGCAGTCTTTATAAATATACAAAATTTTATTTTTAGTCCCTAAAAATATTTTCACCAGGTTATGGTCCCTCAAATATTTCCTTTCATGATTATTTGTCCTTATTTTGTAGGAGAGGTTCTTATATCTATATCTATTATATACATTACGATAGTTCTACGGAGCTCTCTCATGCGTTCTCAAGAAAATTTGCTTATGTGTCATTCAATAAGAGTTTCTCTAAGATTTTTTTTTATATTTTTTTTAGATTTTTCTTTAGCGTAATTTAGTTGTATTCTTAGTATGTTTTTTTTTTAGATTTATTTTTTGGGAATACCTTTGCAGTCCTTATAAATATACAAAATTTCATTTTTAGTCCCTAAAAATATTTTCACCAGGTTATGGTCCCTCAAATATTTCCTTTCATGATTATTTGTCCTTATTTTGTGGGAGAGGTTCTTATATCTATATCTATTATATACATTACGATAATTCCATGGAGCTCTCTCATGCGTTCTCAAGAAAATTTGCTTATGTGTAATTCAATTATTGCTTCTCTAAGATTTTTTTTAATATTTTTTTTAGATATTTTTTTAGCGTAATTTAGTAGTATTCTTAGCATGTTTTTTTTTTAGATTTTTTTTTTGGAGTAAATACCTTTGCAGTCACTATAAATATACAAAATTTCATTTTTTAGGGCAATTCAGTTGCATTCTTAGCAATTTTTTTTTAGATTTTTTTTTGAGAAAAATACCTTTGCAGTCCTTATAAATATACAAATTTTCATTTTTAGTCCCTAAAAATATTTTCAGCAAGTTATGGTCCCTCAAATATTTCTTATCATGATTATTTGTCCTTATTTTGTGGGAGAGGTTCTTATATCTATATCTATTATATACATTACGATAGTTCCACGGAGCTCTCTCATGCGTTCTCAAGAAAATTTGCTTATGTGTAATTCAATTAGAGCTTCTCTAAGATTTTTTTTTATATTTTTTTTAGATATTTTTTTAGCGTAATTTAGTAGTATTCTTAGCATGTTTTTTTTTTAGATTTTTTTTTGGGAAAAAATACCTTTGCAGTCCCTATAAATATACAAAATTTCATTTTTTAGGGCAATTCAGTTGCATTCTTAGCATATTTTTTTTAGATTTTTTTTGGGAATAAATACATTTGCAGTTCTTATAAATATACAAAATTTCATTTTTAATCCCTAAAATAATTTTCATCAGGTTATGGTCCTTCAAATATTTCCTATCATGATTTTTTGTCCTTATTGTGTGGGAGAGATTCTTATCTCTATTATATACATTACGATAGTTTCACGGAGCTCTCTCATGTATTCTCAAGAAAATTTGCTTATGTGTCATTCAATTAGAGCTTCTCTAAGATTTTTTTTTATATTTTTTTTAGATATTTTTTTAGCGTAATTTAGTTGTATTCTTAGCATGTTTTATTTTTAGATTTTTTTTTGGGAGTAAATACCTTTGCAGTCCCTATAAATATACAAAATTTCATTTTTTAGGGCAATTCAGTTGCATTCTTAGCTTATTTTTTTTAGATTTTTTTTTGGGAATAAATACATTGCAGTCCTTATAAATATACAAAATTTCATTTTTAGTCCCTAAAACAATTTTCATCAGGTTATGGTCGCTCAAATATTTCCTATCATGATTTTTTGTCCTTATTTTGTGGGAGAGGTTCTTATCTCTATTATATACATTACGATAGTTCCACGGAGCTCTCTCATGCATTTTCAAGAAAATTTGCTTATGTGTCATTCAATTAGAGCTTCTCTAAGATTTTTTTTAGATATTTTTTTAGCGTAATTCAGTTGCACTCTTAGCATGTTTTTTTTTTAGATTTTTTTTTTTGGAATAAATACCTTTGCAGTCCTTATAAATATACAAAATTTCATTTTTTAGGGTAATTCAGTTGCATTCTTAGCAATTTTTTTTTAGATTTTTTTTTGAGAATAAATACCTTTGCAGTCCTTATAAATATACAAAATTTCATTTTTAGTCCCTAAAAATATTTTCACCAGGTTATGGTCCCTCAAATATTTCCTTTCATGATTATTTGTCCTTATTTTGTAGGAGAGGTTCTTATATCTATATCTATTATAAAAATTACGATAGTTCTACGGAGCTCTCTTATGCGTTCTCAAGAAAATTTGCTTATGTGTCATTCAATAAGAGCTTCTCTAAGATTTTTTTTTATATTTTTTTTAGATTTTTCTTTAGCGTAATTTAGTTGTATTCTTAGCATGTTTTTTTTTTAGATTTTTTTTTTGGGAATACCTTTGCAGTCTTTATAAATATACAAAATTTTATTTTTAGTCCCTAAAAATATTTTCACCAGGTTATGGTCCCTCAAATATTTCCTTTCATGATTATTTGTCCTTATTTTGTAGGAGAGGTTCTTATATCTATATCTATTATATACATTACGATAGTTCTACGGAGCTCTCTCATGCGTTCTCAAGAAAATTTGCTTATGTGTCATTCAATAAGAGCTTCTCTAAGATTTTTTTTTATATTTTTTTTAGATTTTTCTTTAGCGTAATTTAGTTGTATTCTTAGTATGTTTTTTTTTTAGATTTATTTTTTGGGAATACCTTTGCAGTCCTTATAAATATACAAAATTTCATTTTTAGTCCCTAAAAATATTTTCACCAGGTTATGGTCCCTCAAATATTTCCTTTCATGATTATTTGTCCTTATTTTGTGGGAGAGGTTCTTATATCTATATCTATTATATACATTACGATAATTCCATGGAGCTCTCTCATGCGTTCTCAAGAAAATTTGCTTATGTGTAATTCAATTATTGCTTCTCTAAGATTTTTTTTAATATTTTTTTTAGATATTTTTTTAGCGTAATTTAGTAGTATTCTTAGCATGTTTTTTTTTTAGATTTTTTTTTTGGAGTAAATACCTTTGCAGTCACTATAAATATACAAAATTTCATTTTTTAGGGCAATTCAGTTGCATTCTTAGCAATTTTTTTTTAGATTTTTTTTTGAGAAAAATACCTTTGCAGTCCTTATAAATATACAAATTTTCATTTTTAGTCCCTAAAAATATTTTTAGCAAGTTATGGTCCCTCAAATATTTCTTATCATGATTATTTGTCCTTATTTTGTGGGAGAGGTTCTTATATCTATATCTATTATATACATTACGATAGTTCCACGGAGCTCTCTCATGCGTTCTCAAGAAAATTTGCTTATGTGTAATTCAATTAGAGCTTCTCTAAGATTTTTTTTTATATTTTTTTTAGATATTTTTTTAGCGTAATTTAGTAGTATTCTTAGCATGTTTTTTTTTTAGATTTTTTTTTGGGAAAAAATACCTTTGCAGTCCCTATAAATATACAAAATTTCATTTTTTAGGGCAATTCAGTTGCATTCTTAGCATATTTTTTTTAGATTTTTTTTGGGAATAAATACATTTGCAGTTCTTATAAATATACAAAATTTCATTTTTAGTCCCTAAAATAATTTTCATCAGGTTATGGTCCCTCAAATATTTCCTATCATGATTTTTTGTCCTTATTGTGTGGGAGAGGTTCTTATCTCTATTATATACATTACGATAGTTTCACGGAGGTCTCTCATGCATTCTCAAGAAAATTTGCTTATGTGTCATTCAATTAGAGCTTCTCTAAGATTTTTTTTTATATTTTTTTTAGATATTTTTTTTGCGTAATTTAGTTGTATTCTTAGCATGTTTTATTTTTAGATATTTTTTTGGGAGTAAATACCTTTGCAGTCCCTATAAATATACAAAATTTCATTTTTTAGGGCAATTCAGTTGCATTCTTAGCTTGTTTTTTCTGGATTTCTTTTTGGGAATAAATACATTGCAGTCTTTATAAATATACAAAATTTCATTTTTAGTCCCTAAAATAATTTTCATCAGGTTATGGTCCCTCAAATATTTCCTATCATGATTTTTTGTCCTTATTGTGTGG
This sequence comes from Trifolium dubium, assembly GCA_951804385.1. Taxonomy (NCBI): domain Eukaryota; kingdom Viridiplantae; phylum Streptophyta; class Magnoliopsida; order Fabales; family Fabaceae; genus Trifolium; species Trifolium dubium. Next base: position 20,335,445 of record OX638067.1, read on the forward strand.
GAGAGGTTCTTATCTCTATTATATACATTACGATAGTTTCACGGAGCTCTCTCATGCATTCTCAAGAAAATTTGCTTATGTGTCATTCAATTAGAGCTTCTCTAAGATTTTTTTTTATATTTTTTTTAGATATTTTTTTTGCGTAATTTAGTTGTATTCTTAGCATGTTTTATTTTTAGATTTTTTTTTGGGAGTAAATACCTTTGCTGTCCCTATAAATATACAAAATTTCATTTTTTAGGGCAATTCAGTTGCATTCTTAGCTTGTTTTTTTTAGATTTTTTTTTGGGAATAAATACATTGCAGTCTTTATAAATATACAAAATTTAATTTTTAGTCCCTAAAACAATTTTCATCAGGTTATGGTCCCTCAAATATTTCCTATCATGATTTTTTGTCCTTATTGTGTGGGAGAGGTTCTTATCTCTATTATATAAATTACGATAGTTTCACGAAGCTCTCTCATGCATTCTCAAGAAAATTTGCTTATGTGTCATTCAATTAGAGCTTCTCTAAGATTTTTTTTTTATATTTTTTTTAGATATTTTTTAGTGTAATTTAGTTGTATTCTTAGCATGTTTTTTTTTAGGTTTTTTTTTGGGAATAAATACCTTTGCAGTCCCTATAAATATACAAAATTTCAATTTTTAGGGCAATTCAGTTGCATTCTTATCATGTTTTTTTAGATTTTTTTTTTGGGAATAAATACATTTGCAGTCCTTATAAAAATACAAAATTTCATTTTTAGTCCCTAAAAATATTTTCAGCAAGTTATGGTCCCTCAAATATTTCCTATCATGATTTTTTGTCCTTATTTTCAGAAAATTTGCTTATGTGTCATTCAATTAGAGCTTCTCTAAGATTTTTTTTTATATTTTTTTTAGATTTTTCTTTAGCATAATTTAGTTGTATTCTTAGCATGTTTTTTTTTTTGATTTTTTTTTGGGAATACATTTGCAGTCCTTATAAATATACAAAATTTCATTTTTAGTCACTAAAAATATTTTCACCAGGTTATGGTCCCTTAAATATTTCCTATCATGATTATTTGTCCTTATTTTGTGGGAGAGGTTCTTATATCTATATCTATTATATACATTACGATAGTTCCACGGAGCTCTCTCATGCGTTTTCAAGAAAATTTGCTTATGTGTAATTCAATTAGAGCTTCTCTAAGATTTTTTTTTATATTTTTTTTACATATTTTTTTAGCGTAATTTAGTAGTATTCTTAGCATGTTTTTTTTTTAGATTTTTTTTTTGAAGTAAATACCTTTGCAGTCACTATAAATATACAAAATTTCATTTTTTAGGGCAATTCAGTTGCATTCTTAGCATATTTTTTATAGATTTTTTTTTTGAGAATAAATACCTTTGCAGTCCTTATAAATATACAAAATTTCATTTTTAGTCCCTAAAAATATTTTCAGCAAGTTATGGTCCCTCAAATATTTCCTATCATGATTATTTGTCCTTATTTTGTGGGAGAGGTTCTTATATCTATATCTATTATATACATTACGATAGTTCCACGGAGCTCTCTCATGCGTTCTCAAGAAAATTTGTTTATGTGTAATTCAATTAGAGCTTCTCTAAGATTTTTTTTATATTTTTTTTAGATATTTTTTTAGCGTAATTTAGTAGTATTCTTAGCATGTTTTTTTTTTAGATTTTTTTTTGGGAAAAAATACCTTTGCAGTCCCTATAAATATACAAAATTTCATTTTTTAGGGCAATTCAGTTGCATTCTTAGCATATTTTTTATAGATTTTTTTTGGGAATAAATACATTTGCAGTCCTTATAAATATACAAAATTTCATTTTTAGTCCCTAAAAGAATTTTCATCAGGTTATGGTCCCTCAAATATTTCCTATCATGATTTTTTGTCCTTATTGTGTGGGAGAGGTTCTTATCTCTATTATATACATTACGATAGTTTCACGGAGCTCTCTCATGCATTCTCAAGAAAATTTGCTTATGTGTAATTCAATTATTGCTTCTCTAAGATTTTTTTTTATATTTTTTTTAGATATTTTTTTAGCGTAATTTAGTAGTATTCTTAGCATGTTTTTTTTTTAGATTTTTTTTTTGGAGTAAATACCTTTGCAGTCACTATAAATATACAAAATTTCATTTTTTAGGGCAATTCAGTTGCATTCTTAGCAATTTTTTTTTGAGAATAAATACCTTTGCAGTCCTTATAAATATACAAAATTTCATTTTTAGTCCCTAAAAATATTTTCAGCAAGTTATGGTCCCTCAAATATTTCCTATCATGATTATTTGTCCTTATTTTGTGGGAGAGGTTCTTATATCTATATCTATTATATATATTACGATAGTTCCACGGAGCTCTCTCATGCGTTCTCAAGAAAATTTGCTTATGTGTAATTCAATTAGAGCTTCTCTAAGATTTTTTTTTATATTTTTTTTAGATATTTTTTTAGCGTAATTTAGTAGTATTCTTAGCATGTTTTTTTTTTTAGATTATTTTTTGGGAAAAAATACCTTTGCAGTCCCTACAAATATACAAAATTTCATTTTTTAGGGCAATTCAGTTGCATTCTTAGCATATTTTTTTTAGATTTTTTTTGGGAATAAATACATTTGCAGTTCTTATAAATATACAAAATTTCATTTTTAGTCCCTAAAATAATTTTCATCAGGTTATGGTCCCTCAAATATTTCCTATCATGATTTTTTGTCCTTATTGTGTGGGAGAGGTTCTTATCTCTATTATATACATTACGATAGTTTAACGGAGCTCTCTCATGCATTCTCAAGAAAATTTGCTTATGTGTCATTCAATTAGAGCTGCTCTAAGATTTTTTTTTATATTTTTTTTAGATATTTTTTTTGCGTAATTTAGTTGTATTCTTAGCATGTTTTATTTTTAGATTTTTTTTTTGGAGTAAATATCTTTGCAGTCCCTATAAATATACAAAATTTCATTTTTAGTCCCTAAAAATATTTTCACCAGGTTATGGTCCCTCAAATATTTCCTATCATGATTATTTATCCTTATTTTGTGGGAGAGGTTCTTATATCTATATCTATTATATACATTACGATAGTTCCACGGAGCTCTCTCATGGGTTCTCAAGAAAATTTGCTTATGTGTAATTCAATACCTTTGCAGTCCTTATAAATATACAAAATTTCATTTTTAGTCCCTAAAAATATTTTCAGCAAGTTATGGTCCCTCAAATATTTCCTATCATGATTTTTTGTCCTTATTTTGTGCGAGAGGTTCTTATCTCTATTATATACATTACGATAGTTCCACGTAGCTCTCTCATGCGTTCTCAAGAAAATTTGCTTATGTGTCATTCAATTAGAGCTTCTCTAAGATTTTTTTTTATATTTTTTTTAGATTTTTCTTTAGCGTAATTTAGTTGTATTCTTAGCATGTTTTTTTTTTCGATTTTTTTTTTGGGAATACCTTTGCAGTCCTTATAAATATACAAAATTTCATTTTTAGTCCCTAAAAATATTTTCACCAGGTTATGGTCCCTCAAATATTTCCTATCATGATTATTTGTCCTTTTTTTGTGGGAGAGGTTCTTATATATATATCTATTATATACATTACGATAGTTCCACGGAGCTCTCTCATGCGTTCTCAAGAAAATTTGCTTATGTGTAATTCAATTAGAGCTTCTCTAAGATTTTTTTTTATATTTTTTTTAGATATTTTTTTAGCGTAATTTAGTAGTATTCTTAGCATGTTTTTTTTTTTAGATTATTTTTTGGGAAAAAATACCTTTGCAGTCCCTATAAATATACAAAATTTCATTTTTTAGGGCAATTCAGTTGCATTCTTGGCATATTTTTTTTAGATTTTTTTTTTGGAGTAAATATCTTTGCAGTCCCTATAAATATACAAAATTTCATTTTTAGTCCCTAAAAATATTTTCACCAGGTTATGGTCCCTCAAATATTTCCTATCATGATTATTTATCCTTATTTTGTGGGAGAGGTTCTTATATCTATATCTATTATATACATTACGATAGTTCCACGGAGCTCTCTCATGGGTTCTCAAGAAAATTTGCTTATGTGTAATTCAATACCTTTGCAGTCCTTATAAATATACAAAATTTCATTTTTAGTCCCTAAAAATATTTTCAGCAAGTTATGGTCCCTCAAATATTTCCTATCATGATTTTTTGTCCTTATTTTGTGCGAGAGGTTCTTATCTCTATTATATACATTACGATAGTTCCACGTAGCTCTCTCATGCGTTCTCAAGAAAATTTGCTTATGTGTCATTCAATTAGAGCTTCTCTAAGATTTTTTTTTATATTTTTTTTAGATTTTTCTTTAGCGTAATTTAGTTGTATTCTTAGCATGTTTTTTTTTTCGATTTTTTTTTTGGGAATACCTTTGCAGTCCTTATAAATATACAAAATTTCATTTTTAGTCCCTAAAAATATTTTCACCAGGTTATGGTCCCTCAAATATTTCCTATCATGATTATTTGTCCTTTTTTTGTGGGAGAGGTTCTTATATATATATCTATTATATACATTACGATAGTTCCACGGAGCTCTCTCATGCGTTCTCAAGAAAATTTGCTTATGTGTAATTCAATTAGAGCTTCTCTAAGATTTTTTTTTATATTTTTTTTAGATATTTTTTTAGCGTAATTTAGTAGTATTCTTAGCATGTTTTTTTTTTTAGATTATTTTTTGGGAAAAAATACCTTTGCAGTCCCTATAAATATACAAAATTTCATTTTTTAGGGCAATTCAGTTGCATTCTTGGCATATTTTTTTTAGATTTTTTTTGGGAATAAATACCTTTGCAGTCCTTATAAATCTACAAAATTTCATTTTTAGTCCCTAAAAATATTTTCACCAGGTTATGGTCCCTCAAATATTTCCTATCATGATTATTTGTCCTTATTTTGTGGGAGAGGTTCTTATATCTATATCTATTATATACATTACGATAGTTCCACGGAGCTCTCTCATGCGTTCTCAAGAAAATTTGTTTATGTGTAATTCAATTAGAGCTTCTCTAAGATTTTTTTTATATTTTTTTTAGATATTTTTTTAGCGTAATTTAGTAGTATTCTTAGCATGTTTTTTTTTTAGGTTTTTTTTTGGGAATAAATACCTTTGCAGTCCCTATAAATATACAAAATTTCATTTTTTAGGGCAATTCAGTTGCAATCTTATCATGTTTTTTTTAGATTTTTTTTTTGGGAATAAATACATTTGCAGTCCTTATAAATATACAAAATTTCATTTTTAGTCCCTAAAAATATTTTCAGCAAGTTATGGTCCCTCAAATATTTCCTATCATGATTTTTTGTCCTTATTTTGTGCGAGAGGTTCTTATCTCTATTATATACATTACGATAGTTCCACGTAGCTCTCTCATGCGTTCTCAAGAAAATTTGCTTATGTGTCATTCAATTAGAGCTTCTCTAAGATTTTTTTTTATATTTTTTTTAGATTTTTCTTTAGCGTAATTTAGTTGTATTCTTAGCATGTTTTTTTTTTTAGATTTTTTTTTTGGGAATACCTTTGCAGTCCTTATAAATCTACAAAATTTCATTTTTAGTCCCTAAAAATATTTTCACCAGGTTATGGTCCCTCAAATATTTCCTATCATGATTATTTGTCCTTATTTTGTGGGAGAGGTTCTTATATCTATATCTATTATATACATTACGATAGTTCCACGGAGCTCTCTCATGCGTTCTCAAGAAAATTTGTTTATGTGTAATTCAATTAGAGCTTCTCTAAGATTTTTTTTAATATTTTTTTTAGATATTTTTTTAGCGTAATTTAGTAGTATTCTTAGCATGTTTTTTTTTTAGATTTTTTTTTTGGAGTAAATACCTTTGCAGTCCCTATAAATATACAAAATTTCATTTTTTAGGGCAATTCAGTTGCATTCTTAGCAATTTTTTTTTAGATTTTTTTTTTGAGAATAAATACCTTTGCAGTCCTTATAAATATACAAAATTTCATTTTTAGTCCCTAAAAATATTTTCAGCAAGTTATGGTCCCTCAAATATTTCCTATCATGATTTTTTGTCCTTATTTTGTGCGAGAGGTTCTTATCTCTATTATATACATTACGATAGTTCCACGTAGCTCTCTCATGCGTTCTCAAGAAAATTTGCTTATGTGTCATTCAATTAGAGCTTCTCTAAGATTTTTTTTTATATTTTTTTTAGATTTTTCTTTAGCGTAATTTAGTTGTATTCTTAGCATGTTTTTTTTTTCGATTTTTTTTTTGGGAATACCTTTGCAGTCCTTATAAATATACAAAATTTCATTTTTAGTCCCTAAAAATATTTTCACCAGGTTATGGTCCCTCAAATATTTCCTACCATGATTATTTGTCCTTTTTTTGTGGGAGAGGTTCTTATATATATATCTATTATATACATTACGATAGTTCCACGGAGCTCTCTCATGCGTTCTCAAGAAAATTTGCTTATGTGTAATTCAATTAGAGCTTCTCTAAGATTTTTTTTTATATTTTTTTTAGATATTTTTTTAGCGTAATTTAGTAGTATTCTTAGCATGTTTTTTTTTTAGATTTTTTTTTGGGAAAAAATACCTTTGCAGTCCCTATAAATATACAAAATTTCATTTTTTAGGGCAATTCAGTTGCATTCTTAGCATATTTTTTTTAGATTTTTTTCGGGAATAAATACATTTGCAGTTCTTATAAATATATAAAATTTCATTTTTAGTCCCTAAAACAATTTTCATCAGGTTATGGTCCCTCAAATATTTCCTATCATGATTTTTTGTCCTTATTGTGTGGGAGAGATTCTTATCTCTATTATATACATTACGATAGTTTCACGGAGCTCTCTCATGCATTCTCAAGAAAATTTGCTTATGTGTCATTCAATTAGAGCTTCTCTAAGATTTTTTTTTATATTTTTTTTAGATATTTTTTTAGCGTAATTTAGTTGTATTCTTAGCATGTTTTATTTTTAGATTTTTTTTTGGGAGTAAATACCTTTGCAGTCCCTATAAATATACAAAATTTCATTTTTTAGGGCAATTCAGTTGCATTCTTAGCTTGTTTTTTTTAGATTTTTTTTTGGGAATAAATACATTGCAGTCCTTATAAATATACAAAATTTCATTTTTAGTCCCTAAAACAATTTTCATCAGGTTATGGTCGCTCAAATATTTCCTATCATGATTTTTTGTCCTTATTTTGTGGGAGAGGTTCTTATCTCTATTATATACATTACGATAGTTCCACGGAGCTCTCTCATGCATTTTCAAGAAAATTTGCTTATGTGTCATTCAATTAGAGCTTCTCTAAGATTTTTTTTAGATATTTTTTTAGCGTAATTCAGTTGCACTCTTAGCATGTTTTTTTTTTAGATTTTTTTTTTTGGAATAAATACCTTTGCAGTCCTTATAAATATACAAAATTTCATTTTTTAGGGTAATTCAGTTGCATTCTTAGCAATTTTTTTTTAAATTTTTTTTTGAGAATAAATACCTTTGCAGTCCTTATAAATATACAAAATTTCATTTTTAGTCCCTAAAAATATTTTCACCAGGTTATGGTCCCTCAAATATTTCCTTTCATGATTATTTGTCCTTATTTTGTAGGAGAGGTTCTTATATCTATATCTATTATATACATTACGATAGTTCTACGGAGCTCTCTTATGCGTTCTCAAGAAAATTTGCTTATGTGTCATTCAATAAGAGCTTCTCTAAGATTTTTTTTTATATTTTTTTTAGATTTTTCTTTAGCGTAATTTAGTTGTATTCTTAGCATGTTTTTTTTTTAGATTTTTTTTTTGGGAATACCTTTGCAGTCTTTATAAATATACAAAATTTTATTTTTAGTCCCTAAAAATATTTTCACCAGGTTATGGTCCCTCAAATATTTCCTTTCATGATTATTTGTCCTTATTTTGTAGGAGAGGTTCTTATATCTATATCTATTATATACATTACGATAGTTCTACGGAGCTCTCTCATGCGTTCTCAAGAAAATTTGCTTATGTGTCATTCAATAAGAGTTTCTCTAAGATTTTTTTTTATATTTTTTTTAGATTTTTCTTTAGCGTAATTTAGTTGTATTCTTAGTATGTTTTTTTTTTAGATTTATTTTTTGGGAATACCTTTGCAGTCCTTATAAATATACAAAATTTCATTTTTAGTCCCTAAAAATATTTTCACCAGGTTATGGTCCCTCAAATATTTCCTTTCATGATTATTTGTCCTTATTTTGTGGGAGAGGTTCTTATATCTATATCTATTATATACATTACGATAATTCCATGGAGCTCTCTCATGCGTTCTCAAGAAAATTTGCTTATGTGTAATTCAATTATTGCTTCTCTAAGATTTTTTTTAATATTTTTTTTAGATATTTTTTTAGCGTAATTTAGTAGTATTCTTAGCATGTTTTTTTTTTAGATTTTTTTTTTGGAGTAAATACCTTTGCAGTCACTATAAATATACAAAATTTCATTTTTTAGGGCAATTCAGTTGCATTCTTAGCAATTTTTTTTTAGATTTTTTTTTGAGAAAAATACCTTTGCAGTCCTTATAAATATACAAATTTTCATTTTTAGTCCCTAAAAATATTTTCAGCAAGTTATGGTCCATCAAATATTTCTTATCATGATTATTTGTCCTTATTTTGTGGGAGAGGTTCTTATATCTATATCTATTATATACATTACGATAGTTCCACGGAGCTCTCTCATGCGTTCTCAAGAAAATTTGCTTATGTGTAATTCAATTAGAGCTTCTCTAAGATTTTTTTTTATATTTTTTTTAGATATTTTTTTAGCGTAATTTAGTAGTATTCTTAGCATGTTTTTTTTTTAGATTTTTTTTTGGGAAAAAATACCTTTGCAGTCCCTATAAATATACAAAATTTCATTTTTTAGGGCAATTCAGTTGCATTCTTAGCATATTTTTTTTAGATTTTTTTCGGGAATAAATACATTTGCAGTTCTTATAAATATATAAAATTTCATTTTTAGTCCCTAAAACAATTTTCATCAGGTTATGGTCCCTCAAATATTTCCTATCATGATTTTTTGTCCTTATTGTGTGGGAGAGGTTCTTATCTCTATTATATACATTACGATAGTTTCACGGAGCTCTCTCATGCATTCTCAAGAAAATTTGCTTATGTGTCATTCAATTAGAGCTTCTCTAAGATTTTTTTTTATATTTTTTTTAGATATTTTTTTAGCGTAATTTAGTTGTATTCTTAGCATGTTTTATTTTTAGATTTTTTTTTGGGAGTAAATACCTTTGCAGTCCCTATAAATATACAAAATTTCATTTTTTAGGGCAATTCAGTTGCATTCTTAGCTTGTTTTTTTTAGATTTTTTTTTGGGAATAAATACATTGCAGTCCTTATAAATATACAAAATTTCATTTTTAGTCCCTAAAACAATTTTCATCAGGTTATGGTCGCTCAAATATTTCCTATCATGATTTTTTGTCCTTATTTTGTGGGAGAGGTTCTTATCTCTATTATATACATTACGATAGTTCCACGGAGCTCTCTCATGCATTTTCAAGAAAATTTGCTTATGTGTCATTCAATTAGAGCTTCTCTAAGATTTTTTTTAGATATTTTTTTAGCGTAATTCAGTTGCACTCTTAGCATGTTTTTTTTTTAGATTTTTTTTTTTGGAATAAATACCTTTGCAGTCCTTATAAATATACAAAATTTCATTTTTTAGGGTAATTCAGTTGCATTCTTAGCAATTTTTTTTTAGATTTTTTTTTGAGAATAAATACCTTTGCAGTCCTTATAAATATACAAAATTTCATTTTTAGTCCCTAAAAATATTTTCACCAGGTTATGGTCCCTCAAATATTTCCTTTCATGATTATTTGTCCTTATTTTGTAGGAGAGGTTCTTATATCTATATCTATTATATACATTACGATAGTTCTACGGAGCTCTCTTATGCGTTCTCAAGAAAATTTGCTTATGTGTCATTCAATAAGAGCTTCTCTAAGATTTTTTTTTATATTTTTTTTAGATTTTTCTTTAGCGTAATTTAGTTGTATTCTTAGCATGTTTTTTTTTTAGATTTTTTTTTTGGGAATACCTTTGCAGTCTTTATAAATATACAAAATTTTATTTTTAGTCCCTAAAAATATTTTCACCAGGTTATGGTCCCTCAAATATTTCCTTTCATGATTATTTGTCCTTATTTTGTAGGAGAGGTTCTTATATCTATATCTATTATATACATTACGATAGTTCTACGGAGCTCTCTCATGCGTTCTCAAGAAAATTTGCTTATGTGTCATTCAATAAGAGTTTCTCTAAGATTTTTTTTTATATTTTTTTTAGATTTTTCTTTAGCGTAATTTAGTTGTATTCTTAGTATGTTTTTTTTTTAGATTTATTTTTTGGGAATACCTTTGCAGTCCTTATAAATATACAAAATTTCATTTTTAGTCCCTAAAAATATTTTCACCAGGTTATGGTCCCTCAAATATTTCCTTTCATGATTATTTGTCCTTATTTTGTGGGAGAGGTTCTTATATCTATATCTATTATATACATTACGATAATTCCATGGAGCTCTCTCATGCGTTCTCAAGAAAATTTGCTTATGTGTAATTCAATTATTGCTTCTCTAAGATTTTTTTTAATATTTTTTTTAGATATTTTTTTAGCGTAATTTAGTAGTATTCTTAGCATGTTTTTTTTTTAGATTTTTTTTTTGGAGTAAATACCTTTGCAGTCACTATAAATATACAAAATTTCATTTTTTAGGGCAATTCAGTTGCATTCTTAGCAATTTTTTTTTAGATTTTTTTTTGAGAAAAATACCTTTGCAGTCCTTATAAATATACAAATTTTCATTTTTAGTCCCTAAAAATATTTTCAGCAAGTTATGGTCCATCAAATATTTCTTATCATGATTATTTGTCCTTATTTTGTGGGAGAGGTTCTTATATCTATATCTATTATATACATTACGATAGTTCCACGGAGCTCTCTCATGCGTTCTCAAGAAAATTTGCTTATGTGTAATTCAATTAGAGCTTCTCTAAGATTTTTTTTTATATTTTTTTTAGATATTTTTTTAGCGTAATTTAGTAGTATTCTTAGCATGTTTTTTTTTTAGATTTTTTTTTGGGAAAAAATACCTTTGCAGTCCCTATAAATATACAAAATTTCATTTTTTAGGGCAATTCAGTTGCATTCTTAGCATATTTTTTTTAGATTTTTTTCGGGAATAAATACATTTGCAGTTCTTATAAATATATAAAATTTCATTTTTAGTCCCTAAAACAATTTTCATCAGGTTATGGTCCCTCAAATATTTCCTATCATGATTTTTTGTCCTTATTGTGTGGGAGAGGTTCTTATCTCTATTATATACATTACGATAGTTTCACGGAGCTCTCTCATGCATTCTCAAGAAAATTTGCTTATGTGTCATTCAATTAGAGCTTCTCTAAGATTTTTTTTTATATTTTTTTTAGATATTTTTTTAGCGTAATTTAGTTGTATTCTTAGCATGTTTTATTTTTAGATTTTTTTTTGGGAGTAAATACCTTTGCAGTCCCTATAAATATACAAAATTTCATTTTTTAGGGCAATTCAGTTGCATTCTTAGCTTGTTTTTTTTAGATTTTTTTTTGGGAATAAATACATTGCAGTCCTTATAAATATACAAAATTTCATTTTTAGTCCCTAAAACAATTTTCATCAGGTTATGGTCGCTCAAATATTTCCTATCATGATTTTTTGTCCTTATTTTGTGGGAGAGGTTCTTATCTCTATTATATACATTACGATAGTTCCACGGAGCTCTCTCATGCATTTTCAAGAAAATTTGCTTATGTGTCATTCAATTAGAGCTTCTCTAAGATTTTTTTTAGATATTTTTTTAGCGTAATTCAGTTGCACTCTTAGCATGTTTTTTTTTTAGATTTTTTTTTTTGGAATAAATACCTTTGCAGTCCTTATAAATATACAAAATTTCATTTTTTAGGGTAATTCAGTTGCATTCTTAGCAATTTTTTTTTAGATTTTTTTTTGAGAATAAATACCTTTGCAGTCCTTATAAATATACAAAATTTCATTTTTAGTCCCTAAAAATATTTTCACCAGGTTATGGTCCCTCAAATATTTCCTTTCATGATTATTTGTCCTTATTTTGTAGGAGAGGTTCTTATATCTATATCTATTATATACATTACGATAGTTCTACGGAGCTCTCTTATGCGTTCTCAAGAAAATTTGCTTATGTGTCATTCAATAAGAGCTTCTCTAAGATTTTTTTTTATATTTTTTTTAGATTTTTCTTTAGCGTAATTTAGTTGTATTCTTAGCATGTTTTTTTTTTAGATTTTTTTTTTGGGAATACCTTTGCAGTCTTTATAAATATACAAAATTTTATTTTTAGTCCCTAAAAATATTTTCACCAGGTTATGGTCCCTCAAATATTTCCTTTCATGATTATTTGTCCTTATTTTGTAGGAGAGGTTCTTATATCTATATCTATTATATACATTACGATAGTTCTACGGAGCTCTCTCATGCGTTCTCAAGAAAATTTGCTTATGTGTCATTCAATAAGAGTTTCTCTAAGATTTTTTTTTATATTTTTTTTAGATTTTTCTTTAGCGTAATTTAGTTGTATTCTTAGTATGTTTTTTTTTTAGATTTATTTTTTGGGAATACCTTTGCAGTCCTTATAAATATACAAAATTTCATTTTTAGTCCCTAAAAATATTTTCACCAGGTTATGGTCCCTCAAATATTTCCTTTCATGATTATTTGTCCTTATTTTGTGGGAGAGGTTCTTATATCTATATCTATTATATACATTACGATAATTCCATGGAGCTCTCTCATGCGTTCTCAAGAAAATTTGCTTATGTGTAATTCAATTATTGCTTCTCTAAGATTTTTTTTAATATTTTTTTTAGATATTTTTTTAGCGTAATTTAGTAGTATTCTTAGCATGTTTTTTTTTTAGATTTTTTTTTTGGAGTAAATACCTTTGCAGTCACTATAAATATACAAAATTTCATTTTTTAGGGCAATTCAGTTGCATTCTTAGCAATTTTTTTTTAGATTTTTTTTTGAGAAAAATACCTTTGCAGTCCTTATAAATATACAAATTTTCATTTTTAGTCCCTAAAAATATTTTCAGCAAGTTATGGTCCATCAAATATTTCTTATCATGATTATTTGTCCTTATTTTGTGGGAGAGGTTCTTATATCTATATCTATTATATACATTACGATAGTTCCACGGAGCTCTCTCATGCGTTCTCAAGAAAATTTGCTTATGTGTAATTCAATTAGAGCTTCTCTAAGATTTTTTTTTATATTTTTTTTAGATATTTTTTTAGCGTAATTTAGTAGTATTCTTAGCATGTTTTTTTTTTAGATTTTTTTTTGGGAAAAAATACCTTTGCAGTCCCTATAAATATACAAAATTTCATTTTTTAGGGCAATTCAGTTGCATTCTTAGCATATTTTTTTTAGATTTTTTTTGGGAATAAATACATTTGCAGTTCTTATAAATATACAAAATTTCATTTTTAATCCCTAAAATAATTTTCATCAGGTTATGGTCCTTCAAATATTTCCTATCATGATTTTTTGTCCTTATTGTGTGGGAGAGATTCTTATCTCTATTATATACATTACGATAGTTTCACGGAGCTCTCTCATGTATTCTCAAGAAAATTTGCTTATGTGTCATTCAATTAGAGCTTCTCTAAGATTTTTTTTTATATTTTTTTTAGATATTTTTTTAGCGTAATTTAGTTGTATTCTTAGCATGTTTTATTTTTAGATTTTTTTTTGGGAGTAAATACCTTTGCAGTCCCTATAAATATACAAAATTTCATTTTTTAGGGCAATTCAGTTGCATTCTTAGCTTATTTTTTTTAGATTTTTTTTTGGGAATAAATACATTGCAGTCCTTATAAATATACAAAATTTCATTTTTAGTCCCTAAAACAATTTTCATCAGGTTATGGTCGCTCAAATATTTCCTATCATGATTTTTTGTCCTTATTTTGTGGGAGAGGTTCTTATCTCTATTATATACATTACGATAGTTCCACGGAGCTCTCTCATGCATTTTCAAGAAAATTTGCTTATGTGTCATTCAATTAGAGCTTCTCTAAGATTTTTTTTAGATATTTTTTTAGCGTAATTCAGTTGCACTCTTAGCATGTTTTTTTTTTAGATTTTTTTTTTTGGAATAAATACCTTTGCAGTCCTTATAAATATACAAAATTTCATTTTTTAGGGTAATTCAGTTGCATTCTTAGCAATTTTTTTTTAGATTTTTTTTTGAGAATAAATACCTTTGCAGTCCTTATAAATATACAAAATTTCATTTTTAGTCCCTAAAAATATTTTCACCAGGTTATGGTCCCTCAAATATTTCCTTTCATGATTATTTGTCCTTATTTTGTAGGAGAGGTTCTTATATCTATATCTATTATAAAAATTACGATAGTTCTACGGAGCTCTCTTATGCGTTCTCAAGAAAATTTGCTTATGTGTCATTCAATAAGAGCTTCTCTAAGATTTTTTTTTATATTTTTTTTAGATTTTTCTTTAGCGTAATTTAGTTGTATTCTTAGCATGTTTTTTTTTTAGATTTTTTTTTTGGGAATACCTTTGCAGTCTTTATAAATATACAAAATTTTATTTTTAGTCCCTAAAAATATTTTCACCAGGTTATGGTCCCTCAAATATTTCCTTTCATGATTATTTGTCCTTATTTTGTAGGAGAGGTTCTTATATCTATATCTATTATATACATTACGATAGTTCTACGGAGCTCTCTCATGCGTTCTCAAGAAAATTTGCTTATGTGTTATTCAATAAGAGCTTCTCTAAGATTTTTTTTTATATTTTTTTTAGATTTTTCTTTAGCGTAATTTAGTTGTATTCTTAGTATGTTTTTTTTTTAGATTTATTTTTTGGGAATACCTTTGCAGTCCTTATAAATATACAAAATTTCATTTTTAGTCCCTAAAAATATTTTCACCAGGTTATGGTCCCTCAAATATTTCCTTTCATGATTATTTGTCCTTATTTTGTGGGAGAGGTTCTTATATCTATATCTATTATATACATTACGATAATTCCATGGAGCTCTCTCATGCGTTCTCAAGAAAATTTGCTTATGTGTAATTCAATTATTGCTTCTCTAAGATTTTTTTTAATATTTTTTTTAGATATTTTTTTAGCGTAATTTAGTAGTATTCTTAGCATGTTTCTTTTTTAGATTTTTTTTTTGAAGTAAATACCTTTGCAGTCACTATAAATATACAAAATTTCATTTTTTAGGGCAATTCAGTTGCATTCTTAGCAATTTTTTTTTAGATTTTTTTTTGAGAATAAATACCTTTGCAGTCCTTATAAATATACAAAATTTCATTTTTAGTCCCTAAAAATATTTTCAGCAAGTTATGGTCCCTCAAATATTTCCTATCATGATTATTTGTCCTTATTTTGTGGGAGAGGTTCTTATATCTATATCTATTATATACATTACGATAGTTCCACGGAGCTCTCTCATGCGTTCTCAAGAAAATTTGTTTATGTGTAATTCAATTAGAGCTTCTCTAAGATTTTTTTTATATTTTTTTTAGATATTTTTTTAGCGTAATTTAGTAGTATTCTTAGCATGTTTTTTTTTTAGATTTTTTTTTGGGAAAAAATACCTTTGCAGTCCCTATAAATATACAAAATTTCATTTTTTAGGGCAATTCAGTTGCATTCTTAGCATATTTTTTATAGATTTTTTTTGGGAATAAATACATTTGCAGTCCTTATAAATATACAAAATTTCATTTTTAGTCCCTAAAAGAATTTTCATCAGGTTATGGTCCCTCAAATATTTCCTATCATGATTTTTTGTCCTTATTGTGTGGGAGAGGTTCTTATCTCTATTATATACATTACGATAGTTTCACGGAGCTCTCTCATGCATTCTCAAGAAAATTTGCTTATGTGTAATTCAATTATTGCTTCTCTAAGATTTTTTTTTATATTTTTTTTAGATATTTTTTTAGCGTAATTTAGTAGTATTCTTAGCATGTTTTTTTTTTAGATTTTTTTTTTGGAGTAAATACCTTTGCAGTCACTATAAATATACAAAATTTCATTTTTTAGGGCAATTCAGTTGCATTCTTAGCAATTTTTTTTTGAGAATAAATACCTTTGCAGTCCTTATAAATATACAAAATTTCATTTTTAGTCCCTAAAAATATTTTCAGCAAGTTATGGTCCCTCAAATATTTCCTATCATGATTATTTGTCCTTATTTTGTGGGAGAGGTTCTTATATCTATATCTATTATATATATTACGATAGTTCCACGGAGCTCTCTCATGCGTTCTCAAGAAAATTTGCTTATGTGTAATTCAATTAGAGCTTCTCTAAGATTTTTTTTTATATTTTTTTTAGATATTTTTTTAGCGTAATTTAGTAGTATTCTTAGCATGTTTTTTTTTTTAGATTATTTTTTGGGAAAAAATACCTTTGCAGTCCCTACAAATATACAAAATTTCATTTTTTAGGGCAATTCAGTTGCATTCTTAGCATATTTTTTTTAGATTTTTTTTGGGAATAAATACATTTGCAGTTCTTATAAATATACAAAATTTCATTTTTAGTCCCTAAAATAATTTTCATCAGGTTATGGTCCCTCAAATATTTCCTATCATGATTTTTTGTCCTTATTGTGTGGGAGAGGTTCTTATCTCTATTATATACATTACGATAGTTTCACGGAGCTCTCTCATGCATTCTCAAGAAAATTTGCTTATGTGTCATTCAATTAGAGCTGCTCTAAGATTTTTTTTTATATTTTTTTTAGATATTTTTTTTGCGTAATTTAGTTGTATTCTTAGCATGTTTTATTTTTAGATTTTTTTTTTGGAGTAAATATCTTTGCAGTCCCTATAAATATACAAAATTTCATTTTTTAGGGCAATTCAGTTGCATTCTTAGCTTGTTTTTTTTAGATTTTTTTTTGGGAATAAATACATTGCAGTCTTTATAAATATACAAAATTTCATTTTTAGTCCCTAAAAATATTTTCACCAGGTTATGGTCCCTCAAATATTTCCTATCATGATTATTTGTCCTTATTTTGTGGGAGAGGTTCTTATATCTATATCTATTATATACATTACGATAGTTCCACGGAGCTCTCTCATGCGTTCTCAAGAAAATTTGCTTATGTGTAATTCAATTAGAGCTTCTCTAAGATTTTTTTTTATATTTTTTTTAGATATTTTTTTAGCGTAATTTAGTAGTATTCTTAGCATGTTTTTTTTTTAGATTTTTTTTTCGGAATAAATACCTTTGCAGTCCCTATAAATATACAAAATTTCATTTTTTAGGGCAATTCAGTTGCATTTTTAGCATATTTTTTTTAGATTTTTTTTGGGAATAAATACATTTGCAGTCCTTATAAATATACAAAATTTCATTTTTAGTCCCTAAAACATTTTTCATCAGGTTATGGTCCCTCAAATATTTCCTATCATGATTTTTTGTCCTTATTGTGTGGGAGAGGTTCTTATCTCTATTATATACATTACGATAGTTTCACGGAGCTCTCTCATGCATTCTCAAGAAAATTTGCTTATGTGTCATTCAATTAGAGCTGCTCTAAGATTTTTTTTTATATTTTTTTTAGATATTTTTTAGTGTAATTTAGTTGTATTCTTAGCATTTTTTTTTTAGGTTTTTTTTTGGGAATAAATACCTTTGCAGTCCCTATAAATATACAAAATTTCATTTTTTAGGGCAATTCAGTTGCAATCTTATCATGTTTTTTTTAGATTTTTTTTTTTGGGAATAAATACATTTGCAGTCCTTATAAATATACAAAATTTCATTTTTAGTCCCTAAAAATATTTTCAGCAAGTTATGGTCCCTCAAATATTTCCTATCATGATTTTTTGTCCTTATTTTGTGCGAGAGGTTCTTATCTCTATTATATACATTACGATAGTTCCACGTAGCTCTCTCATGCGTTCTCAAGAAAATTTGCTTATGTGTCATTCAATTAGAGCTTCTCTAAGATTTTTTTTTATATTTTTTTTAGATTTTTCTTTAGCGTAATTTAGTTGTATTCTTAGCATGTTTTTTTTTTTAGATTTTTTTTTGGGAATACCTTTGCAGTCCTTATAAATCTACAAAATTTCATTTTTAGTCCCTAAAAATATTTTCACCAGGTTATGGTCCCTCAAATATTTCCTATCATGATTATTTGTCCTTATTTTGTGGGAGAGGTTCTTATATCTATATCTATTATATACATTACGATAGTTCCACGGAGCTCTCTCATGCGTTCTCAAGAAAATTTGCTTATGTGTCATTCAATTAGAGCTTCTCTAAGATTTTTTTTTATATTTTTTTTAGATATTTTTTTAGCGTAATTTAGTAGTATTCTTAGCATGTTTTTTTTTTAGATTTTTTTTTCGGAATAAATACCTTTGCAGTCCTTATAAATATACAAAATTTCATTTTTAGTCCCTAAAAATATT
Source organism: Trifolium dubium (assembly GCA_951804385.1). NCBI lineage: Eukaryota > Viridiplantae > Streptophyta > Magnoliopsida > Fabales > Fabaceae > Trifolium > Trifolium dubium. The sequence continues at coordinate 20,353,985 of OX638067.1, forward strand.
TTCAGCAAGTTATGGTCCCTCAAATATTTCCTATCATGATTATTTGTCCTTATTTTGTGGGAGAGGTTCTTATATCTATATCTATTATATACATTACGATAGTTCCACGGAGCTCTCTCATGCGTTCTCAAGAAAATTTGCTTATGTGTAATTCAATTAGAGCTTCTCTAAGATTTTTTTTTATATTTTTTTTAGATATTTTTTTAGCGTAATTTAGTTGTATTCTTAGCATGTTTTATTTTTAGATTTTTTTTTTGGGAGTAAATACCTTTGCAGTCCCTATAAATATACAAAATTTCATTTTTTAGGGCAATTCAGTTGCATTCTTAGCTTGTTTTTATTAGATTTTTTTTTGGGAATAAATACATTGCAGTCTTTATAAATATTCAAAATTTCATTTTTAGTCCCTAAAAATATTTTCACCAGGTTATGGTCCCTCAAATATTTCCTATCATGATTATTTGTCCTTATTTTGTGGGAGAGGTTCTTATATCTATATCTATTATATACATTACGATAGTTCCACGGAGCTCTCTCATGCGTTCTCAAGAAAATTTGCTTATGTGTAATTCAATTAGAGCTTCTCTAAGATTTTTTTTTATATTTTTTTTAGATATTTTTTTAGCGTAATTTAGTAGTATTCTTAGCATGTTTTTTTTTTAGATTTTTTTTTCGGAATAAATACCTTTGCAGTCCCTATAAATATACAAAATTTCATTTTTTAGGGCAATTCAGTTGCATTCTTATCATGTTTTTTTTAGATTTTTTTTTTGGGAATAAATACATTTGCAGTCCTTATAAATATACAAAATTTCATTTTTAGTCCCTAAAATAATTTTCATCAGGTTATGGTCCCTCAAATATTTCCTATCATGATTTTTTGTCTTTATTGTGTGGGAGAGGTTCTTATCTCTATTATATACATTACGATAGTTTCACGGAGCTCTCTCATGCATTCTCAAGAAAATTTGCTTATGTGTAATTCAATTATTGCTTCTCTAAGATTTTTTTTTATATTTTTTTTAGATATTTTTTTAGCGTAATTTAGTTGTATTCTTAGCATGTTTTATTTTTAGATTTTTTTTTTGGGAGTAAATACCTTTGCAGTCCCTATAAATATACAAAATTTCATTTTTTAGGGCAATTCAGTTGCATTCTTAGCTTGTTTTTATTAGATTTTTTTTTGGGAATAAATACATTGCAGTCTTTATAAATATACAAAATTTCATTTTTAGTCCCTAAAAATATTTTCACCAGGTTATGGTCCCTCAAATATTTCCTATCATGATTATTTGTCCTTATTTTGTGGGAGAGGTTCTTATATCTATATCTATTATATACATTACGATAGTTCCACGGAGCTCTCTCATGCGTTCTCAAGAAAATTCGCTTATGTGTCATTCAATTAGAGCTTCTCTAAGATTTTTTTTTATATTTTTTTTAGATATTTTTTTAGCGTAATTTAGTAGTATTCTTAGCATGTTTTTTTTTTAGATTTTTTTTTCGGAATAAATACCTTTGCAGTCCTTATAAATATACAAAATTTCATTTTTAGTCCCTAAAAATATTTTCAGCAAGTTATGGTCCCTCAAATAATTCTTATCATGATTTTTTGTCCTTATTGTGTGGGAGAGGTTCTTATCTCTATTATATACATTACGATAGTTTCACGGAGCTCTCTCATGCATTCTCAATGAAATTTGCTTATGTGTAATTCAATTATTGCTTCTCTAAGATTTTTTTTTATATTTTTTTTAGATATTTTTTTAGCGTAATTTAGTAGTATTCTTAGCATGTTTTTTTTTTAGATTTTTTTTTTGGAGTAAATACCTTTGCAGTCACTATAAATATACAAAATTTCATTTTTTAGGGCAATTCAGTTGCATTCTTAGCATGTTTTTTTTTTCGATTTTTTTTTTGGGAATACCTTTGCGGTCCTTATAAATATACAAAATTTCATTTTTAGTCCCTAAAAATATTTTCAGCAAGTTATGGTCCCTCAAATATTTCCTATCATGATTTTTTGTCCTTATTTTGTGCGAGAGGTTCTTATCTCTATTATATACATTACGATAGTTCTACGGAGCTCTCTCATGCGTTCTCAAGAAAATTTGCTTATGTGTCATTCAATAAGAGCTTCTCTAAGATTTTTTTTTATATTTTTTTTAGATTTTTCTTTAGCGTAATTTAGTTGTATTCTTAGTATGTTTTTTTTTTGATTTATTTTTTGGGAATACCTTTGCAGTCCCTATAAATATACAAAATTTCATTTTTTAGGGCAATTCAGTTGCATTCTTAGCAATTTTTTTTTAGATTTTTTTTTGAGAATAAATACCTTTGCAGTCCTTATAAATATACAAAATTTCATTTTTAGTCCCTAAAAATATTTTCACCAGGTTATGGTCCCTCAAATATTTCATTTCATGATTATTTGTCCTTATTTTGTGGGAGAGGTTCTTATATCTATATCTATTATATACATTACGATAATTCCACAGAGCTCTCTCATGCGTTCTCAAGAAAATTTGCTTATGTGTAATTCAATTATTGCTTCTCTAAGATTTTTTTTTATATTTTTTTTAGATATTTTTTTAGCGTAATTTAGTAGTATTCTTAGCATGTTTTTTTTTTAGATTTTTTTTTTGGAGTAAATACCTTTGCAGTCACTATAAATATACAAAATTTCATTTTTTAGGGCAATTCAGTTGCATTCTTAGCAATTTTTTTTTAGATTTTTTTTTGAGAATAAATACCTTTGCAGTCCTTATAAATATACAAAATTTCATTTTTAGTCCCTAAAAATATTTTCAGCAAGTTATGGTCCCTCAAATATTTCCTATCATGATTATTTGTCCTTATTTTGTGGGAGAGGTTCTTATATCTATATCTATTATATACATTACGATAGTTCCACGGAGCTCTCTCATGCGTTCTCAAGAAAATTTGCTTATGTGTAATTCAATTAGAGCTTCTCTAAGATTTTTTTTTATATTTTTTTTAGATATTTTTTTAGCGTAATTTAAGAGTATTCTTAGCATGTTTTTTTTTTAGATTTTTTTTTGGGAAAAAATACCTTTGCAGTCCCTATAAATATACAAAATTTCATTTTTTAGGGCAATTCAGTTGCATTCTTAGCATATTTTTTTTAGATTTTTTTTTGGAATAAATACATTTGCAGTTCTTATAAATATACAAAATTTCATTTTTAGTCCCTAAAATAATTTTGATCAGGTTATGGTCCCTCAAATATTTCCTATCATGATTTTTTGTCCTTATTGTGTGGGAGAGGTTCTTATCTCTATTATATACATTACGATAGTTTCACGGAGCTCTCTCATGCATTCTCAAGAAAATTTGCTTATGTGTCATTCAATTAGAGCTTCTCTAAGATTTTTTTTAATATTTTTTTTAGATATTTTTTTAGCGTAATTTAGTAGTATTCTTAGCATGTTTTTTTTTAGATTTTTTTTTTGGAGTAAATACCTTTGCAGTCACTATAAATATACAAAATTTCATTTTTTAGGGCAATTCAGTTGCATTCTTAGCAATTTTTTTTTAGATTTTTTTTTGAGAATAAATACCTTTGCAGTCCTTATAAATATACAAAATTTCATTTTTAGTCCCTAAAAATATTTTCAGCAAGTTATGGTCCCTCAAATATTTCCTATCATGATTATTTGTCCTTATTTTGTGGGAGAGGTTCTTATATCTATATCTATTATATACATTACGATAGTTCCACGGAGCTCTCTCATGCGTTCTCAAGAAAATTTGCTTATGTGTAATTCAATTAGAGCTTCTCTAAGATTTTTTTTTATATTTTTTTTAGCGTAATTTAGTAGTATTCTTAGCATGTTTTTTTTTTAGATTTTTTTTTGGGAAAAAATACCTTTGCAGTCCCTATAAATATACAAAATTTCATTTTTTAGGGCAATTCAGTTGCATTCTTAGCATATTTTTTTTAGATTTTTTTTTGGAATAAATACATTTGCAGTTCTTATAAATATACAAAATTTCATTTTTAGTCCCTAAAATAATTTTGATCAGGTTATGGTCCCTCAAATATTTCCTATCATGATTTTTTGTCCTTATTGTGTGGGAGAGGTTCTTATATCTATTATATACATTACGATAGTTTCACGGAGCTCTCTCATGCATTCTCAAGAAAATTTGCTTATGTGTCATTCAATTAGAGCTTCTCTAAGATTTTTTTTAATATTTTTTTTAGATATTTTTTTAGCGTAATTTAGTAGTATTCTTAGCATGTTTTTTTTTTAGATTTTTTTTTCGGAATAAATACCTTTGCAGTCCTTATAAATATACAAAATTTCATTTTTAGTCCCTAAAAATATTTTCAGCAAGTTATGGTCCCTCAAATATTTCCTATCATGATTATTTGTCCTTATTTTGTGGGAGAGGTTCTTATATCTATATCTATTATATACATTACGATAGTTCCACGGAGCTCTCTCATGCGTTCTCAAGAAAATTTGCTTATGTGTAATTCAATTAGAGCTTCTCTAAGATTTTTTTTTATATTTTTTTTAGATATTTTTTTAGCGTAATTTAAGAGTATTCTTAGCATGTTTTTTTTTTAGATTTTTTTTTGGGAAAAAATACCTTTGCAGTCCCTATAAATATACAAAATTTCATTTTTTAGGGCAATTCAGTTGCATTCTTAGCATATTTTTTTTAGATTTTTTTTTGGAATAAATACATTTGCAGTTCTTATAAATATACAAAATTTCATTTTTAGTCCCTAAAATAATTTTGATCAGGTTATGGTCCCTCAAATATTTCCTATCATGATTTTTTGTCCTTATTGTGTGGGAGAGGTTCTTATCTCTATTATATACATTACGATAGTTTCACGGAGCTCTCTCATGCATTCTCAAGAAAATTTGCTTATGTGTCATTCAATTAGAGCTTCTCTAAGATTTTTTTTAATATTTTTTTTAGATATTTTTTTAGCGTAATTTAGTAGTATTCTTAGCATGTTTTTTTTTTAGATTTTTTTTTTGGAGTAAATACCTTTGCAGTCACTATAAATATACAAAATTTCATTTTTTAGGGCAATTCAGTTGCATTCTTAGCAATTTTTTTTTAGATTTTTTTTTGAGAATAAATACCTTTGCAGTCCTTATAAATATACAAAATTTCATTTTTAGTCCCTAAAAATATTTTCAGCAAGTTATGGTCCCTCAAATATTTCCTATCATGATTATTTGTCCTTATTTTGTGGGAGAGGTTCTTATATCTATATCTATTATATACATTACGATAGTTCCACGGAGCTCTCTCATGCGTTCTCAAGAAAATTTGCTTATGTGTAATTCAATTAGAGCTTCTCTAAGATTTTTTTTTATATTTTTTTTAGATATTTTTTTAGCGTAATTTAAGAGTATTCTTAGCATGTTTTTTTTTTAGATTTTTTTTTGGGAAAAAATACCTTTGCAGTCCCTATAAATATACAAAATTTCATTTTTTAGGGCAATTCAGTTGCATTCTTAGCATATTTTTTTTAGATTTTTTTTTGGAATAAATACATTTGCAGTTCTTATAAATATACAAAATTTCATTTTTAGTCCCTAAAATAATTTTGATCAGGTTATGGTCCCTCAAATATTTCCTATCATGATTTTTTGTCCTTATTGTGTGGGAGAGGTTCTTATCTCTATTATATACATTACGATAGTTTCACGGAGCTCTCTCATGCATTCTCAAGAAAATTTGCTTATGTGTCATTCAATTAGAGCTTCTCTAAGATTTTTTTTAATATTTTTTTTAGATATTTTTTTAGCGTAATTTAGTAGTATTCTTAGCATGTTTTTTTTTTAGATTTTTTTTTCGGAATAAATACCTTTGCAGTCCTTATAAATATACAAAATTTCATTTTTAGTCCCTAAAAATATTTTCAGCAAGTTATGGTCCCTCAAATATTTCCTATCATGATTATTTGTCCTTATTTTGTGGGAGAGGTTCTTATATCTATATCTATTATATACATTACGATAGTTCCACGGAGCTCTCTCATGCGTTCTCAAGAAAATTTGCTTATGTGTAATTCAATTAGAGCTTCTCTAAGATTTTTTTTTATATTTTTTTTAGATATTTTTTTAGCGTAATTTAGTAGTATTCTTAGCATGTTTTTTTTTTAGATTTTTTTTTCGGAATAAATACTTTTGCAGTCCCTATAAATATACAAAATTTCATTTTTTAGGGCAATTCAGTTGCATTTTTAGCATATTTTTTTTAGATTTTTTTTGGGAATAAATACATTTGCAGTCCTTATAAATATACAAAATTTCATTTTTAGTCCCTAAAACAATTTTCATCAGGTTATGGTCCCTCAAATATTTCCTATCATGATTTTTTGTCCTTATTGTGTGGGAGAGGTTCTTATCTCTATTATATACATTACGATAGTTTCACGGAGCTCTCTCATGCATTCTCAAGAAAATTTGCTTATGTGTCATTCAATTAGAGCTTCTCTAAGATTTTTTTTTATATTTTTTTTAGATATTTTTTAGTGTAATTTAGTTGTATTCTTAGCATGTTTTTTTTTAGGTTTTTTTTTGGGAATAAATACCTTTGCAGTCCCTATAAATATACAAAATTTCATTTTTTAGGGCAATTCAGTTGCATTCTTATCATGTTTTTTTTAGATTTTTTTTTTGGGAATAAATACATTTGCAGTCCTTATAAATATACAAAATTTCATTTTTAGTCCCTAAAATAATTTTCATCAGGTTATGGTCCCTCAAATATTTCCTATCATGATTTTTTGTCTTTATTGTGTGGGAGAGGTTCTTATCTCTATTATATACATTACGATAGTTTCACGGAGCTCTCTCATGCATTCTCAAGAAAATTTGCTTATGTGTAATTCAATTATTGCTTCTCTAAGATTTTTTTTTATATTTTTTTTAGCGTAATTTAGTTGTATTCTTAGCATGTTTTATTTTTAGATTTTTTTTTTGGGAGTAAATACCTTTGCAGTCCCTATAAATATACAAAATTTCATTTTTTAGGGCAATTCAGTTGCATTCTTAGCTTGTTTTTATTAGATTTTTTTTTGGGAATAAATACATTGCAGTCTTTATAAATATACAAAATTTCATTTTTAGTCCCTAAAAATATTTTCACCAGGTTATGGTCCCTCAAATATTTCCTATCATGATTATTTGTCCTTATTTTGTGGGAGAGGTTCTTATATCTATATCTATTATATACATTACGATAGTTCCACGGAGCTCTCTCATGCGTTCTCAAGAAAATTTGCTTATGTGTCATTCAATTAGAGCTTCTCTAAGATTTTTTTTTATATTTTTTTTAGATATTTTTTTAGCGTAATTTAGTAGTATTCTTAGCATGTTTTTTTTTTAGATTTTTTTTTCGGAATAAATACCTTTGCAGTCCTTATAAATATACAAAATTTCATTTTTAGTCCCTAAAAATATTTTCAGCAAGTTATGGTCCCTCAAATATTTCCTATCATGATTATTTGTCCTTATTTTGTGGGAGAGGTTCTTATATCTATATCTATTATATACATTACGATAGTTCCACGGAGCTCTCTCATGCGTTCTCAAGAAAATTTGCTTATGTGTAATTCAATTAGAGCTTCTCTAAGATTTTTTTTAATATTTTTTTTAGATATTTTTTTAGCGTAATTTAGTAGTATTCTTAGCATGTTTTTTTTTTAGATTTTTTTTTCAGAATAAATACATTTGCAGTCCCTATAAATATACAAAATTTCATTTTTTAGGGCAATTCAGTTGCATTCTTATCATGTTTTTTTTAGATTTTTTTTTTGGGAACAAATACATTTGCAGTCCTTATAAATATACAAAATTTCATTTTTAGTCCCTAAAATAATTTTCATCAGGTTATGGTCCCTCAAATATTTCCTATCATGATTTTTTGTCCTTATTGTGTGGGAGAGGTTCTTATCTCTATTATATACATTACGATAGTTTCACGGAGCTCTCTCATGCATTCTCAAGAAAATTTGCTTATGTGTCATTCAATTAGAGCTTCTCTAAGATTTTTTTTTATATTTTTTTTAGATATTTTTTTAGCGTAATTTAGTTGTATTCTTAGCATGTTTTTTTTTTAGATTTTTTTTTCGGAATAAATACCTTTGCAGTCCTTATAAATATACAAAATTTCATTTTTTAGGGCAATTCAGTTGCATTCTTAGCTTGTTTTTATTATATTTTTTTTTGGGAATAAATACATTGCAGTCTTTATAAATATACAAAATTTCATTTTTAGTCCCTAAAAATATTTTCACCAGGTTATGGTCCCTCAAATATTTCCTATCATGATTATTTGTCCTTATTTTGTGGGAGAGGTTCTTATATCTATATCTATTATATACATTACGATAGTTTCACGGAGCTCTCTCATGCGTTCTCAAGAAAATTTGCTTATGTGTAATTCAATTAGAGCTTCTCTAAGATTTTTTTTAATATTTTTTTTAGATATTTTTTTAGCGTAATTTAGTAGTATTCTTAGCATGTTTTTTTTTTAGATTTTTTTTTCGGAATAAATACATTTGCAATCCCTATAAATATACAAAATTTCATTTTTTAGGGCAATTCAGTTGCATTTTTAGCATATTTTTTTTAGATTTTTTTTGGGAATAAATACATTTGCAGTCTTTATAAATATACAAAATTTCATTTTTAGTCCCTAAAACAATTTTCATCAGGTTATGGTCCCTCAAATATTTCCTATCATGATTTTTTGTCCTTATTGTGTGGGAGAGGTTCTTATCTCTATTATATACATTACGATAGTTTCACGGAGCTCTCTCATGCATTCTCAAGAAAATTTGCTTATGTGTCATTCAATTAGAGCTTCTCTAAGATTTTTTTTTATATTTTTTTTAGATATTTTTTTAGCGTAATTTAGTTGTATTCTTAGCATGTTTTATTTTTAGATTTTTTATTTGGGAGTAAATACCTTTGCAGTCCCTATAAATATACAAAATTTCATTTTTTAGGGCAATTCAGTTGCATTCTTAGCTTGTTTTTATTAGATTTTTTTTTGGGAATAAATACATTGCAGTCTTTATAAATATACAAAATTTCATTTTTAGTCCCTAAAAATATTTTCACCAGGTTATGGTCCCTCAAATATTTCCTATCATGATTATTTGTCCTTATTTTGTGGGAGAGGTTCTTATATCTATATCTATTATATACATTACGATAGTTCCACGGAGCTCTCTCATGCGTTCTCAAGAAAATTTGCTTATGTGTAATTCAATTAGAGCTTCTCTAAGATTTTTTTTTATATTTTTTTTAGATATTTTTTTAGCGTAATTTAGTAGTATTCTTAGCATGTTTTTTTTTTAGATTTTTTTTTGGGAAAAAATACCTTTGCAGTCCCTATAAATATACAAAATTTCATTTTTTAGGGCAATTCAGTTGCATTCTTAGCATATTTTTTTTAGATCTTTTTTGGGAATAAATACATTTGCAGTTCTTATAAATATACAAAATTTCATTTTTAGTCCCTAAAATAATTTTGATCAGGTTATGGTCCCTCAAATATTTTCTATCATGATTTTTTGTCCTTATTGTGTGGGAGAGGTTCTTATCTCTATTATATACATTACGATAGTTTCACGGACCTCTCTCATGCATTCTCAAGAAAATTTTCTTATGTGTCATTCAATTAGAGCTTCTCTAAGATTTTTTTTTATATTTTTTTTAGATATTTTTTTTGCGTAATTTAATTGTATTCTTAGCATGTTTTATTTTTAGATTTTTTTTTGGGAGTAAATACCTTTGCAGTTCCTATAAATATACAAAATTTCATTTTTTAGGGCAATTCAGTTGCATTCTTAGCTTGTTTTTTTTAGATTTTTTTTTGGGAATAAATACATTGCAGTCTTTATAAATATACAAAATTTCATTTTTAGTCCCTAAAAATATTTTCACCAGGTTATGGTCCCTCAAATATTTCCTATCATGATTATTTGTCCTTATTTTGTGGGAGAGGTTCTTATATCTATATCTATTATATACATTACGATAGTTCCACGGAGCTCTCTCATGCGTTCTCAAGAAAATTTGCTTATGTGTAATTCAATTAGAGCTTCTCTAAGATTTTTTTTAATATTTTTTTTAGATATTTTTTTAGCGTAATTTAGTAGTATTCTTAGCATGTTTTTTTTTTAGATTTTTTTTTCGGAATAAATACATTTGCAATCCCTATAAATATACAAAATTTCATTTTTTAGGGCAATTCAGTTGCATTTTTAGCATATTTTTTTTAGATTTTTTTTGGGAATAAATACATTTGCAGTCCTTATAAATATACAAAATTTCATTTTTAGTCCCTAAAACAATTTTCATCAGGTTATGGTCCCTCAAATATTTCCTATCATGATTTTTTGTCCTTATTGTGTGGGAGAGGTTCTTATCTCTATTATATACATTACGATAGTTTCACGGAGCTCTCTCATGCATTCTCAATGAAATTTGCTTATGTGTAATTCAATTATTGCTTCTCTAAGATTTTTTTTTATATTTTTTTTAGATATTTTTTTAGCGTAATTTAGTAGTATTCTTAGCATGTTTTTTTTTTAGATTTTTTTTTCGGAATAAATACATTTGCAATCCCTATAAATATACAAAATTTCATTTTTTAGGGCAATTCAGTTGCATTTTTAGCATATTTTTTTTAGATTTTTTTTGGGAATAAATACATTTGCAGTCCTTATAAATATACAAAATTTCATTTTTAGTCCCTAAAACAATTTTCATCAGGTTATGGTCCCTCAAATATTTCCTATCATGATTTTTTGTCCTTATTGTGTGGGAGAGGTTCTTATCTCTATTATATACATTACGATAGTTTCACGGAGCTCTCTCATGCATTCTCAATGAAATTTGCTTATGTGTAATTCAATTATTGCTTCTCTAAGATTTTTTTTTATATTTTTTTTAGATATTTTTTTAGCGTAATTTAGTAGTATTCTTAGCATGTTTTTTTTTTAGATTTTTTGTTTGGAGTAAATACCTTTGCAGTCACTATAAATATACAAAATTTCATTTTTTAGGGCAATTCAGTTGCATTCTTAGCATGTTTTTTTTAGATTTTTTTTTTGGGAATAAATACATTTGCAGTCCTTATAAATATACAAAATTTCATTTTTAGTCCCTAAAATAATTTTCATCAGGTTATGGTCCCTCAAATATTTCCTATCATGATTTTTTGTCCTTATTGTGTGGGAGAGGTTCTTATCTCTATTATATACATTACGATAGTTCCACGGAGCTCTCTCATGCGTTCTCAAGAAAATTTGCTTATGTGTAATTCAATTAGAGCTTCTCTAAGATTTTTTTTTATATTTTTTTTAGATATTTTTTTAGCGTAATTTAGTAGTATTCTTAGCATGTTTTTTTTTTAGATTTTTTTTTCGGAATAAATACCTTTGCAGTCCTTATAAATATACAAAATTTCATTTTTTAGGGCAATTCAGTTGCATTTTTAGCATATTTTTTTTAGATTTTTTTTGGGATTAAATACATTTGCAGTCCTTATAAATATACAAAATTTCATTTTTAGTCCCTAAAACAATTTTCATCAGGTTATGGTCCCTCAAATATTTCCTATCATGATTTTTTGTCCTTATTGTGTGGGAGCGGTTCTTATCTCTATTATATACATTACGATAGTTTCACGGAGCTCTCTCATGCATTCTCAAGAAAATTTGCTTATGTGTCATTCAATTAGAGCTTCTCTAAGATTTTTTTTTATATTTTTTTTAGATATTTTTTAGTGTAATTTAGTTGTATTCTTAGCATGTTTTTTTTTAGGTTTTTTTTTGGGAATAAATACCTTTGCAGTCCCTATAAATATACAAAATTTCATTTTTTAGGGCAATTCAGTTGCATTCTTATCATGTTTTTTTTAGATTTTTTTTTTGGGAATAAATACATTTGCAGTCCTTATAAATATACAAAATTTCATTTTTAGTCCCTAAAATAATTTTCATCAGGTTATGGTCCCTCAAATATTTCCTATCATGATTTTTTGTCCTTATTGTGTGGGAGAGGTTCTTATCTCTATTATATACATTACGATAGTTTCACGGAGCTCTCTCATGCATTCTCAAGAAAATTTGCTTATGTGTAATTCTATTATTGCTTCTCTAAGATTTTTTTTTATATTTTTTTTAGATATTTTTTTAGCGTAATTTAGTTGTATTCTTAGCATTTTTATTTTTAGATTTTTTTTTTGGGAGTAAATACCTTTGCAGTCCCTATAAATATACAAAATTTCATTTTTTAGGGCAATTCAGTTGCATTCTTAGCTTGTTTTTATTAGATTTTTTTTTGGGAATAAATACATTGCAGTCTTTATAAATATACAAAATTTCATTTTTAGTCCCTAAAAATATTTTCACCAGGTTATGGTCCCTCAAATATTTCCTATCATGATTATTTGTCCTTATTTTGTGGGAGAGGTTCTTATATCTATATCTATTATATACATTACGATAGTTCCACGGAGCTCTCTCATGCGTTCTCAAGAAAATTTGCTTATGTGTCATTCAATTAGAGCTTCTCTAAGATTTTTTTTTATATTTTTTTTAGATATTTTTTTAGCGTAATTTAGTAGTATTCTTAGCATGTTTTTTTTTTAGATTTTTTTTTCGGAATAAATACCTTTGCAGTCCTTATAAATATACAAAATTTCATTTTTAGTCCCTAAAAATATTTTCAGCAAGTTATGGTCCCTCAAATATTTCCTATCATGATTATTTGTCCTTATTTTGTGGGAGAGGTTCTTATATCTATATCTATTATATACATTACGATAGTTCCACGGAGCTCTCTCATGCGTTCTCAAGAAAATTTGCTTATGTGTAATTCAATTAGAGCTTCTCTAAGATTTTTTTTAATATTTTTTTTAGATATTTTTTTAGCGTAATTTAGTAGTATTCTTAGCATGTTTTTTTTTTAGATTTTTTTTTCGGAATAAATACATTTGCAGTCCCTATAAATATACAAAATTTCATTTTTTAGGGCAATTCAGTTGCATTCTTATCATGTTTTTTTTAGATTTTTTTTTTGGGAATAAATACATTTGCAGTCCTTATAAATATACAAAATTTCATTTTTAGTCCCTAAAATAATTTTCATCAGGTTATGGTCCCTCAAATATTTCCTATCATGATTTTTTGTCCTTATTGTGTGGGAGAGGTTCTTATCTCTATTATATACATTACGATAGTTCCACGGAGCTCTCTCATGCGTTCTCAAGAAAATTTGCTTATGTGTAATTCAATTAGAGCTTCTCTAAGATTTTTTTTTATATTTTTTTTAGATATTTTTTTAGCGTAATTTAGTAGTATTCTTAGCATGTTTTTTTTTTAGATTTTTTTTTCGGAATAAATACCTTTGCAGTCCCTATAAATATACAAAATTTCATTTTTTAGGGCAATTCAGTTGCATTTTTAGCATATTTTTTTTAGATTTTTTTTGGGAATAAATACATTTGCAGTCCTTATAAATATACAAAATTTCATTTTTAGTCCCTAAAACAATTTTCATCAGGTTATGGTCCCTCAAATATTTCCTATCATGATTTTTTGTCCTTATTGTGTGGGAGCGGTTCTTATCTCTATTATATACATTACGATAGTTTCACGGAGCTCTCTCATGCATTCTCAAGAAAATTTGCTTATGTGTCATTCAATTAGAGCTTCTCTAAGATTTTTTTTTATATTTTTTTTAGATATTTTTTAGTGTAATTTAGTTGTATTCTTAGCATGTTTTTTTTTAGGTTTTTTTTTGGGAATAAATACCTTTGCAGTCCCTATAAATATACAAAATTTCATTTTTTAGGGCAATTCAGTTGCATTCTTATCATGTTTTTTTTAGATTTTTTTTTTGGGAATAAATACATTTGCAGTCCTTATAAATATACAAAATTTCATTTTTAGTCCCTAAAATAATTTTCATCAGGTTATGGTCCCTCAAATATTTCCTATCATGATTTTTTGTCCTTATTGTGTGGGAGAGGTTCTTATCTCTATTATATACATTACGATAGTTTCACGGAGCTCTCTCATGCATTCTCAAGAAAATTTGCTTATGTGTAATTCAATTATTGCTTCTCTAAGATTTTTTTTTATATTTTTTTTAGATATTTTTTTAGCGTAATTTAGTTGTATTCTTAGCATGTTTTATTTTTAGATTTTTTTTTTGGGAGTAAATACCTTTGCAGTCCCTATAAATATACAAAATTTCATTTTTTAGGGCAATTCAGTTGCATTCTTAGCTTGTTTTTATTAGATTTTTTTTTGGGAATAAATACATTGCAGTCTTTATAAATATACAAAATTTCATTTTTAGTCCCTAAAAATATTTTCACCAGGTTATGGTCCCTCAAATATTTCCTATCATGATTATTTGTCCTTATTTTGTGGGAGAGGTTCTTATATCTATATCTATTATATACATTACGATAGTTCCACGGAGCTCTCTCATGCGTTCTCAAGAAAATTTGCTTATGTGTCATTCAATTAGAGCTTCTCTAAGATTTTTTTTTATATTTTTTTTAGATATTTTTTTAGCGTAATTTAGTAGTATTCTTAGCATGTTTATTTTTTAGATTTTTTTTTCGGAATAAATACCTTTGCAGTCCTTATAAATATACAAAATTTCATTTTTAGTCCCTAAAAATATTTTCAGCAAGTTATGGTCCCTCAAATATTTCCTATCATGATTATTTGTCCTTATTTTGTGGGAGAGGTTCTTATATCTATATCTATTATATACATTACGATAGTTCCACGGAGCTCTCTCATGCGTTCTCAAGAAAATTTGCTTATGTGTAATTCAATTAGAGCTTCTCTAAGATTTTTTTTAATATTTTTTTTAGATATTTTTTTAGCGTAATTTAGTAGTATTCTTAGCATGTTTTTTTTTTAGATTTTTTTTTCGGAATAAATACATTTGCAGTCCCTATAAATATACAAAATTTCATTTTTTAGGGCAATTCAGTTGCATTCTTATCATGTTTTTTTTAGATTTTTTTTTTGGGAATAAATACATTTGCAGTCCTTATAAATATACAAAATTTCATTTTTAGTCCCTAAAATAATTTTCATCAGGTTATGGTCCCTCAAATATTTCCTATCATGATTTTTTGTCCTTATTGTGTGGGAGAGGTTCTTATCTCTATTATATACATTACGATAGTTTCACGGAGCTCTCTC
This sequence comes from Trifolium dubium, assembly GCA_951804385.1. Lineage (NCBI taxonomy): Eukaryota > Viridiplantae > Streptophyta > Magnoliopsida > Fabales > Fabaceae > Trifolium > Trifolium dubium. Next base: position 20,369,232 of record OX638067.1, read on the forward strand.
ATGCATTCTCAAGAAAATTTGCTTATGTGTCATTCAATTAGAGCTTCTCTAAGATTTTTTTTTATATTTTTTTTAGATATTTTTTTAGCGTAATTTAGTTGTATTCTTAGCATGTTTTATTTTTAGATTTTTTTTTTGGGAGTAAATACCTTTGCAGTCCCTATAAATATACAAAATTTCATTTTTTAGGGCAATTCAGTTGCATTCTTAGCTTGTTTTTATTAGATTTTTTTTTGGGAATAAATACATTGCACTCTTTATAAATATACAAAATTTCATTTTTAGTCCCTAAAAATATTTTCACCAGGTTATGGTCCCTCAAATATTTCCTATCATGATTATTTGTCCTTATTTTGTGGGAGAGGTTCTTATATCTATATCTATTATATACATTACGATAGTTTCACGGAGCTCTCTCATGCGTTCTCAAGAAAATTTGCTTATGTTTAATTCAATTAGAGCTTCTCTAAGATTTTTTTTAATATTTTTTTTAGATATTTTTTTAGCGTAATTTAGTAGTATTCTTAGCATGTTTTTTTTTTAGATTTTTTTTTCGGAATAAATACATTTGCAATCCCTATAAATATACAAAATTTCATTTTTTAGGGCAATTCAGTTGCATTTTTAGCATATTTTTTTTAGATTTTTTTTGGGAATAAATACATTTGCAGTCCTTATAAATATACAAAATTTCATTTTTAGTCCCTAAAACAATTTTCATCAGGTTATGGTCCCTCAAATATTTCCTATCATGATTTTTTGTCCTTATTGTGTGGGAGAGGTTCTTATCTCTATTATATACATTACGATAGTTTCACGGAGCTCTCTCATGCATTCTCAAGAAAATTTGCTTATGTGTCATTCAATTAGAGCTTCTCTAAGATTTTTTTTTATATTTTTTTTAGATATTTTTTTAGCGTAATTTAGTTGTATTCTTAGCATGTTTTATTTTTAGATTTTTTTTTTGGGAGTAAATACCTTTGCAGTCCCTATAAATATACAAAATTTCATTTTTTAGGGCAATTCAGTTGCATTCTTAGCTTGTTTTTATTAGATTTTTTTTTGGGAATAAATACATTGCAGTCTTTATAAATATACAAAATTTCATTTTTAGTCCCTAAAAATATTTTCACCAGGTTATGGTCCCTCAAATATTTCCTATCATGATTATTTGTCCTTATTTTGTGGGAGAGGTTCTTATATCTATATCTATTATATACATTACGATAGTTCCACGGAGCTCTCTCATGCGTTCTCAAGAAAATTTGCTTATGTGTAATTCAATTAGAGCTTCTCTAAGATTTTTTTTTATATTTTTTTTAGATATTTTTTTAGCGTAATTTAGTAGTATTCTTAGCATGTTTTTTTTTTAGATTTTTTTTTGGGAAAAAATACCTTTGCAGTCCCTATAAATATACAAAATTTCATTTTTTAGGGCAATTCAGTTGCATTCTTAGCATATTTTTTTTAGATCTTTTTTGGGAATAAATACATTTGCAGTTCTTATAAATATACAAAATTTCATTTTTAGTCCCTAAAATAATTTTGATCAGGTTATGGTCCCTCAAATATTTTCTATCATGATTTTTTGTCCTTATTGTGTGGGAGAGGTTCTTATCTCTATTATATACATTACGATAGTTTCACGGACCTCTCTCATGCATTCTCAAGAAAATTTGCTTATGTGTCATTCAATTAGAGCTTCTCTAAGATTTTTTTTTATATTTTTTTTAGATATTTTTTTTGCGTAATTTAATTGTATTCTTAGCATGTTTTATTTTTAGATTTTTTTTTGGGAGTAAATACCTTTGCAGTTCCTATAAATATACAAAATTTCATTTTTTAGGGCAATTCAGTTGCATTCTTAGCTTGTTTTTTTTAGATTTTTTTTTGGGAATAAATACATTGCAGTCTTTATAAATATACAAAATTTCATTTTTAGTCCCTAAAAATATTTTCACCAGGTTATGGTCCCTCAAATATTTCATTTCATGATTATTTGTCCTTATTTTGTGGGAGAGGTTCTTATATCTATATCTATTATATACATTACGATAATTCCACAGAGCTCTCTCATGCGTTCTCAAGAAAATTTGCTTATGTGTAATTCAATTATTGCTTCTCTAAGATTTTTTTTTATATTTTTTTTAGATATTTTTTTAGCATAATTTAGTAGTATTCTTAGCATGTTTTTTTTTTAGATTTTTTTTTTGGAGTAAATACCTTTGCAGTCACTATAAATATACAAAATTTCATTTTTTAGGGCAATTCAGTTGCATTCTTAGCAATTTTTTTTTAGATTTTTTTTTGAGAATAAATACCTTTGCAGTCCTTATAAATATACAAAATTTCATTTTTAGTCCCTAAAAATATTTTCAGCAAGTTATGGTCCCTCAAATATTTCCTATCATGATTATTTGTCCTTATTTTGTGGGAGAGGTTCTTATATCTATATCTATTATATACATTACGATAGTTCCACGGAGCTCTCTCATGCGTTCTCAAGAAAATTTGCTTATGTGTAATTCAATTAGAGCTTCTCTAAGATTTTTTTTTATATTTTTTTTAGATATTTTTTTAGCGTAATTTAGTAGTATTCTTAGCATGTTTTTTTTTTAGATTTTTTTTTGGGAAAAAATACCTTTGCAGTCCCTATAAATATACAAAATTTCATTTTTTAGGGCAATTCAGTTGCATTCTTAGCATATTTTTTTTAGATTTTTTTTTGGAATAAATACATTTGCAGTTCTTATAAATATACAAAATTTCATTTTTAGTCCCTAAAATAATTTTGATCAGGTTATGGTCCCTCAAATATTTCCTATCATGATTTTTTGTCCTTATTGTGTGGGAGAGGTTCTTATCTCTATTATATACATTACGATAGTTTCACGGAGCTCTCTCATGCATTCTCAAGAAAATTTGCTTATGTGTCATTCAATTAGAGCTTCTCTAAGATTTTTTTTTATATTTTTTTTAGATATTTTTTTAGCGTAATTTAGTAGTATTCTTAGCATGTTTTTTTTTTAGATTTTTTTTTCGGAATAAATACCTTTGCAGTCCTTATAAATATACAAAATTTCATTTTTAGTCCCTAAATATATTTTCAGCAAGTTATGGTCCCTCAAATATTTCCTATCATGATTATTTGTCCTTATTTTGTGGGAGAGGTTCTTATATCTATATCTATTATATACATTACGATAGTTCCACGGAGCTCTCTCATGCGTTCTCAAGAAAATTTGCTTATGTGTAATTCAATTAGAGCTTCTCTAAGATTTTTTTTTATATTTTTTTTAGATATTTTTTTAGCGTAATTTAGTAGTATTCTTAGCATGTTTTTTTTTTAGATTTTTTTTTGGGAAAAAATACCTTTGCAGTCCCTATAAATATACAAAATTTCATTTTTTAGGGCAATTCAGTTGCATTCTTAGCATATTTTTTTTAGATTTTTTTTGGGAATAAATACATTTGCAGTCCTTATAAATATACAAAATTTCATTTTTAGTCCCTAAAACAATTTTCATCAGGTTATGGTCCCTCAAATATTTCCTATCATGATTTTTTGTCCTTATTGTGTGGGAGAGGTTCTTATCTCTATTATATACATTACGATAGTTTCACGGAGCTCTCTCATGCATTCTCAATGAAATTTGCTTATGTGTAATTCAATTATTGCTTCTCTAAGATTTTTTTTAATATTTTTTTTAGATATTTTTTTAGCGTAATTTAGTAGTATTCTTAGCATGTTTTTTTTTTAGATTTTTTTTTTGGAGTAAATACCTTTGCAGTCACTATAAATATACAAAATTTCATTTTTTAGGGCAATTAAGTTGCATTCTTAGCATGTTTTTTTTTTCGATTTTTTTTTTGGGAATACCTTTGCGGTCCTTATAAATATACAAAATTTCATTTTTAGTCCCTAAAAATATTTTCAGCAAGTTATGGTCCCTCAAATATTTCCTATCATGATTTTTTGTCCTTATTTTGTGCGAGAGGTTCTTATCTCTATTATATACATTACGATAGTTCTACGGAGCTCTCTCATGCGTTCTCAAGAAAATTTGCTTATGTGTCATTCAATAAGAGCTTCTCTAAGATTTTTTTTTATATTTTTATTAGATTTTTCTTTAGCGTAATTTAGTTGTATTCTTAGTATGTTTTTTTTTTAGATTTATTTTTTGGGAATACCTTTGCAGTCCTTATAAATATACAAAATTTCATTTTTAGTCCCTAAAAATATTTTCACCAGGTTATGGTCCCTCAAATATTTCATTTCATGATTATTTGTCCTTATTTTGTGGGAGAGGTTCTTATATCTATATCTATTATATACATTACGATAATTCCACAGAGCTCTCTCATGCGTTCTCAAGAAAATTTGCTTATGTGTAATTCAATTATTGCTTCTCTAAGATTTTTTTTTATATTTTTTTTAGATATTTTTTTAGCATAATTTAGTAGTATTCTTAGCATGTTTTTTTTTTAGATTTTTTTTTTGGAGTAAATACCTTTGCAGTCACTATAAATATACAAAATTTCATTTTTTAGGGCAATTCAGTTGCATTCTTAGCAATTTTTTTTTAGATTTTTTTTTGAGAATAAATATCTTTGCAGTCCTTATAAATATACAAAATTTCATTTTTAGTCCCTAAAAATATTTTCAGCAAGTTATGGTCCCTCAAATATTTCCTATCATGATTATTTGTCCTTATTTTGTGGGAGAGGTTCTTATATCTATATCTATTATATACATTACGATAGTTCCACGGAGCTCTCTCATGCGTTCTCAAGAAAATTTGCTTATGTGTAATTCAATTAGAGCTTCTCTAAGATTTTTTTTTATATTTTTTTTAGATATTTTTTTAGCGTAATTTAGTAGTATTCTTAGCATGTTTTTTTTTTAGATTTTTTTTTGGGAAAAAATACCTTTGCAGTCCCTATAAATATACAAAATTTCATTTTTTAGGGCAATTCAGTTGCATTCTTAGCATATTTTTTTTAGATTTTTTTTTGGAATAAATACATTTGCAGTTCTTATAAATATACAAAATTTCATTTTTAGTCCCTAAAATAATTTTGATCAGGTTATGGTCCCTCAAATATTTCCTATCATGATTTTTTGTCCTTATTGTGTGGGAGAGGTTCTTATCTCTATTATATACATTACGATAGTTTCACGGAGCTCTCTCATGCATTCTCAAGAAAATTTGCTTATGTCTCATTCAATTAGAGCTTCTCTAAGATTTTTTTTTATATTTTTTTTAGATATTTTTTTAGCGTAATTTAGTAGTATTCTTAGCATGTTTTTTTTTTAGATTTTTTTTTCGGAATAAATACCTTTGCAGTCCTTATAAATATACAAAATTTCATTTTTAGTCCCTAAATATATTTTCAGCAAGTTATGGTCCCTCAAATATTTCCTATCATGATTATTTGTCCTTATTTTGTGGGAGAGGTTCTTATATCTATATCTATTATATACATTACGATAGTTCCACGGAGCTCTCTCATGCGTTCTCAAGAAAATTTGCTTATGTGTAATTCAATTAGAGCTTCTCTAAGATTTTTTTTTATATTTTTTTTAGATATTTTTTTAGCGTAATTTAGTAGTATTCTTAGCATGTTTTTTTTTTAGATTTTTTTTTGGGAAAAAATACCTTTGCAGTCCCAATAAATATACAAAATTTCATTTTTTAGGGCAATTCAGTTGCATTCTTAGCATATTTTTTTTACATTTTTTTTGGGAATAAATACATTTGCAGTCCTTATAAATATACAAAATTTCATTTTTAGTCCCTAAAACAATTTTCATCAGGTTATGGTCCCTCAAATATTTCCTATCATGATTTTTTGTCCTTATTGTGTGGGAGAGATTCTTATCTCTATTATATACATTACGATAGTTTCACGGAGCTCTCTCATGCATTCTCAAGAAAATTTGCTTATGTGTAATTCAATTATTGCTTCTCTAAGATTTTTTTTTATATTTTTTTTAGATATTTTTTTAGCGTAATTTAGTAGTATTCTTAGCATGTTTTTTTTTTAGATTTTTTTCTTGGAGTAAATACCTTTGCAATCACTATAAATATACAAAATTTCATTTTTTAGGGCAATTCAGTTGCATTCTTAGCAATTTTTTTTTAGATTTTTTTTTGAGAATAAATACCCTTGCAGTCCTTATAAATATACAAAATTTCATTTTTAGTCCCTAAAAATATTTTCAGCAAGTTATGGTCCCTCAAATATTTCCTATCATGATTATTTGTCCTTATTTTGTGGGAGAGGTTCTTATATCTATATCTATTATATACATTACGATAGTTCCACGGAGCTCTCTCATGCGTTCTCAAGAAAATTTGCTTATGTGTAATTCAATTAGAGCTTCTCTAAGATTTTTTTTAATATTTTTTTTAGATATTTTTTTAGCGTAATTTAGTAGTATTCTTAGCATGTTTTTTTTTTAGATTTTTTTTTGAGAAAAAATACCTTTGCAGTCCCTATAAATATACAAAATTTCATTTTTTAGGGGAATTCAGTTGCATTCTTAGCATATTTTTTTAGATTTTTTTTGGAAATAAATACATTTGCAGTTCTTATAAATATACAAAATATCATTTTTAGTCCCTAAAATAATTTTCATCAGGTTATGGTCCCTCAAATATTTCCTATCATGATTTTTTGCCCTTATTGTGTGGGAGAGGTTCTTATCTCTATTATATACATTACGATAGTTTCACGGAGCTTTCTCATGCATTCTCAAGAAAATTTGCTTATGTGTCATTCAATTAGAGCTTCTCTAAGATTTTTTTTTATATTTTTTTTAGATATTTTTTTAGCGTAATTTAGTTGTATTCTTAGCATGTTTTATTTTTAAATTTTTTTTTTGGGAGTAAATACCTTTGCAGTCCCTATAAATATACAAAATTTCATTTTTTAGGGCAATTCAGTTGCATTCTTAGCTTGTTTTTATTAGATTTTTTTTTGGGAATAAATACATTGCAGTCTTTATAAATATACAAAATTTCATTTTTAGTCCCTAAAAATATTTTCACCAGGTTATGGTCCCTCAAATATTTCCTATCATGATTATTTGTCCTTATTTTGTGGGAGAGGTTCTTATATCTATATCTATTATATACATTACGATAGTTCCACGGAGCTCTCTCATGCGTTCTCAAGAAAATTTGCTTATGTGTAATTCAATTAGAGCTTCTCTAAGATTTTTTTTTATATTTTTTTTAGATATTTTTTTAGCGTAATTTAGTAGTATTATTAGCATGTTTTTTTTTTAGATTTTTTTTTGGGAAAAAATACCTTTGTAGTCCCTATAAATATACAAAATTTCATTTTTTAGGGCAATTCAGTTGCATTCTTAGCAATTTTTTTTTAGATTTTTTTTTGAGAATAAATACCCTTGCAGTCCTTATAAATATACAAAATTTCATTTTTAGTCCCTAAAATAATTTTCATCAGGTTATGGTCCCTCAAATATTTCCTATCATGATTTTTTGTCCTTATTGTGTGGGAGAGGTTCTTATCTCTATTATATACATTACGATAGTTTCACGGAGCTTTCTCATGCATTCTCAAGAAAATTTGCTTATGTGTCATTCAATTAGAGCTTCTCTAAGATTTTTTTTTATATTTTTTTTAGATATTTTTTTAGCGTAATTTAGTTGTATTCTTAGCATGTTTTATTTTTAGATTTTTTTTTTGGGAGTAAATACCTTTGCAGTCCCTATAAATATACAAAATTTCATTTTTTAGGGCAATTCAGTTGCATTCTTAGCTTGTTTTTATTAGATTTTTTTTTGGGAATAAATACATTGCAGTCTTTATAAATATACAAAATTTCATTTTTAGTCCCTAAAAATATTTTCACCAGGTTATGGTCCCTCAAATATTTCCTATCATGATTATTTGTCCTTATTTTGTGGGAGAGGTTCTTATATCTATATCTATTATATACATTACGATAGTTCCACGGAGCTCTCTCATGCGTTCTCAAGAAAATTTGCTTATGTGTAATTCAATTAGAGCTTCTCTAAGATTTTTTTTAATATTTTTTTTAGATATTTCTTTAGCGTAATTTAGTAGTATTCTTAGCATGTTTTTTTTTTAGATTTTTTTTTGGGAAAAAATACCTTTGCAGTCCCTATAAATATACAAAATTTCATTTTTTAGGGCAATTCAGTTGCATTCTTAGCATATTTTTTTTAGATCTTTTTTGGGAATAAATACATTTGCAGTTCTTATAAATATACAAAATTTCATTTTTAGTCCCTAAAATAATTTTGATCAGGTTATGGTCCCTCAAATATTTTCTATCATGATTTTTTGTCCTTATTGTGTGGGAGAGGTTCTTATCTCTATTATATACATTACGATAGTTTCACGGAGCTCTCTCATGCATTCTCAAGAAAATTTGCTTATGTGTCATTCAATTAGAGCTTCTCTAAGATTTTTTTTTATATTTTTTTTAGATATTTTTTTTGCGTAATTTAATTGTATTCTTAGCATGTTTTATTTTTAGATTTTTTTTTGGGAGTAAATACCTTTGCAGTTCCTATAAATATACAAAATTTCATTTTTTAGGGCAATTCAGTTGCATTCTTAGCTTGTTTTTTTTAGATTTTTTTTTGGGAATAAATACATTGCAGTCTTTATAAATATACAAAATTTCATTTTTAGTCCCTAAAAATATTTTCACCAGGTTATGGTCCCTCAAATATTTCCTATCATGATTATTTGTCCTTATTTTGTGGGAGAGGTTCTTATATCTATATCTATTATATACATTACGATAGTTCCACGGAGCTCTCTCATGCGTTTTCAAGAAAATTTGCTTATGTGTAATTCAATTAGAGCTTCTCTAAGATTTTTTTTAATATTTTTTTTAGATATTTTTTTAGCGTAATTTAGTAGTATTCTTAGCATGTTTTTTTTTTAGATTTTTTTTTCGGAATAAATACATTTGCAATCCCTATAAATATACAAAATTTCATTTTTTAGGGCAATTCAGTTGCATTTTTAGCATATTTTTTTTAGATTTTTTTTGGGAATAAATACATTTGCAGTCCTTATAAATATACAAAATTTCATTTTTAGTCCCTAAAACAATTTTCATCAGGTTATGGTCCCTCAAATATTTCCTATCATGATTTTTTGTCCTTATTGATTGGGAGAGGTTCTTATCTCTATTATATACATTACGATAGTTTCACGGAGCTCTCTCATGCATTCTCAATGAAATTTGCTTATGTGTAATTCAATTATTGCTTCTCTAAGATTTTTTTTTATATTTTTTTTAGATATTTTTTTAGCGTAATTTAGTAGTATTCTTAGCATGTTTTTTTTTTAGATTTTTTTTTTGGAGTAAATACCTTTGCAGTCACTATAAATATACAAAATTTCATTTTTTAGGGCAATTCAGTTGCATTCTTAGCATGTTTTTTTTTTCGATTTTTTTTTTGGGAATACCTTTGCGGTCCTTATAAATATACAAAATTTCATTTTTAGTCCCTAAAAATATTTTCAGCAAGTTATGGTCCCTCAAATATTTCCTATCATGATTTTTTGTCCTTATTTTGTGCGAGAGGTTCTTATCTCTATTATATACATTACGATAGTTCTACGGAGCTCTCTCATGCGTTCTCAAGAAAATTTGCTTATGTGTCATTCAATAAGAGCTTCTCTAAGATTTTTTTTTATATTTTTATTAGATTTTTCTTTAGCGTAATTTAGTTGTATTCTTAGTATGTTTTTTTTTTAGATTTATTTTTTGGGAATACCTTTGCAGTCCTTATAAATATACAAAATTTCATTTTTAGTCCCTAAAAATATTTTCACCAGGTTATGGTCCCTCAAATATTTCATTTCATGATTATTTGTCCTTATTTTGTGGGAGAGGTTCTTATATCTATATCTATTATATACATTACGATAATTCCACAGAGCTCTCTCATGCGTTCTCAAGAAAATTTGCTTATGTGTAATTCAATTATTGCTTCTCTAAGATTTTTTTTTATATTTTTTTTAGATATTTTTTTAGCATAATTTAGTAGTATTCTTAGCATGTTTTTTTTTTAGATTTTTTTTTTGGAGTAAATACCTTTGCAGTCACTATAAATATACAAAATTTCATTTTTTAGGGCAATTCAGTTGCATTCTTAGCAATTTTTTTTTAGATTTTTTTTTGAGAATAAATACCTTTGCAGTCCTTATAAATATACAAAATTTCATTTTTAGTCCCTAAAAATATTTTCAGCAAGTTATGGTCCCTCAAATATTTCCTATCATGATTATTTGTCCTTATTTTGTGGGAGAGGTTCTTATATCTATATCTATTATATACATTACGATAGTTCCACGGAGCTCTCTCATGCGTTTTCAAGAAAATTTGCTTATGTGTAATTCAATTAGAGCTTCTCTAAGATTTTTTTTAATATTTTTTTTAGATATTTTTTTAGCGTAATTTAGTAGTATTCTTAGCATGTTTTTTTTTTAGATTTTTTTTTCGGAATAAATACATTTGCAATCCCTATAAATATACAAAATTTCATTTTTTAGGGCAATTCAGTTGCATTTTTAGCATACTTTTTTTAGATTTTTTTTGGGAATAAATACATTTGCAGTCCTTATAAATATACAAAATTTCATTTTTAGTCCCTAAAACAATTTTCATCAGGTTATGGTCCCTCAAATATTTCCTATCATGATTTTTTGTCCTTATTGTGTGGGAGAGGTTCTTATCTCTATTATATACATTACGATAGTTTCACGGAGCTCTCTCATGCATTCTCAATGAAATTTGCTTATGTGTAATTCAATTATTGCTTCTCTAAGATTTTTTTTTATATTTTTTTTAGATATTTTTTTAGCGTAATTTAGTAGTATTCTTAGCATGTTTTTTTTTTAGATTTTTTTTTCGGAATAAATACCTTTGCAGTCCTTATAAATATACAAAATTTCATTTTTAGTCCCTAAATATATTTTCAGCAAGTTATGGTCCCTCAAATATTTCCTATCATGATTATTTGTCCTTATTTTGTGGGAGAGGTTCTTATATCTATATCTATTATATACATGACGATAGTTCCACGGAGCTCTCTCATGCGTTCTCAAGAAAATTTGCTTATGTGTAATTCAATTAGAGCTTCTCTAAGATTTTTTTTTTATATTTTTTTTAGATATTTTTTTAGCGTAATTTAGTAGTATTCTTAGCATGTTTTTTTTTTAGATTTTTTTTTGGGAAAAAATACCTTTGCAGTCCCTATAAATATACAAAATTTCATTTTTTAGGGCAATTCAGTTGCATTCTTAGCATATTTTTTTTAGATTTTTTTTGGGAATAAATACATTTGCAGTCCTTATAAATATACAAAATTTCATTTTTAGTCCCTAAAACAATTTTCATCAGGTTATGGTCCCTCAAATATTTCCTATCATGATTTTTTGTCCTTATTGTGTGGGAGAGATTCTTATCTCTATTATATACATTACGATAGTTTCACGGAGCTCTCTCATGCATTCTCAAGAAAATTTGCTTATGTGTAATTCAATTATTGCTTCTCTAAGATTTTTTTTTATATTTTTTTTAGATATTTTTTTAGCGTAATTTAGTAGTATTCTTAGCATGTTTTTTTTTTAGATTTTTTTCTTGGAGTAAATACCTTTGCAATCACTATAAATATACAAAATTTCATTTTTTAGGGCAATTCAGTTGCATTCTTAGCAATTTTTTTTTAGATTTTTTTTTGAGAATAAATACCCTTGCAGTCCTTATAAATATACAAAATTTCATTTTTAGTCCCTAAAAATATTTTCAGCAAGTTATGGTCCCTCAAATATTTCCTATCATGATTATTTGTCCTTATTTTGTGGGAGAGGTTCTTATATCTATATCTATTATATACATTACGATAGTTCCACGGAGCTCTCTGATGCGTTCTCAAGAAAATTTGCTTATGTGTAATTCAATTAGAGCTTCTCTAAGATTTTTTTTAATATTTTTTTTAGATATTTTTTTAGCGTAATTTAGTAGTATTCTTAGCATGTTTTTTTTTTAGATTTTTTTTTGAGAAAAAATACCTTTGCAGTCCCTATAAATATACAAAATTTCATTTTTTAGGGGAATTCAGTTGCATTCTTAGCATATTTTTTTAGATTTTTTTTGGAAATAAATACATTTGCAGTTCTTATAAATATACAAAATATCATTTTTAGTCCCTAAAATAATTTTCATCAGGTTATGGTCCCTCAAATATTTCCTATCATGATTTTTTGTCCTTATTGTGTGGGAGAGGTTCTTATCTCTATTATATACATTACGATAGTTTCACGGAGCTTTCTCATGCATTCTCAAGAAAATTTGCTTATGTGTCATTCAATTAGAGCTTCTCTAAGATTTTTTTTTATATTTTTTTTAGATATTTTTTTAGCGTAATTTAGTTGTATTCTTAGCATGTTTTATTTTTAGATTTTTTTTTTGGGAGTAAATACCTTTGCAGTCCCTATAAATATACAAAATTTCATTTTTTAGGGCAATTCAGTTGCATTCTTAGCTTGTTTTTATTAGATTTTTTTTTGGGAATAAATACATTGCAGTCTTTATAAATATACAAAATTTCATTTTTAGTCCCTAAAAATATTTTCACCAGGTTATGGTCCCTCAAATATTTCCTATCATGATTATTTGTCCTTATTTTGTGGGAGAGGTTCTTATATCTATATCTATTATATACATTACGATAGTTCCACGGAGCTCTCTCATGCGTTCTCAAGAAAATTTGCTTATGTGTAATTCAATTAGAGCTTCTCTAAGATTTTTTTTAATATTTTTTTTAGATATTTTTTTAGCGTAATTTAGTAGTATTCTTAGCATGTTTTTTTTTTAGATTTTTTTTTGGGAAAAAATACCTTTGCAGTCCCTATAAATATACAAAATTTCATTTTTTAGGGCAATTCAGTTGCATTCTTAGCATATTTTTTTTAGATCTTTTTTGGGAATAAATACATTTGCAGTGCTTATAAATATACAAAATTTCATTTTTAGTCCCTAAAATAATTTTGATCAGGTTATGGTCCCTCAAATATTTTCTATCATGATTTTTTGTCCTTATTGTGTGGGAGAGGTTCTTATCTCTATTATATACATTACGATAGTTTCACGGAGCTATCTCATGCATTCTCAAGAAAATTTGCTTATGTGTCATTCAATTAGAGCTTCTCTAAGATTTTTTTTTATATTTTTTTTAGATATTTTATTTGCGTAATTTAATTGTATTCTTAGCATGTTTTATATTTAGATTTTTTTTTGGGAGTAAATACCTTTGCAGTCCCTATAAATATACAAAATTTCATTTTTTAGGGCAATTCAGTTGCATTCTTAGCTTGTTTTTTTTAGATTTTTTTTTGGGAATAAATACATTGCAGTCTTTATAAATATACAAAATTTCATTTTTAGTCCCTAAAAATATTTTCACCAGGTTATGGTCCCTCAAATATTTCCTATCATGATTATTTGTCCTTATTTTGTGGGAGAGGTTCTTATATCTATATCTATTATATACATTACGATAGTTCCACGGAGCTCTCTCATGCGTTTTCAAGAAAATTTGCTTATGTGTAATTCAATTAGAGCTTCTCTAAGATTTTTTTTAATATTTTTTTTAGATATTTTTTTAGCGTAATTTAGTAGTATTCTTAGCATGTTTTTTTTTTAGATTTTTTTTTCGGAATAAATACATTTGCAATCCCTATAAATATACAAAATTTCATTTTTTAGGGCAATTCAGTTGCATTTTTAGCATACTTTTTTTAGATTTTTTTTGGGAATAAATACATTTGCAGTCCTTATAAATATACAAAATTTCATTTTTAGTCCCTAAAACAATTTTCATCAGGTTATGGTCCCTCAAATATTTCCTATCATGATTTTTTGTCCTTATTGTGTGGGAGAGGTTCTTATCTCTATTATATACATTACGATAGTTTCACGGAGCTCTCTCATGCATTCTCAATGAAATTTGCTTATGTGTAATTCAATTATTGCTTCTCTAAGATTTTTTTTTATATTTTTTTTAGATATTTTTTTAGCGTAATTTAGTAGTATTCTTAGCATGTTTTTTTTTTAGATTTTTTTTTTGGAGTAAATATCTTTGCAGTCACTATAAATATACAAAATTTCATTTTTTAGGGCAATTCAGTTGCATTCTTAGCATGTTTTTTTTTTCGATTTTTTTTTTGGGAATACCTTTGCGGTCCTTATAAATATACAAAATTTCATTTTTAGTCCCTAAAAATATTTTCAGCAAGTTATGGTCCCTCAAATATTTCCTATCATGATTTTTTGTCCTTATTTTGTGCGAGAGGTTCTTATCTCTATTATATACATTACGATAGTTCTACGGAGCTCTCTCATGCGTTCTCAAGAAAATTTGCTTATGTGTCATTCAATAAGAGCTTCTCTAAGATTTTTTTTTATATTTTTATTAGATTTTTCTTTAGCGTAATTTAGTTGTATTCTTAGTATGTTTTTTTTTTAGATTTATTTTTTGGGAATACCTTTGCAGTCCTTATAAATATACAAAATTTCATTTTTAGTCCCTAAAAATATTTTCACCAGGTTATGGTCCCTCAAATATTTCATTTCATGATTATTTGTCCTTATTTTGTGGGAGAGGTTCTTATATCTATATCTATTATATACATTACGATAATTCCACAGAGCTCTCTCATGCGTTCTCAAGAAAATTTGCTTATGTGTAATTCAATTATTGCTTCTCTAAGATTTTTTTTTATATTTTTTTTAGATATTTTTTTAGCATAATTTAGTAGTATTCTTAGCATGTTTTTTTTTTAGATTTTTTTTTTGGAGTAAATACCTTTGCAGTCACTATAAATATACAAAATTTCATTTTTTAGGGCAATTCAGTTGCATTCTTAGCAATTTTTTTTTAGATTTTTTTTTGAGAATAAATACCTTTGCAGTCCTTATAAATATACAAAATTTCATTTTTAGTCCCTAAAAATATTTTCAGCAAGTTATGGTCCCTCAAATATTTCCTATCATGATTATTTGTCCTTATTTTGTGGGAGAGGTTCTTATATCTATATCTATTATATACATTACGATAGTTCCACGGAGCTCTCTCATGCGTTCTCAAGAAAATTTGCTTATGTGTAATTCAATTAGAGCTTCTCTAAGATTTTTTTTTATATTTTTTTTAGATATTTTTTTAGCGTAATTTAGTAGTATTCTTAGCATGTTTTTTTTTTAGATTTTTTTTTGGGAAAAAATACCTTTGCAGTCCCTATAAATATACAAAATTTCATTTTTTAGGGCAATTCAGTTGCATTCTTAGCATATTTTTTTTAGATTTTTTTTTGGAATAAATACATTTGCAGTTCTTATAAATATACAAAATTTCATTTTTAGTCCCTAAAATAATTTTGATCAGGTTATGGTCCCTCAAATATTTCCTATCATGATTTTTTGTCCTTATTGTGTGGGAGAGGTTCTTATCTCTATTATATACATTACGATAGTTTCACGGAGCTCTCTCATGCATTCTCAAGAAAATTTGCTTATGTGTCATTCAATTAGAGCTTCTCTAAGATTTTTTTTTATATTTTTTTTAGATATTTTTTTAGCATAATTTAGTAGTATTCTTAGCATGTTTTTTTTTTAGATTTTTTTTTCGGAATAAATACCTTTGCAGTCCTTATAAATATACAAAATTTCATTTTTAGTCCCTAAATATATTTTCAGCAAGTTATGGTCCCTCAAATATTTCCTATCATGATTATTTGTCCTTATTTTGTGGGAGAGGTTCTTATATCTATATCTATTATATACATGACGATAGTTCCACGGAGCTCTCTCATGCGTTCTCAAGAAAATTTGCTTATGTGTAATTCAATTAGAGCTTCTCTAAGATTTTTTTTTATATTTTTTTTAGATATTTTTTTAGCGTAATTTAGTAGTATTCTTAGCATGTTTTTTTTTTAGATTTTTTTTTGGGAAAAAATACCTTTGCAGTCCCTATAAATATACAAAATTTCATTTTTTAGGGCAATTCAGTTGCATTCTTAGCATATTTTTTTTAGATTTTTTTTGGGAATAAATACATTTGCAGTCCTTATAAATATACAAAATTTCATTTTTAGTCCCTAAAACAATTTTCATCAGGTTATGGTCCCTCAAATATTTCCTATCATGATTTTTTGTCCTTATTGTGTGGGAGAGATTCTTATCTCTATTATATACATTACGATAGTTTCACGGAGCTCTCTCATGCATTCTCAAGAAAATTTGCTTATGTGTAATTCAATTATTGCTTCTCTAAGATTTTTTTTTATATTTTTTTTAGATATTTTTTTAGCGTAATTTAGTAGTATTCTTAGCATGTTTTTTTTTTAGATTTTTTTCTTGGAGTAAATACCTTTGCAATCACTATAAATATACAAAATTTCATTTTTTAGGGCAATTCAGTTGCATTCTTAGCAATTTTTTTTTAGATTTTTTTTTGAGAATAAATACCCTTGCAGTCCTTATAAATATACAAAATTTCATTTTTAGTCCCTAAAAATATTTTCAGCAAGTTATGGTCCCTCAAATATTTCCTATCATGATTATTTGTCCTTATTTTGTGGGAGAGGTTCTTATATCTATATCTATTATATACATTACGATAGTTCCACGGAGCTCTCTGATGCGTTCTCAAGAAAATTTGCTTATGTGTAATTCAATTAGAGCTTCTCTAAGATTTTTTTTAATATTTTTTTTAGATATTTTTTTAGCGTAATTTAGTAGTATTCTTAGCATGTTTTTTTTTTAGATTTTTTTTTGAGAAAAAATACCTTTGCAGTCCCTATAAATATACAAAATTTCATTTTTTAGGGGAATTCAGTTGCATTCTTAGCATATTTTTTTAGATTTTTTTTGGAAATAAATACATTTGCAGTTCTTATAAATATACAAAATATCATTTTTAGTCCCTAAAATAATTTTCATCAGGTTATGGTCCCTCAAATATTTCCTATCATGATTTTTTGTCCTTATTGTGTGGGAGAGGTTCTTATCTCTATTATATACATTACGATAGTTTCACGGAGCTTTCTCATGCATTCTCAAGAAAATTTGCTTATGTGTCATTCAATTAGAGCTTCTCTAAGATTTTTTTTTATATTTTTTTTAGATATTTTTTTAGCGTAATTTAGTTGTATTCTTAGCATGTTTTATTTTTAGATTTTTTTTTTGGGAGTAAATACCTTTGCAGTCCCTATAAATATACAAAATTTCATTTTTTAGGGCAATTCAGTTGCATTCTTAGCTTGTTTTTATTAGATTTTTTTTTGGGAATAAATACATTGCAGTCTTTATAAATATACAAAATTTCATTTTTAGTCCCTAAAAATATTTTCACCAGGTTATGGTCCCTCAAATATTTCCTATCATGATTATTTGTCCTTATTTTGTGGGAGAGGTTCTTATATCTATATCTATTATATACATTACGATAGTTCCACGGAGCTCTCTCATGCGTTCTCAAGAAAATTTGCTTATGTGTAATTCAATTAGAGCTTCTCTAAGATTTTTTTTAATATTTTTTTTAGATATTTTTTTAGCGTAATTTAGTAGTATTCTTAGCATGTTTTTTTTTTAGATTTTTTTTTGGGAAAAAATACCTTTGCAGTCCCTATAAATATACAAAATTTCATTTTTTAGGGCAATTCAGTTGCATTCTTAGCATATTTTTTTTAGATCTTTTTTGGGAATAAATACATTTGCAGTGCTTATAAATATACAAAATTTCATTTTTAGTCCCTAAAATAATTTTGATCAGGTTATGGTCCCTCAAATATTTTCTATCATGATTTTTTGTCCTTATTGTGTGGGAGAGGTTCTTATCTCTATTATATACATTACGATAGTTTCACGGAGCTCTCTCATGCATTCTCAAGAAAATTTGCTTATGTGTCATTCAATTAGAGCTTCTCTAAGATTTTTTTTTATATTTTTTTTAGATATTTTATTTGCGTAATTTAATTGTATTCTTAGCATGTTTTATATTTAGATTTTTTTTTGGGAGTAAATACCTTTGCAGTCCCTATAAATATACAAAATTTCATTTTTTAGGGCAATTCAGTTGCATTCTTAGCTTGTTTTTTTTAGATTTTTTTTTGGGAATAAATACATTGCAGTCTTTATAAATATACAAAATTTCATTTTTAGTCCCTAAAAATATTTTCACCAGGTTATGGTCCCTCAAATATTTCCTATCATGATTATTTGTCCTTATTTTGTGGGAGAGGTTCTTATATCTATATCTATTATATACATTACGATAGTTCCACGGAGCTCTCTCATGCGTTTTCAAGAAAATTTGCTTATGTGTAATTCAATTAGAGCTTCTCTAAGATTTTTTTTAATATTTTTTTTAGATATTTTTTTAGCGTAATTTAGTAGTATTCTTAGCATGTTTTTTTTTTAGATTTTTTTTTCGGAATAAATACATTTGCAATCCCTATAAATATACAAAATTTCATTTTTTAGGGCAATTCAGTTGCATTTTTAGCATACTTTTTTTAGATTTTTTTTGGGAATAAATACATTTGCAGTCCTTATAAATATACAAAATTTCATTTTTAGTCCCTAAAACAATTTTCATCAGGTTATGGTCCCTCAAATATTTCCTATCATGATTTTTTGTCCTTATTGTGTGGGAGAGGTTCTTATCTCTATTATATACATTACGATAGTTTCACGGAGCTCTCTCATGCATTCTCAATGAAATTTGCTTATGTGTAATTCAATTATTGCTTCTCTAAGATTTTTTTTTATATTTTTTTTAGATATTTTTTTAGCGTAATTTAGTAGTATTCTTAGCATGTTTTTTTTTTAGATTTTTTTTTTGGAGTAAATATCTTTGCAGTCACTATAAATATACAAAATTTCATTTTTTAGGGCAATTCAGTTGCATTCTTAGCATGTTTTTTTTTTCGATTTTTTTTTTGGGAATACCTTTGCGGTCCTTATAAATATACAAAATTTCATTTTTAGTCCCTAAAAATATTTTCAGCAAGTTATGGTCCCTCAAATATTTCCTATCATGATTTTTTGTCCTTATTTTGTGCGAGAGGTTCTTATCTCTATTATATACATTACGATAGTTCTACGGAGCTCTCTCATGCGTTCTCAAGAAAATTTGCTTATGTGTCATTCAATAAGAGCTTCTCTAAGATTTTTTTTTATATTTTTATTAGATTTTTCTTTAGCGTAATTTAGTTGTATTCTTAGTATGTTTTTTTTTTAGATTTATTTTTTGGGAATACCTTTGCAGTCCTTATAAATATACAAAATTTCATTTTTAGTCCCTAAAAATATTTTCACCAGGTTATGGTCCCTCAAATATTTCATTTCATGATTATTTGTCCTTATTTTGTGGGAGAGGTTCTTATATCTATATCTATTATATACATTACGATAATTCCACAGAGCTCTCTCATGCGTTCTCAAGAAAATTTGCTTATGTGTAATTCAATTATTGCTTCTCTAAGATTTTTTTTTATATTTTTTTTAGATATTTTTTTAGCATAATTTAGTAGTATTCTTAGCATGTTTTTTTTTTAGATTTTTTTTTTGGAGTAAATACCTTTGCAGTCACTATAAATATACAAAATTTCATTTTTTAGGGCAATTCAGTTGCATTCTTAGCAATTTTTTTTTAGATTTTTTTTTGAGAATAAATATCTTTGCAGTCCTTATAAATATACAAAATTTCATTTTTAGTCCCTAAAAATATTTTCAGCAAGTTATGGTCCCTCAAATATTTCCTATCATGATTATTTGTCCTTATTTTGTGGGAGAGGTTCTTATATCTATATCTATTATATACATTACGATAGTTCCACGGTGCTCTCTCATGCGTTCTCAAGAAAATTTGCTTATGTGTAATTCAATTAGAGCTTCTCTAAGATTTTTTTTTATATTTTTTTTAGATATTTTTTTAGCGTAATTTAGTAGTATTCTTAGCATGTTTTTTTTTTAGATTTTTTTTTGGGAAAAAATACCTTTGCAGTCCCTATAAATATACAAAATTTCATTTTTTAGGGCAATTCAGTTGCATTCTTAGCATATTTTTTTTAGATTTTTTTTGGGAATAAATACATTTGCAGTTCTTATAAATATACAAAATTTCATTTTTAGTCTCTAAAATAATTTTGATCAGGTTATGGTCCCTCAAATATTTCCTATCATGATTTTTTGTCCTTATTGTGTGGGAGAGGTTCTTATCTCTATTATATACATTACGATAGTTTCACGGAGCTCTCTCATGCATTCTCAAGAAAATTTGCTTATGTCTCATTCAATTAGAGCTTCTCTAAGATTTTTTTTTATATTTTTTTTAGATATTTTTTTAGCGTAATTTAGTAGTATTCTTAGCATGTTTTTTTTTTAGATTTTTTTTTCGGAATAAATACCTTTGCAGTCCTTATAAATATACAAAATTTCATTTTTAGTCCCTAAATATATTTTCAGCAAGTTATGGTCCCTCAAATATTTCCTATCATGATTATTTGTCCTTATTTTGTGGGAGAGGTTCTTATATCTATATCTATTATATACATTACGATAGTTCCACGGAGCTCTCTCATGCGTTCTCAAGAAAATTTGCTTATGTGTAATTCAATTAGAGCTTCTCTAAGATTTTTTTTTATATTTTTTTTAGATATTTTTTTAGCGTAATTTAGTAGTATTCTTAGCATGTTTTTTTTTTAGATTTTTTTTTGGGAAAAAATACCTTTGCAGTCCCTATAAATATACAAAATTTCATTTTTTAGGGCAATTCAGTTGCATTCTTAGCATATTTTTTTTAGATTTTTTTTGGGAATAAATACATTTGCAGTCCTTATAAATATACAAAATTTCATTTTTAGTCCCTAAAACAATTTTCATCAGGTTATGGTCCCTCAAATATTTCCTATCATGATTTTTTGTCCTTATTGTGTGGGAGAGATTCTTATCTCTATTATATACATTACGATAGTTTCACGGAGCTCTCTCATGCATTCTCAAGAAAATTTGCTTATGTGTAATTCAATTATTGCTTCTCTAAGATTTTTTTTTATATTTTTTTTAGATATTTTTTTAGCGTAATTTAGTAGTATTCTTAGCATGTTTTTTTTTTAGATTTTTTTCTTGGAGTAAATACCTTTGCAATCACTATAAATATACAAAATTTCATTTTTTAGGGCAATTCAGTTGCATTCTTAGCAATTTTTTTTTAGATTTTTTTTTGAGAATAAATACCCTTGCAGTCCTTATAAATATACAAAATTTCATTTTTAGTCCCTAAAAATATTTTCAGCAAGTTATGGTCCCTCAAATATTTCCTATCATGATTATTTGTCCTTATTTTGTGGGAGAGGTTCTTATATCTATATCTATTATATACATTACGATAGTTCCACGGAGCTCTCTCATGCGTTCTCAAGAAAATTTGCTTATGTGTAATTCAATTAGAGCTTCTCTAAGATTTTTTTTAATATTTTTTTTAGATATTTTTTTAGCGTAATTTAGTAGTATTCTTAGCATGTTTTTTTTTTAGATTTTTTTTTGAGAAAAAATACCTTTGCAGTCCCTATAAATATACAAAATTTCATTTTTTAGGGGAATTCAGTTGCATTCTTAGCATATTTTTTTAGATTTTTTTTGGAAATAAATACATTTGCAGTTCTTATAAATATACAAAATATCATTTTTAGTCCCTAAAATAATTTTCATCAGGTTATGGTCCCTCAAATATTTCCTATCATGATTTTTTGTCCTTATTGTGTGGGAGAGGTTCTTATCTCTATTATATACATTACGATAGTTTCACGGAGCTTTCTCATGCATTCTCAAGAAAATTTGCTTATGTGTCATTCAATTAGAGCTTCTCTAAGATTTTTTTTTATATTTTTTTTAGATATTTTTTTAGCGTAATTTAGTTGTATTCTTAGCATGTTTTATTTTTAGATTTTTTTTTTGGGAGTAAATACCTTTGCAGTCCCTATAAATATACAAAATTTCATTTTTTAGGGCAATTCAGTTGCATTCTTAGCTTGTTTTTATTAGATTTTTTTTTGGGAATAAATACATTGCAGTCTTTATAAATATACAAAATTTCATTTTTAGTCCCTAAAAATATTTTCACCAGGTTATGGTCCCTCAAATATTTCCTATCATGATTATTTGTCCTGATTTTGTGGGAGAGGTTCTTATATCTATATCTATTATATACATTACGATAGTTCCACGGAGCTCTCTCATGCGTTCTCAAGAAAATTTGCTTATGTGTAATTCAATTAGAGCTTCTCTAAGATTTTTTTTTATATTTTTTTTAGATATTTTTTTAGCGTAATTTAGTAGTATTATTAGCATGTTTTTTTTTTAGATTTTTTTTTGGGAAAAAATACCTTTGCAGTCCCTATAAATATACAAAATTTCATTTTTTAGGGCAATTCAGTTGCATTCTTAGCAATTTTTTTTTAGATTTTTTTTTGAGAATAAATACCCTTGCAGTCCTTATAAATATACAAAATTTCATTTTTAGTCCCTAAAATAATTTTCATCAGGTTATGGTCCCTCAAATATTTCCTATCATGATTTTTTGTCCTTATTGTGTGGGAGAGGTTCTTATCTCTATTATATACATTATGATAGTTTCACGGAGCTTTCTCATGCATTCTCAAGAAAATTTGCTTATGTGTCATTCAATTAGAGCTTCTCTAAGATTTTTTTTTATATTTTTTTTAGATATTTTTTTAGCGTAATTTAGTTGTATTCTTAGCATGTTTTATTTTTAGATTTTTTTTTTGGGAGTAAATACCTTTGCAGTCCCTATAAATATACAAAATTTCATTTTTTAGGGCAATTCAGTTGCATTCTTAGCTTGTTTTTATTAGATTTTTTTTTGGGAATAAATACATTGCAGTCTTTATAAATATACAAAATTTCATTTTTAGTCCCTAAAAATATTTTCACCAGGTTATGGTCCCTCAAATATTTCCTATCATGATTATTTGTCCTTATTTTGTGGGAGAGGTTCTTATATCTATATCTATTATATACATTACGATAGTTCCACGGAGCTCTCTCATGCGTTCTCAAGAAAATTTGCTTATGTGTAATTCAATTAGAGCTTCTCTAAGATTTTTTTTTATATTTTTTTTAGATATTTTTTTAGCGTAATTTAGTAGTATTCTTAGCATGTTTTTTTTTTAGATTTTTTTTTGGGAAAAAATACCTTTGCAGTCCCTATAAATATACAAAATTTCATTTTTTAGGGCAATTCAGTTGCATTCTTAGCATATTTTTTTTAGATTTTTTTTGGGAATAAATACATTTGCAATCCTTATAAATATACAAAATTTCATTTTTAGTCCCTAAAACAATTTTCATCAGGTTATGGTCCCTCAAATATTTCCTATCATGATATTTTGTCCTTATTGTGTGGGAGAGGTTCTTATCTCTATTATATACATTACGATAGTTTCACGGAGCTTTCTCATGCATTCTCAAGAAAATTTGCTTATGTGTCATTCAATTAGAGCTTCTCTAAGATTTTTTTTTATATTTTTTTTAGATATTTTTTTAGCGTAATTTAGTTGTATTCTTAGCATGTTTTATTTTTAGATTTTTTTTTTGGGAGTAAATACCTTTGCAGTCCCTATAAATATACAAAATTTCATTTTTTAGGGCAATTCAGTTGCATTCTTAGCTTGTTTTTATTAGATTTTTTTTTGGGAATAAATACATTGCAGTCTTTATAAATATACAAAATTTCATTTTTAGTCCCTAAAAATATTTTCACCAGGTTATGGTCCCTCAAATATTTCCTATCATGATTATTTGTCCTTATTTTGTGGGAGAGGTTCTTATATCTATATCTATTATATACATTACGATAGTTCCACGGAGCTCTCTCATGCGTTCTCAAGAAAATTTGCTTATGTGTAATTCAATTAGAGCTTCTCTAAGATTTTTTTTTATATTTTTTTTAGATATTTTTTTAGCGTAATTTAGTAGTATTCTTAGCATGTTTTTTTTTTAGATTTTTTTTTGGGAAAAAATACCTTTGCAGTCCCTATAAATATACAAAATTTCATTTTTTAGGGGAATTCAGTTGCATTCTTAGCATATTTTTTTAGATTTTTTTTGGAAATAAATACATTTGCAGTTCTTATAAATATACAAAATATCATTTTTAGTCCCTAAAATAATTTTCATCAGGTTATGGTCCCTCAAATATTTCCTATCATGATTTTTTGTCCTTATTGTGTGGGAGAGGTTCTTATCTCTATTATATACATTACGATAGTTTCACGGAGCTTTCTCATGCATTCTCAAGAAAATTTGCTTATGTGTCATTCAATTAGAGCTTCTCTAAGATTTTTTTTTATATTTTTTTTAGATATTTTTTTAGCGTAATTTAGTTGTATTCTTAGCATGTTTTATTTTTAGATTTTTTTTTTGGGAGTAAATACCTTTGCAGTCCCTATAAATATACAAAATTTCATTTTTTAGGGCAATTCAGTTGCATTCTTAACTTGTTTTTATTAGATTTTTTTTTGGGAATAAATACATTGCAGTCTTTATAAATATACAAAATTTCATTTTTAGTCCCTAAAAATATTTTCACCAGGTTATGGTCCCTCAAATATTTCCTATCATGATTATTTGTCCTTATTTTGTGGGAGAGGTTCTTATATCTATATCTATTATATACATTACGATAGTTCCACGGAGCTCTCTCATGCGTTCTCAAGAAAATTTGCTTATGTGTAATTCAATTAGAGCTTCTCTAAGATTTTTTTTTATATTTTTTTTAGATATTTTTTTAGCGTAATTTAGTAGTATTATTAGCATGTTTTTTTTTTAGATTTTTTTTTGGGAAAAAATACCTTTGCAGTCCCTATAAATATACAAAATTTCATTTTTTAGGGCAATTCAGTTGCATTCTTAGCATATTTTTTTTAGATCTTTTTTGGGAATAAATACATTTGCAGTTCTTATAAATATACAAAATTTCATTTTTAGTCCCTAAAATAATTTTGATCAGGTTATGGTCCCTCAAATATTTTCTATCATGATTTTTTGTCCTTATTGTGTGGGAGAGGTTCTTATCTCTATTATATACATTACGATAGTTTCACGGAGCTCTCTCATGCATTCTCAAGAAAATTTGCTTATGTGTCATTCAATTAGAGCTTCTCTAAGATTTTTTTTAATATTTTTTTTAGATATTTTTTTGGGAAAAAATACCTTTGCAGTCCCTATAAATATACAAAATTTCATTTTTTAGGGGAATTCAGTTGCATTCTTAGCATATTTTTTTAGATTTTTTTTTCGGAATAAATACCTTTGCAGTCCTTATAAATATACAAAATTTCATTTTTAGTCCCTAAATATATTTTCAGCAAGTTATGGTCCCTCAAATATTTCCTATCATGATTATTTGTCCTTATTTTGTGGGAGAGGTTCTTATATCTATATCTATTATATACATTACGATAGTTCCACGGAGCTCTCTCATGCATTCTCAAGAAAATTTGCTTATGTGGAATTCAATTATTGCTTCTCTAAGATTTTTTTTTATATTTTTTTTAGATATTTTTTTAGCGAAATTTAGTAGTATTCTTAGCATGTTTTTTTTTTAGATTTTTTTTTTTGAGTAAATACCTTTGCAGTCACTATAAATATACAAAATTTCATTTTTTAGGGCAATTCAGTTGCATTCTTAGCTTGTTTTTTTTAGATTTTTTTTTGGGAATAAATACATTGCAGTCTTTATAAATATACAAAATTTCATTTTTAGTCCCTAAAAATATTTTCACCAGGTTATGGTCCCTCAAATATTTCCTATCATGATTATTTATCCTTATTTTGTGGGAGAGGTTCTTATATCTATATCTATTATATACATTACGATAGTTCCACGGAGCTCTCTCATGCGTTCTCAAGAAAATTTGCTTATGTGTAATTCAATTAGAGCTTCTCTAAGATTTTTTTTAATATTTTTTTTAGATATTTTTTTAGCGTAATTTAGTAGTATTCTTAGCATGTTTTTTTTTTAGATTTTTTTTTGGGAAAAAATACCTTTGCAGTCCCTATAAATATACAAAATTTCATTTTTTAGGGGAATTCAGTTGCATTCTTAGCATATTTTTTTAGATTTTTTTTGGAAATAAATACATTTGCAGTTCTTATAAATATACAAAATTTCATTTTTAGTCCCTAAAATAATTTTCATCAGGTTATGGTCCCTCAAATATTTCCTATCATGATTTTATGTCCTTATTGTGTGGGAGAGGTTCTTATCTATATTATATACATTACGATAGTTTCACGGAGCTCTCTCATGCATTCTCAAGAAAATTTGGTTATGTGTCATTCAATTAGAGCTTCTCTAAGATTTTTTTTTATATTTTTTTTAGATATTTTTTTAGCGTAATTTAGTTATATTCTTAGCATGTTTTATTTTTAGATTTTTTTTTTGGGAGTAAATACCTTTGCAGTCCCTATAAATATACAAAATTTCATTTTTTAGGGCAATTCAGTTGCATTCTTAGCTTGTTTTTATTAGATTTTTTTTTGGGAATAAATACATTGCAGTCTTTATAAATATACAAAATTTCATTTTTAGTCCCTAAAAATATTTTCACCAGGTTATGGTCCCTCAAATATTTTCTATCATGATTATTTGTCCTTATTTTGTGGGAGAGGTTCTTATATCTATATCTATTATATACATTACGATAGTTCCACGGAGCTCTTTCATGCGTTCTCAAGAAAATTTGCTTATGTGTAATTCAATTAGAGCTTCTCTAAGATTTTTTTTAATATTTTTTTTAGATATTTTTTTAGCGTAATTTAGTAGTATTCTTACCATGTTTTTTTTTTAGATTTTTTTTTCGGAATAAATACATTTGCAGTCCCTATAAATATACAAAATTTCATTTTTTAGGGCAATTCAGTTGCATTTTTAGCATATTTTTTTTAGATTTTTTTTGGGAATAAATACATTTGCAGTCCTTATAAATATACAAAATTTCATTTTTAGTCCCTAAAACAATTTTCATCAGGTTATTGTCCCTCAAATATTTCCTATCATGATTTTTTGTCCTTATTGTGTGGGAGAGGTTCTTATCTCTATTATATACATTACGATAGTTTCACGGAGCTCTCTCATGCATTCTCAAGAAAATTTGCTTATGTGTCATTCAATTAGAGCTTCTCTAAGATTTTTTTTTATATTTTTTTTAGATATTTTTTTTGCGTAATTTAATTGTATTCTTAGCATGTTTTATATTTAGATTTTTTTTTGGGAGTAAATACCTTTGCAGTCCCTATAAATATACAAAATTTCATTTTTTAGGGCAATTCAGTTGCATTCTTAGCTTGTTTTTTTTAGATTTTTTTTTGGGAATACATACATTGCAGTCTTTATAAATATACAAAATTTCATTTTTAGTCCCTAAAAATATTTTCACCAGGTTATGGTCCCTCAAATATTTCCTATCATGATTATTTGTCCTTATTTTGTGGGAGAGGTTCTTATATCTATATCTATTATATACATTACGATAGTTCCACGGAGCTCTCTCATGCGTTCTCAAGAAAATTTGCTTATGTGTAATTCAATTAGAGCTTCTCTAAGATTTTTTTTAATATTTTTTTTAGATATTTTTTTAGCGTAATTTAGTAGTATTCTTAGCATGTTTTTTTTTTAGATTTTTTTTTCGGAATAAATACATTTGCAGTCCCTATAAATATACAAAATTTTATTTTTTAGGGCAATTCAGTTGCATTTTTAGCATATTTTTTTTAGATTTTTTTTGGGAATAAATACATTTGCAGTCCTTATAAATATACAAAATTTCATTTTTAGTCCCTAAAACAATTTTCATCAGGTTATGGTCCCTCAAATATTTCCTATCATGATTTTTTGTCCTTATTGTGTGGGAGAGGTTCTTATCTCTATTATATACATTACGATAGTTTCACGGAGCTCTCTCATGCATTCTCAAGAAAATTTGCTTATGTGTAATTCAATTATTGCTTCTCTAAGATTTTTTTTTATATTTTTTTTAGATATTTTTTTAGCATAATTTAGTAGTATTCTTAGCATGTTTTTTTTTTAGATTTTTTTTTTGGAGTAAATACCTTTGCAGTCACTATAAATATACAAAATTTCATTTTTTAGGGCAATTCAGTTGCATTCTTAGCAATTTTTTTTTAGATTTTTTTTTGAGAATAAATACCCTTGCAGTCCTTATAAATATACAAAATTTCGTTTTTAGTCCCTAAAAATATTTTCAGCAAGTTATGGTCCCTCAAATATTTCCTATCATGATTATTTGTCCTTATTTTGTGGGAGAGGTTCTTATATCTATATCTATTATATACATTACGATAGTTCCACGGAGCTCTCTCATGCATTCTCAAGAAAATTTGCTTATGTGTAATTCAATTAGAGCTTCTCTAAGATTTTTTTTAATATTTTTTTTAGATATTTTTTTAGCGTAATTTAGTAGTATTCTTAGCATGTTTTTTTTTTAGATTTTTTTTTGGGAAAAAATACCTTTGCAGTCCCTATAAATATACAAAATTTCATTTTTTAGGGGAATTCAGTTGCATTCTTAGCATATTTTTTTAGATTTTTTTTGGAAATAAATACATTTGCAGTTCTTATAAATATACAAAATATCATTTTTAGTCCCTAAAATAATTTTCATCAAGTTATGGTCCCTCAAATATTTCCTATCATGATTTTTTGTCCTTATTGTGTGGGAGAGGTTCTTATCTATATTATATACATTACGATAGTTTCACGGAGCTCTCTCATGCATTCTCAAGAAAATTTGCTTATGTGTCA
Organism: Trifolium dubium; assembly: GCA_951804385.1. NCBI lineage: Eukaryota > Viridiplantae > Streptophyta > Magnoliopsida > Fabales > Fabaceae > Trifolium > Trifolium dubium. The sequence continues at coordinate 20,398,160 of OX638067.1, forward strand.
TTCAATTAGAGCTTCTCTAAGATTTTTTTTTATATTTTTTTTAGATATTTTTTTAGCGTAATTTAGTAGTATTCTTACCATGTTTTTTTTTTAGATTTTTTTTTCGGAATAAATACCTTTGCAGTCCCTATAAATAAACAAAATTTCATTTTTTAGGGCAATTCAGTTGCATTTTTAGCATATTTTTTTTAGATTTTTTTTGGGAATAAATACATTTGCAATCCTTATAAATATACAAAATTTCATTTTTAGTCCCTAAAACAATTTTCATCAGGTTATGGTCCCTCAAATATTTCCTATCATGATTTTTTGTCCTTATTGTGTGAGAGAGGTTCTTATCTCTATTATATACATTACGATAGTTTCACGGAGCTCTCTCATGCATTCTCAAGAAAATTTGCTTATGTGTAATTCAATTATTGCTTCTCTAAGATTTTTTTTTATATTTTTTTTAGATATTTTTTTAGCGAAATTTAGTAGTATTCTTAGCATGTTTTTTTTTTAGATTTTTTTTTTGGAGTAAATACCTTTGCAGTCACTATAAATATACAAAATTTCATTTTTTAGGGCAATTCAGTTGCATTCTTAGCAATTTTTTTTAGATTTTTTTTTGAGAATAAATACCCTTGCAGTCCTTATAAATATACAAAATTTCATTTTTAGTCCCTAAAAATATTTTCAGCAAGTTATGGTCCCTCAAATATTTCCTATCATGATTATTTGTCCTTATTTTGTGGGAGAGGTTCTTATATCTATATCTATTATATACATTACGATAGTTCCACGGAGCTCTCTCATGCGTTCTCAAGAAAATTTGCTTATGTGTAATTCAATTAGAGCTTCTCTAAGATTTTTTTTAATATTTTTTTTAGATATTTTTTTGGGAAAAAATACCTTTGCAGTCCCTATAAATATACAAAATTTCATTTTTTAGGGGAATTCAGTTGCATTCTTAGCATATTTTTTTAGATTTTTTTTGGAAATAAATACATTTGCAGTTCTTATAAATATACAAAATATCATTTTTAGTCCCTAAAATAATTTTCATCAGGTTATGGTCCCTCAAATATTTCCTATCATGATTTTTTGTCCTTATTGTGTGGGAGAGGTTCTTATCTATATTATATACATTACGATAGTTTCACGGAGCTCTCTCATGCATTCTCAAGAAAATTTGCTTATGTGTAATTCAATTATTGCTTCTCTAAGATTTTTTTTTATATTTTTTTTAGATATTTTTTTAGCGAAATTTAGTAGTATTCTTAGCATGTTTTTTTTTTAGATTTTTTTTTTGGAGTAAATACCTTTGCAGTCACTATAAATATACAAAATTTCATTTTTTAGGGCAATTCAGTTGCATTCTTAGCTTGTTTTTTTTAGATTTTTTTTTGGGAATAAATACATTGCAGTCTTTATAAATATACAAAATTTCATTTTTAGTCCCTAAAAATATTTTCACCAGGTTATGGTCCCTCAAATATTTCCTATCATGATTATTTGTCCTTATTTTGTGGGAGAGGTTCTTATATCTATATCTATTATATACATTACGATAGTTCCACGGAGCTCTCTCATGCGTTCTCAAGAAAATTTGCTTATGTGTAATTCAATTAGAGCTTCTCTAAGATTTTTTTTAATATTTTTTTTAGATATTTTTTTAGCGTAATTTAGTAGTATTCTTAGCATGTTTTTTTTTTAGATTTTTTTTTGGGAAAAAATACCTTTGCAGTCCCTATAAATATACAAAATTTCATTTTTTAGGGGAATTCAGTTGCATTCTTAGCATATTTTTTTAGATTTTTTTTGGAAATAAATACATTTGCAGTTCTTATAAATATACAAAATTTCATTTTTAGTCCCTAAAATAATTTTCATCAGGTTATGGTCCCTCAAATATTTCCTATCATGATTTTATGTCCTTATTGTGTGGGAGAGGTTCTTATCTATATTATATACATTACGATAGTTTCACGGAGCTCTCTCATGCATTCTCAAGAAAATTTGGTTATGTGTCATTCAATTAGAGCTTCTCTAAGATTTTTTTTTATATTTTTTTTAGATATTTTTTTAGCGTAATTTAGTTATATTCTTAGCATGTTTTATTTTTAGATTTTTTTTTTGGGAGTAAATACCTTTGCAGTCCCTATAAATATACAAAATTTCATTTTTTAGGGCAATTCAGTTGCATTCTTAGCTTGTTTTTATTAGATTTTTTTTTGGGAATAAATACATTGCAGTCTTTATAAATATACAAAATTTCATTTTTAGTCCCTAAAAATATTTTCACCAGGTTATGGTCCCTCAAATATTTTCTATCATGATTATTTGTCCTTATTTTGTGGGAGAGGTTCTTATATCTATATCTATTATATACATTACGATAGTTCCACGGAGCTCTTTCATGCGTTCTCAAGAAAATTTGCTTATGTGTAATTCAATTAGAGCTTCTCTAAGATTTTTTTTAATATTTTTTTTAGATATTTTTTTAGCGTAATTTAGTAGTATTCTTACCATGTTTTTTTTTTAGATTTTTTTTTCGGAATAAATACATTTGCAGTCCCTATAAATATACAAAATTTCATTTTTTAGGGCAATTCAGTTGCATTTTTAGCATATTTTTTTAGATTTTTTTTGGAAATAAATACATTTGCAGTCCTTATAAATATACAAAATTTCATTTTTAGTCCCTAAAACAATTTTCATCAGGTTATGGTCCCTCAAATATTTCCTATCATGATTTTTTGTCCTTATTGTGTGGGAGAGGTTCTTATCTCTATTATATACATTACGATAGTTTCACGGAGCTCTCTCATGCATTCTCAAGAAAATTTGCTTATGTGTCATTCAATTAGAGCTTCTCTAAGATTTTTTTTTATATTTTTTTTAGATATTTTTTAGTGTAATTTAGTTGTATTCTTAGCATGTTTTTTTTTAGATTTTTTTTTCGGAATAAATACCTTTGCAGTCCCTATAAATATACAAAATTTCATTTTTAGTCCCTAAAACAATTTTCATCAGGTTATGGTCCCTCAAATATTTCCTATCATGATTTTTTGTCCTTATTGTGTGAGAGAGGTTCTTATCTCTATTATATACATTACGATAGTTTCACGAAGCTCTCTCATGCATTCTCAAGAAAATTTGCTTATGTGTAATTCAATTATTGCTTCTCTAAGATTTTTTTTTATATTTTTTTTAGATATTTTTTAGTGTAATTTAGTTGTATTCTTAGCATGTTTTTTTTTAGATTTTTTTTTCGGAATAAATACCTTTGCAGTCCCTATAAATATACAAAATTTCATTTTTAGTCCCTAAAACAATTTTCATCAGGTTATGGTCCCTCAAATATTTCCTATAATGATTTTTTGTCCTTATTGTGTGAGAGAGGTTCTTATCTCTATTATATACATTACGATAGTTTCACGAAGCTCTCTCATGCATTCTCAAGAAAATTTGCTTATGTGTAATTCAATTATTGCTTCTCTAAGATTTTTTTTTATATTTTTTTTAGATATTTTTTTAGCGAAATTTAGTAGTATTCTTAGCATGTTTTTTTTTTAGATTTTTTTTTGGGAATAAATACCTTTGCAGTCCCTATAAATATACAAAATTTCATTTTTTAGGGCAATTCAGTTGCATTCTTAGCTTGTTTTTTTTAGATTTTTTTTTGGGAATAAATACATTGCAGTCTTTATAAATATACAAAATTTCATTTTTAGTCCCTAAAAATATTTTCACCAGGTTATGGTCCCTCAAATATTTCCTATCATGATTATTTGTCCTTATTTTGTGGGAGAGGTTCTTATATCTATATCTATTATATACATTACGATAGTTCCACGGAGCTCTCTCATGCGTTCTCAAGAAAATTTGCTTATGTGTAATTCAATTAGAGTTTCTCTAAGATTTTTTTTAATATTTTTTTTAGATATTTTTTTAGCGTAATTTAGTAGTATTCTTAGCATGTTTTTTTTTTAGATTTTTTTTTGGGAAAAAATACCTTTGCAGTCCCTATAAATATACAAAATTTCATTTTTTAGGGGAATTCAGTTGCATTCTTAGCATATTTTTTTAGATTTTTTTTGGAAATAAATACATTTGCAGTTCTTATAAATATACAAAATATCATTTTTAGTCCCTAAAATAATTTTCATCAGGTTATGGTCCCTCAAATATTTCCTATCATGATTTTTTGTCCTTATTGTGTGGGAGAGGTTCTTATCTATATTATATACATTACGATAGTTTCACGGAGCTCTCTCATGCATTCTCAAGAAAATTTGCTTATGTGTCATTCAATTAGAGCTTCTCTAAGATTTTTTTATATATTTTTTTTAGATATTTTTTTAGCGTAATTTAGTTATATTCTTAGCATGTTTTATTTTTAGATTTTTTTTTTGGGAGTAAATACCTTTGCAGTCCCTATAAATATACAAAATTTCATTTTTTAGGGCAATTCAGTTGCATTCTTAGCTTGTTTTTATTAGATTTTTTTTTGGGAATAAATACATTGCAGTCTTTATAAATATACAAAATTTCATTTTTAGTCCCTAAAAATATTTTCACCAGGTTATGGTCCCTCAAATATTTTCTATCATGATTATTTGTCCTTATTTTGTGGGAGAGGTTCTAATATCTATATCTATTATATACATTACGATAGTTCCACGGAGCTCTTTCATGCGTTCTCAAGAAAATTTGCTTATGTGTAATTCAATTAGAGCTTCTCTAAGATTTTTTTTAATATTTTTTTTAGATATTTTTTTAGCGTAATTTAGTAGTATTCTTACCATGTTTTTTTTTTAGATTTTTTTTTCGGAATAAATACATTTGCAGTCCCTATAAATATACAAAATTTCATTTTTTAGGGCAATTCAGTTGCATTTTTAGCATATTTTTTTTAGATTTTTTTTGGGAATAAATACATTTGCAGTCCTTATAAATATACAAAATTTCATTTTTAGTCCCTAAAACAATTTTCATCAGGTTATGGTCCCTCAAATATTTCCTATCATGATTTTTTGTCCTTATTGTGTGGGAGAGGTTCTTATCTCTATTATATACATTACGATAGTTTCACGGAGCTCTCTCATGCATTCTCAAGAAAATTTGCTTATGTGTCATTCAATTAGAGCTTCTCTAAGATTTTTTTTTATATTTTTTTTAGATATTTTTTAGTGTAATTTAGTTGTATTCTTAGCATGTTTTTTTTTAGATTTTTTTTTCGGAATAAATACCTTTGCAGTCCCTATAAATATACAAAATTTCATTTTTTAGGGCAATTCAGTTGCATTCTTAGCATGTTTTTTTTTTCGATTTTTTTTTTGGGAATACCTTTGCAGTCCTTATAAATATACAAAATTTCATTTTTAGTCCCTAAAAATATTTTCAGCAAGTTATGGTCCCTCAAATATTTCCTATCATGATTTTTTGTCCTTATTTTGTGCGAGAGGTTCTTATCTCTATTATATACATTACGATAGTTCTACGGAGCTCTCTCATGCGTTCTCAAGAAAATTTGCTTATGTGTCATTCAATAAGAGCTTCTCTAAGATTTTTTTTTATATTTTTTTTAGATTTTTCTTTAGCGTAATTTAGTTGTATTCTTAGTATGTTTTTTTTTTAGATTTATTTTTTGGGAATACCTTTGCAGTCCTTATAAATATACAAAATTTCATTTTTAGTCCCTAAAAATATTTTCACCAGGTTATGGTCCCTCAAATATTTCCTTTCATGATTATTTGTCCTTATTTTGTGGGAGAGGTTCTTATATCTATATCTATTATATACATTACGATAATTCCACGGAGCTCTCTCATGCGTTCTCAAGAAAATTTGCTTATGTGTAATTCAATTATTGCTTCTCTAAGATTTTTTTTTATATTTTTTTTAGATATTTTTTTAGCGTAATTTAGTAGTATTCTTAGCATGTTTTTTTTTTAGATTTTTTTTTGGGAAAAAATACCTTTGCAGTCCCTATAAATATACAAAATTTCATTTTTTAGGGGAATTCAGTTGCATTCTTAGCATATTTTTTTAGATTTTTTTTGGAAATAAATACATTTGCAGTTCTTATAAATATACAAAATTTCATTTTTAGTCCCTAAAATAATTTTCATCAGGTTATGGTCCCTCAAATATTTCCTATCATGATTTTATGTCCTTATTGTGTGGGAGAGGTTCTTATCTATATTATATACATTACGATAGTTTCACGGAGCTCTCTCATGCATTCTCAAGAAAATTTGGTTATGTGTCATTCAATTAGAGCTTCTCTAAGATTTTTTTTTATATTTTTTTTAGATATTTTTTTAGCGTAATTTAGTTATATTCTTAGCATGTTTTATTTTTAGATTTTTTTTTTGGGAGTAAATACCTTTGCAGTCCCTATAAATATACAAAATTTCATTTTTTAGGGCAATTCAGTTGCATTCTTAGCTTGTTTTTATTAGATTTTTTTTTGGGAATAAATACATTGCAGTCTTTATAAATATACAAAATTTCATTTTTAGTCCCTAAAAATATTTTCACCAGGTTATGGTCCCTCAAATATTTTCTATCATGATTATTTGTCCTTATTTTGTGGGAGAGGTTCTTATATCTATATCTATTATATACATTACGATAGTTCCACGGAGCTCTTTCATGCGTTCTCAAGAAAATTTGCTTATGTGTAATTCAATTAGAGCTTCTCTAAGATTTTTTTTAATATTTTTTTTAGATATTTTTTTAGCGTAATTTAGTAGTATTCTTACCATGTTTTTTTTTTAGATTTTTTTTTCGGAATAAATACATTTGCAGTCCCTATAAATATACAAAATTTCATTTTTTAGGGCAATTCAGTTGCATTTTTAGCATATTTTTTTAGATTTTTTTTGGAAATAAATACATTTGCAGTCCTTATAAATATACAAAATTTCATTTTTAGTCCCTAAAACAATTTTCATCAGGTTATGGTCCCTCAAATATTTCCTATCATGATTTTTTGTCCTTATTGTGTGGGAGAGGTTCTTATCTCTATTATATACATTACGATAGTTTCACGGAGCTCTCTCATGCATTCTCAAGAAAATTTGCTTATGTGTCATTCAATTAGAGCTTCTCTAAGATTTTTTTTTATATTTTTTTTAGATATTTTTTAGTGTAATTTAGTTGTATTCTTAGCATGTTTTTTTTTAGATTTTTTTTTCGGAATAAATACCTTTGCAGTCCCTATAAATATACAAAATTTCATTTTTAGTCCCTAAAACAATTTTCATCAGGTTATGGTCCCTCAAATATTTCCTATCATGATTTTTTGTCCTTATTGTGTGAGAGAGGTTCTTATCTCTATTATATACATTACGATAGTTTCACGAAGCTCTCTCATGCATTCTCAAGAAAATTTGCTTATGTGTAATTCAATTATTGCTTCTCTAAGATTTTTTTTTATATTTTTTTTAGATATTTTTTAGTGTAATTTAGTTGTATTCTTAGCATGTTTTTTTTTAGATTTTTTTTTCGGAATAAATACCTTTGCAGTCCCTATAAATATACAAAATTTCATTTTTAGTCCCTAAAACAATTTTCATCAGGTTATGGTCCCTCAAATATTTCCTATCATGATTTTTTGTCCTTATTGTGTGGGAGAGGTTCTTATCTCTATTATATACATTACGATAGTTTCACGGAGCTCTCTCATGCATTCTCAAGAAAATTTGCTTATGTGTCATTCAATTAGAGCTTCTCTAAGATTTTTTTTTATATTTTTTTTAGATATTTTTTAGTGTAATTTAGTTGTATTCTTAGCATGTTTTTTTTTAGATTTTTTTTTCGGAATAAATACCTTTGCAGTCCCTATAAATATACAAAATTTCATTTTTTAGGGCAATTCAGTTGCATTCTTAGCATGTTTTTTTTTTCGATTTTTTTTTTGGGAATACCTTTGCAGTCCTTATAAATATACAAAATTTCATTTTTAGTCCCTAAAAATATTTTCAGCAAGTTATGGTCCCTCAAATATTTCCTATCATGATTTTTTGTCCTTATTTTGTGCGAGAGGTTCTTATCTCTATTATATACATTACGATAGTTCTACGGAGCTCTCTCATGCGTTCTCAAGAAAATTTGCTTATGTGTCATTCAATAAGAGCTTCTCTAAGATTTTTTTTTATATTTTTTTTAGATTTTTCTTTAGCGTAATTTAGTTGTATTCTTAGTATGTTTTTTTTTTAGATTTATTTTTTGGGAATACCTTTGCAGTCCTTATAAATATACAAAATTTCATTTTTAGTCCCTAAAAATATTTTCACCAGGTTATGGTCCCTCAAATATTTCCTTTCATGATTATTTGTCCTTATTTTGTGGGAGAGGTTCTTATATCTATATCTATTATATACATTACGATAATTCCACGGAGCTCTCTCATGCGTTCTCAAGAAAATTTGCTTATGTGTAATTCAATTATTGCTTCTCTAAGATTTTTTTTTATATTTTTTTTAGATATTTTTTTAGCGTAATTTAGTAGTATTCTTAGCATGTTTTTTTTTTAGATTTTTTTTTGGGAAAAAATACCTTTGCAGTCCCTATAAATATACAAAATTTCATTTTTTAGGGGAATTCAGTTGCATTCTTAGCATATTTTTTTAGATTTTTTTTGGAAATAAATACATTTGCAGTTCTTATAAATATACAAAATTTCATTTTTAGTCCCTAAAATAATTTTCATCAGGTTATGGTCCCTCAAATATTTCCTATCATGATTTTATGTCCTTATTGTGTGGGAGAGGTTCTTATCTATATTATATACATTACGATAGTTTCACGGAGCTCTCTCATGCATTCTCAAGAAAATTTGGTTATGTGTCATTCAATTAGAGCTTCTCTAAGATTTTTTTTTATATTTTTTTTAGATATTTTTTTAGCGTAATTTAGTTATATTCTTAGCATGTTTTATTTTTAGATTTTTTTTTTGGGAGTAAATACCTTTGCAGTCCCTATAAATATACAAAATTTCATTTTTTAGGGCAATTCAGTTGCATTCTTAGCTTGTTTTTATTAGATTTTTTTTTGGGAATAAATACATTGCAGTCTTTATAAATATACAAAATTTCATTTTTAGTCCCTAAAAATATTTTCACCAGGTTATGGTCCCTCAAATATTTTCTATCATGATTATTTGTCCTTATTTTGTGGGAGAGGTTCTTATATCTATATCTATTATATACATTACGATAGTTCCACGGAGCTCTTTCATGCGTTCTCAAGAAAATTTGCTTATGTGTAATTCAATTAGAGCTTCTCTAAGATTTTTTTTAATATTTTTTTTAGATATTTTTTTAGCGTAATTTAGTAGTATTCTTACCATGTTTTTTTTTTAGATTTTTTTTTCGGAATAAATACATTTGCAGTCCCTATAAATATACAAAATTTCATTTTTTAGGGCAATTCAGTTGCATTTTTAGCATATTTTTTTAGATTTTTTTTGGAAATAAATACATTTGCAGTCCTTATAAATATACAAAATTTCATTTTTAGTCCCTAAAACAATTTTCATCAGGTTATGGTCCCTCAAATATTTCCTATCATGATTTTTTGTCCTTATTGTGTGGGAGAGGTTCTTATCTCTATTATATACATTACGATAGTTTCACGGAGCTCTCTCATGCATTCTCAAGAAAATTTGCTTATGTGTCATTCAATTAGAGCTTCTCTAAGATTTTTTTTTATATTTTTTTTAGATATTTTTTAGTGTAATTTAGTTGTATTCTTAGCATGTTTTTTTTTAGATTTTTTTTTCGGAATAAATACCTTTGCAGTCCCTATAAATATACAAAATTTCATTTTTAGTCCCTAAAACAATTTTCATCAGGTTATGGTCCCTCAAATATTTCCTATCATGATTTTTTGTCCTTATTGTGTGAGAGAGGTTCTTATCTCTATTATATACATTACGATAGTTTCACGAAGCTCTTTCATGCATTCTCAAGAAAATTTGCTTATGTGTAATTCAATTATTGCTTCTCTAAGATTTTTTTTTATATTTTTTTTAGATATTTTTTAGTGTAATTTAGTTGTATTCTTAGCATGTTTTTTTTTAGATTTTTTTTTCGGAATAAATACCTTTGCAGTCCCTATAAATATACAAAATTTCATTTTTAGTCCCTAAAACAATTTTCATCAGGTTATGGTCCCTCAAATATTTCCTATAATGATTTTTTGTCCTTATTGTGTGAGAGAGGTTCTTATCTCTATTATATACATTACGATAGTTTCACGAAGCTCTCTCATGCATTCTCAAGAAAATTTGCTTATGTGTAATTCAATTATTGCTTCTCTAAGATTTTTTTTTATATTTTTTTTAGATATTTTTTTAGCGAAATTTAGTAGTATTCTTAGCATGTTTTTTTTTTAGATTTTTTTTTGGGAATAAATACCTTTGCAGTCCCTATAAATATACAAAATTTCATTTTTTAGGGCAATTCAGTTGCATTCTTAGCTTGTTTTTTTTAGATTTTTTTTTGGGAATAAATACATTGCAGTCTTTATAAATATACAAAATTTCATTTTTAGTCCCTAAAAATATTTTCACCAGGTTATGGTCCCTCAAATATTTCCTATCATGATTATTTGTCCTTATTTTGTGGGAGAGGTTCTTATATCTATATCTATTATATACATTACGATAGTTCCACGGAGCTCTCTCATGCGTTCTCAAGAAAATTTGCTTATGTGTAATTCAATTAGAGTTTCTCTAAGATTTTTTTTAATATTTTTTTTAGATATTTTTTTAGCGTAATTTAGTAGTATTCTTAGCATGTTTTTTTTTTAGATTTTTTTTTGGGAAAAAATACCTTTGCAGTCCCTATAAATATACAAAATTTCATTTTTTAGGGGAATTCAGTTGCATTCTTAGCATATTTTTTTAGATTTTTTTTGGAAATAAATACATTTGCAGTTCTTATAAATATACAAAATATCATTTTTAGTCCCTAAAATAATTTTCATCAGGTTATGGTCCCTCAAATATTTCCTATCATGATTTTTTGTCCTTATTGTGTGGGAGAGGTTCTTATCTATATTATATACATTACGATAGTTTCACGGAGCTCTCTCATGCATTCTCAAGAAAATTTGCTTATGTGTCATTCAATTAGAGCTTCTCTAAGATTTTTTTATATATTTTTTTTAGATATTTTTTTAGCGTAATTTAGTTATATTCTTAGCATGTTTTATTTTTAGATTTTTTTTTTGGGAGTAAATACCTTTGCAGTCCCTATAAATATACAAAATTTCATTTTTTAGGGCAATTCAGTTGCATTCTTAGCTTGTTTTTATTAGATTTTTTTTTGGGAATAAATACATTGCAGTCTTTATAAATATACAAAATTTCATTTTTAGTCCCTAAAAATATTTTCACCAGGTTATGGTCCCTCAAATATTTTCTATCATGATTATTTGTCCTTATTTTGTGGGAGAGGTTCTAATATCTATATCTATTATATACATTACGATAGTTCCACGGAGCTCTTTCATGCGTTCTCAAGAAAATTTGCTTATGTGTAATTCAATTAGAGCTTCTCTAAGATTTTTTTTAATATTTTTTTTAGATATTTTTTTAGCGTAATTTAGTAGTATTCTTACCATGTTTTTTTTTTAGATTTTTTTTTCGGAATAAATACATTTGCAGTCCCTATAAATATACAAAATTTCATTTTTTAGGGCAATTCAGTTGCATTTTTAGCATATTTTTTTTAGATTTTTTTTGGGAATAAATACATTTGCAGTCCTTATAAATATACAAAATTTCATTTTTAGTCCCTAAAACAATTTTCATCAGGTTATGGTCCCTCAAATATTTCCTATCATGATTTTTTGTCCTTATTGTGTGGGAGAGGTTCTTATCTCTATTATATACATTACGATAGTTTCACGGAGCTCTCTCATGCATTCTCAAGAAAATTTGCTTATGTGTCATTCAATTAGAGCTTCTCTAAGATTTTTTTTTATATTTTTTTTAGATATTTTTTAGTGTAATTTAGTTGTATTCTTAGCATGTTTTTTTTTAGATTTTTTTTTCGGAATAAATACCTTTGCAGTCCCTATAAATATACAAAATTTCATTTTTTAGGGCAATTCAGTTGCATTCTTAGCATGTTTTTTTTTTCGATTTTTTTTTTGGGAATACCTTTGCAGTCCTTATAAATATACAAAATTTCATTTTTAGTCCCTAAAAATATTTTCAGCAAGTTATGGTCCCTCAAATATTTCCTATCATGATTTTTTGTCCTTATTTTGTGCGAGAGGTTCTTATCTCTATTATATACATTACGATAGTTCTACGGAGCTCTCTCATGCGTTCTCAAGAAAATTTGCTTATGTGTCATTCAATAAGAGCTTCTCTAAGATTTTTTTTTATATTTTTTTTAGATTTTTCTTTAGCGTAATTTAGTTGTATTCTTAGTATGTTTTTTTTTTAGATTTATTTTTTGGGAATACCTTTGCAGTCCTTATAAATATACAAAATTTCATTTTTAGTCCCTAAAAATATTTTCACCAGGTTATGGTCCCTCAAATATTTCCTTTCATGATTATTTGTCCTTATTTTGTGGGAGAGGTTCTTATATCTATATCTATTATATACATTACGATAATTCCACGGAGCTCTCTCATGCGTTCTCAAGAAAATTTGCTTATGTGTAATTCAATTATTGCTTCTCTAAGATTTTTTTTTATATTTTTTTTAGATATTTTTTTAGCGTAATTTAGTAGTATTCTTAGCATGTTTTTTTTTTAGATTTTTTTTTTGGAGTAAATACCTTTGCAGTCACTAAAAATATACAAAATTTCATTTTTTAGGGCAATTCAGTTGCATTCTTAGCAATTTTTTTTTAGATTTTTTTTTGAGAATAAATACATTTGCAGTCCTTATAAATATACAAAATTTCATTTTTAGTCCCTAAAATAATTTTCATCAGGTTATGGTCCCTCAAATATTTCCTATCATGATTTTTTGTCCTTATTGTGTGGGAGTGGTTCTTATCTCTATTATATACATTACGATAGTTTCACGGAGCTCTCTCATGCATTCTCAAGAAAATTTGCTTATGTGTCATTCAATTAGAGCTTCTCTAAGATTTTTTTTTATATTTTTTTTAGATATTTTTTTAGCGTAATTTAGTTGTATTCTTAGCATGTTTTATTTTTAGATTTTTTTTTTGGGAGTAAATACCTTTGCAGTCCCTATAAATATACAAAATTTCATTTTTTAGGGCAATTCAGTTGCATTCTTAGCTTGTTTTTATTAGATTTTTTTTTGGGAATAAATACATTGCAGTCTTTATAAATATACAAAATTTCATTTTTAGTCCCTAAAAATATTTTCACCAGGTTATGGTCCCTCAAATATTTCCTATCATGATTATTTGTCCTTATTTTGTGGGAGAGGTTCTTATATCTATATCTATTATATACATTACGATAGTTCCACGGAGCTCTCTCATGCGTTCTCAAGAAAATTTGCTTATGTGTAATTCAATTAGAGCTTCTCTAAGATTTTTTTTTATATTTTTTTTAGATATTTTTTTAGCGTAATTTAGTAGTATTCTTACCATGTTTTTTTTTTAGATTTTTTTTTCGGAATAAATACCTTTGCAGTGCCTATAAATATACAAAATTTCATTTTTTAGGGCAATTCAGTTGCATTTTTAGCATATTTTTTTTAGATTTTTTTTGGGAATAAATACATTTGCAGTCCTTATAAATATACAAAATTTCATTTTTAGTCCCTAAAACAATTTTCATCAGGTTATGGTCCCTCAAATATTTCCTATCATGATTTTTTGTCCTTATTGTGTGGGAGAGGTTCTTATCTCTATTATATACATTACGATAGTTTCACGGAGCTCTCTCATGCATTCTCAAGAAAAGTTGCTTATGTGTCATTCAATTAGAGCTTCTCTAAGATTTTTTTTTATATTTTTTTTAGATATTTTTTAGTGTAATTTAGTTGTATTCTTAGCATGTTTTTTTTTAGATTTTTTTTTGGGAATAAATACCTTTGCAGTCCCTATAAATATACAAAATTTAATTTTTTAGGGCAATTCAGTTGCATTCTTAGCATGTTTTTTTTTTCGATTTTTTTTTTGGGAATACCTTTGCAGTCCTTATAAATATACAAAATTTCATTTTTAGTCCCTAAAAATATTTTCAGCAAGTTATGGTCCCTCAAATATTTCCTATCATGATTTTTTGTCCTTATTTTGTGCGAGAGGTTCTTATCTCTATTATATACATTACGATAGTTCTACGGAGCTCTCTCATGCGTTCTCAAGAAAATTTGCTTATGTGTCATTCAATAAGAGCTTCTCTAAGATTTTTTTTTATATTTTTTTTAGATTTTTCTTTAGCGTAATTTAGTTGTATTCTTAGTATGTTTTTTTTTTAGATTTATTTTTTGGGAATACCTTGGCAGTCCTTATAAATATACAAAATTTCATTTTTAGTCCCTAAAAATATTTTCACCAGGTTATGGTCCCTCAAATATTTCCTTTCATGATTATTTGTCCTTATTTTGTGGGAGAGGTTCTTATATCTATATCTATTATATACATTACGATAATTCCACGGAGCTCTCTCATGCGTTCTCAAGAAAATTTGCTTATGTGTAATTCAATTATTGCTTCTCTAAGATTTTTTTTTATATTTTTTTAGATATTTTTTTAGCGTAATTTAGTAGTATTCTTAGCATGTTTTTTTTTTAGATTTTTTTTTTGGAGTAAATACCTTTGCAGTCACTATAAATATACAAAATTTCATTTTTTAGGGCAATTCAGTTGCATTCTTAGCAATTTTTTTTAGATTTTTTTTTGAGAATAAATACCTTTGCAATCCTTATAAATATACAAAATTTCATTTTTAGTCCCTAAAAATATTTTCAGCAAGTTATGGTCCCTCAAATATTTCCTATCATGATTATTTGTCCTTGTTTTGTGGGAGAGGTTCTTATATCTATATCTATTATATACATTACGATAGTTCCACGGAGCTCTCTCATGCGTTCTCAAGAAAATTTGCTTATGTGTAATTCAATTAGAGCTTCTCTAAGATTTTTTTTTATATTTTTTTTAGATATTTTTTTAGCGTAATTTAGTAGTATTCTTAGCATGTTTTTTTTTTAGATTTTTTTTTGGGAAAAAATACCTTTGCAGTCCCTATAAATATACAAAATTTCATTTTTTAGGGCAATTCAGTTGCATTCTTAGCATATTTTTTTTAGATTTTTTTTGGGAATAAATACATTTGCAGTTCTTATAAATATACAAAATTTCATTTTTAGTCCCTAAAATAATTTTGATCAGGTTATGGTCCCTCAAATATTTCCTATCATGATTTTTTGTCCTTATTGTGTGGGAGAGGTTCTTATCTCTATTATATACATTACGATAGTTTCACGGAGCTCTCTCATGCATTCTCAAGAAAATTTGCTTATGTGTCATTCAATTAGAGCTTCTCTAAGATTTTTTTTTATATTTTTTTTAAATATTTTTTTAGCGTAATTTAGTAGTATTCTTAGCATGTTTTTTTTTTAGATTTTTTTTTCGGAATAAATACCTTTGCAGTCCTTATAAATATACAAAATTTCATTTTTAGTCCCTAAAAATATTTTCAGCAAGTTATGGTCCCTCAAATATTTCCTATCATGATTATTTGTCCTTATTTTGTGGGAGAGGTTCTTATATCTATATCTATTATATACATTACGATAGTTCCACGGAGCTCTCTCATGCGTTCTCAAGAAAATTTGCTTATGTGTAATTCAATTAGAGCTTCTCTAAGATTTTTTTTTATATTTTTTTTAGATATTTTTTTAGCGTAATTTAGTAGTATTCTTAGCATGTTTTTTTTTTAGATTTTTTTTTCGGAATAAATACCTTTGCAATCCCTATAAATATACAAAATTTCATTTTTTAGGGCAATTCAGTTGCATTTTTAGCATATTTTTTTTAGATTTTTTTTGGGAATAAATACATTTGCAGTCCTTATAAATATACAAAATTTCATTTTTAGTCCCTAAAACAATTTTCATCAGGTTATGGTCCCTCAAATATTTCCTATCATGATTTTTTGTCCTTATTGTGTGGGAGAGGTTCTTATCTCTATTATATACATTACGATAGTTTCACGGAGCTCTCTCATGCATTCTCAAGAAAATTTGCTTATGTGTCATTCAATTAGAGCTTCTCTAAGATTTTTTTTTATGTTTTTTTTAGATATTTTTTAGTGTAATTTAGTTGTATTCTTAGCATGTTTTTTTTTAGGTTTTTTTTTGGGAATAAATACCTTTGCAGTCCCTATAAATATACAAAATTTCATTTTTTAGGGCAATTCAGTTGCATTCTTATCATGTTTTTTTTAGATTTTTTTTTTGGGAATAAATACATTTGCAGTCCTTATAAATATACAAAATTTCATTTTTAGTCCCTAAAATAATTTTCATCAGGTTATGGTCCCTCAAATATTTCCTATCATGATTTTTTGTCCTTATTGTGTGGGAGAGGTTCTTATCTCTATTATATACATTACGATAGTTTCACGGAGCTCTCTCATGCATTCTCAAGAAAATTTGCTTATGTGTCATTCAATTAGAGCTTCTCTAAGATTTTTTTTTATATTTTTTTTAGATATTTTTTTAGCGTAATTTAGTTGTATTCTTAGCATGTTTTATTTTTAGATTTTTTTTTTGGGAGTAAATACCTTTGCAGTCCCTATAAATATACAAAATTTCATTTTTTAGGGCAATTCAGTTGCATTCTTAGCTTGTTTTTATTAGATTTTTTTTTGGGAATAAATACATTGCAGTCTTTATAAATATACAAAATTTCATTTTTAGTCCCTAAAAATATTTTCACCAGGTTATGGTCCCTCAAATATTTCCTATCATGATTATTTGTCCTTATTTTGTGGGAGAGGTTCTTATATCTATATCTATTATATACATTACGATAGTTCCACGGAGCTCTCTCATGCGTTCTCAAGAAAATTTGCTTATGTGTAATTCAATTAGAGCTTCTCTAAGATTTTTTTTTATATTTTTTTTAGATATTTTTTAGTGTAATTTAGTTGTATTCTTAGCATGTTTTTTTTTAGATTTTTTTTTGGGAATAAATACCTTTGCAGTCCCTATAAATATACAAAATTTAATTTTTTAAGGCAATTCAGTTGCATTCTTAGCATGTTTTTTTTTTCGATTTTTTTTTTGGGAATACCTTTGCAGTCCTTATAAATATACAAAATTACATTTTTAGTCCCTAAAAATATTTTCAGCAAGTTATGGTCCTCAAATATTTCCTATCATGATTTTTTGTCCTTATTTTGTGCGAGAGGTTCTTATCTCTATTATATACATTACGATAGTTCTACGGAGCTCTCTCATGCGTTCTCAAGAAAATTTGCTTATGTGTCATTCAATAAGAGCTTCTCTAAGATTTTTTTTTATATTTTTTTTAGATTTTTCTTTAGCGTAATTTAGTTGTATTCTTAGTATGTTTTTTTTTTAGATTTATTTTTTGGGAATACCTTTGCAGTCCTTATAAATATACAAAATTTCATTTTTAGTCCCTAAAAATATTTTCACCAGGTTATGGTCCCTCAAATATTTCCTTTCATGATTATTTGTCCTTATTTTCTGGGAGAGGTTCTTATATCTATATCTATTATATACATTACGATAATTCCACGGAGCTCTCTCATGCGTTCTCAAGAAAATTTGCTTATGTGTAATTCAATTATTGCTTCTCTAACATTTTTTTTAATATTTTTTTTAGATATTTTTTTAGCGTAATTTAGTAGTATTCTTAGCATGTTTTTTTTTTAGATTTTTTTTTTGGAGTAAATACCTTTGCAGTCACTATAAATATACAAAATTTCTTTTTTTAGGGCAATTCAGTTGCATTCTTAGCTTGTTTTTATTAGATTTTTTTTTGGGAATAAATACATTGCAGTCTTTATAAATATACAAAATTTCATTTTTAGTCCCTAAAAATATTTTCAGCAAGTTATGGTCCCTCAAATATTTCCTATCATGATTATTTGTCCTTATTTTGTGGGAGAGGTTCTTATATCTATATCTATTATATACATTACGATAGTTCCACGGAGCTCTCTCATGCGTTCTCAAGAAAATTTGCTTATGTGTAATTCAATTAGAGCTTCTCTAAGATTTTTTTTTATATTTTTTTTAGATATTTTTTTAGCGTAATTTAGTAGTATTCTTAGCATGTTTTTTTTTTAGATTTTTTTTTCGGAATAAATACCTTTGCAATCCCTATAAATATACAAAATTTCATTTTTTAGGGCAATTCAGTTGCATTTTTAGCATATTTTTTTTAGATTTTTTTTGGGAATAAATACATTTGCAGTCCTTATAAATATACAAAATTTCATTTTTAGTCCCTAAAACAATTTTCATCAGGTTATGGTCCCTCAAATATTTCCTATCATGATTTTTTGTCCTTATTGTGTGGGAGAGGTTCTTATCTCTATTATATACATTACGATAGTTTCACGGAGCTCTCTCATGCATTCTCAAGAAAATTTGCTTATGTGTCATTCAATTAGAGCTTCTCTAAGATTTTTTTTTATGTTTTTTTTAGATATTTTTTAGTGTAATTTAGTTGTATTCTTAGCATGTTTTTTTTTAGGTTTTTTTTTGGGAATAAATACCTTTGAAGTCCCTATAAATATACAAAATTTAATTTTTTAGGGCAATTCAGTTGCATTCTTAGCATGTTTTTTTTTTCGATTTTTTTTTTGGGAATACCTTTGCAGTCCTTATAAATATACAAAATTTCATTTTTAGTCCCTAAAAATATTTTCAGCAAGTTATGGTCCTCAAATATTTCCTATCATGATTTTTTGTCCTTATTTTGTGCGAGAGGTTCTTATCTCTATTATATACATTACGATAGTTCTACGGAGCTCTCTCATGCGTTCTCAAGAAAATTTGCTTATGTGTCATTCAATAAGAGCTTCTCTAAGATTTTTTTTTATATTTTTTTTAGATTTTTCTTTAGCGTAATTTAGTTGTATTCTTAGTATGTTTTTTTTTTAGATTTATTTTTTGGGAATACCTTTGCAGTCCTTATAAATATACAAAATTTCATTTTTAGTCCCTAAAAATATTTTCACCAGGTTATGGTCCCTCAAATATTTCCTTTCATGATTATTTGTCCTTATTTTCTGGGAGAGGTTCTTATATCTATATCTATTATATACATTACGATAATTCCACGGAGCTCTCTCATGCGTTCTCAAGAAAATTTGCTTATGTGTAATTCAATTATTGCTTCTCTAACATTTTTTTTAATATTTTTTTTAGATATTTTTTTAGCGTAATTTAGTAGTATTCTTAGCATGTTTTTTTTTTAGATTTTTTTTTTGGAGTAAATACCTTTGCAGTCACTATAAATATACAAAATTTCTTTTTTTAGGGCAATTCAGTTGCATTCTTAGCTTGTTTTTATTAGATTTTTTTTTGGGAATAAATACATTGCAGTCTTTATAAATATACAAAATTTCATTTTTAGTCCCTAAAAATATTTTCAGCAAGTTATGGTCCCTCAAATATTTCCTATCATGATTATTTGTCCTTATTTTGTGGGAGAGGTTCTTATATCTATATCTATTATATACATTACGATAGTTCCACGGAGCTCTCTCATGCGTTCTCAAGAAAATTTGCTTATGTGTAATTCAATTAGAACTTCTCTAAGATTTTTTTTTATATTTTTTTTAGATATTTTTTTAGCGTAATTTAGTAGTATTCTTAGCATGTTTTTTTTTTAGATTTTTTTTTCGGAATAAATACCTTTGCAATCCCTATAAATATACAAAATTTCATTTTTTAGGGCAATTCAGTTGCATTTTTAGCATATTTTTTTTAGATTTTTTTTGGGAATAAATACATTTGCAGTCCTTATAAATATACAAAATTTCATTTTTAGTCCCTAAAACAATTTTCATCAGGTTATGGTCCCTCAAATATTTCCTATCATGATTTTTTGTCCTTATTGTGTGGGAGAGGTTCTTATCTCTATTATATACATTACGATAGTTTCACGGAGCTCTCTCATGCATTCTCAAGAAAATTTGCTTATGTGTCATTCAATTAGAGCTTCTCTAAGATTTTTTTTTATGTTTTTTTTAGATATTTTTTAGTGTAATTTAGTTGTATTCTTAGCATGTTTTTTTTTAGGTTTTTTTTTGGGAATAAATACCTTTGCAGTCCCTATAAATATACAAAATTTCATTTTTTAGGGCAATTCAGTTGCATTCTTCTCATGTTTTTTTTAGATTTTTTTTTTGGGAAAAAATACATTTGCAGTCCTTATAAATATACAAAATTTCATTTTTAGTCCCTAAAATAATTTTCATCAGGTTATGGTCCCTCAAATATTTCCTATCATGATTTTTTGTCCTTATTGTGTGGGAGAGGTTCTTATCTCTATTATATACATTACGATAGTTTCACGGAGCTCTCTCATGCATTCTCAAGAAAATTTGCTTATGTGTCATTCAATTAGAGCTTCTCTAAGATTTTTTTTTATATTTTTTTTAGATATTTTTTTAGCGTAATTTAGTTGTATTCTTAGCATGTTTTATTTTTAGATTTTTTTTTTGGGAGTAAATACCTTTGCAGTCCCTATAAATATACAAAATTTCATTTTTTAGGGCAATTCAGTTGCATTCTTAGCTTGTTTTTATTAGATTTTTTTTTGGGAATAAATACATTGCAGTCTTTATAAATATTCAAAATTTCATTTTTAGTCCCTAAAAATATTTTCACCAGGTTATGGTCCCTCAAATATTTCCTATCATGATTATTTGTCCTTATTTTGTGGGAGAGGTTCTTATATCTATATCTATTATATACATTACGATAGTTCCACGGAGCTCTCTCATGCGTTCTCAAGAAAATTTGCTTATGTGTAATTCAATTAGAGCTTCTCTAAGATTTTTTTTTATATTTTTTTTAGATATTTTTTTAGCGTAATTTAGTAGTATTCTTAGCATGTTTTTTTTTTAGATTTTTTTTTCGGAATAAATACCTTTGCAGTCCCTATAAATATACAAAATTTCATTTTTTAGGGCAATTCAGTTGCATTTTTAGCATATTTTTTTTAGATTTTTTTTGGGAATAAATACATTTGCAGTCCTTATAAATATACAAAATTTCATTTTTAGTCCCTAAAACAATTTTCATCAGGTTATGGTCCCTCAAATATTTCCTATCATGATTTTTTGTCCTTATTGTGTGGGAGAGGTTCTTATCTCTATTATATACATTACGATAGTTTCACGGAGCTCTCTCATGCATTCTCAAGAAAATTTGCTTATGTGTCATTCAATTAGAGCTTCTCTAAGATTTTTTTTTATATTTTTTTTAGATATTTTTTAGTGTAATTTAGTTGTATTCTTAGCATGTTTTTTTTTAGATTTTTTTTTAGGAATAAATACCTTTGCAGTCCCTATAAATATACAAAATTTAATTTTTTAGGGCAATTCAGTTGCATTCTTAGCATATTTTTTTTAGATTTTTTTTGGGAATAAATACATTTGCAGTCCTTATAAATATACAAAATTTCATTTTTAGTCCCTAAAAATATTTTCAGCAAGTTATGGTCCTCAAATATTTCCTATCATGATTTTTTGTCCTTATTTTGTGCGAGAGGTTCTTATCTCTATTATATACATTACGATAGTTCTACGGAGCTCTCTCATGCGTTCTCAAGAAAATTTGCTTATGTGTCATTCAATAAGAGCTTCTCTAAGATTTTTTTTTATATTTTTTTTAGATTTTTCTTTAGCGTAATTTAGTTGTATTCTTAGTATGTTTTTTTTTTAGATTTATTTTTTGGGAATACCTTTGCAGTCCTTATAAATATACAAAATTTCATTTTTAGTCCCTAAAAATATTTTCACCAGGTTATGGTCCCTCAAATATTTCCTTTCATGATTATTTGTCCTTATTTTCTGGGAGAGGTTCTTATATCTATATCTATTATATACATTACGATAATTCCACGGAGCTCTCTCATGCGTTCTCAAGAAAATTTGCTTATGTGTAATTCAATTATTGCTTCTCTAACATTTTTTTTAATATTTTTTTTAGATATTTTTTTAGCGTAATTTAGTAGTATTCTTAGCATGTTTTTTTTTTAGATTTTTTTTTTGGAGTAAATACCTTTGCAGTCACTATAAATATACAAAATTTCTTTTTTTAGGGCAATTCAGTTGCATTCTTAGCTTGTTTTTATTAGATTTTTTTTTGGGAATAAATACATTGCAGTCTTTATAAATATACAAAATTTCATTTTTAGTCCCTAAAAATATTTTCAGCAAGTTATGGTCCCTCAAATATTTCCTATCATGATTATTTGTCCTTATTTTGTGGGAGAGGTTCTTATATCTATATCTATTATATACATTACGATAGTTCCACGGAGCTCTCTCATGCGTTCTCAAGAAAATTTGCTTATGTGTAATTCAATTAGAGCTTCTCTAAGATTTTTTTTTATATTTTTTTTAGATATTTTTTTAGCGTAATTTAGTAGTATTCTTAGCATGTTTTTTTTTTAGATTTTTTTTTCGGAATAAATACCTTTGCAATCCCTATAAATATACAAAATTTCATTTTTTAGGGCAATTCAGTTGCATTTTTAGCATATTTTTTTTAGATTTTTTTTGGGAATAAATACATTTGCAGTCCTTATAAATATACAAAATTTCATTTTTAGTCCCTAAAACAATTTTCATCAGGTTATGGTCCCTCAAATATTTCCTATCATGATTTTTTGTCCTTATTGTGTGGGAGAGGTTCTTATCTCTATTATATACATTACGATAGTTTCACGGAGCTCTCTCATGCATTCTCAAGAAAATTTGCTTATGTGTCATTCAATTAGAGCTTCTCTAAGATTTTTTTTTATGTTTTTTTTAGATATTTTTTAGTGTAATTTAGTTGTATTCTTAGCATGTTTTTTTTTAGGTTTTTTTTTGGGAATAAATACCTTTGCAGTCCCTATAAATATACAAAATTTCATTTTTTAGGGCAATTCAGTTGCATTCTTATCATGTTTTTTTTAGATTTTTTTTTTGGGAATAAATACATTTGCAGTCCTTATAAATATACAAAATTTCATTTTTAGTCCCTAAAATAATTTTCATCAGGTTATGGTCCCTCAAATATTTCCTATCATGATTTTTTGTCCTTATTGTGTGGGAGAGGTTCTTATCTCTATTATATACATTACGATAGTTTCACGGAGCTCTCTCATGCATTCTCAAGAAAATTTGCTTATGTGTCATTCAATTAGAGCTTCTCTAAGATTTTTTTTTATATTTTTTTTAGATATTTTTTTAGCGTAATTTAGTTGTATTCTTAGCATGTTTTATTTTTAGATTTTTTTTTTGGGAGTAAATACCTTTGCAGTCCCTATAAATATACAAAATTTCATTTTTTAGGGCAATTCAGTTGCATTCTTAGCTTGTTTTTATTAGATTTTTTTTTGGGAATAAATACATTGCAGTCTTTATAAATATTCAAAATTTCATTTTTAGTCCCTAAAAATATTTTCACCAGGTTATGGTCCCTCAAATATTTCCTATCATGATTATTTGTCCTTATTTTGTGGGAGAGGTTCTTATATCTATATCTATTATATACATTACGATAGTTCCACGGAGCTCTCTCATGCGTTCTCAAGAAAATTTGCTTATGTGTAATTCAATTAGAGCTTCTCTAAGATTTTTTTTTATATTTTTTTTAGATATTTTTTTTAGCGTAATTTAGTAGTATTCTTAGCATGTTTTTTTTTTAGATTTTTTTTTCGGAATAAATACCTTTGCAGTCCCTATAAATATACAAAATTTCATTTTTTAGGGCAATTCAGTTGCATTTTTAGCATATTTTTTTTAGATTTTTTTTGGGAATAAATACATTTGCAGTCCTTATAAATATACAAAATTTCATTTTTAGTCCCTAAAACAATTTTCATCAGGTTATGGTCCCTCAAATATTTCCTATCATGATTTTTTGTCCTTATTGTGTGGGAGAGGTTCTTATCTCTATTATATACATTACGATAGTTTCACGGAGCTCTCTCATGCATTCTCAAGAAAATTTGCTTATGTGTCATTCAATTAGAGCTTCTCTAAGATTTTTTTTTATATTTTTTTTAGATATTTTTTAGTGTAATTTAGTTGTATTCTTAGCATGTTTTTTTTTAGATTTTTTTTTGGGAATAAATACCTTTGCAGTCCCTATAAATATACAAAATTTAATTTTTTAGGGCAATTCAGTTGCATTCTTAGCATGTTTTTTTTTTCGATTTTTTTTTTGGGAATACCTTTGCAGTCCTTATAAATATACAAAATTTCATTTTTAGTCCCTAAAAATATTTTCAGCAAGTTATGGTCCTCAAATATTTCCTATCATGATTTTTTGTCCTTATTTTGTGCGAGAGGTTCTTATCTCTATTATATACATTACGATAGTTCTACGGAGCTCTCTCATGCGTTCTCAAGAAAATTTGCTTATGTGTCATTCAATAAGAGCTTCTCTAAGATTTTTTTTTATATTTTTTTTAGATTTTTCTTTAGCGTAATTTAGTTGTATTCTTAGTATGTTTTTTTTTTAGATTTATTTTTTGGGAATACCTTTGCAGTCCTTATAAATATACAAAATTTCATTTTTAGTCCCTAAAAATATTTTCACCAGGTTATGGTCCCTCAAATATTTCCTTTCATGATTATTTGTCCTTATTTTCTGGGAGAGGTTCTTATATCTATATCTATTATATACATTACGATAATTCCACGGAGCTCTCTCATGCGTTCTCAAGAAAATTTGCTTATGTGTAATTCAATTATTGCTTCTCTAACATTTTTTTTAATATTTTTTTAGATATTTTTTTAGCGTAATTTAGTAGTATTCTTAGCATGTTTTTTTTTTAGATTTTTTTTTTGGAGTAAATACCTTTGCAGTCACTATAAATATACAAAATTTCTTTTTTTAGGGCAATTCGTTGCATTCTTAGCTTGTTTTTATTAGATTTTTTTTTGGGAATAAATACATTGCAGTCTTTATAAATATACAAAATTTCATTTTTAGTCCCTAAAAATATTTTCAGCAAGTTATGGTCCCTCAAATATTTCCTATCATGATTATTTGTCCTTATTTTGTGGGAGAGGTTCTTATATCTATATCTATTATATACATTACGATAGTTCCACGGAGCTCTCTCATGCGTTCTCAAGAAAATTTGCTTATGTGTAATTCAATTAGAGCTTCTCTAAGATTTTTTTTTATATTTTTTTTAGATATTTTTTTAGCGTAATTTAGTAGTATTCTTAGCATGTTTTTTTTTTAGATTTTTTTTTCGGAATAAATACCTTTGCAATCCCTATAAATATACAAAATTTCATTTTTTAGGGCAATTCAGTTGCATTTTTAGCATATTTTTTTTAGATTTTTTTTGGGAATAAATACATTTGCAGTCCTTTTAAATATACAAAATTTCATTTTTAGTCCCTAAAACAATTTTCATCAGGTTATGGTCCCTCAAATATTTCCTATCATGATTTTTTGTCCTTATTGTGTGGGAGAGGTTCTTATCTCTATTATATACATTACGATAGTTTCACGGAGCTCTCTCATGCATTCTGAAGAAAATTTGCTTATGTGTCATTCAATTAGAGCTTCTCTAAGATTTTTTTTTATATTTTTTTTAGATATTTTTTAGTGTAATTTAGTTGTATTCTTAGCATGTTTTTTTTTAGATTTTTTTTTGGGAATAAATACCTTTGCAGTCCCTATAAATATACAAAATTTAATTTTTTAGGGCAATTCAGTTGCATTCTTAGCATGTTTTTTTTTTCGATTTTTTTTTTGGGAATACCTTTGCAGTCCTTATAAATATACAAAATTTCATTTTTAGTCCCTAAAAATATTTTCAGCAAGTTATGGTCCTCAAATATTTCCTATCATGATTTTTTGTCCTTATTTTGTGCGAGAGGTTCTTATCTCTATTATATACATTACGATAGTTTTACGGAGCTCTCTCATGCGTTCTCAAGAAAATTTGCTTATGTGTCATTCAATAAGAGCTTCTCTAAGATTTTTTTTTATATTTTTTTTAGATTTTTCTTTAGCGTAATTTAGTTGTATTCTTAGTATGTTTTTTTTTTAGATTTATTTTTTGGGAATACCTTTGCAGTCCTTATAAATATACAAAATTTCATTTTTAGTCCCTAAAAATATTTTCACCAGGTTATGGTCCCTCAAATATTTCCTTTCATGATTATTTGTCCTTATTTTCTGGGAGAGGTTCTTATATCTATATCTATTATATACATTACGATAATTCCACGGAGCTCTCTCATGCGTTCTCAAGAAAATTTGCTTATGTGTAATTCAATTATTGCTTCTCTAACATTTTTTTTTATATTTTTTTTAGATATTTTTTTAGCGTAATTTAGTAGTATTCTTAGCATGTTTTTTTTTTAGATTTTTTTTTGGGAAAAAATACCTTTGCAGTCCCTATAAATATACAAAATTTCATTTTTTAGGGCAATTCAGTTGCATTCTTAGCATATTTTTTTTAGATTTTTTTTGGGAATAAATACATTTGCAGTTCTTATAAATATACAAAATTTCATTTTTAGTCCCTAAAATAATTTTGATCAGGTTATGGTCCCTCAAATATTTCCTATCATGATTTTTTGTCCTTATTGTGTGGGAGAGGTTCTTATCTCTATTATATACATTACGATAGTTTCACGGAGCTCTCTCATGCATTCTCAAGAAAATTTGCTTATGTGTCATTCAATTAGAGCTTCTCTAAGATTTTTTTTTATATTTTTTTTAGATATTTTTTTAGCGTAATTTAGTTGTATTCTTAGCATGTTTTATTTTTAGATTTTTTTTTTTGGAGTAAATACCTTTGCAGTCACTATAAATATACAAAATTTCATTTTTTAGGGCAATTCAGTTGCATTCTTAGCAATTTTTTTTTAGATTTTTTTTTGAGAATAAATACCTTTGCAGTCCTTATAAATATACAAAATTTCATTTTTAGTCCCTAAAAATATTTTCAGCAAGTTATGGTCCCTCAAATATTTCCTATCATGATTATTTGTCCTTATTTTGTGGGAGAGGTTCTTATATCTATATCTATTATATACATTACGATAGTTCCACGGAGCTCTCTCATGCGTTCTCAAGAAAATTTGCTTATGTGTAATTCAATTAGAGCTTCTCTAAGATTTTTTTTAATATTTTTTTTAGATATTTTTTTAGCGTAATTTAGTAGTATTCTTAGCATGTTTTTTTTTTAGATTTTTTTTTGGGAAAAAATACCTTTGCAGTCCCTATAAATATACAAAATTTCATTTTTTAGGGCAATTCAGTTGCATTCTTAGCATATTTTTTTTGGGAATAAATACATTTGCAGTTCTTATAAATATACAAAATTTCATTTTTAGTCCCTAAAATAATTTTGATCAGGTTATGGTCCCTCAAATATTTCCTATCATGATTTTTTGTCCTTATTGTGTGGGAGAGGTTCTTATCTCTATTATATACATTACGATAGTTTCACGGAGCTCTCTCATGCATTCTCAAGAAAATTTGCTTATGTGTCATTCAATTAGAGCTTCTCTAAGATTTTTTTTTATATTTTTTTTAGATATTTTTTTAGCGTAATTTAGTAGTATTCTTAGCATGTTTTTTTTTTAGATTTTTTTTTTGGAGTAAATACCTTTGCAGTCACTATAAATATACAAAATTTCTTTTTTTAGGGCAATTCAGTTGCATTCTTAGCTTGTTTTTATTAGATTTTTTTTTGGGAATAAATACATTGCAGTCTTTATAAATATACAAAATTTCATTTTTAGTCCCTAAAAATATTTTCAGCAAGTTATGGTCCCTCAAATATTTCCTATCATGATTATTTGTCCTTATTTTGTGGGAGAGGTTCTTATATCTATATCTATTATATACATTACGATAGTTCCACGGAGCTCTCTCATGCGTTCTCAAGAAAATTTGCTTATGTGTAATTCAATTAGAGCTTCTCTAAGATTTTTTTTTATATTTTTTTTAGATATTTTTTTAGCGTAATTTAGTTGTATTCTTAGCATGTTTTTTTTTTAGATTTTTTTTTGGGAAAAAATACCTTTGCAGTCCCTATAAATATACAAAATTTCATTTTTTAGGGCAATTCAGTTGCATTCTTAGCATATTTTTTTTAGATTTTTTTTGGGAATAAATACATTTGCAGTTCTTATAAATATACAAAATTTCATTTTTAGTCCCTAAAACAATTTTCATCAGGTTATGGTCCCTCAAATATTTCCTATCATGATTTTTTGTCCTTATTGTGTGGGAGAGGTTCTTATCTCTATTATATACATTACGATAGTTTCACGGAGCTCTCTCATGCATTCTCAAGAAAATTTGCTTATGTGTCATTCAATTAGAGCTTCTCTAAGATTTGTTTTTATATTTTTTTTAGATATTTTTTTAGCGTAATTTAGTTGTATTCTTAGCATGTTTTATTTTTAGATTTTTTTTTTTGGAGTAAATACCTTTGCAGTCACTATCAATATACAAAATTTCATTTTTTAGGGCAATTCAGTTGCATTCTTAGCAATTTTTTTTTAGATTTTTTTTTGAGAATAAATACCTTTGCAGTCCTTATAAATATACAAAATTTCATTTTTAGTCCCTAAAAATATTTTCAGCAAGTTATGGTCCCTCAAATATTTCCTATCATGATTATTTGTCCTTATTTTGTGGGAGAGGTTCTTATATCTATATCTATTATATACATTACGATAGTTCCACAGAGCTCTCTCATGCGTTCTCAAGAAAATTTGCTTATGTGTAATTCAATTAGAGCTTCTCTAAGATTTTTTTTAATATTTTTTTTAGATATTTTTTTAGCGTAATTTAGTAGTATTCTTAGCATGTTTTTTTTTTAGATTTTTTTTTGGGAAAAAATACCTTTGCAGTCCCTATAAATATACAAAATTTCATTTTTTAGGGCAATTCAGTTGCATTCTTAGCATATTTTTTTTGGGAATAAATACATTTGCAGTTCTTATAAATATACAAAATTTCATTTTTAGTCCCTAAAATAATTTTGATCAGGTTATGGTCCCTCAAATATTTCCTATCATGATTTTTTGTCCTTATTGTGTGGGAGAGGTTCTTATCTCTATTATATACATTACGATAGTTTCACGGAGCTCTCTCATGCATTCTCAAGAAAATTTGCTTATGTGTCATTCAATTAGAGCTTCTCTAAGATTTTTTTTTATATTTTTTTTAGATATTTTTTTAGCGTAATTTAGTAGTATTCTTAGCATGTTTTTTTTTTAGATTTTTTTTTTGGAGTAAATACCTTTGCAGTCACTATAAATATACAAAATTTCATTTTTTAGGGCAATTCAGTTGCATTCTTAGCTTGTTTTTATTAGATTTTTTTTTGGGAATAAATACATTGCAGTCTTTATAAATATACAAAATTTCATTTTTAGTCCCTAAAAATATTTTCAGCAAGTTATGGTCCCTCAAATATTTCCTATCATGATTATTTGTCCTTATTTTGTGGGAGAGGTTCTTATATCTATATCTATTATATACATTACGATAGTTCCACGGAGCTCTCTCATGCGTTCTCAAGAAAATTTGCTTATGTGTAATTCAATTAGAGCTTCTCTAAGATTTTTTTTTATATTTTTTTTAGATATTTTTTTAGCGTAATTTAGTTGTATTCTTAGCATGTTTTTTTTTTAGATTTTTTTTTGGGAAAAAATACCTTTGCAGTCCCTATAAATATACAAAATTTCATTTTTTAGGGCAATTCAGTTGCATTCTTAGCATATTTTTTTTAGATTTTTTTTGGGAATAAATACATTTGCAGTTCTTATAAATATACAAAATTTCATTTTTAGTCCCTAAAATAATTTTCATCAGGTTATGGTCCCTCAAATATTTCCTATCATGATTTTTTGTCCTTATTGTGTGGGAGAGGTTCTTATCTCTATTATATACATTACGATAGTTTCACGGAGCTCTCTCATGCATTCTCAAGAAAATTTGCTTATGTGTCATTCAATTAGAGCTTCTCTAAGATTTGTTTTTATATTTTTTTTAGATATTTTTTTAGCGTAATTTAGTTGTATTCTTAGCATGTTTTATTTTTAGATTTTTTTTTTTGGAGTAAATACCTTTGCAGTCACTATAAATATACAAAATTTCATTTTTTAGGGCAATTCAGTTGCATTCTTAGCAATTTTTTTTTAGATTTTTTTTTGAGAATAAATACCTTTGCAGTCCTTATAAATATACAAAATTTCATTTTTAGTCACTAAAAATATTTTCAGCAAGTTATGGTCCCTCAAATATTTCCTATCATGATTATTTGTCCTTATTTTGTGGGAGAGGTTCTTATATCTATATCTATTATATACATTACGATAGTTCCACGGAGCTCTCTCATGCGTTCTCAAGAAAATTTGCTTATGTGTAATTCAATTATTGCTTCTCTAACATTTTTTTTTATATTTTTTTTAGATATTTTTTTAGCGTAATTTAGTAGTATTCTTAGCATGTTTTTTTTTTAGATTTTTTTTTGGGAAAAAATACCTTTGCAGTCCCTATAAATATACAAAATTTCATTTTTTAGGGCAATTCAGTTGCATTCTTAGCATATTTTTTTTAGATTTTTTTTGGGAATAAATACATTTGCAGTTCTTATAAATATACAAAATTTCATTTTTAGTCCCTAAAATAATTTTGATCAGGTTATGGTCCCTCAAATATTTCCTATCATGATTTTTTGTCCTTATTGTGTGGGAGAGGTTCTTATCTCTATTATATACATTACGATAGTTTCACGGAGCTCTCTCATGCATTCTCAAGAAAATTTGCTTATGTGTCATTCAATTAGAGCTTCTCTAAGATTTTTTTTTATATTTTTTTTAGATATTTTTTTAGCGTAATTTAGTTGTATTCTTAGCATGTTTTTTTTTTAGATTTTTTTTTGGGAATAAATACCTTTGCAGTCCCTATAAATATACAAAATTTCATTTTTTAGGGCAATTCAGTTGCATTCTTAGCATGTTTTTTTTAGATTTTTTTTTGGAAATAAATACATTTGCAGTCCTTATAAATATAAAAAATTTCATTTTTAGTCCCTAAAACAATTTTCATCAGGTTATGGTCCATCAAATATTTCCTATCATGATATTTTGGCCTTATTTTGTGCGAGAGGTTCTTATCTCGATTATATACATTACGATAGTTACACGGAGCTCTCTCATGCGTTCTCAAGAAAATTTGCTTATGTGTCATTCAATTAGAGCTTCTCTAAGATTTTTTTTTAATATTTTTTTTAGATATTTCTTTAGCGTAATTTAGTTGTATTCTTAGCATGTTTTTTTTTTAGATTTTTTTTTGGGAATAAATACCTTTGCAGTCCCTATAAATATACAAAATTTCATTTTTTAGGGCAATTCAGTTGCATTCTTAGCATGTTTTTTTTAGATTTTTGTTTGGGAATAAATACATTTGCAGTCCTTATAAATATAAAAAATTTCATTTTTAGTCCCTAAAACAATTTTCATCAGGTTATGGTTCCTCAAATATTTCCTATCATGATTGTTTGTCCTTATTTTGTGGGAGAGGTTCTTATCTCTATTATATACATTACGATAGTTCCACGGAGCTCTCTCATGCGTTCTCAAGAAAATTTGCTTATGTGTCATTCAATTAGAGCTTCTCTAAGATTTTTTTTTATATTTTTTTTAGATATTTTTTTTTGCGTAATTTAGTTGTATTCTTAGCATGTTTTTTTTTTGGGAATAAATACCTTTGCAGTCCCTATAAATATACAAAATTTCATTTTTTAGGGCAATTCAGTTGCATTCTTAGCATGTTTTTTTTAGATTTTTATTTGGGAATAAATACATTTGCAGTCTTTATAAATATAAAAAATTTCATTTTTAGTCCCTAAAACAATTTTCATCAGGTTATGGTCCCTCAAATATTTCTTATCATGATTTTTTGTCCTTATTTTGTGGGAGAGGTTCTTATCTCTATTATATACATTACGATAGTTCCACGGAGCTCTCTCATGCGTTCTCAAGAGAATTTGCTTATGTGTCATTCAATTAGAGCTTCTCTAAGATTTTTTTTTATATTTTTTTTAGATATTTCTTTAGCGTAATTTAGTTGTATTCTTAGCATGTTTTTTTTTTGGGAATAAATACCTTTGCAGTCCCTATAAATATACAAAATTTCATTTTTTAGGGCAATTCAGTTGCATTCTTAGCATGATTTTTTTAGATTTTTTTTTGGAAATAAATACATTTGCAGTCCTTATAAATATACAAAATTTCATTTTAGTCCCTAAAACAATTTTCATTAGGTTATGGTCCCTCAAATATTTCCTATCATGATTTTTTGTCCTTATTTTACGGGAGAGATTCTTGTCTCTATTATATACATTACGATAGTTCCACGGAGCTCTCTCATGCATTCTCAAGAAAATTTGGTTATGTGTCATTCAATTAGAGCTTCTCTAAGATTTTTTTATCTACTATTTTTAGATATTTTTTTTAGCGTAATTTAGTTGTATTCTTAGCATGTTTTTTTTTTCGATTTTTTTTTTTGAATAAATACCTTTGCAGTCCTTATAAATATACAAAATTTCATTTTTAGTCCATAAAAATATTTTCAGCAGGTTATGGTTCCTCATATATTTCCTATCATTATTTTTTGTCCTTATTTTGTGGGAGTTCTTATCTCTGTTATATACATTACGATAGTTCAACGGAGCTCTCTCATGAATTCTCAAGAAAATTTGTTTATGTGTCATTCAATTAGAGCTTCTCTAAGATTTTTTTTAGATATTTTTTTAGCGTAATTCAGTTGCATTCTTAGAATGTTTTTTTTTTTAGATTTTTTTTTGGGAATAAATACCTTTGCAGTCATTATAAATATACAAAAGTTCATTTTTTAGGGTAATTCAGTTGCATTCTTAACAACTTTTTTTTAGATTTTTTTTGTGGGAATACCTTTGCAGTCCTTATAAATATACAAAATTTCATTTTTAGTCCCTAAAAATATTTTCAGCAAGTTATGGTCCCTCAAATATTTCTCATCATGATTTTTTGTCCTTATTTTGTGGGAGAGGTTCTTATCTCTATTATATACATTACGATAGTTCCACGGAGCTCTCTCATGCGTTCTCAAGAAAATTTGCTTATGTGTCATTCAATTAGAGCTTCTCTAAGATTTTTTTTTATATTTTTTTTAGATATTTTTTTAGCGTAATTTAGTTGTATTCTTAGCATGTTTTATTTTTAGATTTTTTTTTGGGAGTAAATACCTTTGCAGTCCCTATAAATATACAAAATTTCATTTTTTAGGGCAATTCAGTTGCATTCTTAGCTTGTTTTTTTTAGATTTTTTTTTTGGAATAAATACATTGCAGTTCTTATAAATATACAGAATTTCATTTTTAGTCCCTAAAAAAATTTTCATCAGGTTATGGTCGCTCAAATATTTCCTATCATGATTTTTTGTCCTTATTTTGTGGGAGAGGTTCTTATCTCTATTATATACATTACGATAGTTCCACGGAGCTCTCTCATGCATTCTCAAGAAAATTTGCTTATGTGTCATTCAATTAGAGCTTCTCTAAGATTTTTTTTAGATATTTTTTTAGCGTAATTCAGTTGCACTCTTAGCATGTTTTTTTTTTAGATTTTTTTTTGGAATAAATACCTTTGCAGTACTTATAAATATACAAAATTTCATTTTTTAGGGTAATTCAGTTGCATTCTTAGCAATTTTTTTTTAGATTTTTTTTTGGGAATAAATACCTTTGCAGTCCTTATAAATATACAAAATTTCATTTTTAGTCCCTAAAAATATTTTCAACAGGTTATGGTCCATCAAATATTTCCTATCATGATATTTTGTCCTTATTTTGTGCGAGAGGTTCTTATCTCTATTATATACATTACGATAGTTACACGGACCTCTCTCATGCGTTCTCAAGAAAATTTGCTTATGTGTCATTCAATTAGAGCTTCTCTAAGATTTTTTTTTAATATTTTTTTTAGATATTTCTTTAGCGTAATTTAGTTGTATTCTTAGCATGTTTTTTTTTTAGATTTTTTTTTGGGAATAAATACCTTTGCAGTCCCTATAAATATACAAAATTTCATTTTTTAGGGCAATTCAGTTGCATTCTTAGCATGTTTTTTTTAGATTTTTGTTTGGGAATAAATACATTTGCAGTCCTTATAAATATAAAAAATTTCATTTTTAGTCCCTAAAACAATTTTCATCAGGTTATGGTTCCTCAAATATTTCCTATCATGATTGTTTGTCCTTATTTTGTGGGAGAGGTTCTTATCTCTATTATATACATTACGATAGTTCCACGGAGCTCTCTCATGCGTTCTCAAGAAAATTTGCTTATGTGTCATTCAATTAGAGCTTCTCTAAGATTTTTTTTTATATTTTTTTTAGATATTTTTTTTTGCGTAATTTAGTTGTATTCTTAGCATATTTTTTTTTTGGGAATAAATACCTTTGCAGTCCCTATAAATATACAAAATTTCATTTTTTAGGGCAATTCAGTTGCATTCTTAGCATGTTTTTTTTAGATTTTTTTTTGGGAATAAATACATTTGCAGTCTTTATAAATATAAAAAATTTCATTTTTAGTCCCTAAAACAATTTTCATCAGGTTATGGTCCCTCAAATATTTCTTATCATGATTTTTTGTCCTTATTTTGTGGGAGAGGTTCTTATCTCTATTATATACATTACGATAGTTCCACGGAGCTCTCTCATGCGTTCTCAAGAAAATTTGCTTATGTGTCATTCAATTAGAGCTTCTCTAAGATTTTTTTTTATATTTTTTTTAGATATTTCTTTAGCGTAATTTAGTTGTATTCTTAGCATGTTTTTTTTTTGGGAATAAATACCTTTGCAGTCCCTATAAATATACAAAATTTCATTTTTTAGGGCAATTCAGTTGCATTCTTAGCATGATTTTTTTAGATTTTTTTTTGGAAATAAATACATTTGCAGTCCTTATAAATATACAAAATTTCATTTTAGTCCCTAAAACAATTTTCATTAGGTTATGGTCCCTCAAATATTTCCTATCATGATTTTTTGTCCTTATTTTGCGGGAGTTCTTATCTCTGTTATATACATTACGATAGTTCAACGGAGCTCTCTCATGAATTCTCAAGAAAATATGTTTATGTGTCATTCAATTAGAGCTTCTCTAAGATTTTTTTTAGATATTTTTTTAGCGTAATTCAGTTGCATTCTTAGAATGTTTTTTTTTTTAGATTTTTTTTTGGGAATAAATACCTTTGCAGTCCTTATAAATATACAAAAGTTCATTTTTTAGGGTAATTCAGTTGCATTCTTAACAACTTTTTTTTAGATTTTTTTTGTGGGAATACCTTTGCAGTCCTTATAAATATACAAAATTTCATTTTTAGTCCCTAAAAATATTTTCAGCAAGTTATGGTCCCTCAAATATTTCTCATCATGATTTTTTGTCCTTATTTTGTGGGAGAGGTTCTTATCTCTATTATATACATTACGATAGTTCCACGGAGCTCTCTCATGCGTTCTCAAGAAAATTTGCTTATGTGTCATTCAATTAGAGCTTCTCTAAGATTTTTTTTTATATTTTTTTTAGATATTTTTTTAGCGTAATTTAGTTGTATTCTTAGCATGTTTTATTTTTAGATTTTTTTTTGGGAGTAAATACCTTTGCAGTCCCTATAAATATACAAAATTTCATTTTTTAGGGCAATTCAGTTGCATTCTTAGCTTGTTTTTTTTAGATTTTTTTTTTGGAATAAATACATTGCAGTTCTTATAAATATACAGAATTTCATTTTTAGTCCCTAAAAAAATTTTCATCAGGTTATGGTCGCTCAAATATTTCCTATCATGATTTTTTGTCCTTATTTTGTGGGAGAGGTTCTTATCTCTATTATATACATTACGATAGTTCCACGGAGCTCTCTCATGCATTCTCAAGAAAATTTGCTTATGTGTCATTCAATTAGAGCTTCTCTAAGATTTTTTTTAGATATTTTTTTAGCGTAATTCAGTTGCACTCTTAGCATGTTTTTTTTTTAGATTTTTTTTTGGAATAAATACCTTTGCAGTACTTATAAATATACAAAATTTCATTTTTTAGGGTAATTCAGTTGCATTCTTAGCAATTTTTTTTTAGATTTTTTTTTGGGAATAAATACCTTTGCAGTCCTTATAAATATACAAAATTTCATTTTTAGTCCCTAAAAATATTTTCAACAGGTTATGGTCCATCAAATATTTCCTATCATGATATTTTGTCCTTATTTTGTGCGAGAGGTTCTTATCTCTATTATATACATTACGATAGTTACACGGACCTCTCTCATGCGTTCTCAAGAAAATTTGCTTATGTGTCATTCAATTAGAGCTTCTCTAAGATTTTTTTTTAATATTTTTTTTAGATATTTCTTTAGCGTAATTTAGTTGTATTCTTAGCATGTTTTTTTTTTAGATTTTTTTTTGGGAATAAATACCTTTGCAGTCCCTATAAATATACAAAATTTCATTTTTTAGGGCAATTCAGTTGCATTCTTAGCATGTTTTTTTTAGATTTTTGTTTGGGAATAAATACATTTGCAGTCCTTATAAATATAAAAAATTTCATTTTTAGTCCCTAAAACAATTTTCATCAGGTTATGGTTCCTCAAATATTTCCTATCATGATTGTTTGTCCTTATTTTGTGGGAGAGGTTCTTATCTCTATTATATACATTACGATAGTTCCACGGAGCTCTCTCATGCGTTCTCAAGAAAATTTGCTTATGTGTCATTCAATTAGAGCTTCTCTAAGATTTTTTTTTATATTTTTTTTAGATATTTTTTTTTGCGTAATTTAGTTGTATTCTTAGCATATTTTTTTTTTGGGAATAAATACCTTTGCAGTCCCTATAAATATACAAAATTTCATTTTTTAGGGCAATTCAGTTGCATTCTTAGCATGTTTTTTTTAGATTTTTTTTTGGGAATAAATACATTTGCAGTCTTTATAAATATAAAAAATTTCATTTTTAGTCCCTAAAACAATTTTCATCAGGTTATGGTCCCTCA
The DNA here is from genome assembly GCA_951804385.1 of Trifolium dubium. Classification (NCBI taxonomy): domain Eukaryota; kingdom Viridiplantae; phylum Streptophyta; class Magnoliopsida; order Fabales; family Fabaceae; genus Trifolium; species Trifolium dubium. The sequence continues at coordinate 20,435,400 of OX638067.1, forward strand.
AATATTTCTTATCATGATTTTTTGTCCTTATTTTGTGGGAGAGGTTCTTATCTCTATTATATACATTACGATAGTTCCACGGAGCTCTCTCATGCGTTCTCAAGAAAATTTGCTTATGTGTCATTCAATTAGAGCTTCTCTAAGATTTTTTTTTATATTTTTTTTAGATATTTCTTTAGCGTAATTTAGTTGTATTCTTAGCATGTTTTTTTTTTGGGAATAAATACCTTTGCAGTCCCTATAAATATACAAAATTTCATTTTTTAGGGCAATTCAGTTGCATTCTTAGCATGATTTTTTTAGATTTTTTTTTGGAAATAAATACATTTGCAGTCCTTATAAATATACAAAATTTCATTTTAGTCCCTAAAACAATTTTCATTAGGTTATGGTCCCTCAAATATTTCCTATCATGATTTTTTGTCCTTATTTTACGGGAGAGATTCTTGTCTCTATTATATACATTACGATAGTTCCACGGAGCTCTCTCATGCATTCTCAAGAAAATTTGCTTATGTGTCATTCAATTAGAGCTTCTCTAAGATTTTTTTATCTACTATTTTTAGATATTTTTTTTAGCGTAATTTAGTTGTATTCTTAGCATGTTTTTTTTTTCGATTTTTTTTTTTGAATAAATACCTTTGCAGTCCTTATAAATATACAAAATTTCATTTTTAGTCCATAAAAATATTTTCAGCAGGTTATGGTTCCTCATATATTTCCTATCATTATTTTTTGTCCTTATTTTGTGGGAGTTCTTATCTCTGTTATATACATTACGATAGTTCAACGGAGCTCTCTCATGAATTCTCAAGAAAATTTGTTTATGTGTCATTCAATTAGAGCTTCTCTAAGATTTTTTTTAGATATTTTTTTAGCGTAATTCAGTTGCATTCTTAGAATGTTTTTTTTTTTAGATTTTTTTTTGGGAATAAATACCTTTGCAGTCCTTATAAATATACAAAAGTTCATTTTTTAGGGTAATTCAGTTGCATTCTTAACAACTTTTTTTTAGATTTTTTTTGTGGGAATACCTTTGCAGTCCTTATAAATATACAAAATTTCATTTTTAGTCCCTAAAAATATTTTCAGCAAGTTATGGTCCCTCAAATATTTCTCATCATGATTTTTTGTCCTTATTTTGTGGGAGAGGTTCTTATCTCTATTATATACATTACGATAGTTCCACGGAGCTCTCTCATGCGTTCTCAAGAAAATTTGCTTATGTGTCATTCAATTAGAGCTTCTCTAAGATTTTTTTTTATATTTTTTTTAGATATTTTTTTAGCGTAATTTAGTTGTATTCTTAGCATGTTTTATTTTTAGATTTTTTTTTGGGAGTAAATACCTTTGCAGTCCCTATAAATATACAAAATTTCATTTTTTAGGGCAATTCAGTTGCATTCTTAGCTTGTTTTTTTTAGATTTTTTTTTTGGAATAAATACATTGCAGTTCTTATAAATATACAGAATTTCATTTTTAGTCCCTAAAAAAATTTTCATCAGGTTATGGTCGCTCAAATATTTCCTATCATGATTTTTTGTCCTTATTTTGTGGGAGAGGTTCTTATCTCTATTATATACATTACGATAGTTCCACGGAGCTCTCTCATGCATTCTCAAGAAAATTTGCTTATGTGTCATTCAATTAGAGCTTCTCTAAGATTTTTTTTAGATATTTTTTTAGCGTAATTCAGTTGCACTCTTAGCATGTTTTTTTTTTAGATTTTTTTTTGGAATAAATACCTTTGCAGTACTTATAAATATACAAAATTTCATTTTTTAGGGTAATTCAGTTGCATTCTTAGCAATTTTTTTTTAGATTTTTTTTTGGGAATAAATACCTTTGCAGTCCTTATAAATATACAAAATTTCATTTTTAGTCCCTAAAAATATTTTCAACAGGTTATGGTCCATCAAATATTTCCTATCATGATATTTTGTCCTTATTTTGTGCGAGAGGTTCTTATCTCTATTATATACATTACGATAGTTACACGGAGCTCTCTCATGCGTTCTCAAGAAAATTTGCTTATGTGTCATTCAATTAGAGCTTCTCTAAGATTTTTTTTTAATATTTTTTTTAGATATTTCTTTAGCGTAATTTAGTTGTATTCTTAGCATGTTTTTTTTTTAGATTTTTTTTTGGGAATAAATACCTTTGCAGTCCCTATAAATATACAAAATTTCATTTTTTAGGGCAATTCAGTTGCATTCTTAGCATGTTTTTTTTAGATTTTTGTTTGGGAATAAATACATTTGCAGTCCTTATAAATATAAAAAATTTCATTTTTAGTCCCTAAAACAATTTTCATCAGGTTATGGTTCCTCAAATATTTCCTATCATGATTGTTTGTCCTTATTTTGTGGGAGAGGTTCTTATCTCTATTATATACATTACGATAGTTCCACGGAGCTCTCTCATGCGTTCTCAAGAAAATTTGCTTATGTGTCATTCAATTAGAGCTTCTCTAAGATTTTTTTTTATATTTTTTTTAGATATTTTTTTTTGCGTAATTTAGTTGTATTCTTAGCATGTTTTTTTTTTGGGAATAAATACCTTTGCAGTCCCTATAAATATACAAAATTTCATTTTTTAGGGCAATTCAGTTGCATTCTTAGCATGTTTTTTTTAGATTTTTTTTTGGGAATAAATACATTTGCAGTCTTTATAAATATAAAAAATTTCATTTTTAGTCCCTAAAACAATTTTCATCAGGTTATGGTCCCTCAAATATTTCCTATCATGATTTTTTGTCCTTATTTTGTGGGAGAGGTTCTTATCTCTATTATATACATTACGATAGTTCCACGGAGCTCTCTCATGCGTTCTCAAGAAAATTTGCTTATGTGTCATTCAATTAGAGCTTCTCTAAGATTTTTTTTTATATTTTTTTTAGATATTTCTTTAGCGTAATTTAGTTGTATTCTTAGCATGTTTTTTTTTTGGGAATAAATACCTTTGCAGTCCCTATAAATATACAAAATTTCATTTTTTAGGGCAATTCAGTTGAATTCTTAGCATGTTTTTTTTAGATTTTTTTTTGGAAATAAATACATTTGCAGTCCTTATAAATATAAAAAATTTCATTTTTAGTCCCTAAAACAATTTTCATCAGGTTATGGTCCCTCAAATATTTCCTATCATGATTTTTTGTCCTTATTTTGCGGGAGAGGTTCTTATCTCTATTATATACATTACGATAGTTCCACGGAGCTCTCTCATGCGTTCTCAAGAAAATTTGCTTATGTGTCATTCAATTAGAGCTTCTCTAAGATTTTTTTTATATTTTTTTTAGATATTTTTTTAGCGTAATTTAGTTGTATTCTTAGCATGTTTTAAGAAAGTCCCAATTAACATTATCAAAAGCTTTTTCAAGGTCGAGCTTGAAGGCTACATAACCTTTCTTCTTTTTAGTCTTCCTCATAAAATGGATGATTTCTTGCAATACGATCGCATTATCAGAGGTGCCTCTCCTTGGCAAAAAGCTGCTTTGGTAGGGTCCAATAATAGAGTCCAAGATTGGCCTGAGGCGGAGAACCAAGACTTTTGTAATAATTTTATAAACAATGTTGCACAGACTGATAGGTCTAAATTCTTTAAATGTGGTGGGTGGGTCAACTTTGGGGATGAGAGATATCAAGGTTTCAGAAATGACAGGATCAAAATAACCTGTAAGGAAGGCTGTTTTGACCAGGTTGAAGATATCGTCTCCCACAATGTGCCAAAATTGTTTGAAGAAAATGCATTGAAAGCCGTCTGGACCCGGGGCCTTGTAAGGCTTCATGGATTTGAGTCCTGCAAAAACCTCATCCTTAGTGACTGGTCTAAGTAAAGAATTTTTTCCATCTTCATCTATAGTATGGTGTAAGCCATTATAGAAGGAGGGATCGTGGTTGGGTTGATTGCCGCCAAAGAAGTTCTTATAGTACTGTTGCGCCTCATTTTGAAGAACAGAACTGTCAGATGACCATGTCCCGTTAGGAAGCTGGAGTCTATGAACACGATTTCGTTTCCTTCTTATGATGGTTTGAGTGTGGAAAAAAGCGCTATTTTTGTCACCGAATTTGACCCATTTTTCTCTAGATTTTTGGTACCAAAGCATCTCTTCTTGAAAAAGAATATGGTTGTATTCCTGTTGGAGGTCGCGCTCGAGAAGGATATGGCGGGAGGAGTCAACTCTTTCTAGGTAGTTTTGAACCCCTTTGAGTCTTCCTTCAATATGTCTTTTGCGTTTAAATATGTTCCCGAAAACCTCTTGATTGAAAGTAATGGATTCCTGTCGGACATTATTTAATGCAGTGGTGGGATTATGGTTGGAAGATGTCCAAGCTTTCTCAACCAAAGCGGGGTAGTCTGTATGATTAATCCAAGCAGCTTCGAAGCGGAAGGGTCTAGGACCCCGAGCCACGGGAAGACCCCCAAAGCGAAGGAGTAAGGGATTGTGATCGGAGTGAAATCAGCAAATAACTTCGACAAAAGCCTCAAGAAAAGCCAAACGCCATTCTACATTTGCTAAACCTCTGTCAAGTTTCTTAGAGAGAATGCGGAGGCCATTGTGATTTCGGTGCTAAGTAAATTGTCCTCCAGTGGTTGTGAGGTCTAGAAGACTACATTGGTCCATGAAATTAGCAAAAATGGTAGCTCTTGCATGTTGAAAGATACCCCCTCATTGGTCGCTAAGGAGGAGAGTCTCGTTAAAGTCACCAATAAGCATCCAAGGGCCAGCAATAGTGAGGCTGAGGTCTATTAGGTAGTTCCAAAAGTTGGTACGCAATGTCGGGTTTGGGCTGGCGTACACGCAAGTACATGTAGTGGAGGCATTGCCATGTGTTAGCATGAATGTAATGGAGTACGGATTAGTGCCTATGACAGTAGTAGTAATAGGAGAATTAGACTGTTTTAGGAGCCATATACCTCCAGAGTGACCATTGGCTTCAATAACGTGAGTCGGTGTGTAGCCGTTGTTTGTCCAAAAGGAGGACAATTTAGAGTAAAGAACGTGAGTTTCTAGAACTGCAAGGAAAGTTGGATGATATTTTCTAATTATTTCCCTCAAATGTCGTTTTGAATTATTATTGTTAGCCCTTCTGATATTCCAAGAAAGGATTGAGATATCATTTAGAGCTTCCATAAAACAAACAAAGAGTCGGACAGAGGAAATGACTGGCCTAAGTGACCATGTTTTCTTCATTATGATCACGGTTAACATGGTTTTCTTCACAAATTGCAAGGTCATTCTTGTTTTCATTAGTGTGGATTTCAGGCGGAGGGATATTAGCGTCACGTGGGTCATTTGTATGTTGTGCGACGATCATTTGGTCAAAGTTGGGGTTCATGAATGTAGCTGACTTTTGGTGGAAAGAGTCGAAGTTTTTTGGGTCAAACACAAGGTGTGGGGTTTCTTTGGGTTGATGTGGGGTAGATAGAACACGTTTGTTAGGAGTATTGTGAGTTTTTGTTGCTGGGTTGATAGGAAAGCGGGAACTAGGTGTCACATGATTGTTTTCATCGTCATCACGACGGCGGCGTTTTGGGTCAGCATTACTTTTGTTGGGGCGCGCTATGTTTGTAGCATGTGGTTTGGGTGGTAGCTTTTGGTTAATTGGGTTGTACTTTGATTGATCGGGTAGATTAGACTGAGCATTGAATTTGTTACTTTTGTCGTTAGTGACGGGTTTTGAGCCTGGTAGGGTAGCTTTATTAGGTTGTTTCTTGCGCCTAGTAACTAGAAGCCAATCCCCATGTAATTCCTTACCCTCCTCATTATTGTTTATACTTCTCTCTTTATCTGTTTCCTTAGGAGCTGCATTGATAACAACATTTTCTTGGGGTTGACTAGAGTTTGGAAGGTTGGTCGATGGGGTGACTTGAGGTGGGGCGAGGTTGTGATGTTGTTGTACATGTTTTGTCCCTTCAGGTACGGAGGTGGCAAGAGAACAATTCCTACCTAGATGACCATAGCAACCACAATTAGTACATATTAGATGCAGACCTTCATATTGAACCTTGTACCAGTGTCCATTCACCCAAATTTTTCCCACCACCGGCTTAGTAAGGTCTACTTCTACGCAGACTCTTGCAAACCGACCTCTTTCAACTTTTATAGTATTGATGTCCACCTTTATAGGTCGACCAATAGCTGAAGCCATGGCCATGAGAAAACTTTCATTGTAGTAAACTAGGTTTAAACCAGGGAATCTAACCCAGACAATTGTACGTTCCACCTTTGCATTTGGTGAAGCGAACTCGGGAGACCAATGAGAGACAACAAGACAGTGGTCAAAGATCAACCATGGGCCACCAGTGATCACCTTTTCTTTGTCGGCAGCGTGATCGAACTTAACCATATAAAAACCATTATCGTTGTCCATGATTTCGAAACCGCCTTGTAGTTTCCATATTTTTTGGAGACGTTCTTTCATGGTAAGGTAATTGAGATTTTTTCCTAGGAGTTTGACAACAATGGCATCGTTCCATGGTGTGCATAAGTCTTGAAAAACTTTTGGTTCAATATAAATTTTTGGGAGAAGGCGATTGTCGTCCTCAAGTTCTATACGGACAAGTTTCTCTTTGAGCATATCCACTTTTTCTCTTGGAGGAATATTTTGCAGTGAGCCTAGCAATTTATCACGGAATGAGAGTTTAGGGGATGATGGCTTTTGCGGGTCCGGAGATTTATGGAACGGGTGGTGGTGTGGGCCACCGTTTGCCGCAAAAACAAAGGGGGAGCTCATTGTAGACTAACAAATGAGCTCGTCCAATATCAGCAACAGTAACAGTAAAGGAAGTAGAATTTCAGGAACAAACAATATCACAGTCTACTGTTCACGGTAAAGCAAAACCCAAAACAGAAGCACGGTTTCAGAAAAAGTCAAACGGCAGCGATAATCAATAACAGTAACAGTAGGAGACGCAATTTCTGTAAACGAATTTGGAAGCAGGAGATGCGTTTTGCAGTAAACGAATTTGGAATTTGGTAGCGATAATCAAGCAGCAACACGGTTTCAGAAAACGAATTTGGAACCCAATCGATTGCAGAAAACGCGGTATTGTTGATGATTCAAGGTACAAACCCTATCAGAGCGATCGATTGCCCTGGTAGAGAGGACGGCGGCGGATAGATGGCGAGTCAGAGGAGTTGCGTGAGGACGGGAGCTGGCGCGGCGAGTTGCGATTGCGATGCAGTGGCTCAAACCCTATCAGAGATTAGCTTCATCATAGAAAGACATTGCCGTTTAAAATCACATACTAATTATCAACACTTCGATAAATAAAAAGTCTATCAAACAAAATGAATCAAGCAACCCAATTACGATCAACATGCCCAAATCATACAAGACACAATCATACCACTTTTCAACCTCCCAACTCTTTCTTTAGATATCACAATTAAAATGAAACCAATTTCACAATGCCCATCTACACCAAATCATTCTTCTTTCATATTTTCTCCAAATCAACCCATACAAAATTAGACATAATAAACAAGGAAATTATTTTACTTATCTTATCATTCGCAACAACAACATCAAAACTAATAAAAACAAACAAAGCCATACAAATAGAAACAACCTTATTTTTCTAAAACAAAACAACTTTATTTAAAATCACACAAACGTTAAGATGCTAAATTTTCTCAAAATCCACAACATTTAGATTAAAAAATATATAAAATAAACAAAATAAACACCATTTAAAAAAATATAGTACACAGAAATTGTCATAAAATAATAATGTCGTACGTTATAAAAATAGCGCAGTACTTTTTTTTTATATGCGAAAATAGAAACTAGGAATTCATATTATATTTAAAAGAACAAGAATTATTTAACTAATTAAAATAATAATTATGGCAGGAGCAACAAGCCTACCAAAACAACACACTGACCTTTAGTGACAAACAGAATACAGAAAAGAGCAACTTTTAGTGACATACAACAAAATAGAATATATAAAAATAAATTTTAGTGAGAATAAGAAGCAAAATAAAATATAATAGGCAAAAGAACATCATAAAATAAAATTAATTTAATATAGAAATTTTTCAAAAAGAATGAATAAATAAATTCTTTGATTTATGTCAGGATCAAAATCATCTTTATTTCCGAAATTATGGTTACTATATTTTATTAAAAAAATCCATCCTTCACAATTTCAAAAAAAAAAAAAAATACTTCCGTTAGTAAAATAAAAATAAAAATTAGGACTACTTTTTACTGTGTCAATAAAATTAATTTCTAACAATTATTCAAGAAAGAAATCATTTGTTTATCTACCCAATTTCAAACATCATAAATTTAACGTAAATATAGTCAACTCATTTAAATACCAATTCCAAAAATTGGAATTTCAAGAAATAAATGACATATAGCTAACGAAAAATAAATAAATAGATAAAGATAGAAAACAAATTAGCAAAATCAAGTACATAACGCAAACAAAAAAATATCAAGTTCAACCAAAACAACATAATCAAACAGCAACGAAAAGGAAAATGCATGTGACATACATATCGTCCCAACCCAAAAAGGATCCGAGGATTATTGCTCTGATACTATATCGTAACATCTTAATTTTTGGTTCAAAATATTACTTTGTATACTATATAAATTTTAGTAGAAAATTGGTTAAAATAATTTTCTATTTCTTAGTGTAAAATATTAGAAAAATATGATTGAAAAAGACCATACTTACGGAATCAACACCTCATTATATTTTTCAAAACCTTATTAATTTATGTATTTATATGGAATGAGTGCTTTGGATTGAAAATAAAATCACTTTGTATCGTAACTATTTATTTATAAAAATATTAAGTCATTTCATTGAATGAAAACTTATTAGACTTAAAATAATAAATAGAATGTATTAATTAATAATTAAATTTAACAACAAATCTAGTGGAAGAATACAAAACCCCTTTTTATTCCCCGCGACGCGTAAGGTCCAATACAAGAAACTCAATTATCTTCAAGCTTTGTACCTGTTGGTAAGGGTCAGTAATCTTTCCCATCGCCCATATCAAGAATATCAAACATAAAATATAGAAGTATAAAATAATGTACAAATAAGAGCACACAAACACTATTTTCAAAAGATGTTGATGCATGCTTCTATTCTAAATGATCTGGATATAATCACCCATACCAATGGGAAAATCAAGTACCCCCTTATGCACAAGGCTGGAGTACACCACAAGAATCAAGTACCCCCTTACACTAAAGGCTGGAGTACACCACATCAAAATGCATATGTTCATGCCATGTCCACATACAACACCATCACAATAATCCAAAGGTAATCACATATCATATAATCACAATGCATGAGAATCAAGACAAATATGGCCATCATCATACAAATATTAAACACTACTAAATTTATGCAGAATAACTTGTATGGAGGAAACTGCCCTTACCTTATTGAGATGCTTTCCACTCTAACACGTACAAAAGTCCTTAAAACTCCACGTATTAACTTTTACGAAGGATACTTTAAACTCCAGTGGTACTAAAAAATATAAGAGAATGAAAAGATATTTATCTATTGTAAGGCTATTGGAGTGGCACTTTAGAATATTTTTACTGGATCGGATTTAGAGGATGTAGAATGCGTGAGATGCTTGAAGAAAACAATACATATCATCCCTTTTTAAGTACTAGTATTTTTCGCTAAGAATGAAAGGAACGGTGTGACATTAAATTGAGGGATTAATATGAAATAATTTTGATGCTAAAAGGGAATAAATCTCTTTCATTTTGTTTAATTACTTACATAACATTACGCCAAAAAGGGCTTTAGAAAGCGCTTATTTTGAGCCTTAAGCAACGCTTATTGAGCGATGCCTATTCTGGCGGTGCCTTTTGTATAGACAACACTTAATAATTCAGTAAAAGCGCTGCCTAAAGTCACCCTTAGACAGCGCTTTCAGCTCATAAGCGCTATCTTAGGTAGTCCTTAGGCACCGCTTTTAACTCATAAGCGCTATCTTAGGTAGTCCTTAGACAGTGCTTTTAGCTCATAAGCGCTATCTTAGGTAGTCCTTAGGCGGCGCTTTTAGCTCATAAGCGCTATCTTAGGTAGTCTTTAGGCAGTGCTTTTAGCTCATAAGCGCTATCTTAGGTAGTCCTTAGGCGGCGCTTTTAGCTATCATAAGCGCTATGTTAGGTAGTTCTTAGGCAGCACTTTGAGCTCATAAGCGCTGTCTTATGTAGTCCTTAGGCAGCGCTTTTAACTCATAAGCACTATCTTTAGGCACATTTAGAAAGCACTAATTGTTAATAAGCGCTATCTTATGTTACTCTTAGATAGTGCTTAATTGAAATAAGCGCTAGCTTAGGTAATCTTTAGAAAGCGCTTCCAACTCATAAGCGCTATTTTATGTTGGCTTTAGGCGGCGCTTATAGTTCATAAGCGCTATCTTATGTTACCTTTAGATAGCACTTCTATCTCATAAGTGCTTTATTAGATAGCCTTTAATCAGCGTTTTTTTATTTTTAAATGTTGTCTTATTATGTTTCAATAGCACCTTTTTACTAAAAATTAAGTATTATTTTATGTTATTATATATGTAATATATATGAAAATATTCAAATATATTAATTATACGTAAAATTAATACATAAGCTAGATAAAGTTTGCAGAAAATTAATAATACTTCATATCCAAATCATATGTTCATGTATATATATACAAAATTGATCCATGACTATAATATATTTTAGAAGAAAGAGTAGTGTGCATCTACCATATGTCTTCTTCCTCTTCTTCTATTCATAGTATATATATATATATATATATATATATATATATATAAGATGACATTAACTCTGCATTAGTTGAAGCTTGAATTAACTTCAGATCTTAGGTCTTGAATTATATCCATTAACTCTGCATTAGTTGGAGCTTTTTTCTTTTGACCTTCAAAGTATGTTGTTGGATTGACCCCTTTCCCCCTACCCCTCACACGGCCAGAATTCTCAGGAACATTTAACACTTTACTAAGTATGTCTCGGCAACTTAAGTCTGGAATCTGTCCTTCAGCTGACGACTGAGATAGAGCCTCTTAACATATATATTAATATGCAAAAAAATAAGTTCATCGTCAAAATTTTCACAAATATTACTAAATAAATAAGTTAAGTGTTGTTATACTTACACATTCTTCAACTACTTTTTGAACATTTTCGTCAGCGACTCCATTCTTATTGACACAACCTTCCCTCCACAGAAGATGGCGGTCAAGGGTTGCTTTCTTAGATTTAGTGTCTACTTTCTGTGCATGATGAAAAATAAGCATACCAATTAAAAATTATTGTTACTAACTAAATCAGAAAAAACTTCACAAAACTCAAAAGATAGCCCATAAAAACTTGCAAACAAGGCACAGTACAACAACTCAACTATGCAAACAGGGCACAACAACAAAAAATTGAAGAAGAAAAACACAGTAGCTCAATTTATGTATTTTATGCAAATAGACACAAAAACAGTAGCTAAATTTATGCACTTTATGAAATATGTTAAATGCTCTTGAATTATGACTTTTGGTAATTGATGATATTGTGATGACTGATGATGGATAGGAAAAGAAATATTATAAGATAGGAAAGGGGAATATAAAATGGGATAAGGTATCTAATTCATTATCCAATTTATAGAATTTACACACACACACACTTACTATCTTTTGCTCTAAGAGTCCATATCCCCTACGCCCCCGTCTATATCGATATTTGATTTGTTTCGCTCTTTGTCTATTTATATTGCTTCTGACCTGTACAGACAAGTATAACTCCTATTAAAACACGCTATGAACAAGCATATCATAAAGCACGCATACTTGTGAAGAAATTGGTATTACTTTGAAGGCTTCGGTTTGCCGTTTAGCCACGAATGTTTGCCATTCTTCCAACGATATTAGGACTTCATAAAGCTTTGGGCGATCTTTAATATTTCCTTTAGCATCTTTAAGATGTTTTCTTGTTAAGAAAGTACGAAAACCTCTATGCAACTGCCCTGCAGCTTTAAGCACATACTTTTTACGTGTTTCATCTACATTATTGAAAGACCTCTACAAAAAAGCACAACATAAACTAATTGTTAGAGTAAAAACATTAAAATGCTAACAGGTCAACAACACATTTTTTGATAATAATAATAATAATAATAATAATAATAATAATAAGGATCAATTGACTCCAAGAGTAACTAATTTTAACCCTTGATCTAGTTTTAATCCAACGGTTTGTGATAATGCTTAGTTACCGCTGGCGTGAGACTTGTTTGCAAGGCAACATTTGATCACGTTTGATATTTTATACTATCTATTTTTGGACTAAAAATATATACAACCGCCTTAATTACGTTAACCCGATCCGGCGATTCTTGCATCGCAGACAACTTGTAAGTCAATTGGTTTTTCAGTATAATTTCAATGAGTCAACTTCGTTATAAATTTCAATGCACATTGTTGAAGACATATTTTCTCCACCAAATGGAATCATTAATTCATTCATGAGTCCCTCAACGAAACATTAAAAATCCACGGCCATGAGAATTTCAAACACACAGAGATGGGAAAATAATCCACACATTAAAAAGAAAAAAATTAAGGAGCTAATTTTTAGTTTAAAATTTAAAACACAGCTATATCAACAATCTTATTAAAAGAGAACAAATTTTCTAGCACAATACCTTCTCATAAGGCTATGATCTAATTTACCTACATCAACAATTTGCAAACAAATTGATATTTTAGTTGTCAACATATACTTGTAAATAAAGAAGGCAGGTTGAATCAAAATGAAGTACCTAAATGAAATTAAATAATGAGTTGCAAAGTACCAATACCATAATACTACATACTCAAATTCACATGTCTAAACAGAATCGTATGTATTATAGGTCTATTATTGTGATGATCCAAAGAGTTTCAAGTTTCAACAAAGAAACAAATCACAAATAAAACAACATTAATTCCTAATCCTATTGCAAAAACTCAATTGTATGTACCTATTATGCATAGAAATAGTTGCTTTTAGTTATGACTTATCATGGCAAAGAAACTAAGGTGTGTCATACTACACTAATATGCATAGGAATATGTTTTTGTAATGTATTGAATTAAGAAGTTTTGATAAAATAATAACCAGTACATGATTACACACATAAAAAAGGAAGTGATGGAAACATTGTCCAATCTCAATTTAATAAAATTGAAGGGAAGGAAACATGATTTCACATCCAATGTCAAATCCCAATATAAAAATCTCTAAATAAACAAAGAAATAAACCAAACAATTAATTCACTGCAACTGTGTAAGATTAAAATCAGTTTATGAAACCAACAAATGCATAGAAAAACACATATTTATCAAAAGCATAGGATGTTAGTCAAAATTGAGATATTTGGACCAGCACTAAATATATGGATCGGATATGAAATCAAGAACACAAAATCAACTTATTTGAACTAAACTAATCTAAATCAAACTTAATCCACTCTTCTTATCTCCAAGATCTTTGAAGTGATTTAACAAACTATCAAAACCCTAACATCTAAACTGTAATCAGAGAAAGAGAGGGAGAGAGAGCTAGCTGTGAAACCTGTGTTGAGGAGGAGCTAGGTGGTGACAGAGGAACAGCGGTGGACGGAACCTCTTCCTCGTCGTGAAGAGAAACGGTGACTGACTGACTACTCTTGTGCGTTTGGGTTCAAAGTATCATGCATGTTCCTGATTTTGTTTTTGATCTATTTATTTTTCTATTTTTGTCAAAATCTGTTTTTTCTTTTATAACAAAACAAAAAAAATTAATTTTTTAAAAAGATTTATATCAATCTTTTTTTTTTGGTATAGAAGCTAATAAAAAGAAAACTAAAGAAAAGCTAAGCACGTGGGAAGAAAGTTCCTATTGCGTCATTCCTAAGAAGTTCACGAAGGCGTTCTGGAGGAGATGTATGAGTCACGAGGTCGGCATCTGATGATGCTCCAAGTTTAGCAAAAAAAAAAGAAGCTAAAAAAAAAGAGCTGAAAAAAAAAATCAGCATTTATCTTATTTATAGATTTTTAAGTCATAGTATTTTTTAAAAACTACTACCTCCGGTCCTAAATATAAGAGAACTTTTACTTTTTAGGTTCATGGAATGTTTGATGTATTTGGTTCATATTATGGTCCAAATACATCAATCATTCCATGAATCTAAAAAGTAAAAATTCTCTTATATTTAAGATCGGAGGGTGTATTGTTTAACAATCAGCATTTATCAATAGATTTTTTTTTAACAATCAGCATTTATCTTATTTATAGATTTTTAAATCATAGTATTTTTTTTATTATTAAAAACCCAATATCATATATGTAAAAAATTTTGTTTAAAAAAACTTTAGTTGTTCAAATGAAACCAATAGGTAACCCAAGGGGTGTGGTTGAGCGGCAGTGGGCTCATCCTCCCTTAACCAAGGGTCGAGGGTTCGATTCTCACCTTGGGTATGGAGCAGCTTTAAATTCTTGGGCCAGCTATCCCACCCTTCGAGGTGCCTCCAATCTAGCGAGGGATTAGTCACTGCGTTCGGCGGTGGATACCCGGTTTCAACCAAAAAATGAAACCAATAGGTATATTAAATCTATTGGTCAAACCGCCAATAGGTTTATCAATAGATTTTTTTTTTAAAACAATAAGACCAATAGGTTTATCAATAGATTTTTTTTTCGGTCAAACTGCCAATAACTGAAATTCTGGCAACCAGACAGACAAATGCTGTGCACAACGTTAGAGCACTTGTCCGAGCACTTGTCACACAATAATAATAAAACACAACGTTGCAAGTAAAATAAACGTGACTGAAAGATAAATAACACAGAAGGTTTGTTAACCCAGTTCGGCGCAAAATGCCCTAGTCTGGGGGATACCAATCCAGGAATGAACTCCACTATAATAGTTCTAGTGAAAAGCACAACGTAGACTCACTACTTGTCTTTGATTCACGACCCTACCAATGGCTGCTCTACCTATGAACTCCTAAGTATGAGACCCCGTCTCAATTCCCACTAACAGTACAGACAGCACTGTTAAACACACACTTGTTCGTTTGTTTGGATGAGAGACACACTCTAAGAACACAACTAACTCCGTACCTAAAAGCTTAGGAGCAGTACACCATTACAACTCAAAACACAGAGTACTTGACTTGAATCAAGGTGATACAATCAAGACTCACAACTAACAAGAAAACCTAAAACCTCAAGACAAACGCTTTAGTACACACACGGTTTTCCACACACAAAACTAGGGTTTGTGTTTACATATATATAATACTGAGCAGTCATTGGTTTGGGCTTCAGCACACAGCTTGGACGTTGTCAGGTCCAGCAAATAATTCTTCATGAGCAAGAATATTGTTTCCAAAAATATATCAATATTAATTATGGAAATACACCAAGGCAAGACAACCTTTTACAGCTCATTAAACCTGCGCGTCTTGATCAGCACGCTAGGTTAAATATAAAACTTCACAGAATCTTCAGAGATCTTGTTCATAAATATAACGCGAGTTGGCGCTGATGACACGAAATCATATCGTATTTTTAGCTTAGTTTAGGTGAACTTTAGTTGCATTTTCATATGTTTTTATTTCATTTATGTCTTTTTATGTTGTTATTTGTTTTCTTTTCAGTAATGTCGAATAAAATAGTTCGGAGAAGAGAATTGAGCAAAAAGGGCAAAAAACGGAGCAAAAAGGGGGTGCAAACAAGCAAAATCAGCAAAACCCAACAAATTGGGCTGGTGGCGCCCGCCACCAGCTTCGTGGCGCCCGCCACAGAAACCTGATCCAATTAAAACTGATTTTCCGAGACGTGGGGAGAAAGCACGCGTTTGTTCCTAATTGGATGGCTGATGGATGAGATCAAAAGTGAACATATCCTCTCCTAATTTTGAGGATCGTAGAAGCTCAAATCTCAGAATTTTCTACGCCTTATTTTCCTTTATTTCAGTCAGTTTTATTTTCCCGCTTTGTAAACTGTATCGGTATTTCCACACCGGGAATCCGATTTCAGATCCGTTTTCACTTTCCTGTCAAGAATATTATTTCCTTTAATTCCAGCAAGTTTAATTCCAGTTTCCAGCAATTTCTATTTCCAGGTTTTTTATGCGTTTATTTAATTATTTATTTATCATGCCTTATTTAGTTTACTGTTTTTATTTATTTAATTCATTTACCATGTCTAGCTAAATTCCTAGATATCGGTATGTAATTTAATTCTCCGAAGGGGATTTAATGATGATGTAGCGCGCGTACTTATTAAACTATTTTTCTGATTCAAATTCCTAATTTAATTCAAAGCTTTTGAACGAGAGTAAAATAAAGCAACTAAGGTTAAAATCAATAGAGCGAGAGTTTGAGGTTTTAACTAGATAGTAGGAATTTGATATTGATCTTTGAACGAGCGAGAGCCACGTTAGGATTAATTAGAACTAATTGATTTTCAAAATATACTCCTAGTTAGAAAAGTGACAGTAAAACTCCTAGTTTAGAAAGTATGGTTTTTATCAACAAAACGAGAGTGTGAGGTTTAAACCTTTAAATTGAGAAAGTTCTTCTAGAAAAATAAACCCTTTTTCGCGCGCTATTAATTTATTAAACTCCCGGAGGTTAATTAAGTTACATACCGATATCCCGTCCTTTAATTAATTTAAATTCATCTTTTAAATCTCTTTTAATTTCAAAACAATTCTAAACCATAAATCATTAGCCTTAGATTTACACCGTAACGACAGAAATACGGTAGGTCGACTGTTGGTCCCTGTAGATTCGATATCTTTTAAAACTACACGACGAGACTGTGCACTTGCGGTCAAGAAAATATTTATGATACACAAATCGTCGATCAAGTTTTTGGCGCCGTTGCCGGGGACCAATTTAGTCGATATCGTAACTCCGTCGTTACACCGTAGAGACTAAGGCAATTTTAAATTTTAAATTTAATTTTTGAAAAAACAATTTTAGGATAAGTCCTTCGAGCTTAATTTAATGTATAACTCAAATCCTTTTTATAATGACTATCCTCGATATTTCAACTACCCCAATCATAACTTCTATAACTACCAGCCTCAACCGTCCCCGTACTTCGAGGGACAATACCCTAACTCTCAGTACAACTACTATCCCCAACATTTCGAGGAACCGGAAGAGTCCGTGAGTCCTAGCTTATTAGCAGTATTTAACGAATTTATGGAAACCTCCGCTAATGCTAGGCGAGAGCAAAGATTTAGTGAGATGATGAGAGAACAAAACCTCGTAAATGAAAGGATTAGACTAAACAATCTTGAAACCCTGAAGATGCTCAACACTATGGTTAACTCAACAGCGACTCCCCAAGAGTCAATGGAGACGCGAATCTCCCAGTTCACCCAGTCATCCATAGAACCCTTTCACGAGAGACAAGTGAACGTTGAAGCAAACATTAATGAAAGCGAGATTGAGACGTCTAGTAAAGACGACAAAGTAGTCGAGAGTTGTGGCGAGGAAAGAGTGGAGATCGAAGAAACATCACCGGTACCCCTCCCTAGAGAGGTAGTCGAAGAGGTAGAGAAGGAAGCACTGTGTGTCTTCCCTGCTCCTTGTACCCCACCAATCCTTGTCCTCCAAAGGTCAGTAGAGGCTAGAGTAGACCCTAAAACCCAAACATGTGGAAAGAAAAAAATTATAAAAATCAACACACATGAGGATAAGGGCGAAAATAAAAAGAGAAAATTGAGGGAGGAAATTTTTAAGGGAGTCATTAGTACAAAGAGGATGAGGGTAACACTCAAAGAGGCGAATAAAAATACTAAGTCGAAAGAAAGAAGGACAATTGAAATTGAGCCAAAACCCCCGCCTCAAGCTAGAAAACATTCTTTCTCCCTAGAGCATAAAAAATTAATAATAATAGAAGAGGGCGAGGGAGTTGAGACGCCCTATAGGAGGAAAAGGAGGAAAAGCGAGGGGTATGTGAGAGCACTTGATAAGTGGCCTTGGAAACCTAGGGCTATACAAGTGCATTGAGGACACTAAACTGTCGAGCTCAACGACATTAAACAAAGCGCTTGGTGGGAGGCAACCCACATGCAGGTTTATTTTTGCTTTAATTCTAATATTTATTTTTGCATGTGTATTAGTTGTTGTTTGATTTTCTGGAATACTATGTTTTAAAAGAAATTAAGCAGTACTATTATATATCTTATTTCTCACTCATATTTTTGGTATCTATATTTTTCAATTCTATTTTTAGATACCTTTCTCTCTTTCACGATGAATCGAGTTGAGAATCACGATATCAGGTTCAGAGGAATAGGACAGATCAAAGAATATGAAGTTCATGCTCAGAGAGATATGCACCTATCCATCTACCCTGACAGCCGCACTATGGAAAAGCTAGGAATCCGAGAAAGTGTGATGTTCTTCCTTAATCAGGTTGGTTGGTCCAGCTTTCCCTTGGGGAGGCGGTTCAGCTCTTACCGCAACCTAACTTTTGAGTTCCTAAGCTCTTTCTCCTATCACCCTGAGATCAGAAAAGGATTCAGAAGTGGCCTGATAAATTTCAGAGTGTTTAACATGGACTACACCTTCAACAATCTAGAGATGGCCAACTTGCTAGGTTTCCCAAGTGATCCCAATACTTTCACATCTGTTGAGGAAAGCATGTTCCCTTACCGTGAACTAGACTATTTCTGGGGAAGAATCTCAGGAGAGGGCCATGCTGATTATGACAACATGCGTTCTGAAAACATACACAATCCAGCCTTCCGGTACTTCCACAAAATCCTAGCCCACACCCTTTTTGGAAAGAAATAAAATAACACTTCTGTGTCCCGTGAGGAGCTCTTTATCATGTTATATGCTTCACAATCCCGCCCTGTCAATGGGGCTACCTTTGTAATGAAGAACATGTATAAGATAGCCCTTGAGTGCCTAGGACCCATCCTAGTTGGCAGATTGGTGACTATGATTGCAGATGCTATAGGCTTGAGAGTCCAACTTAACCAACTCCAACCTTTGGGAGGAATCCGACTCATGGACATAAACTTCTGTTTCAACCGTGGCCTTATAGGAAACCTAGGACCTGACCGGTTTGACCTCCTCATCAATTCCAAAGTCCTGCCCCATTTCACCCTGCCTAACCAGAAAACCAGCGTGCATGACAGAAACAACTGGCTTTATGACTTGGAAGAACCAGACTATACACCCTCTACACCTCCTCCTTCACCTCAAGCCTATGAAAACCTTGACATGAATCTCTCTGAGTCTGATCCAAGCGAGTCTCCTGCTTCTACTCTTGCTGCTCCTACTCCTATTTCTGCTGCTGCTTCCCTAGAGGGGCCACCGACCGTGACTGTCGCCATGTTTGAGGCATTGCAAGCTAAGGCTAATGCAATGGAAGCCGAGCTAACTAACTTGCGCGCGGAATTCTATGCTTTTTTGAACACATCCGCCTCGCAAGTGGAGAATATTTGGGATGAGCTAGGTTTCTTCGTGAATGAAGTAGTACACCATCATAGTGGCTAGGACCGTCCCGATGCGTTTACCGCACGCCTAGGATTTTCTTTTACTTGCTTTCGAATAATAAATCCTAGGGAACTTTCTTTATTAGTAATTTAATTTGATTTCCAGAAATTTAGCAATAACTATTTTTAATTTAATTAAGTTTATGAATTAATAAAAACTCGTGTGATAGACCGTTTGCTTTACGATACTCTTGTGTGCCAATATGAATTTTCTTGTGAATGAATGCTCTATGATAGGAATTCCATCTTGTGCAAATTTTGTCCTGCTAAAACTAATCTCAACTGTGTGCAAGCTGTGCAATTTTCTTTAGACAGGTCCAGGTACTGATCAAAGGAACAACAACACGCTACAAGACGAAAATGTCCAAGATTCTGGGACATTTGGCCTTGTGGCGCCCGCCATGACATTGGTGGCGCCCGCCACAGAATGAATTCTCATGATTTTGGCAAAATTTTTGACAGAAAACGTGTTACAGTAAGCTTGTCTTTAATGATTTTTGTCTTTGAAGGCTTGGAAAGGAATTGATTCTTTCTGTGATTCAACGTGCCATCATTTCGTCATTCAATTTTTCCAACTACACAACACTAAGTCATTACTACCTTTTCCATTATAAAAGCTCATGTTACTACTACATTCACTTCACACCATAATTCACATATCACAGAAGTTTCCTTTTCTCCCATTTTTCTTAGAATTTTGTTCAAGTTATGGTTATGGCGCAACAAGAGCAATACGAGATACATTTCCAAAATGCGGGTCAATCAAAGCTTTACAGGTTCTTCCTTCGTAAAGAGTTTGAATCAACAAGGTATGCCGACGATTCTTGTATGGAAACTCTAGGATTGCATGATAGTGTGAACTACTTACTTAGGCTATTCAAACTAGACTACTTGCTTTCTATTAAGGATCCGGTTTATGTGCAACTTACCGCCGAATTTCTTAGCTCTCTAGAACTAAACCCCACTCCCGAGCATGTAAAGTTTCGTTTGTTTAACACTGATTATAATTTTAGTTTCGATGAAATTGCCGAGATGTGGCATTTTCCACACGGTGAGGGAGTGAAAGATGAGTTACCCACACATGTGGGGTGGCTAGAGGCCGCGCGCACCTTTTGGTGGGGATTGACCGGGAAAGTAACAAATAGCTTTGAGGGTAACCGAGCGTCATTGATTCAAAACCCCACAATTCGCTACTTTCGCCAAATTTTGGCTTGTACTATTTTTGGGCGCGCTAGCTCTAACAAGGTAAACGAGAAAGAGCTTTACTTGTTGTTCACTATTATTTCAAAAGAAAAGGTTAACCTTGCCCGGCTCATAATGTACCATATGTTTTCTATGGTTAAGTCCAAAGGGGTAATTGTTTTTGGGGGGCTTATCACAACTTTAGCGCGCATGCTAAACCATGAGGAAAAACTTTCAACTCTAATACCACTAGATCCCCGTACCATTGACTTGCATATGGTACGAGTCATGAAACTTGTCAAACAAAGGGCCGATGGTAGATTTATTCTCATGATAGATAACAAAGCTTGCCCCGACATCATCCTCCCTGACCCAGCGCGCATAAATGTGCGCGATCCAGCCAATTTCCGCTTCCTCACTGACATTGGCGGCCCACCTGCACCCATGAACCAAAATGCAGCTGTTGATGAGGGAGAGAGTGACGAGGATGAGGAGGAAGAGCGTGAGGGTCCGGGAGATGATGCACATACCACACACACTTCACTTCTTCTGGCTATTTTGCAGGTACTTCATCCGGAGCCGGCAATGAGCGCGGGACTGCCACGCTTGATACTATCTTGACTGAGATGAGGCAGCGCTCCATATTAGATGCCCAAAGAGACCAACATGTTCAGGACATCCAGACTCGCCAAACTGAGATGATCATGATGATGCAGTAGTACCAGGTTGACCAGCGTGATTTGATTGATAGCATGGCAGGTATGTCTTTGCGCATGGACGAGTTTGATGACTATTTCCAGCAGTTAGGTGCAGTTCCTCCACAGCATGAGAGGCGCACGAGGAGACGCGGCCCAGGCCGCTAGTAGTTTGTTTCCACAGGTTCTATCTTTCCAATCTCACCTTTAGTCGTTGCATTGGGGACAATGCTCGATTTAAGTGTGGGGGAGGAAGCTTTATCGCTTTCCTTTTTACTTTCAGTCATTTAATTTTTGCATGCATAATAAAACATTAGGATAGTTCACTTGAGTTGAGTAGTTTTTGCGTGTTGGTCTTGTTATTGTCTGATTTTTCCCATTTCTTGAGCCATACCAAAATTTTTCTTGTGAAAAGCAAAAGTGTTGAGTTTTGATGCTTGATATTGGTTATTTGAAAGTATATAGGTTGTTTGCACTATCTAGGCTATTTTGTGAAATTTAGGTAACGGTTGGATAAAATCAATACCATTTTGACACCTTAGATTCCCAGAAGTGTGTATAACTGATTTGAGTACTAATTTTGACAAAGCTTTGAACTTGAGTTTTAATGAACCCTTAGTAGTTTATCTAGCAGTCGGCACCATCTCAAGGCACAAACTAAGTGGGAAACCGATGAATATAAGTGAATGATCTTGAAAATAAATGTCATGAATACTATTGGTTGATTCTTTGAAATAATTGATGAAAATTCAACAAATATTGAAACATGTGAAAGGAAAAAAATACCATAGTATAGAAACTCATTAGTAGTTGGTTCAGAGGTGTCTGATTGTGAACTTGGTAGGGCGGGTTACGATCCGATCCCCCGCAACTGCGAAGTGGGTAAAGCAAATAGGGGTTACCAAACTTATGTTATCAGCACCCCTCGCTATATGATGATCATAATCACTAACAGGTTTCCTACCATGGGCGTGTACGAGATAACGGGCTTAATGTGATTGCGCTAGAATGAAAAGGGTAAATAAAACTTAGGTAAGAAGTGGAGTCAAAAGGAAATGCTTCAGGTCTGTTTTCATATAATGGGAGTCTAGTGTGTCATTATGGTGTTTTTGTTATTTGCACTGTTATTTGATTTTCATGGCTTAGCCGGCAACCACGTATGAGTAGGATGATCGTGTCATGTGTTTTTTTTGTGCTTTGCAATTCACTATTTTTTTATGCTTGAGGACAAGCAATGGTTCAAGTGTGGGGGAATTTGATGACACGAAATCATATTTTTAGCTTAGTTTAGGTGAACTTTAGTTGCATTTTCATATGTTTTTATTTCATTTATGTCTTTTTATGTTGTTATTTCTTTTCTTTTCAGTAATGTCGAATAAAATAGGTCGGAGAAGAGAATTGAGCAAAAAGGGCAAAAAACGGAGCAAAAAGGGGGTGCAAACAAGCAAAATCAGCAAAACCCAACAAATTGGGCTGGTGGCGCCCGCCACAGAAACCTGATCCAATTGAAACTGATTTTCCGAGACGTGGGGAGAAAGCACGCGTTTGTTCCTAATCGGATGGCTGATGGATGAGATCAAAAGTGAACATATCCTCTCCTAATTTTGAGGATCGTAGAAGCCAAAAATCCACTATAAATAGAAGCTCAAATCTCAGAATTTTCTACGCCTTATTTTCCTTTATTTCAGTCAGTTTTATTTTCCCGCTTTGTAAACTGTATCGGTATTTCCACACCGGGAATCCGATTTCAGATCCGTTTTCACTTTCCTGTCAAGAATATTATCATGCCAGTTTCTATTAATTCCAGTTTCCAGCAATTTCTATTTCCAGGTTTTTTATGCGTTTATTTCATCATTTATTTATCATGCCTTATTTAGTTTACTGTTTTTATTTATTTAATTCCTTTACCATGTCTAGCTAAATTCCTAGATATCGGTATGTAATTTAATTCTCCGAAGGGGATTTAATGATGATGTAGCGCGCGTACTTATTAAACTATTTTTCTGATTCAAATTCCTAATTTAATTCAAAGCTTTTGAACGAGAGTAAAATAAAGCAACTAAGGTTAAAATCAATAGAGCGAGAGTTTGAGGTTTTAACTAGATAGTAGGAATTTGATATTAATCTTTGAATGAGCGAGAGCCACGTTAGGATTAATTAGAACTAATTGATTTTCAAAATATACTTTCGAAGCTAAGGTGGTAGAAAAGTGACAGTAAAACTCCTAGCTTAGAAAGTATGGTTTTTATCAACAAAACGAGAGTGTGAGGTTTAAACCTTTAAATTGAGAAAGTTCTTCTGAAAAATAAACCCTTTTTCGCGCGCTATTAATTTATTAAACTCCCGGAGGTTAATTAAGTTACATACCGATATCCCGTGCTTTAAATAATTTAAATTCATATTTTAAATCTCTTTTAATTTCAAAACAATTCTAAACCATAAATCATTAGCCTTAGATTTACACCGTAACGACAGAAATACGGTAGGTCGACTGTTGGTCCCTGTGGATTCGATATCTTTTAAAACTACACGACGAGACTGTGCACTTGCGGTCAAGAAAATATTTTTGATACACAAATCATCGATCAGGCGCGCAACAATCAGATGACGCAATGCTGTTCCACTTGCTATAGCATTTGTCTCAGCATTTGGCTAGTAGTTGTTTTTGCAAAATGTAGCCAACATACAAAAAACCCAACAATCTCCCCCTTTGGCAAAATTTTGGCTAAAACAATATATAGCCAGATCTTGGAGAGATACATAGAATTTCTTCAATTCACTTCAGCACGCACCTTCTCAAATCAACTAAACATAATCATGGCATATAATGAAACTACTTCCAAGGGGACTCTTTGAATAAAGATAACTTGTAAATAGTATCAAAGGCATTCATCATCAAAGATCATAATACGCCTAGCCTCACAGAAATAGCCAGATAAAAAGGACATATATATAGTGGGTTCATATAAAGAGATGATAACATACTCTTGAATAGGTAATTCCACAACATAGAGGAGATAATTAGATATAAGCGCTCCCCCTCAAATCATGCACATCCTCATATAATAATAAATGCTCCCCCTCAAAACATGCATGCATATACCATAACATAAAACTTACTTCAATGGGACACTTGTTAGAGCATCTGTCAGAGCAATCTTCAGTCATGAGAAAAATAAATACTACTTCTACTCCCCCCTTTTTAGCCATAAATTCTGACAAACATCATTATTGCATAAACGGAATCAAAGAGTAGCACATCAGTTCACAGAGGTCACAAAGTCATAGAGGCACAGAGAGGCCACAAATAGAGTTATTACAGACCATAAGGCACACACAGGTGCATAGCAAATGAACAAAAGAAGAAAAAAATTACACAATCATTAATCAGAGGCAGTCTCATCAGAGGAAGCAGACACTTCCTCAGTATCACCAGCAGCAGAAGCATTTCCTCCTTCTTCTTCCTTGTCCTGAACTTGTACAGGGGGCTCACCCTCAGCTGCAGTCTCAGCTTTCTAGGCAGCTATAACCCTATCAATCTTCAGCTTTTTAGCACCTTGGTCCAAACTAACATCTGTAAGCTCAGCTATCATCTCCAGCTTACTCATACCACCAGATGACTGGACAGAAGTGCCAGCCAAATCATCAGCTCGTGGCTGGGATATCAACCTGCAATCCAAACCAAGAGGACTAGGCCTCCTAACAGGCTCATCTGTATTCCCCAGAATATCAGGGTGTTGTTGAAGAATAACACCACACACTAGAGTAGGAAATGGAATAGGAAACTTAACAGCAAAAGATTTTGCTTGCTTCAAAAATTGATGATAAATGTAATAACCAAAATCAAAAGCAGACTTAGTACCAACTGCATATTTAAGCTTACCAAAAACAGTGGCCACAGAATTTGAATGACTAGTGGGGGACCAGTTATTAGCAGCAATTTTATTCATGGCAGCATACAGTGGAGTCAATTTTGCAGAGGACAAAAGCGTCGGCCAGTGTCTAAGCTTGTTACTTGTGATGGTCTTGCAGATGGTGTCATCAGTAACCTTCAGCTCAGGGGTGTCTTCAATAGATCTTCCAAGATAAGCATTGATCACTTGAGGAGAAAAGTTGACACATCTACCACGCACATACACCTTCCTGTACTCAGGAAACATAGGATCATCACATTCTTCAGGAATGTTGACAACAAACTCTCTCACCAACTTGTCATAGCAGTGACCCAGGTCCTTCACCGTCTTCATCAGCCCAGCAAATTCCAACACATCAACCAGCTCTTGGCACTTGAACACATGAGCCTTCAAATTCCTTTCAAGTCCAAGTCTCCTGTGATAGACAAATTTCCAGTGAATAGCTCCACTTTCCAGATGAAATGAGACATTATCCAGAGGAGCTGAAGGAATATCCAAAGGGACTTTCATTCCCTTAACAGTTTTTCTAGATGCTCCACCAGATGGGGCAGCATCTGTCTCAGCAATCTCAAAGTCAGAATCACTTGAGGGATGATCATTTCTTTTGAGGCTCTTCTTCTTCTGATCAGGCTTGGGAGTCACTTTACTCCAAGACTTTGGGGGACCAGCCATAGGCTTCTTCCCAGTAGCAACAGTTTTCTTCTTAGTGCCTTTAGCACTCTCAACAGCATCAGAAACATCCTTAACAACCTTGCTCCTTGTTCTGCGAGCAACACCAACAACAGGAGTCTTTTCCAAAGATTTATCTGCAGACTCTTCTTCATCAACATTGACCACAATAGTTTGTTCAATGTTTACAGTCTCAACTTGATTAACAGTTTCCTGAACCTCATCATGTTGATCTTGAGGCTTGGGAGAATCAGTTTCAGGATCATTCACAGTCTCAAGAGTGTTTGGTATCACCAAAGACTCCACATCAGTTTGTGCCAAAGATGCTTAAGCATCTGGCACAGCCTTCTGAATAGCGGCAGAGGGATCAGCATGTTCCTCTGTCACAGCAATTTTCTCAGCCATATTCACATCATCAGCATTAGTCTTTTCACCCACAATAGGATTATCAGTATTTTCACCATCCAAAATATCATCTATCCTAGGATTAACCGAACCTATGGTTTCATCAATCGTTTCAGTACCCTCAGAGGGTTTTTCATCAGATCCGTTGACAGAAGTGTCAACATTTGGTTCTACAACAGTCGATATAAAAGGATTTTCTTTGTAGTATAGATCATGCATAGTGAGACCTACACGTTGACCAGTAGAAGACGATTTCTTACCTTTTGATTTTGAGGTCTTCTTCGTTGCCGAGGAAGTTGACCCTTTTCTAGTGCTTTTTCCCTTTCGTGACACAAGCGTTTTAGGACGCTGTTTGATCGGAGTAGATTCAGTGATCGTTGCAAGAGGTTGAACATCCATTACCACCGGTGAAGTGGTTTCTGGAACAGTGGGAGGAGTTGAATTGTTTGCAGTAGGAGATGAAGTGTTGGTTGAAGTAGACATGATGATGGAAGAAGTTTTGAGTGCTTGGGAAAGTTGGAACAGCGAAGGGAGTAGCAAGTGAGAAGATGAGCAGTTTTGGAAAAATTAGGAGAAGGAAATAATGATGAAGGCGTGTAATTGTTTTGTTTAAGGGAAGTTGGGATTTTCTTCCTTGATTTGCGTGCATAAAGCGGTTGAGGAGGGAGAAAATAACTGTTGCACGCCTCCCATTAATTAACTGCTACAATTCCTCAATTAGGCAAATGCCTAACCGCCTTCTTATTTTTTCAAATTGCTCCTCAGTTGAAACATGCTCAATAGAAATAATTTTTTCTTCAACCAAATCTCTGATGAAATGATGTCTGATATCAATGTGCTTGGTCCTGCTATGTTGTACAGGATTCTTAGAAATATTGATTGCACTCAGATTGTCACAATATAATGTCATAGCATCTGTCTTGACATTGTACTCACTCAGCATCTGTCTCATCCATACCAATTGTGTGCAGCTACTACCAACAGCTATGTACTCAGCCTCAGCAGTTGATAAGGAAACACAATTTTGTTTCTTACTAAACCAAGATATAAGATTGTTACCTAGAAAGAAACATCCACTAGAAGTACTTTTTCTATCATCTGCACTTCCAGCCCAATCTGCATCACAATATCCTACCAACATAGTACTCTCTCCATGAGAATACAATAAGCCATAATCACTGGTACTGTTCACATATTTCAGAATTCTCACCACTTGAGTCAGATGGCTAATCTTTGGCTAAGCTTGGTAGCTAGCACATACTCCAACAACAAATGTGATATCAGGTCTACTAGCAGTCAGATAGAGAAGACTTCCTATCATACTTCTGTATAAGCTTTGATCTACATCTTCTCCCTTGTCATCTTTATATAATTTGACATGTGTGGGAGCAGGGGTTCTTTTGGTGGCAGCATTCTCCATACCAAATTTCTTGACCATATTCTTTGCATACTTACTCTGAGATATAAATATAGTATCTTCCATTTGTTTTACTTGAAGACCTAGAAAGAAATTCAGTTCACCAACAAGACTCATTTCAAACTCAGATTGCATCCGCTGAACAAAATGTTGTACCATCTGGTCAGACATTCCTCCAAAGACTATATCATCAACATATATTTGTGCAATCATAAGCTTTCCTCTCTCATCTTTCACAAACAGTGTTTTGTCATTACCTCCCTTCCTGTAGCCATTATTCACCAAGAATTCAGTTAGCCTCTCATACCAAGCTCTAGGAGCTTGTTTCAAGCCATATAGTGCTTTCTTCAACTTGTATACATGATTTGGAAAGGCTGGATCAACAAACCCCTTGGGCTGTTCCACATAGACCACTTCATTTAAATACCCATTCAGAAATGCACTCTTGACATCCATTTGGTATAGCTTGAATTTGAGAACACATGCAATTCCAAGTAATAACCTAATAGCTTCTAGTCTAGCTACAGGTGCAAAAGTTTCACCAAAGTCTACTCCTTCAATTTGAGCATAGCCTTGAGCAACCAATCTAGCTTTGTTTCTAGTGATGGTACCATTTTCATCAGATTTATTCTTGTAGACCCATTTTGAACCTATGATATTAGCATTCTCTGCCCTAGGAACTAGATCCCACACATCACTTCTCTTGAATTGAGTTAGTTCTTCTTGCATGGCATTGATCCAGAACTCATCAATCAAGGCCTCTTTAACATTCTTGGGTTCAAAGTTTGAGATAAAGCAAGAATTTGATACCTCATAGTTTCTTCTTCTTGTTGTAATTCCTTGATTCGGATTACCAATAACTTGATCTATTGGATGATTCTTCTGAACTCTGATGGATGGACCTTTGTTATTAACTGTATCTTCAGAACTTATTACCTTACAGTTTTCCTCATTGACAACTTCATCTTCTGTCTCTTCTTGTAAGTCAGATGCTGTGCCAAATGTACTATCTTCTGGTGCAGCATTATTGCCCTTATCATCAATCACAACATTTATGGATTCCATCATGGCATTAGTTCTGGAGTTGAATACTCTATAGGCTCTGCTGTTAGTTGAATAACCCAGGAATATGCCTTCATCACTTTTAGGATCCATCTTCCTTCTTGGTTCTCTGTCAGCTAAGATATAACATTTACTTCCAAACACATGAAAGTATTTCACAGTGGGCTTTCTTTCCTTCCATAGCTCATACAGAGTTGTAGATGTCCCTTTTTCAAGGTTACTCTGTTATGTATATAGCAAGCTGTATTCATAGCCTCAGCCCAGAAGTGGAATGGTAACTTCTTAGCATGCAACATTACTCTGGCGGACTCTTGTAATGTTCTATTCTTCATCTCTACTATTCCATTTTGTTGAGGAGTAATAGGAGCAGAGAATTCATGGAATAATTCAGTCGTGCAAAACTCAAAAAATTTACTATTTTCAAACTCCTTCCCATGATCACTTCTGATTCTAGTTTTACCACATTCCTTTTCTCTTTGAAGTTTTAAACAAAGATCCTTTTCTCTATTCCCGGTCATATGTCTTGAACATCCACTATCAAAGTACCAATCGCTTCCAGATGATGCTCTTAGAGAGGTATGAGCAATTTGAGCAACCTCCACGCCCTCAGATTCTGCTTGATTAGGATCATCAGCATTGCTCTTCTGCTTCCACTCTTGCTTGACATTTTTCAGAATAGGTTCCATATTCTTCAAAATAGGTTCAGCATTCTTTAGAATAGGTTCAACTTTTGGTATATGAGTTTTAACAAGATACCCATACAATTTAAAGCAGTAAGGTCTGATGTGTCCCTTTCTTCCACAGTGATAACACACCCAACCAGAATATCTTCTCTTAGATTTAGTGTAGTTTCTGATTGTTTGTTGTCTCACCGGATTATAGGTAGTAACAAATGGGACAAACTTCTTTATAGGCACCGTTTTCTGATTAATTAGTGACTTGTAATTGAAACCAATTCCTCTGGTATCATTAGACTTCTGTCCTGTCTCTAGAATTTTTTCTAGCATATCAGTACCTGTATTCAGCATCCTCAATTGCTTGTTCATGTTGTCAATCTTTGATTTATATAGAGTAACATCACCCTTCAGTCTTGAATTTTCTTCCTGAAGTTTGTTTTTCTCTGCTTGCAGTATAGCAATAGACTTCTTTTGCTTTATCACAGTGTTACCAACCTCTAGGCTTTTGAGCCATAATTCCTTATAGCATTCAACTAATTCATCATAAGGCATATCACCATCATGTGACTCAGCATCAGATGCACATATCCCAGTTAAAGCAATCACATGGTTAGCGGATTCAGACTCTTCCTCAGATTCATCTTCATCAGACCAAGAGACTGTCATTCCTTTCTTTTGCTTCTTAAGATACGTTGCACATTCAGTCCTGATATGCCCATATCCTTCACATTCATGACATTGAACTCCTTTGCCTTGGCTTGTCTTGTCATCTGTCTTTGATTTCCTCAGATTGTTGCTGTTCCTATTTATGCTGTGACTGTTGTCTGGAGCATGTGTCTTGGCATTTCTGTCAAACCGCTTGAAGGCTTTATTGAATTTCCTCCCTAACATCACAATGGTTTCAGATAGACTGTCATCAGTCTCCATGTCACTTTCCTCAGATTTGGAGGTAAATGCAATACTCTTTGTCTTCTTTTCAGATCTCTCATTTGCAATCACTTCAAACGTTTGCAAAGACCCCACTAGTTCACCCATTTTCAATTCTGAGATGTCCTTGGCTTCCTCTATGGCAGTAACCTTCATGTCAAACTTCTTAGGTAAAGACCTAAACATTTTCTTCACCAGGTTTTCTTCAGAAATCTTTTCTCCCAAAGCATCAAATTGATTATCAAACTCAAGCATTCTCATGTGAAAGTCTTGAATGCTTTCATCATCCTTCATCTTTAAGTTCTTAAACTTACTGGTCAACAGTTGCAGCCTTGAGCTTTTTACCTTTGAGGTACCCTCATGAACAGTTTGGAGCTTCATCCATGCATCCTTTGCAATAGTACATTTTTTTATTAGTTTGAAAATGTGCACATCAACTCCATTGATTAAGGTATTTAGGGCCCTTGAATTTGCATTGGCTAATGCTTCTTCATCCTTGCTCCATTCCTCCTCATGTTTCAGCTTAGTGGTAGTTTCTCCTTCCTTACTAGTAGTAACTACAGGATGTTCCCATCCTACAACAACAGCTCTCCATGTTTTGTGATCCATGGATTTTAGAAACGTAGTCATTTTAGACTTCCAGTCATCATAGTTAGCATCACCAACCAACAGTGGTGGTCTATTCATTAGTCCTCCTTCTTTGTCCATCTTAGCCAGAAATATCTTCCCTGGAGCTCACCCAATAAGTCAGGGTGCCTGCTCTGATGCCAATTGAAATTCTGGCAACCAGACAAACAAATGTTGTGCACAACGTTAGAGCACTTGTCCGAGCACTTGTCACACAATAATAATAAAACACAGCGTTGCAAGTAAAATAAACGTGACTGAAAGATAAATAACACAATAGGTTTGTTAACCCAGTTCGGCGCAAAATGCCCTAGTCTGGGGGATACCAATCCAGGAATGAACTCCACTATAATAGTTCTAGTGAAAAGCACAACGTAGACTCACTACTTGTCTTTGCACCACGACCCTACCAATGGCTGCTCTACCTAGGAACTCCTAAGTATGAGACCCTGTCTCAATTCCCACTAACAGTACAGACAGCACTGTTAAACACACACTTGTTCGTTTGTTTGGATGAGAGACACACTCTAAGAACACAACTAACTCCGTACTTAAAAGCTTAGGAGCAGTACACCATTACAACTCAAAACATAGAGTACTTGACTTGAATCAGGGTGATACAATCAAGACTCACAACTAACAAGAAAAACTAAAACCTTAAGACACACGCTTTAGTACACACACGGTTTTCCACACACAAAACTAGGGTTTGTGTTTACATATATATAATACTGAGCAGTCATTGGTTTGGGCTTCAGCACACAGCTTGGACGTTGTCAGGTCCAGCAAATAATTCTTCATGAGCAAGAATATTGTTTCCAAAAATATATCAATATTAATTATGGAAATACACTAAGGCAAGACAGCCTTTTATAGCTCATTAAACCTGCGCGTCTTGATCAGCATGCTAGGTTAAATATAAAACTTCATAGAATCTTCAGAGATCTTGTTCATAAATATAATGCGAGTTGGCGCGCAACAATCAGATGACACAATGCTGTTCCACTTGCTACAGCATTTGTCTCAGCATTTGGCTAGTAGTTGTTTTTGCAAAATGTAGCCAACATACAAAAAACCCAACAGTAACAATAAAACCAATAGGTATATTAAATCCTCAAAATTATCTACCGATGAAAGTTGTACTCAAAATTATCTACCTTTAAAACTGTCTGTTCTACTATCAGCTCACATAACCCTACATAGCACTGATTTCCACCAGTAGAAATTACCTTTAAAACTGTATGTTCTACTATCAGCTCATAGAACCCTACATAATACACAATCTACATCAATTGTAAAAAATTTAACTCATATATAAACCAATAGATCTATAACAATAAATAAGTAAAAGGAACTACAATGAATCCAAATAAAAAATTTAAGGAATCAAATATCTCTAATTTAATCTTTGTTTTAATGAATTTAAAAAAAAACCCTCGCACCTATCTTCCACGAAGAACTTTGCGATAATTGTCCAGCTGATTCCGTCGTCAGATTTCATTGATCATTCAAGCAAGCTACCTTCTTGAATCCGGATGAGAAACTTCCTTCAAAAGCAAACCAACCCGATCGTGGTTCTGATTCACCACGAACCACAGCGAACGTTATCTTCCACAATCTTCAAGAAATGTCAATTGACCCCATTCTCAATCTCAATTTGATGAACACTTGGAAGAAGATAATGATCTTGCTTTTGAATGCTCTTTGATCCAAAATTCTAACCAATCTTGATCAAAAGAATGTTTTCCAATAGTTTCTCATTGTTACAAAATTTACACATATAGCTATTTATAGACAAAATAGAATTGAGTAAATTTAGGCACAATTTGACAGACTTGTATCGATACATGCATCAGTGTGGATCGATACAAGTAGTTGACTGCGCTGGAAAAAGTGAAGTGAAGTGGTTTTGTATCGATACAACCATGCGTATGTATCCATACATACACCAGAAAAACAGAGTCCAACTGATTTGTTTCGAAACACACAAGTGTGTTTCGAAACACAAAGTTCTCTCTGGTTTTAAGAGAGTCTACATGTGTTTCGAAACATACAAGTGTGTTTCGAAACACAGAGGCTCCTCTGACTCCAATGAGAAAAATTTGTATCGATACAAACCTGCTATGTATCAATACAAATGCGTGATAATCAGCCTGAACAGGTTTTAGGACATTTGTATCGATACAAGGAAATATGTATCAATACAAAATACCTCTGGTTTTTCAAAGTTTGTAAAATGATTTTTGCAGTCAAGTCAATATCAATTGTTACCAAAATGTATTGTATTATATTTTCATGTGTTTTGACAATTATTAAAACTTGGAGGGGAACTGGTGCATTTACATTCTCCCCCTTTTTGATAATTGTCAAAACTATTGCATAAGCTAACTAAGCCTACCTAAATGTAATTTTACAAATAGCTATATTATACAGACGCTAACAACAATAAGGCTAACCACTTGCGAAGCTCCCCCTTAGTTGATGCCCTTTTGCGTATAACCGGATCCGAAAACTCAAAGCCTTTTCCTTAGCTTTTGCTTGCAGTTCTTCTCTCCCCCTTTGACAATATCAAAAAGAAGAAAAGAACTCTCATGAGAAGTGTCCCACATTTGTTTTGCCGAATTACAATGCGAAACATGGTAAAATTGCTCAATCCCCAAAGAGGAGATTAAGATATTTTGAGCTTTCGCATCGTAATTCACTTTCTTCTTGTCATCGTCACTCCATTGTGCCATAGGCTTATCGGTGACAACACCATTCAAATCGGTACTTGTTGGTACAAAAGGACCGTTTTCAATGGTTTTCCACACTTCATTATCAAAGGAATTGATATGAATTCTCATACTACTTTTCCAATAGTCGAAATGTTCGCCGGTGAAAATCGGTGCGCGATTATACGCCCCCTTTGGTGCAAAAGCCATTTCGTCTAAAAATAGGCACAAATCCACACAATTTTCGCAAAAATCGAACCGGGATCAATGATACCACTTGTTAGACTACACCGGCTACGGTTCAAAGTTGCAAACAAAAGCGTTTCGAAATATAACACACGAAATTCCTTATTTCAATCGAGTAAGCACGGAAGCTACCTAGATCGGTAGTCTATTTGCACCTCGACTAAAGGAAAGATAGTATAGCCTTATATGTTGCGACAATGACAATTCGAATGCACAATTCAAATATTCGAATTCAAGCAATTTTATATTCAAATTTTAAAAACAATTCGATCAACACACAATTAACAAGTTTCGCAATCAATCACAACCAAATTGAAGAAACTTGATTTTCGTCAAGCACTTGGAGTGCGCCGGAAATCAAGTTTCACGATTAATCAAATAAAGCGAAAACTAAAGAGTTAAGGGATAAAGAAATGCAAACGAAGCTGATCAGGGAGTTCCTAGCATTCGTGTCGTCGTCACGGTCGAGCGGTACGTCTCCCCCCAACTTATCAAAAGGATAAGTTGAGACTTTTACTATCTTTGAAAATCTTTAACACAATGCACAAATTCGCGAATAATACAATACGACTCGATCTACAATCTTAACCGTATCTTCAATTGCGATTCGTGCTTCCTCAACAAATCTAGACTTCAACCTCTGATTCCAACGATCAAACCCTCGCACCTATCTTCCACGAAGAACTTTGCGATAACCGTCCAGCTGAATCCGTCGTCAGATTTCGTTGATCATTCAAGCAAGCTACCTTCTTGAATCCGGATGAGAAACTTCCTTCAAAAGCAAACCAACTCGATCGTGGTTCTGATTCACCACGAACCCACACCGAACGTTATCTTCCTGAATCTTCAAGAAATGTCAATTGACCCCATTCTCAATCTCAATTTGATGAACACTTGGAAGAAGATGATGATCTTGCTTTTGAATGCTCTTTGATCCAAAATTCTAACCAATCTTGATCAAAAGAATGTTTTCCAATAGTTTCTCATTGTTACAAAATTTACACATATAGCTATTTATAGACAAAATAGAATTTAGTAAATTGAGGCACAATTTGACAGACTTGTATCGATACATGCATCAGTGTGTATCGATACAAGTAGTTGATAGCGCTGGAAAAACTGAAGTGAAGTGGTTTTGTATCGATACAACCACGCGTATGTATCGATACATACACCAGAAAAAACAGAGTCCAACTGATTTGTTTCGAAACACACAAGTGTGTTTCGAAACACAAAGTTCTCTATGGTTTCAAGATAGTCTACATGTGTTTCGAAACATACAAGTGTGTTTCGAAACACAGAGGCTCCTCTGACTCCAATGAAAACAATTTGTATCGATACAAACCTACTATGTATCGATACAAATGCGTGATAATCAGCCTGAACAGGTTTCAGGACATTTGTATCGATACAAAGAAATATGTATCGATACAAAATACCCAGAATTTGGTTTTTCAAAGTTTGTAAATGATTTTTGCTGTCAAGTCAATATCAATTGTTACCAAAATGTATTCTATTCTATTTTCATGTGTTTTGACAATTATTAAAACTTGGAGGGGAACTATTGCATTTACAAAACCAAAATTGGGTATACATACAGGGATCAAAATGATGTTTAAGCCTATTTTTTTCCAACGTTCTCTCGTCTTGTTTTAACTTGTTTCGTAATAATCCACATGTAAATTTCAAGAACAACAAAATGAAACAAAGAAAGATACAACCATGCATATCACAAAACCAACACATTTTTTCATCAAACCTTCAAACAATGTATAAACAATAGAGAAAAGCAAGTGTAATCCTTTGTAGAAGATAACCACAACACTAGAACTTGTAGACTTCACAAAATCTTCATATACCAAAAATACCAATTTGAACCCTAGCCTTGAATGTAGAAGATGGAGGAGGTTAACCACGAAATTAGTGGGTGTAATGTAATGGGTAATAAATTTGATGTGATTTAGGTTCAAGAAATTTTGAATCTGGTTGAGTTTTGAGGGAGATTGAAGAATTTGGTTATGGAGGTTTTAAGTTATGGGCGCAGACAAGAAGAAGAGAGGTTTATGTTTTTGTGAATAAATGATTGAAAATAGAGGTTTAAAGTAGTTTTTGCGTGTTTGTATTGATATAAACCAACCGTTGTATCGATATAAGTTCATCTTCTGTAGCATGTATCGATACATGTTTCTATGTATCGATACATTGATCGTTCTCTGGCTCAACTGGTGCAGTTATGTATCGATACAACACACAATTTGTATCAATACATATCAGTTCAGCGTTCAAATTATGCAGAAAACTTACTTGTATTGATACAATGCTAATTCATTTTGTATCGATGCAAAATGCATTATTTTCAATTTTTCTTCAAACTCATGAATTTAAATACCTTTCAAAAACATTTTTATGACTTGTCTAACACATATATGTGAAATTCTGCCTACCAGACAGACAAACGCTGTGAACAATGTAAACACAACTGTCCGAGCGCGTGTCTAGCTCAGGACAAACACACAATTAAAACTTAATTAAAAGCAGCGGAAAAGTAAATAACACAATAGGTTTGTTAACCCAGTTCGGCGCAACTTGCTCTAATCTGGGGGATACCAATCCAGGAGTGAAC
Organism: Trifolium dubium; assembly: GCA_951804385.1. NCBI lineage: Eukaryota > Viridiplantae > Streptophyta > Magnoliopsida > Fabales > Fabaceae > Trifolium > Trifolium dubium. Next base: position 20,472,105 of record OX638067.1, read on the forward strand.
TCACTATAATAGTTCTAGTGCAAGGACCAACGTAGCCGCACTACTTGTCTTCCACCTAGACCCTACCCACGTGACAGCTCTACCTAGGAACTCCTAGATATGAGACCCCGTCTCACCTCCTAACCTAAACAACACACTCAGCGTTGCTTTTATTCTTTTCTTGTTTGATATGTTTTCTTTGGACAAGAGACACACTCTTTCGACTGAAGACAACTCCGTACCTAAAGGCTTAGGAGAAGCAAGATTACAACTCTACTAAACACGTCCTTAACTTGACCAGCGATGATACAAGCAAGGCTCACAAATAAACCAATAAACAATAAACTAACAAACTAACAAAGAAGACTAAACCTTAAACACACGCTTTAGGAACACACACAGTTTAGCTTAGATTCTAGGGTCTGTCATTACATATATTTATACTACAAGAGTAGCACAGGGTTTGGGCTTTAGACACCTTTGGAGGTTGTAAGGTCCAAGTCTTGAATCTTCTAGAACAAGAGATCTTCTTGAAAAATAAATCAATATCACCTTCTAAAATATATCTAGGCTTGACCGCCTTAGACTTCTTCAGAACACGTGACTTAATCACCAAGTAATGGTTAAAAGAAAAACCAAAGCGATTCTTGTAAAAGATTGCATAAAATAATAAACGAGCGTTGGCGCGAGCTGGCAGATCAGATAATGCTGTCCCATATGCTACAACATCTGACCCATCATCAGTGATCATAGGCTTCTGACCACACATCTGGCTAATATATGTTTTTGACACAATTGTAGCCAATCTTCAAAACTCAACAATCTCCCCCTTTGGCAAAATTTTGGCTAAAACATTTTAAAGCCAGTTCTTGGAGAGATAAAACCAATTTTCCTTCAACAAACACTTTTAGAACGGCTCTATGGTTAAGGATGACTTACACGTAGAATCAGTGGCAATCATCAGAAGAAAATACGTCCAACCTCAAAGGAAGCAGCCTCTCGCATAGTGAGTTCATAGAGAGAGATAAATGCCTTTGGAAAAAATAAATTTCCACAAGCATAAGCACAGATAAGTAGATAAACTACTCCCCCTCAAAACATGCGCACATATCATAGAGATAGTCGCTCCCCCTCAAGATACGCACACACACCACCATAGGACAGATGTTGGAGCATTTGTCACATCTTCAGCGAAAACCGCTCAGAGCTACGTGAGACACGTATAAGAGCTTCAACAAACGAATTACTACTCCCCCTTTTTAGCCACAAATTCTGGCAAACATCAATCCATGCATATAAAATGCAGAAAACAGGGAAATATCACATTGTGACAATATTACAAACCATAAGCACATAGAGGTGCAATAGAAATCCAGGACGTAACAAAACATAAGAAAGAAAATCAGAGAAAACAAATATCAAAGTCAAATAGAGTTAGACTCATCAAAATCATCTGACATCTCCTCAGTATCACAAACAGCAGAAGCATTGTCCTTTCCTCGTTCTTCTTCCTGAACTTCCTCATTGACAACTCCTTCAGCTTCTTCTTCAGCCTTCAAAGCTGCAATTACCCTATCTATCTTCAACTTTCTGGCCGCAAGAGCCATACTGGTCTCAGTCAGATCAGCAAGCATTTGTCTCCTGCTGAGCACACCAGATGACCGGAAAAAAGTATCAACTTCAGCAGCAGCATCTGTCACAGACAACAACCTGCAATCTACAGACAAAGGACTTGGCCTGTTGCAGGGCTCATCAGTCCCAACCAAAATATCTGAATGTTGCTGGAGAATAATACCATACAGTAAAGTGGGAAAAGCAATGGGAAACTTGATAGCATAGGACTTGGCATGTTCCATAACTTGATAGTAAACATAGGCTCCATAATCAAAAGCAGTCTTAGTACCAACAACATAGATAAACTTGGCCAACCCAGTAGCAATAGAATTGGAATGAGTGGTTGGTGTCCAATTTGAAGCAGCTATCTTGTTCAACACAGCAAACAGGGGAGTTAACTTTGTAGAGGACAAATGTTTATGCCAATGTTTGACCTTGTTACCAATAATAGCCTTGCAAATAGTGTCATCAGTCACCTCCATCTCAGGAGTCTCTTTAATAGTCCTCTCAAGATATTCATTTATAACTAGAGGAGAGAAGTTCACACACTTGCCCTTAACAAAAACCTTCCTGTACTCAAGATTCCTTGCATCATCACAGTCTTCAGATACATTAACCAAAAACTCCTTGACCAGCTTATCATAACAGAATCCCAGATTCTTCACAGTCTTCATCAAACTAGCAGAAGTTAGCACATCCATAAGCTCCTTGCATTTGAACACATCTTCTTTGAGATTCCTTTCTAGAGCAAGCCTTCTATGGTAAATATACTTCCATCTAGCAGAACCATTCTCCAAATGGAAAGACACATTATCCAGGGGTGCTAGAGTTATAGATAGAGGTACTTTCATACCTTTAATAGTCTTTCTAGATGCCTTGCCAGAAGTGGCAGCATCAGTCTCAGCAACCTCAAAGTCAGAGTCACTAGTTGGAGGATCTTTTCTCTTCAGACTCTTCTTCCCTAGAGTAGATTGGGGCACAACCTTGCTCCAACCCTTAGGGGGACCATACATGGGCTTCTTCCCAGTATCAGCTTTCTTCTTCTTGCCCTCTTGGGCACTCTCAGTCACAACAGGTGTACTCTTAACAATTTTGCTCCTTGTCCTACGAGCAACACTAGAAACAGGAGTTTCCTCCACAACATTTTCTTTTGAACCTTCTTCATCAACTACATCATCCTGTAGTACATTGTCGGGACTCTCAGCATGCTGAGTCTCAAATCCTTCAATATGAGGTTTAGGGGAACATTCTTCATGAACATTATCAGCAACAGGTGTATCAGGGACCTCAGTGGTCTCAACATTAGCCTGTGCCAACGATGCGTGAGCATCTGGTATAGCATCTGTCTGCACATTAGTAAACTCAGCTGATTTCCCTGCAACACCCTCATCAACACTAACATCTTTTTCAGCACAAGTTTTCTCAGATGATTTTTCAACAGAAATAATCTCCCTATCATCCACTAAAACATCATCTAACCTAGGATTACCAGAACCTAGGGTTTCAGTTTCATCAACAACAACATTACCCTCACAAGGGGTATCATCAGATTTACTGACAAAAGTGTCAGCACTTGGTTCCACAACAGTTGAAACAAACGGATTCTCTTTACAATAGAGATCATGCATGCTCAGACTAACACGCTTAGCAGGGGAGGGTTTTGATTTCTTACCTTTAGATTTAGAACTCCTTTTTGATGCAGAAGACGAAGAGACTTTGCTGATAGTCCTCTTCCTTGAAACAGGTAAGTTAGCACTTCGTGTTACCACACCAGTACTAGAAATCATGGCAAGCGGTTGAGCATCAGTAATAACCGTCGATTGACTCTCTGGTTAAGCGACGGAATCGAAAACAGGATTGGATTGAACGTTGGTGGTTTGATCTTGTAATGTGGGTTGTGGAATAGAATCAGACATGATGATGATCAGTTGTTTGAATGAGCAAAAGAGTAACAAATTGTGAATGTTGTTGAACCGGGCGAGAGAGAAGTTAGAAGTTGAGAGTATGAAAAAGTAAACTTGTAATGTGTAAAAGTAACACTTAAGGAAGTTGGAGAGTGGCTTCCTAGACCTGCGTGCAATAAACGGTTATGATATGGAAATGTAACTGCTGCACGCCTCCAATAAATTAACTGCTACAATTCTTCAATCTGGCAGATACCTAACTTCCCTCTTAATTTTTCAAATTGTGTAGTATCAAGGGCCTTAGTAAAAATATCTGCTACTTGCTCTTCAGTTGCAACATGCTCAAGAGTGATGACTTTTTCTTCAACTAAATCTCTAATAAAATGATGTCTAATATCAATTTGCTTGGTCCTGCTGTGCTGTATAGGATTCTTAGAAATATTAATTGCACTCAGGTTGTCACAAAATAATGTCATAGCATCTTGCTTGATATTGTACTCACTCAGCATCTGTCTCATCCAAACTAATTGTGCACAGCTACTTCCAGCAGCTATATACTCAGCCTCAGTTGTGGATAATGAAACATAATTTTGCTTCTTAATTACTAAACCATGAAATAAGATTGTTGCCTAATAAGAAACATCCACCAGAAGTACTCTTCCTATCATCAGCACTTCCAGCCCAATCAGCATCACAGTACCCAATCAAAATAGCATAATTCCCATAGGTATATAGTATCCCATAATCACTGGTACTGTTGACATACTTCAAAATCCTCTTTACCTAAGTCAGATGACTCAACTAGGGTTCAGCTTGGTACCTAGCACATACTCCAACTGCAAATGTAATGTCTGGTCTACTTGCAGTGAGATATAGGAGACTTCCAATCATGCTCCTGTACATACTTTGATCAACATCTACACCTTTTTCATCTTTTGAAAGCTTCACATGTGTAGGAGCAGCAGTTTGATCGACGATTTGTGTATCAAAAATATTTTATGACCGCAAGTGCATAGTCTCGTCGTGTAGTTTTAAAAGATATCGAATCCACAGGGACCAACAGTCGATCTACCGTATTTCTGTCGTTACGGTGTAAATCTAAGGCTAATAATTTTATGGTTTTTAGAGATTAAAGTAAACTGAAATTTAATTAAAGATTTTAAATTAATTAATTAAGCGGGATATCGGTATGTAACTAATTAACTTTCGGGGATTTGGTAAATTAACGGCGCGCGAAAAAGTATTTATTTTTCACAAGAACTTTCTTGATTTAAAAGTCTAAACCTCACTCTCTCGTTTTATTGATAAAGACCATACTTTCTAGACTAGAAGTTTTACTGTCACTTTTCTACCATCTAATTTCGAAAGTATATTTTGAAAACCAATAAGTTCTAATTAATTTTAACGTGGCTCTCGCTCGTTCAAAAATTAATATCAAGTTTCTACTATCTAGTTAAAATCTCAAACTCTCGCTCTATTGATTTTAACCTTAATCGCTTTATTTTACTCTCGTTCAAAAGCTTAGGAGTTTTAAAATTAGAAACCCAAATCAGAAAAATAGTTTATTAAATTACGCGCCGCATCATTACTAAATCCCCTACGGTGAATTAAAATCACATACCGATATCAACTAATCTAGCCGGAAATTAAATGCATAAAAACCTGGTAAAATACTGAATTGAAATTGACTTGAATAAATTCTTGAATCAACCGGTACAAAATTCTGAATTATAAACAGAAATTTAAACTGCCTAAAAATTATGTACAAGGCGTAGAAAAAGAGAGATAGAAGCTGATTGAATTTTGTCCCTATTTATAGAAAATATTTTCCACTAATAAGCTTTAACGATCCACCAAAATAGGAGATAACAAGTGCATGCTTTTAGGAGGAACGATAGGGATCCGTTAGATATGCATCATACGCTTGCTGGAAGAACCAAAAACACGTGATTTGCTGTTGAAGGTATCATAGCGGGCGCCATGTACCAATGGCGGGCGCCACACATATGTTCCTGTTTTGGTTCGTTTCATATTTATATATATGTATCATATCAATTCTAATTGTTGGCTTCATATATATGTACGGCCCCACCATGTGTATGTGTCCTCATATATATATATTATCATGTCACGTGAATTTTTGCATGGTTTTGAATGGTGGGTGCCACGTGTCGCGTGGTGGCCCCACCATGTGGCATGTGGTGGCTCACCACGTGGCATGTGGTGACCCACCACTTTGTGGTTTTGTCTTTTTCGTTTGTTTTTGTCTTTTTTTGATCCAATTTTCTTCGTTTTCAGCTCAATTCTCTTTTCCGACCTGTTTTATTAAAAATTCCTGAAACAAAAGAAAATATCGGCACGGCATAACAAGAAATAAATAAAATAAAAATGCATGAAATGCAACTAAAATCCATGTAAATTAAGTTAAAAATATGATATGATTTCGTATCATCAAACTCCCCCACACTTGAACTTCTGCTTGTCCTCAAGCAACAAAATGGTGAATTGCATAGCATAAGCACAATACATGACACGATCATTCTACTCATACGTGGTTGCCGGCTAAAGTGTGAAAATCAAATAACAATACCAACAACAAAAACACCGTAATGACACAAAAGACTCCCATCATATGAAAACAGACCTGAAGCATTTCCTTTTGACTCTACCTCTCACCTAAGTTTCGTTCACCCTTTTCATTCTAGTGCAATCACATTAAGCCCGTTATCTTGTACACGCCCATGGTAGGAAACCTGTTAGTGATTATGGTCATCATATAGCGAGGGGTGCTGATAACATAAGTTTGGTAACCCCTATTTGCTTTACCCACTTCGCAGTTGCGGGGGATCGGATCGTAACCCGCCCTACCAAGTTCAGAATCAGACACCTCTGAACCAACTACTAATGGGTTTTTCTATACTATGGTATTTTTTTCTTTCGCATGTTTCAACATTTGTTGAATTTTTATCAATCACTCTAAGAATCAACCAATAGTATTCATAAACATTTATATTCAAACCATTCACTTATATTCGTCGGTTTCCCACTTAGTTTGTGCCTTGAGATGGTGCCGACTGCTGAATAAACTACTAAGGGTTCTTTAAAACTCAAGTTCAAGACTTTGTCAAAACTAGTACTCAAATCAATTTTACACATTTCTGGGGGTCTTGGGTGTTAAAACGGCATTGATTTTATTGAATAGTTACCCAACTTTCACAAAATAGCCTAGAAGTGCAAACAACCTATATACTTTCAAATAACAATGTCAAGTATCAAGACTCAACGCTTTTGCTTTTCACAAGATTTTTTTTTTTTTTGATATAGCTCAAGAAATGGGGAAATCAGACAATAACAAAAACAATACGCAAAATTAACTCAACTAAATCATGAACTAACCTAGGCTTTTATTATGCATGCAAACTAAATGACTGAAAATTAAAGAAAACGATAAAGCTTCCTCCCCACACTTAAATCGAGCATTGTCCCCAATGCAACGACTAAAGGTTGGAAAGAAAGAACGGAACCTGTGAGACCAAGCTTCACAACTGTAACGTCGTTGAGCGTGCTATCTCTTTATTATCTGCAAAATACTCAAAAGAAAACATTAGACATAAAACCAGTGGGTTGCCTCCCACCAAGCGCTTTGTTTAAAGTCGGTTAGCTCGACTTTTGAATCCATTAATTCAATCTGGTGCCTCTTCTGGACTCACATTCTTAAACGTGTGCCCAACATCCCGAGGTTTCCATTGGAACATGTCAAACCATCTCATGGGTGTTTTCTTTTTTACTTTCTTTTTCTTGGAAACAGATGGGTGTGACTTATCTAGAAAGATATTATGTCCTACATGGGCTTTTTGTTTGTCAAGAGGGACTCGTTTAAAGAGGGTTTTATCGATATTTCTTTCAACTATGTCGATTCTACAACAAGAGTTTTTCAAGGTAGGGATTTTCATGAATTGGGGCATTATAAACTCGATCTTTTCATCACCTACCTCAAAGGTACTTCCTGGAGGCTTGTAAGGAGGAGGTTCCGGTGCAATTTCTAAATATTCACCTAGACTATCATTATCATCTTTAAGTGTAGGATGGGTATGAGGTTTGAGAACTTCACAATATGTGGTTTTTTCCATTTCTTTTCTACATTCATCAATGACGTCTAGTAGATAACAAGTGTCATCTATAGCTGGTGCTTTCATGAATTGCGTTAAAACAAATTCCACTTTTTCTTCGCCCACTTCAAAAGTGAGCTTGCCTTTCTTTACATCTATTAATGCACCAGCAGTAGCTAAGAATGGCCTTCCTAAGATAATAGGCATGTTAGAGTCTTGTTTAATATCCATGACTATAAAGTCAGTTGGAATGAAGAATTGACCTACACGCACAGGAACATATTCTAGAATACCTAAGGGCATTTTGACAGAACGATCAGTGAATTGTATAGACATTCTAGTGGGTCTCAACTCTCCTAGCTTGAGTCTCTCGCATATGGTCATGGGCATCAAACTAATGCTGGCACCTAAGTCGCATAGGGCCTTATCAATGAAAAACTTTCCAATGACACAGGGTATAAAGAAACTTCCTGGATCCTTGAGTTTAGGAGGCATTTTGTTTTGAAGGATTGCGCTACACTCAGCAGTGAGTGTAACAGTCTCATCGTCCTCGATCCTCTTTTTGTTATTTAGGATTTCTTTGAGAAATTTAGCATATGCGGGCATTTAAGTGATAGCTTCAGTGAATGGGATAGTTATATTCAACTGCTCTAGAAGCTCCACGAATTTCTTGAATTGCCCCATGCTTTTGGTCTTTTCAAACCTTTGAGGATAAGGAATGGGTGGTTTATAAGGTGGCGGAGGCACATAAGGTTTCTCTTTTTCTTTAGCCTCAACACCATCTCCTTCCTTTTCTTTAGGTTCACTCTCTTTCTCAGCTGGTTCATCAGGCTTTTGTTGCATGGCTGGCCTCTCGGTCCTAGGATCACTCCGTTCATCAAACTGTGTTCCACTTCGCAGTGTAACAGCGTTCACATATTCCTTAGGATTAGGCTGTGGTTGGCCAGGAAATATGCTTGCTGGGGCACTAGTAGACGCTAGTTGTTGGGCCACTTGAGATATCTGAGTTTCAAGCATTTTGCTATGGGTGGCCATAAGATCAACTTTGTTAGCCAACTAGTTAATCACCTCATTCGTTCGAGTGTTCTATTGATTCTAAGCTTGGATAAAGTTTTCCATCATTAGCTCTAGGTTTGACTTTGTAGGGACACTCGGAGCAACAGGGGCTCCTTGTTGAAATCCTGATGGAATGTAGGGATTGTTCTGCCAACCTGGGTCATATGTGTAAGGGTTTCCTTGAGAATAGTTTGCCTGGTTTGGGGAAACTCCTGCCAAAAGATGGCATTCAGTGGTAGTATGTCCAGGAATTCCGCATAATTCACAGTTTGAAACCACAGCAGCCACAGTAGCTGCAGATATTTTGGTTAAACTCTCTAACTTTTGAGTCAGAGTATCCACTTGTGCTTTGACATGGTTAAGTTCGCTAAACTCATGCATACCTCCTTTCGCAAAAGGTTGCTCTAAAGGTGTTCTTGAGCTTCCCCACAGATAATGGTTTTGAGCCATATTTTCAATGAGGTTATAGGCGTCAGTGTAAGGTTTATCCATTAGTGCGCCACCGGCGGCAGCGTCTATTGTCATTCTTTCCCATGCTTCAAACAGAGACTCGTTACCTTTTTGTCTAAACCCATTAATTTGCGCTCTTAGCATAAAAGTTTTGCTAGGTGGGAAATATCTTGCTAAGAAAACTTTCTTCAACTCATTCCACGTAGTGATAGAGTTGGAAGGTAAAGAGTGGAGCCAAGCTCTAGCTCTATCTCTTAAAGAGAAAGGGAAAAGATGAAGCATAATTGCTTCGGGACTGACACCATCTGCTTTCACAGTGTCTGCGTATTGCAAGAATATTGAAAAATGTAGATTAGGGTCGTCACTAGGACTACCAGAAAATTGATTCTGTTGTACGGCAGACAACAATGAAGGATTAAGCTCAAAACTATTTGCTTCGATAGCAGGGGCAACAATGCTATTATGAGGTTCTTGTGAAGGAATAGCATAGAACTTAAGTGGACGGTTTTGTGGATGGTCACCCATTTCTGTTTTTTTTTTAAAATAATTAAAATGAAAAATTTGTTATTATTTTTTTTCGAATTTTTTTTTGAATTTTAAAGTTAATTTTTTTCTATTTTTTTTATTTATTTATTATTTAAAATTAAAACGCCTTAGTCTCTACGGTGTAACAACGGAGTTACGATATCGACTAAATTGGTCCCCGGCAACGGCGCCAAAAACATGATCGACGATTTGTGTATCAAAAATATTTTATGACCGCAAGTGCACAGTCTCGTCGTGTAGTTTTAAAAGATATCGAATCCACAAGGACCAACAGTCGATCTACCGTATTTCTGTCGTTACGGTGTAAATCTAAGGCTAATATTTTTATGGTTTTTAGAGATTAAAGTAAACTGAAATTTAATTAAAGATTTTAAATTAATTAATTAAGCGGGATATCGGTATGTAACTAATTAACTTTCGGGGATTTGGTAAATTAACGGCGCGCGAAAAAGTATTTGTAATTCTAGCGTACTACTTATAATAAATTATCAGACAGAACAATGTGTGATAAGATGTGCACAGATTAACCAGACTTGCAGAATAAGTAACAAGGGAACAAATAATAAAAGCAGTAAAGAACACAGGAGAATTGTTAACCCATTTCAGTGTAAACACACCTAATCTGGGGGCTTCCAAGCCAGGAAGGAAATCCACTAAGTAAAACGAATTCAAAGCCAAACTCCCCGTTTGCACTTCTCACTTTGTAACTACTCCTCTAGACTTCTACTTAGGTACCCCGTAGGTATGAGAGACCCGTCTCACTTCCACTCTAAAACAATTACAATCAACAGAATTAGAGAACACTCCCCAAAACAATAAACATCACTCGTACTTCAAAGCTTTGAGTGATGAACAATATTCCTTGCTTAAAAGCTTCGGATTACAACTCAATAAACTCAGTCCTTATGCAAGCATCTAGGTGACACAAGCAAAGGCTCACAAATAACAATTAACAATTAACAATTAACAAAAGACTCAAACCCTAAAATTCTAATCTTCAATATTGGCTTGCGTGAGTATTAGGTTTAGTCTTCTTACATATATATAGTCTTCAGAATCTTCTGGATCTTCAGACAAGTCTTGGGCTTCAAGCAAATAAAATTTGAACCAAATAAAATATTCCCATGATTGGAAAATATTTTTTACAAATAAAATTAGGTTAACAAGTAACCCTGATGGTTCATAGTACACGCGCGACTTAGCCTGCAAGCAAGCGAAGTAAAAACAAAACAAATCTTTCAAGAAAGATGTGGCGCGTAAATAAGTGTCAAGGTTCCGGACTCATATGATGTGCACACATGGTTCTGCACATCATGATATGTGCACATTGTCCTCCACATTGTGATCTGCCAAAAATGAGGCCAACACAAAAACACTAACAATCTCCCCCTTTGGCAAATTTTTGGCTAAAACAATCTTGAACCGGATAGACATACCAGAGAGATATAAAAGACAAACTCCTTCCCATTGATCAGAGAATAAAGACTTTGAAGGAGTATAATCAACAATCAACAATTCACATAGTGGATTCCTTATAGAAATGCTTACCAAATAAGCTTTCAACAATGAACATCAGAGGCACACAACAGCGGATAAAGGACGGCCTTACACAAGAAACAAAGAGGATATAAATGTCCTCACATAGGTGTTTTAGAAAAACACACATAGGGCTTGACATGCTAAGAGTAGCACATACGCATGCAAGCACACAATCAACAAGTAACAGTTAATAAGAGAGTCAAAACTCCCCCTAAATAACAGCTTCACATAAGTGGTACTCCCCCTCAATAGTAGCTTCACATATAACACGAGAAAGATTTTCTCCCCCTCAAATCATGCATATCTCAGATCATGCAGACAATAAACATACTTCACAAGTAACATAGTGACACCGACCCAATCAATAATAAACATCTTCAGGTGACAAACAATGTGTCAACATATTTATGCAAATCATACTTCAGATAATTAACAAATGACTGGTAACATAGTGACACTAACCATGTGGAGGACATTTTCATGCACATCGTGCAGACAACTCATAATGAGTAACAATCAACCAAGTCATGCACACAAGAACAACAACTACTACTTCAACAGCATCTTCATGGCATAAACAGGTAGTAGAGAACAAACAGCTCACATCAGAATGGCAGCAGAGCAACAATTAACAACTATCATCTACTCCCCCTTTTTAGACATAAAATTTTGCCAAACAGAGCATACTATGTAATAGATCTTCAAAATCAAATAGATGAGAGGAGTGCATACCATAAGATTTATCCCACACAGCTTGCGAAAGTAGAGCAAGATTTTACAAAGGTAGCATAGAACATGATCTGGTTAAGCAGATTAATGAAGCTTCCTACATAATTTTCGTGCACATATTGATATTTGAATTTAGTCACTGCACACGCGTTTTTATTTGATTGCTACATCTACTCTATTAGGAAAAAGCCCAATTTACCCCTTAACTTCTCAAACTGAGCTGCATCTAAGGCCTTTGTGAAAATATCTGCAATTTGTTCTTCTGTGGCAACATGCTCAAGCAAGACAAGTTTCTCTTCAACCAGATCACGAATATAATGATATCTAATGTCTATATGTTTGGTCCTGCTTTGCTGAATAGGATTCTTAGAGATATTTATAGCACTTAAATTATCACAATATAATGTGAGCACATCTTGCTTCACATTGTACTCCTTCAGCATCTGTTTCATCCAAATCATTTGAGTGCAGCTACTTCCTGCTGCAATGTATTCAGCTTCAGCAGTAGATAAAGTGACACTTTTTTGCTTCTTGGTGAACCATGAAATGAGATTATTGCCTAAGAAGAAACAACCACCTGAAGTGCTTTTTCTGTCATTAGCCCTTCCAGCCCAGTCAGCATCACAGTAGCCAAACAGTCTTGAGTCTTCACTGTGGGAATACAATAGTCCATAGTCTGAAGTACCACTCACATATTTTAGAATTCTTTTAACCTGATTCAAGTGACTCTCCTTTGGATCAGCTTGATATCTAGCCCATACACCTACAGCAAATGTAATGTCAGGCCTGCTTGCTGTAAGATACAATAAACTGCCTATCATTCTTCTATACTAACTTTGATCCACACTGACCCCTTTTTCATCTTTAGTGAGTTTTAAATGTGTAGGAGCAGGTGTTATCTTGTGACTAGCAGTTTCCAATCCAAACTTTTTGACAATTCTCTTGGCATATTTGCTTTGTGACACGAAAATAGTGTCTTCCATCTGCTTAATTTGTAAACTGAGAAAATATGTCAATTCTCCAACATGACTCATTTCAAATTGTGATTGCATCTGTTTGCAAAATGTTGTACCATATGTGTACACATTCCGCCAAAGACAATATCATCCACATAGATCTGAGCTATCATTAGGTTTCCACTGTTTTCTCTTACAAACAAGGTCTTGTCATTTCCTCCTTTTTCTGTAACCATGAGTAGTGAGAAATTCAGTTAGTTTCTCATACGAGGCTCTTGGAGCTTGCTTCAGTCCATATAGGGCTTTCTCTAATTTGTATACATATTCAGGATGCTTGTGATCAACGAACCCTTTTGGTTGCTCAACATATACTTCTTCATGTAGCTCACCATTTAGAAATGCACTTTTAACATCCATTTGAAACAATTTGAACTTAAGAATACAAGCTACTCCAAGCATTAGTCTTATTGACTCAAGTCTAGCAACCGGTTCAAATGTTTCATCAAAGTCAACACCTTCAATTTGTGTATATCCTTGAGCAACAAGTCTTGCTTTATTTCTGGTTATAGTACCACTTTCATTAGACTTGTTTCTAAAGACCCATTTTGTGCCTATGACATTTGTATCTTTTGGTCTAGGAACCAAGTCCCACACATCATTTGTTCTAAACTGACTAAGCTCTTCCTGCATAGCATTTATCCAAAACTCATCAGTTAAAGCTTCTTTTACATTCTTTGGTTCCATTCTTGATACAAAGCAAGAGTTTGAGATGGTGTCATTTGATCTTCTAGTAGTTATTCCCTTATTTAGGTCACCAATGATGAGATCGGTAGGATGATTCTTTTGAATTCTGATAGATGGTGCTTTGTTAGTAGGAGGATCATCATCTTGTATGGTCACATGGTCAGGTGTTGGTTCATTGTTATCATTTACTGTTGGTTCTGGATTCTGCTGATAGAAAGTGCCCACATCATAGTGCACATCGTCCACTAGTATACTTGGCATATCATCAACAACCACATTGATAGACTCCATCACGGTGTTTGTTCTATGGTTGAATACTCTGTATGCTCTGCTGTTTGTTGAGTATCCCAGAAATATTCCTTCATCACTTTTAAGATCCATTTTTCTTCTCTGTTCTCTGTCAGCTAGAATGTAGCATTTGCTACCAAACACATGAAAGTATTTGACTAAAGGTTTTTTGTCTTTCCATAATTCATACAAGGTATTGGTGGTGCCTGACCTGAGAGTTACTCGATTATGTATGTAGCATGCTGTATTCATGGCTTCAGCCCATAAGTTCAGAGGAAGTATCTTGGAATGTATCATAACCCTTGTAGATTCTTGAATGGTCATGTTCTTCCTTTCGACTATGCCATTTTGTTGTGGTGTAATTAGAGCTGAGAACTCATGCTTAATCCCTTCAGATGAACAGTACTCAATAAACCTAGAGTTTTCAAATTTTCTTCCATGATCACTCCTAATTCTTAAGATTTTTTCATCCTTTTCTCTCTGAAGTTGTGTACACAAATATTTGAACACATCAAAGGTGTTTGATGTTTCTCTAATGAAGTTAATCCATGTAAATCTAGAAAAATCATCTACAACAACATAAGCATATTTCTTGCTCGAACGTTATCCTTCGAAATCTTCTAAGAAACTCCAATTGAACCCATACTCAATCTTCAATTTGATAGAGATAAGAAGGAAGATGATGATTTCTCTTGAATGATCCTTGATGCAAAACTCTCAAACAATGTTGATCAAAGAACTCTTCAATACTGGTTTCTCACACTTACAACAATAACACATAAAGCTATTTATAATGGAAAGAGAATTGAGCAAATTTAGGCACAATCTAACAGACTTGTATCGATACATGCATCAGTTTGTATCGATAGAAGCAGTTGACAGCAGGAAGGTTTGTGTTCTTGTATCGATAAAACCACATGTATGTATCGATACATACACCAGAAAAACAGAGTTATGACTGATATGTTTCGAAACACAAAGGTGTGTTTCGAAACACAAGGCTCTCTCTGGTTTCAGGAGAGTCTGCATGTGTTTCGAAACATACAAGTGTGTTTCGAAACACAGAGGCTCCTCTGACTCCAATTAGAGCAATTTGTATCGATACAAAAGTGCTATGTATCGATACAAATGCGTGATAATCAGCCTGAACAAGGACATTTGTATCGATATAGGTATGTATGTATCGATACAAAACACCTAAAAATTGATTTTTTAATGTTTCAAAATAATGTTTTGCTGTCAAGTAAATTTCAATTGTTGCCCTAAACATATTTTACTCTATTTCCATGTGTTTTGACAATTATTAAAACTCGGAGGGGAACTGGTGCATTAACACTTTGATCCAAAACTCTAACCAATTTTGATCAAAAGACGTTTTCCACTGAATTCACTTGATTTCTCATTGTTACAAAGATTACTCATATAGCTATTTATAGACAAAATAGAATTGAGTAAATTTAGCCACAATTTGACAGGTTTGTATCGATACATACATCAATGTATCGATACAAGGAGTTGACAGCGCTTGAAAAACTGAATCAAAGTGGTTTTGTATCGATACAACCACGCGTATGTATCGATACATACACTAGAAAAACAGAGAGTAACTGATTTGTTTCGAAACACACAAGTATGTTTCGAAACACAAAGCTCTCTCTGGTTTCAAGAGAGTCTACATGTGTTTCGAAACATAAAAGTGTGTTTCGAAACACAGAGGCTCCTCTGACTCCAATGAGAGCAATTTGTATCGATACAAAAGTGCTATGTATCGATACAAATGTGTGATAATCAGCATGAACAAGTTTCAGGTCTTTTGTATCGATACAAGGTTATTATGTATCGATACAAAATACTCAAAATATAGTTTTTCAAAGTTTATAAAATGGTTTTTGCTGTCAAGTCAATATCAATTGTCACCAAAATATATTCTACTCTATTTTGATGTGTTTTGACAATTATTAAAACTCGGAGGGGAACTGGTGCATATACATTCTCCCCCTTTTTGATAATTGTCAAAACTTTATTGCATAAGCTATCTAAGCCTACCTAAATGCAATATACAAATAGCTATATTTTACAGACGCAAACAACAACAAGGCTAACCACTTGGGAAGCTCCCCCTTAGTTGATGCCCTCTTGCGTGTAACCGAATCCGAAAAACTCAAAGCCTTCCTTTGTTGTAGCTTATGCTTGCAAAACTCTTGCAATTCTTCTCTCCCCCTTTGACAATATCAAAAAGAAGAAAAAAACTCTCATGAGAAGTATCGAAATTCAAAGACGTTTGAAAAATATAGGTCATATTATGCACTTACATTTGTCGAAATGCATTATATGATAAAAGTATCCTGCTCAAATAATTAAGCAAAATATGCACAAATTTATGCTAATGACGAATAAGCCAAATCATGACAAACATGACATGTAGAATAACAAGCCAAACCAAATCACATGATTATTAAAACATCGATCATCATACCCATTTAAACATATCCTGCGGACGAATAATAAACAACACATCATGCATAAGCCATTATACATAAAAGGAATCATACAACCAATTTGAGATATTAAAGTCATAGAGTTACAACAAACATCAAGATGTTAAAAAAAACTTTATGACTCTATACAAATATGTATGTATGAAACACATATATTCACCAAGGTACAAACATTATGAATGTGACAAAAACTTATCAAAGCAAAAATTCACATTTTCAATCAATGTACCTAGACAAAGCATTTACATTTATTATGCATAACTAGTCACAACATGATATACAACCATATACAAGCATGAATGAACTTAATATGAGTTTTGGCTTGATCTTTGTCAAATCCCCATTTTTAAATATGAGTCTTAACAACTTATTACTATCATTGAGCAAAATTTTTGGAAATGGAGGATTGGACAACTATCATTCCAAATTTCATATTGGGTTGAAAGGATATGTATATGAACAAAGAACCACACAAACATATAAATGCAAAGTAAAGGATAGGAATAAAGTTTGAGATAAGAATCTTCCCTTAAGTGTCAAGTATAGGAAGTGATCAATGAAATTCCTGGCACGCTATGCACAATGTCGAATACTACGTGCTAAGCACTTGCACGATGTGCTAAACACTTTATTCAACACTTTACGTAAAACAGTAAAATAAACAAAAGACACAAATAAAAAAAAACACAGAGTATTTGTTAACCCAGTTCGGCCCAACGTCCTAATCTGGGGGATAGCAATCCAGGAAGGAAATCCACTAAGTAAAACGAATTCGAAGTCAAACTCCTCGCTTGCACTTCTCACTTCCTAACTACCCGTCTAGACTTCTACCTAGGAGACCACCTAGATATGAGAACCTCTGTTCACTTCCTCTTAGTTTAAAGATTTTCATAAACAAACCCATGTTTCCTGAGCTTCGCCCTTGTATTAAGTTTAACACAAATAAAGGAGACACAATCCTAAAAACTACACACTTGTACCTAACGGCTTAGAGTGTTACAAGCACAATACCTACTCCGTACTTCACAGCTTAGGAGAGGAACACAAACACTCCATACTTAAAAGCTTAGGAGTGCACACGTTAAAGCACAAGGCTTTAGCTACGAAACCCTAAAACCCTAAAGACTACATCTTGTAAATATTGGCTTCGCACTTCTTTAGGTTTTACATCCTTGTATATATAGCTTCAGCAAGAACGTGTTTTGCAAGCAACATAGGCTTCATAGTACAGCTGGTCCAAAAGAAACCTAGCAAATATATTTTAGAACCATATAATATGTTTCCATAAATAGAGAAAATAGAGAAACATATTTTACAAAGCAATTAGGGCAAACCGCCACCTCCTGAAGGTTTTAGACACAAAGGCGACACTTTCTGCTCAAGTAATGAAGATAAAACCGAACCAAATCTTCAAAAAGATCTCCCTCAAAAATACGCGCACGTCCTAATGCTGTACGCACATGTTGTAACATCTTATCCAACACCTTGCCAGTTTCAGCAAAAATGATGCCAACACAAAAAGTACCAACAATCAAGTTCCACAACTTTCATGAGTATTGAGTCAAATCTTTTCTCATCCATTTACACCTTTGTATGTCTTGAACGCCATTGTTAACGGTGTCTCTTGTCAATGGTTCAAGACGCTTTTCTATAACTTTAAACATTGCAAATAGGTCTTCAACTCTCATTGGGTCCTAGGTGGTTAGTAACGAAACCATTGATGGATTTAGGAATCCATTGCTTCTTGCCTTTTGGTACAAAAACTTTTCTAGCTTGGCACTTTGCAATGGTATGACCCTTATCACAACAATAATAACACACAACATTGGAATGATCCTTGTGACACAAAAATTTCCTTTTGGGATTCATTTTCTTTTTAACAAATTTGTCATTTTTAAAAGGCTTAATTCTAGGCTTGTTAAAAATTTTAGGTGCATCCTCAAAAGTTGTTTTTGGTACAAGGGCTTTGTCTAATTTGGCTTGAAGGGTTTTCACCTCTCCTTGCCAAATACAACAAGCATCACAATCATTCCTAGATGACATATGAGCCTTGTATAATTTGGTTTGAAGGTCTTTCACTTCTCCTTGCCAAATGTTACAAGAATCACATTCATTCTTAGATGACTTGTTTTCAAAATCAACTTTTGAATTAACTATGGTAAGTTTTAAAGCCTCTAATTCATCTTGTAATTTTCTAATTTGCAACTCTAAGTTAGAAATCACTTTCTTTCTTTTTGCCAATTTCTTATATGCATTAGCTGCTCCACCATATAGTTTTTCAAAAGCATTTTGAAGTTCATCATATGAGGGATTATCATTAGAGATAGAGCTAGAATCACTTACTTGACGTTTGTGATGTTTCTTGCCTTTACTAGGTGAACCATTCATGAGTACAACATGAGCGCGTTCTTCATCCTCTTCACTTGAGCTCTTGGACCTTAATCCATCTTCGCTTGAACTATCCCAAGCAACATACGCTCTTTTACTCTTGTGAATTTTCTCCGAGGACTTTCCTTTTCGTTTGTTATAGAATGGACATTCCGGTTTATAGTGTCCCGATTTGCCACATTCATAACATACTCTATTAGGCTTGTGTAACACCCGGCGCAAGCACAAAATAATATTGCAATGAAGCCGCCACCATATTTTATTTATCCCGTGAGGGGAAAGGAAAATAATGATAAAACCTTTAAGAGTTAGGGTTCGGGAGTTGGTTATATGAGGGGAAGACGTTAACACCCCCTCATATCCGTTGTACTCAACGGGAACCATTTGAGGAAATTGGTTTGCTTAAAAAGAAATAACCGCATAAAAATATTACAGAACTGCATATTGAACAAAAGAAATAGAAAAGAGTTTTTTATTATTTGGCTTGACGAGATTACGATCTCGCTCCTACGTATTCCCCATGTGCAATGAGAAATTCAAAGCTCACGTAGTTCTAAAAAGAGTTTTGTTAATTGTTTTTAATCAAAAAATACTTAGGTCGCATTCCTTTGGAACAACAACATGCTTGTATACTCAATTGAGGTTTAAGCGTTTGTATATGTCAAAGGAATGGATAAAGTATCATTCGTTTAAGAAAAGAAGTTGTAGATTTATTAAAAAAAAATTCGTTAATTAAGATGAGAATAGTACGCTATCCACGATGTGCATCATGGACTGTACTATTCAGGCTGAGAAAAGTGTGCACCAGACTCCCCCTTTTTCATCTTAATTATTTTAAGAAAATTATTGATTAAAATGAGAATAATACACTATCCACGATGTGCACCATGGACTGTATTATTCAGGCCGAGAAAGGTGTGCACCAGACTCCCCCTTTTCACTTTAATCAATTAAATGTTTGTTAATCAAAATGAGAATAATACGCTATCCACGATGTGCATCATGGACTGTACTATTCAGGCTGAGAAAGGTGTGCACCAGACTCCCCCTTTTCACTTTAATTAACAAATCATTATTTAATTATTATTTTTTAGAAAAGAAGTTCAACAGTTCAAGGTTCAGACATATCACAGTTCAACATCCAGATAGTTAAATAATTGAGAAATGATAAATAGCATGAATTTAATGAATGATAAACACATTTATTGAATGATAAATAAATTTATCGTTTATAAATATATTCATCGTTGATAAGAGGGTGCAGACCTGAAAAGGTGTACAGAAAGCAAAGCAGATTTGCAAGAAATAAGCCCAAAACCCAATAACATGTCCAAACAGAGAGGGTGTAGATAGCAAGTTGGGAGGTGTGAACAACAAAAGCCAAGATCCAACACACTCCTTGAACCGAACCGAACCGGTTTAAACCACATATGAACCAGACCCGGTTCAAGACAAACAAACAAAAATGCAAGCACCAATCATAAAGTGACATGTGGCAAAGGAAGGAGTCTTCTTCAACCTCATGAAACTCGACGCCATGAAAGCTAGCTTCAAGTTCAAACGACAAATTGTTCAAACGGTCACCGATTCGCACAAATGAATACTCTATTTCATAGTATTTCTCACGTAGATTCCAAATCTATAATTGGTTTTCTCAATCGGTGCATGTGCAGAGAGAAAAAGACCACGCAAATTTGGATTCAAAATTTCAAAACGGTTTTCCGGCGAGTTTTCGCGAAAACTAAGAAAATAGAAAGCTTCAGAAGGGTCTCAAACATATGAATCCAAGTTCCTTTGCCTTTTTTGTGACTCGATTTGGCCGGATCGGAGGTTCAAAATTTTCGTTACTTTCAAGCTCTCTGTTCACAGCGTTTCCGATCATTTTTTCGCGATTTCGACGATGGATTTGGACTCATGATGGTCGAATTAGTATGAAATGAGTATTTGATTGTTGATTTTCGAAGTTTTTTGGGTCGCCGGAAAATGGAATTCCGGTGGTGGTTTTGGGATTCCGGCGGTGGCGCCGAAAAAGTGTTGGTGGAGGAAGGAGGAGAGTGTTTTCTGATTTTCTTGGAGTGTCTGCTCAATGATTGAATGATAAAAAATAGTATATATAGTGGTAGAATTAGGTGGTGTGGCATTTTCGTAATAATGTTTAGTTTTGGGTTAAGAGGATAATTAGTGTAAAAAATGATAATGAAATGGTAATAAGATGGAAATGATTATGAGGTGTAATTGGTTCATGGAAAATATATTTGCGACAAATAAAAAATAAGCGAACGAAAATGAAATGAAATATATATTTTTTATGATTTTAAACACAATTAGTGGAGGACGTGAAAACTTTATTTTTAAAACAATTTTTGGGCGTTTTCTATAAAAATAAAAAACAATTTTAAAAAGATAAAATATTTATTTAAAAAGTTAAAAATTAGGGTATTACAGCTTGCTCTTCTCATTCTCTATATCATCCCTTGATTGCTTCCGTGACTTGGGACCGTTTTTCTTCAAAAATTTTATACCATGTAGTTTTGCATACTTGTAAAATCTTCGAATAAATGTTTCCATTTCTTGGTCATCCCATTCTTCATCACTTGAGCTATCAACATATTGCTCTTTACCTTTGGACTTGGAACATGAAGCCTTTAGAGCAATGGACATCTTTTCCTTTTCTTTTTCTTTCTCCGTATGCTTTTCCCTTTTCAATCCTTTCTCTTGCTTTTCCAAGGCCATAAGCTTTTGCTCATGTTCCTCTAGCTTTCCAAAAAGCATTGTTAGGCTCAATTGAGAGAGATCGTTCGCCTCTTTTATGGCGGTGACCTTTGGTTGCCAAGACCTACAAACACCTTAAGATTTTATTAGTTGCAATGTTGTTTGCAATTGGATTGCCTAAACCATGCAATTTGTGTGTGATCTTAATAAACCTTTGTTGCATTTGCGAGATGGTTTCACCATCTTGCATGCGAAAAAGCTCAAATTCTTGAGTCAAAGTGTTTATTTTAGATTGCTTGACTTCATCAATGCCCTCAAAATGAGTCATTAATGTATCCCACATTTGTTTTGCGGAAGTACAATGTGAAACATGATAGAATTGCTCAATCCCCAAAGAGGAGATTAAGATATTTTGAGCTTTCGCATCGTAATTCACCTTCTTCTTGTCATCGTCACTCCATTGTGCCATAGGCTTATTTGTGAGAACACCATTCAAATCGGTCATTGTCGGAACAAAAGGACCGTTTTCAATGATTTTCCACACCTCATTATCAAAAGAATTGATATGGATTCTCATACAATTTTTCCAATAGTCGAAATGTTCGCCGTTGAAAATCGGTGCGCGATTATACGCCCTCTTTGGTGCAAAAGCCATTTCGTCTAACAATAGGCACAAATCCACACAATTTTCACGAAAATCGAAACCACTTGATTTTTGCAAAAATCGAACCGGGATCAATGATACCACTTGTAAGACTACACCAGCTACGCTTCAAAGTGGCAAACAAAAGCGTTTCGAAATACAACACACGAAATAACGTATTTCAATCGAGTGAACGGAAGCTACCTAGATCGGTCGTCTTTTTGCACCTCGACTAAAGGAGAAATCGTATAGCCTTTATGAAGTAATTATGACAATTCTAATACGCAATTCAAATATTCGAAATCAAGCTATTTAATTTAAATTTCACAAGTAATTTGATCAACACACAATTTATCAAGTTTCGCAATTAATCACAACAACGTTGATGCAAATTGATTTTCCACAAACACGTGGAGTGTGTCGGAAAATCAATTTCACAATTAAACAAATAAAGCGAAAACTAAAGAGTTGAGGGATAGAAAAACACAACCAGAGCTGATCAGGGAGTTCCCAACTTTCGTGTCGTCCTCGCGGTCGGCCGGTACATCTCCCCCCACCTTATCAAACGGATATAGGTGATACTTTCACTATCTTTGAAAATCTTTTACAAATGCACAAATTCGCGACTAATACAATACAACTCGATATACAATCTTGACCGTAGCTCCAATCGCAGTTCGTGCAAACCTCAACGAACCAAAACTTCAACCTCTGATTCCAACGATCAAACCCACGCACCTATCTTCACCAAAGAACTCTGCGCTGATCGTTCAGCTGATTCCGTCGTCAGGTTCCGTTGATCATTCAAGCAAGCTACCTTCTTGAATCCGGATGATAAATCCCCTTCAAAAACAAATCAACTCGATTGTGGTTCTGATTCACCGCGAACCCACACACCGAACGTTATCTTCCACAATCTTCAAGAACCTTCGATTGACCCCATTCTCAATCTCAATTGTGATGAATATTTGGAAGAAGATGATGATCTTGTTTTTGAATAGTCTTTGATCCAAAACTCTAACCAATTTTGATCAAAAGACGTTTACCACTTAATTCACTTGATTTCTCATTGTTACAAAGATTACTCATATAGCTATTTATAGACAAAATAGAATTGAGTAAATTTAGGCACAATTTGACAGGTTTGTATCGATACATACATCAGTGTATCGATACAAGGAGTTGACAGCGCTTGAAAAACTGAATCTAAGTGGTTTTGTATCGATACAACCACGCGTATGTATCGATACATACACCAGAAAAACAGAGAGTAACTGATTTGTTTCGAAACACACAAGTATGTTTCGAAACACAAAGCTCTCTCTGGTTTGAAGAGCAATTTGTATCGATACAATAGTGCTATGTATCGATACAAATGCGTGATAATCAGCCTGAACAAGTTTCAGGTCTTTTGTATCGATACAAGGTTATTATTTATCGATACAAAATACTCAAAATATAGTTTTTCAAAGTTTATAAAATGGTTTTTGCTGTCAAGTCAATATCAATTGTTACCAAAATATATTCTACTCTATTTTGATGTGTTTTGACAATTATTAAAACTCAGAGGGGAACTGGTGCATTTACAGATGTTGATTGTTCTCCTTCAATGTTTTATCTCTCTGGCTTTCACATATGGCCCAAGATAGTTTTAGCCAAAAATTTGCCAAAGGGGGAGATTGTTGGTGTTTTTGTATTGGCATCATTTTTGCTAAAACACTAACTAGCTAGATGTTGGACCAGATGCTCCAGCATGTGCGTACAGCATCAGGACGTTTGCGTATTTTTGCGCGAGATCTTTTTAAAGATTTGTTTCAGTTTTATATTGATTACTTGTGCACTAAGTCTCGCTTTTGTGTGTAGAACTTTGAGGAGGTGGCAGTTTGCCCTGATTGCTTCATAAAATATGTTTATCCTTTATGGAAACATATTATATGGTTCAAAATTATATTTGCAAGATTTCCTTTGGACCAGCTGGATTCTAAAGCCCATGTATCTTGTCCAACACGTTCTCACTGAATATATATATTGGAAGATGCAAAACCTAAATTAGTGAAGCCATTATTTACAAAAAGGAGTCTTTAGGGTTTTAGGGTTTCGTGATTAAAGCCTTGTGCTTTGATGTTTGTACTCCTAAGCTTTTAAGTATGGAGTTGTTTGTGTACCACTCTTAAACTGTGAAGTAGGGAGTTGGTTGTTCTTGTGTACTACTCTTAAAGTGTGAAGTACGGAGTCAGTTGTTTTTGTGTTCACTAAAGCGTGTGTTGTTTTATATGTTAAGTAGTGAACTTGTGAGCCTTTCCTGTGTCACGTTGATACATGATAAGGACGTAGGCTGTTTGTAGTGTTTATTTGTGAGATTACTCTTAAGCCTTTAGGTACAGAGTTAATACTTTGTCTGAGTGTGTTCTCACCATCATAGTTGTTTGTTTGTTAACAACACTGTGTACGTGTTGTTGGTTAGGAAGTAAGGCGTGGCGCCTTTGATCTAGGAGTTCCTAGGTTGAGTTGTCATTGGTAGTTGCTAGGAGAGGAGACGTAAATGGGGCGTTTACTGAGGTCTTTGAACTAGGGCTATATTAGTGGATTCCTTCCTGGATTGGTATCCCCCAGACTAGGGCAGTTGCGTCGAACTAGGTTAATAAACCTCTGTGTTATTTACGTTTATGCTCTTTATCGCTTTTATTATTATTTGTGTTGTGTGTAGACGATGTAGCAAATGCTAAAGCATCTTACTACTGAGTGCCAGGAATTTCAAGAAGGTATTGCTTGCTTGAATGATCAGCACAATTTGGCGAAGGAATCAGCTGGACAATCATCACAAAGTTCTTCGTGGAAGATAGGTGTGAGGGTTTGATTGTTGGAATCAGAGGTTGAAGCCATGATTGGGTTGAGGAAGCACAAATCACAATTGAAGCTACGATGAAGATATTCGATCGAGTCAATATTGTTCACGTATTGTATTATTTGTGAAATTGTGCATTTGCAAAGATTTTCAAAGAATATTGGAAATCTCAACTTATCCGTTTGATAAGTTGGGGGGAGACGTACCGGCCGAACGGGAGGACGACACAAATGCTAGGAACTCCCTGATCAGCTCCGTTTGCAATTTTCTAACCCTTAAACTCTTTACATTCAGTTTATTTGATAATTGAGAAACTAGATTTCCGACGCACTGTAAGTGTTCGACGAAAATCAAGTTTCTACAACTTGGTTGTAATTGATTGCAAAACTCGTTAATTGTGTGTGCATCAATTAGTTTCAAAAGTGAACATTAAAATTGAACTATTAATTGCTTGAATTCGAATATTTGTGATTGCATTCGAATTGTCATTGTTGCGACATTTAGGCTATATTATCTTTCCTTTAGTCGAGGTGCAAATAGACTACCGATCTAGGTAGCTTCCGGGCGTACTCGTTTAAAATCTGAAAAATCGTGTGTTGTAATTTCGGATCGCTTTTATTCGCCACTTTAAAGCGTACCCGTGTAGTCTAACAAGTGGTATCACGATCCCGATCGATTTTTACGAAAATTGTGTGAATTTGTGCCTACTATTAGACGAAATGGGTTTTGCACCGAAGGGGGCTTATAATCAAGCACCGATCTTCAACGGCGAACATTTCGACTATTGGAAAAGTAGTATGAGGATTCATATCAATTCTTTTGATAATGAAGTTTGGAACATCATTGAAAACGGTCCCTTTGTTCCGACAAATACCGATTTGAATGGTGTTGTCACAAACAAGCCTATGGCACAATGGAGTGACGATGACAAGAAGAAAGTGAATTATGAAGTGAAAGCTCAAAATATCTTGATCTCCTCTTTGGGGATTGAGCAATTCTATCATGCTTCGCATTGTAATTCCGAAAAACAAATGAGGGACACATTAATTACTCACTTTGAGGGTATTAATGAAGTCAAGCAATAAAAAATAAACACTTTGACACAAGAATTTGCACTATTTCGCATGCAAGATGGTGAAACCATTGCGCAAATGCAACAAAGGTTCATTAAGATCACACACAAATTGCATGGTTTAGGCAATCCAATTGCAAACAATGTTGCTACTAATAAAATTCTAAGGTGTTTGTCTAGGATTTGGCAACCTAAGGTTACCGCCATCAAAGAGGCGAATGATCTTTCACAATTGAGCCTTACAAGGCTATTTGGAAAGCTAGAAGAGGACGAACATGTGCTAACGGCTCTTGAAAATTGTGAGAAAGGATTGAAAAAAGAGAAGCATCCGGAGAAAGAAAAAGAAAAGGAAAAGAAGTTCATTGCTCTAAAGGCTTCAAGTTCCAAGTCCAAAGGTAAAGAGCAATATGTTGATAGCTCAAGTGATGAAGAATGGGATGACCAAGAAATGGAAATATTTATTCGAAGATTTTACAAGTATGCAAAATTACATGGTATAAAATTTTCGAAGAAAAACGGTCCCAAGTCACGGAAGCTATCAAGGGATGATATAGAGAATGAAAAGAGCAATCCTAATAGAGTGTGTTATGAATGTGGAAAATCGGGACACTATAAACCGGAATGTCCATTCTATAACAAACGAAAGGGAAAGTCCTCCGAGAAATTTCACAAGAGTAAAAGAGCGTATCTTGCTTGGGATAGTTCAAGCGAAGATGGATCAAGGTCCAAGAGCTCAAGTGAAGAGGATAAAGAACGCGCTCATGTGGTACTGATGAATGGTTCACCTTGCAAAGGCAAGAAACATCACAAACATCAAGTAAGTGATTCTAGCTCTATCTCTAATGATAATCCCTCATATGATGAACTTCAAAATGCTTTTGAAAAACTATATGGTGAAGCCACTAATGCATTTAAGAAATTGGCTAAGAGGAAGAAAGTGATTTCTAACTTAGAGTCACAAATTGAAAAATTACAAAATGAATTAGAGGCATTAAAACTTACCATGGTTAATTCAAAAGATGATTTTGAAAATAAGTCATCAAAGAATGATTGTGATGCTTGTTGTATTTGGCAAGGAGAGGTGAAAACCCTTCAAGCCAAATTAGACGAAGCCCTTGTACCAAAAACTACTTTTGTGGATATACCAAAGTTTTATAACAAGCCTAGAAATATGCCTTCTAAAAATGACAAATTTGTTAAAAAGAAAATTAATCCCAATGTTGTGTGTTAATATTGTTGTGATAAAGGTCATACCATTGCTAAGTGCCAAGCTAGAAAAAATTTTGTACCAAAAGGCAAGATGCAATGGATTCCTAAATCCATCAATGGTTTCATTACTAACCACCTAGGATCCAATGAGAGTTGGGGACCTATTTGCAATGTTTAAAGTTATAGGAAAGCGTCTCGAACCATTGACAAGAGACACCGTTAACAATGGCGTTCAAGACATACAAAGGTGTAAATGGATGAAAAAAGATTTGGCTCAATATTCATGAAAGTTGTGGAACTTGATCACTTCCTATACTTGACACTTAAGGGAAGATTCTTATCTCAAACTTTATTCCTATCCTTTACTTTGCATTTATATGTTTGTGTGGTTCTTTGTTCATATACATATAATTTCAACTCAATATGAAATTTGGAATGATAGTTGTCCAATCCTCCATTTCCAAAAATTTTGCTCAATGATAGTAATAAGTTGTTGAGACTCATATTTAAAAATAGGGATTTGACAAAGATAGAGTCAAAAGTCATATTAAGTTCATTCATGCTTGTATATGGTTGTATATAGTTGTATATCATGTTGTGACTAGTTATGCATAATAAATGTAAATGCTTTGTCTTGGTACATTGATTGGAAATATGAAATTTTTGCTTTGATAAGTTTTTGTCACATTCATAATGTTTGTACCTTGGTGAATATATGTGTTTCATACATACATGTTTGTATAGAGTCATAAGTTTTTTTTTTGAACATCTTGTTGTTTGTTATAACTCTATGACTTTAATATCTCAATTGGTTGTATGAACTTTATGTATAATCTTGTGATTTGTTATTCGTCCGTAGGATATGTTTAAATGCTTATGATGACCGATGTTTTAATAATCATGTGATTTGGTTTGACTTGTTGTTCTACATGCCATGTTTGTCATGTTTTGGTTTATTCGTCATTAGAATACATTTGTGCATATTTTGCTTAATTATTTGATCAGGTTATTTTCATCATATAAATGTCTTTGAACTTCAATACTTCTCATGAGAGTTCTTTTCTTCTTTTCGATATTGTCAAAGGTGGAGAGAAGAATTGCAAGCATAAGCTAAGGAAAAGCTTTTGAGTTTTCGGATCCGGTTATACCCAAGAGGGCATCAACTAAGGGGGAGCTTCGCAAGTGGTTAGCCTAATTGTTCTTAGCGTCTGTATAATATAGCTATTTGTAAATTGCATTTAGGTAGGCTTAGTTAGCTTATGCAATAGTTTTGACAATTATCAAAAAGGAGGAGAATGTAAATGCACCAGTTCCCCTCCAAGTTTTAATAATTGTCAAAACACATGAAAATAGAATAAAATACATTTTGGTAACAATTGATATTGACTTGACAGCAAAAATCTTTTTACAAACTTTGAAAAACCATATTCTGAGTATTTTGTATCGATACATAATTCCTTGTATCGATATAAATGTCCTGAAACTTGTTCAGGCTGATTATCACGCATTTGTATCGATACATAGCAGGTTTGTATCGATACAAATTGCTCTCATTGGAGTCAGAGGAGCCTCTGTGTTTCGAAACACACTTGTATGTTTTGAAACACATGAAGACTCTCTTGAAACCAGAGAGAACCTTGTGTTTCGAAACACACTTGTGTGTTTCGAAATATATCAGTCATACTCTGTTTTTCTGGTGTATGTATCGATACATACACGTGGTTGTATCGATACAAAACCAAATAACTTCAGTTTTTCAACAGTGTCAGTTGCTTGTATCGATACACACTGATGCATGTATTGATACAAGTCTGTTTAATTGTGCCTAAATTTACTCAATTCTATTTTGTCTATAAATAACTATATGTGTAAATGTTGTAATAATGAGAAACAGTTGGAAAACACTCCTTTGATCAAGATTGCTGAGTATTTTGGATCAAAGCGCATTCAAGACAAGTTCATCATCTTCTTTCAAATCTCCGTCAAATTGAAATTGAATATTGGTTCAATAAAGGTTTCTTGAAGAGTTTGAAAGATAACGTTCGGTGTAGTTCGCGGTGAATAAGAACTACGATCGGGTTGATTTGTTCTTGAAGGAAGTTTATCATCTGGATTCAAGAAGGTATTTCTTGCTTGAATGATCAATAGAATTTGGCGAAGTAATCAGCTGGACAATCATCACAAAGTTCTTCGTGGAAGATAGGTGTGAGGGTTTGATTGTTGGAATCAGAGATTGAAGCCAAGATTGAGTTGAGGAAGCACAAATCACAATTGAAGCTACGGTGAAGATACCCTTTTCTGAATTCAAAAACATAAAAAGCACACCTTTTTTTATTTCTTTTCTTTCACACATCGTTTCTTTCTTAATTTCTTCTTACACAAACAATCAATACAAAAGCACACACACTCTCTTCTATACATCTTCTCTCCCACTTCTTACATCTTCTCCCTCCATTCAAGCATGTCACAAAAAGCACAAAAAGCATTTAAAGAGGTTACCATGGAGTACCATGGGCGCTTAAGGTGCATACACCTTCCTTTTGTGCAACTAACCCCCGTATCTAGAATCTCTCACAAAAAGGTTTTCGATACTTGTAATTGCACCAGTTCCCCACCAAGTTTTAACAATTGATATTGACTTGACAGCAAAAACCATTTTACAAACTTTGAAAAACCATATTCTGAGTATTTTGTATCGATACTGTTAGACTACAAGGCTACGCTCAAATGTGGCGAACTAAAGCGTTTCAAACAACAACTACGGTTTTTCGTAAAATAATTGAGTAGGCGCGGAAGCTACCTAGATCGGTAGTCTATTGCACCTCGATCAAAGGAAAGGTAGTAAAAGCCGATATGGAATGAAGACAATACAACGAATGCAATACAAATTAACAAGTCAATCAATTTTCAAATAACACTTATCAATTTAAAATTGAATCACACACAATTCGCGGAATTGTAAATTCGAATAGCAAACAAAGCGAGCACACAATAATTTCGTCGAACACGTGGAGTGTGTGACAAAATTATCTATGCGAGTGAATAACAAATTGGAATGTAAAGAGATAAGGGATAGAGAGATACGCAAGGAGTGATCAGGGAGTTCCCAGCTTTCGCGTCGTCCTCGCAGTGGGCCGGTACGTCTCCCCCCAACTTATCAAACGGATAAGTTGAGACTTTACTTCGGAAAAATCTCTTTCAATGCACATATTACAAACGACTCAAATATGCAAGATACAGACTAGATTACATAGTCTTCACCATCTTCAACATAAACCCGTCTTTGTAATTGCGCAAACCCAATTCGATCTTGTCTTCAATTATCGTTCCCAACGATCAATCCTTCACGCTATCTTCAACCAAGAACCCGTGATGATCGTCCGAATAATTCCCTCGCCAAATCGAATTGTAACATTCAAGCTTTCGCGCCGCGAAAATCGCCCGAGCGTCTAGGACACTCGGAATGACACAGAGTCGCCACCAAATTTTATTTGTTAAGGAAAATATGGATAAAACCTTAAAAACAATGGAAAGATGGTCATCGCAACCATATTCAGGTTCGGGAAGGTATTAGGACCCCTCACATCCGTTGTACTCAACGGGAACCTCCTAATTAATTCTAGGGTTTATGCTTTTAGGGTTTGTTTACATGTTTTTTATTTTATTAGAATTTTATTTTATTAAGGATATCTACAAAAGAGGGGGGAAAAATTAAGTTTTTTATTATTGGGCTCGACAGAATGTTGAATCATGCTCCTACGTATTCTCAATTGCAATGAGAAATCAGAGCTTCGTAGTTCAGGGGGTCATTTGTTTGTTGGTGTTTTTTAGAGAACGCTGTGTTAATCGAATTCTAGTGGTTAAATTCAGCTTGTATGATCGCGCGGTGGAGACTTAAGCTTCGTTTGTATCACGTTTGAATTGATTGTATACATGTTCTTTTATGGAAAGAGTTTTTATTTTTTAATTGGCCCGAAGGCGAAAATTTTAATTTGATTTGTTGGTAATTTTTAATATTTTATTTTGAAAGAATTGTTTTTTTAATTTAATGAGCGGAAGACGGATATTGATAAACGAAGTGTGCACTAGGCCACCAATTATCTGGGAGAAAAATGAATGTACATACATCCTCTCCTTTTTAATCCAAGACTTAGGATGGTTTTTGGTGGATTACAAACTATTGATAAACAAAGTGTGCACTAAGCCATCAACAATTCGAGAGAAAAACGAATGTACATCCGTCCTCTCCTTTTTAACCCACTTTAAAAGAATTAATTTCGTAGTTTAGTAATTTTGTTACAATAGAGATATTAATAATTTATTTTAATTATTATAGGGGCTGGGTCGGAAAAATAAAACAAGTAACAAATCAGACCCATATGAAACAAATGATAAGTTGGTTTATGATTTTGGTTAGAAACGGACTTATGTGAACTTACTAATGCAATAGTCAAATAATAAAATAAAGTATATAATAAAATTGAATGACCATATTGGGATTAAAAGAAAAGTGATTTATACAACAACACCAACAAAAACGCAGAGAGTGACAACAGTTGCGTGGTTGTGGTCGTTCGACGGAGGCAGCGGCGGGCTTGTTTCTGTTTTGATCTGAGAAGAAAGTGGCGCGGCCACTGAATTGTTGCAGAATTTTCTGTGCAATTTTTCTCTCAATTTTTTTTGTGTGTTTGAGAGCAAATTAACTCTTCTATTTATAGTGGAGAATTGAACTTGATTTTGCTATTTTTTTGGGTTAAGGTCGGATAGAATTTTGATGTAAATCTGTTGCCACTTTTTATTGAATTTGTTGTTGTTAATGGATAATGACGAACTAATTTACCTCTGAATTTTGCTTCCTCCTTACTTCTCTATTTTTTTTGTTTACTGTTTTTTTTTTCTTTTGTTTATCTTTATTGTTTTTTTTTTCTTCAGCTCACTCACTCACTGTTTTTTTTTTGTCCTCTATTAACTACCAATCCCACTATCTTTCTCTTTTTGAAAAAAGTTGACTTGATAATTAAATAAAGATGGGTAAAATTTGGGGTATGACACAAGCAACACTTGAATCCGGATGAGAAACCCAACCTTCAAGACACAATCAACCCGTAAGACAAATTCTGATTCACTGCGAATTTTCCCCGAACGTTATCCTTCGAAATCTTCTAATCAATCTCCAATTGAACCCATACTCAATCTTCAATTTGATAGAAATAAGAAGGAAGATGATGATTGCTCTTGAATGATCCTGGATACAAAACTCTCAAACAATCTTGACCAAAGAACTCTTCAATATTGGTTTCTCACACTTACAACAATAACACTTAAAGCTATTTATAATGGAAGTAGAATTGTGTTCTTGTATCGATACATTCACGCGTATGTATTGATACATACACCAGAAAAACAGAAATTGACTGATATGTTTTGAAACACAAAGGTGTGTTTCGAAACACAAGGCTCTCTCTGGTTTCGAAACATACAAGTGTGTTTCGAAACACAGAGGCTCCTCTGACTCCAATGAGAGCAATTTGTATCGATACAAAGGTGCTATGTATCGATACAAATGCGTGATAATCAGCCTGAACAAGTTTCAGGACATTTGTATCGATACAGATATATATGTATCGATACAAAACCCCTAAAAATTGATTTTTCAAAGTTTCAAAATATTGTTTTGCTGTTAAGTCAATTTTAATTGTTACCTAAACATATTATACTCTATTTCCATGTGTTTTGACAATTATTAAAATTCGGAGGGGAACTGGTGCATTAACAGATACATAATTCCTTGTATCGATACAAATGTCCTGAAACTTGTTCAGGCTGATTATCACGCATTTGTATCGATACATAGCAGGTTTGTATCGATACAAATTGCTCTCATTGGAGTCAGAGGAGCCTGTGTGTTTCGAAACACACTTGTATGTTTCGAAACAAAGTGTGTTTCGAAACACATGTAGACTCTTTTGAAACCAGAGAGAGCCTTGTGTTTCGAAACAAATCAGTTAGACTCTGTTTTTCTGGTGTATGTATCGATACATACGCGTGGTTATATCAATACAAAACCACTTCACTTCAATTTTTCCAACGCTGTCAACTGCTTGTATCAATACACATTGATGCATGTATCGATACAATTCTGTCAAATTGTGCCTAAATTTACTCAATTCTATTTTGTCTATAAATAGCTATATGTGTAAATTTTGTAACAATGAGAAACTAGTGGAAAACATTCTTTTGATCAAGATTGGTTAGAATTTTGGATCAAAGAGCATTTTAAAGCAAGATCATCATCTTCTTTCAAGTGTTCATCAAATTGAGATTGAGATTGAGAATGGGATCAATCAACGTTTCTTGAAGATTATGTAAGATAACGTTTGGTGTGTGGGTTCGTGGTGAATCAAAACCACAATCGAGTTGGTTTGCTTTCGAAGGAGTTTCTCATCCGGATTCAAGAAGGTAGCTTGCTTGAATGATCAACGGAACCTGACGACGGAATCAGCTGGACGATCAGCGCAGAGTTCTTCGTGGAAGATAGGTGCGTGGGTTTGATCGTTGGAATCAGAGGTTGAAGTCTTGGTTCGTTGACGTTTGCACGAATTGCGATTGGAGCTACGGTCAAGATTGTATATCGAGTGGTATTGTATTAGTCGCGAATTTGTGCATTGTGTAAAAGATTTTCAAATATAGTGAAAGTCTAATCTTATCCTTTTGATAAGGTGGGGGGAGATGTACCGGCCGACCGCGAGGACTCTTTAGTTTTTGCTTTATTTGTTTAATTGTGAAATTGATTTTCCGACGCACTCCAAGTGTTTGTGGAAAATCAATTTTCTTCAACATTGTTGTGATTAATTGTGAAACTTGTTAAATTGTGTGTTGATCAAATTGTTTGTGAAATTTGAATAAAATTGCTTGATTACGAATATTTGATTTGTGCAATTCGAATTGTCATTGTCGCAACATATAAGGCTATACGATTTCTCCTTTAGTCAAGGTACAAAAAGCTACCGATCTAGGTAGCTTCCGCTCACTTGATTGAAATACGTTATTTCGTGTGTTGTATTTCGAAACACTTTTGTTTGCCACTTTGAAGCGTAGCCGGTGTAGTCTTACAATACTTTCCCCTCCCTTGGAAATGAAAGATCAATTGTAGTGGGGTATGTCTCAAAAAACCCGCAACAGAAAAATGGCGAATTCACAGGGGAAACTCTCCTTAAGAGGGTTGACCCTAACTTATTTGCTTCTATGTGCTTTACTTGTTTATATGCTTTATATATATATATCTTGTGTGGTTCTTGAGTGGTAAGACAAGCACAATACCCTTGCTTGAGTGAACATATAAGATAGGAAACATGGTGCAACCATAGTGACATGTTTGGAGTTATTTCATTTCATGATGCACATGTGGTACAATTATGCTCGAGTGGAGGGTTTACGAGAATGGATTGTTCGTCGATATGAGTCATTTATATTGGCAATGCTATTTTCGGAAATCCCGAGAAGCTTGAGGACCTTTTAGTTACATTTATCCCATCTTGGCCTTTTTAGGATGTAGTGCGATGGCTAGAGTATGACAGAATTTCTTTTCCTGACTTTGGTTTCTTCCGCGATACTACGCTCGGACGAGTCTCTCTTTTTGGATATCATTGAGTCATGAGTTATTTGTGATGAAAAGGGTATTCGAGAATTAGGTTGAAAACTCCGAGAACTTGTGTAGCACCCTGATCAACGATTTGTGTATCGAAAATATTTATCAACTGCAAGTGCACAGTTTCGTCGTTAAGTTTTAAAAGATATCGAACCACAGAGACCAATAGTTGACCTACCGTAATTCTGTCGTTACGTTGTAAATCTAAGGCGGATGATTTATGGTTTAGAATTGTTTTAGAATTTAAAAGAAATTAAAAAGTAGAATTAAATTAATTAAAGCGGGATATCGGTATGTAATTAATTAACCATCGGGAATTTAATAAATTAGTAGCGCGCGAAAAAGGATTTATTTTTCAGAAGGACTTTCTCAATTTAAAGGTTTAAACCTCACACTCTCGTTTTATTGATAAAAACCATACTAACTAGACTAGGAGTTTTACTGTCACTTTTCTACCACCTTAGTTTCGAAAGTATATTTTGAAAATCAATAAGTCCTAATTAATTCTAACGTGGCTCTCGCTCGTTCAAAAATTAATATCAAGTTTCTACTATCTAGTTAAAACCTCAAACTCTCGCTCTATTGATTTTAATCTTAATTGCTTTATTTTACTTTCGTTCAAAAGCATAGGAGTTTTAAAATTAGAAACCCGAATCAGAAAAATAGTTTAATATGTGCGCGCGCTACATCATCATTACTATCCATAAATTACATACCGATATCTAGGAATTTAGCTAGACATGATAAAAGAAATAAACAAATAAAAACAAAAATTTAAATAAGACATAATAAATAAATAATTAAATAAACGCATTAAAAACCTGGAAATAAAATTCTGAATAAACTTGAACTAAACTTGCTGGAAATAACCGGTACAGAATTCTTGACAGGAATGCGAAAACGGAATTAAAATCGGACTCCCGAAGTGGAAGTACCGATACAGTTAACGAAAAGGAAAATACAAACTGACTGAAATAAAGGAAAGAAAAGGCGTAAAAAATTCTGAATTTGAGTCTTCTATTTATAGGGGATTTTGTGCTCGTACGATCCACCAAAATAGGAAGAGATATGCATCCTTTTGATCTCATCTGTAACATCCCATTTTTTTTTAATTGATTACTTTTAATACCTTGATTTGTTATCCATTTTAATTTCCTAATTATTTTATTTAGAGGCCCTTGAAAAATAAAATAAAAAGTTAGACATAGTGATTAACAACGGGGAGTGACCAATTGATATGTCTGCTAGTGTGTTAGATCATGAATTGTTAATTAACTAAATAAATTTCATAACTAAATATTATAGTTGGGTGCTTATGAATTAAGACATACTCTTTGAATTTGTTGACCACGTACCACATAAATTTTGGATCAAGTCACAATGATAGTGGATTGTCATTGTTTTGACAAGGAAACTAATAATCATTTGAATTTCTATTAATTGGGCAATAACCAGAATTGTTGACCAACTTTAATACACATAAACTCTATTTATCATGATTCATTGACCATTCATTGATAATTAGTCCTTTCCTTTGGGTTAGAATTCACACCAGATTTTAGTGAAAACAAATCACAAAATTTAAATGGATTTAATTGAGTAAATCAATTCTCAAAACTAATACCAAATCTTGTTCAGTAAATTTTGGCCTATTTTCAAATCCACTCAATCCCTCTTTTCGTACCACATACACACCCTTCATCATATTTTGTGTCTTCCAACTCATTTCAATTACTAGAACCCAAATCATTTCAAAATCATTCCAATTTATCCTCTCAATTTATTGTCACCGTACCTATTACTTCTAGCCCATGGTTCTATAGTATTTAATGGGTACATGTATTGCTACTCAAGCATCTCACACCTCCACATCCTTCATGCCCAGTAAAGACCTTCTATAGTGCTATTCCAATATTTAGTATCAAGTTCTCCTTCCCTTAAGTCTTCGTGTACTAAGTGGAGGTAACCAATATATTCCTCTTGTTCTTTCCGTGATATTCGTTTCTTTCACTGTCCCTAATACGAGTTTTTTTGTCTCTTTAAAGTTTAAACTACCCTTCGTAAAAACAACGCGTGGAGTTTTAAGGATTTTTGCGTTAGAGTAGGAAAGCGTATCAGGTAAGGGCAGTTTCCTCCATACAAGTTATTATGCATAAATTTAGTAGTGTTTAATATTTGTATGATGATGGCCATGTTTGTTTTGATTCCTATGCGTTGTGGTTATATGTTATATGATTACCTTTGGATTATTGTGATGGTGTTGTGTTTGGACATGGCATGAACATATGCATTTAGACTGTGTGGTGTACTCCAGCTGTGTGCGTACTGGATGTACTTGGACTGTGTGGTGTGCTCCAGCTGTGTGCGAAATGGAGTACTTGGCCTGTGTGGTGTTTCCCATTGGTATGGGTGATTATATCCGGATCATTTAGAATATAAGAGCATGCATATAATTTTGTGTTTATGTGTGGTTTTAATTATACTCTATTTTATGCTTCTATATTTTATGTTTGATATTCTTGATATGGGCAATGGGAAAGATTACTGACCCTTACCACCAACAGGTACAAAGCTTGAAGATGATTGATTTTGATGTGTTACGTTGGCCTTTACGCGTCGCGGAGAAATAAACGGGTTTTTCACTATTTGAATAATTTTTGTATTGAATAAATAACCATGATGTTTTAACTCTGATTATTTTGACGTTGTACTTAGAAATACGGAGGCGGGTTATCCTTCGTTAGGACTGCGTTAAATTTAATTGCTTTCTATGACTATTTATTTGATACTACGTTTTTCACAAATTATTTCACTCAAATAGGATTACTTATTAAAAGGTACTAGTAGCGAGATTTTAGACAAGCCTCATTTTATGATTCTGGTAAATGTTTCTAACTCAAACTAGTATACTTCATAGTAAATTAACTAATTGAAATCTGGAACTAAACTACTCATACGACAATTTTTGGACTAGTAATTCCAAGGATTTTGTGAATTATACACATTACATATTTGGATGTCTTGTCTGTGGCTTTAGTTCCACTACCTTGAAATCATACATTTATCTCTTGATTTTTGTGAGGAACAAAATACAAATAATTTAACGTGACCACTTCTATTTTCTTTTTACTTATTTATTTACTTATTTAATTATTTATTAAATTTCACTATTTATTATTTTTTTTAAAAAAGAAATAAAAAGAAGATAATATTTTTTTTTGGTAAAAATTTTAGGTCGTTATAATATGGTATCAGAGCATTAATCCTCGGACAAATATTTTTGGGTGGGACGCTTTAATCGTATGGCGCATGAATTGTTGCTCTTGATTTACTTACCCAATCTATTTTAGTTGCTGAATTGTGAGATATTGTGTAGGTATTTTTTGATTATATGTTTCATTTGATTTATTGGTGTGGCACTTCTTTTGGCGGTGGCTGTAGTCCCCACTATGACGTTTAACTCTTATTGGATCTTTTGGAATTGGTTGGAAGATAGGAAATGTCTTTGGACTTATGTGATTTCAATTGATGGTTTTCATGATTGTAGGTTTATTGTTCAATTATTTTAAAGATAATAGATATGTAAAATAACTCGCTGGTAAATTGAATTAGACACTCTTTTAAATACTCTAGTTTATGTACCTTATCATATTAAGAGGTGTAGTGAGGTGAAACTTTATCGTTGGAGGAATCCTGGTTAATTTAACCTCGGGATCAAAACTGAGAAATAGAACTCAACAAGTTCCCTGACTCTTTAATCCGTAGGAAATCAAGATGGCTCGTGGAAATGCTGCCCGAAATGCTCCTCAAGAAGGCAATGAGATGGCACAAGCTATTCAAGCAATGAATGCAATGGCAGCTGCCATTGCACAACAAGCTGCAGATTCTGCTCAACGGGAGGCGTTGCGGGACCAACGACAGGAAGCTGCTGCAGTGACAACACAATTAGCTGAATTTCGGAGACAAAACCCACCGAGATTCAAGGGAGAGCATGACCCCGACAAGGCTGATTTGTGGTAAGAGGAAATTGAAAAGATCTTTGGACTTCTTCATTGTCCAGGGAACAGAAAGGTTGAGTAGGCAACTTTCATGCTGTTTGGAGAAGCTGAGCATTGGTGGAATGGAGCGAAGCGAATCATGGAGGCCAACAACGAAGAGGTGTCTTGGGAGGCATTTCGACAGAAATTTCTAAACAAGTACTTTCCACCGAGTGCTAGGGCTGAAAAGGAGGCTCAATTCCTCAAACTGTACCAAGGGAACTTAACTGTGTCAGAATATGCAGACAAATTTGAATCACTGTCTAAGTACTTCCGCTATTTTCGCGATAATGTGGATGAAGAATACCAATGTGAACGCTTTGAGCATGGCCTCCGATATGAGATCAAGGAGTCTGTGGCGCCCTTAGAGATCCGTCAATTCCAAGAGCTTGTCGAGAAATGTAAGAAAGTTGAGCGATTAAAGCAGGGGAGATTTAACAAGGGAAATACTGGTGGACCGACCCGTACTCAGGTAACCAGAAAACCTGTAATGTGTAGAATTTTACGGCAAAAAAAAAAAATATAAATAAATTACTGACCTTGTTTCATACAGGGACAACAGGATCGTAATGGCAAGGGCGGGCAACACAAGCCATATGCTCGACCCACAGGAAACAAAAGGGACCTACCTCAGTCTCAGAATGGAGGTGGTCAGAGGGCCAACAACCAGGGACAGGCACAACCCATTCGCTGTTTCCGTTGCAACCAGGAAGGACATAAGGCCCATGAATGCTAAGTCGAAGAGAGAACCTGCTACAATTGTCGGAAACCTGGCCACCTTGGTAATAAGTGTCCCGAGCGAAATCAGAACCACAAAAGTATCACTAACAACTCCACGGGTGCACGCCCCACTACAAAGGGACGCGTCTATCACATTGATGGCGAGGAAGCTCCATCCTCTTCAAAGCTTATTGAGGGTGAGTGCCTTATTAATGGAAAGACTCTTACTGTTATTTATGATTTAGGAGCCACTCACTCATTCATATCTATGGATTTTGTGCATTCTCTCAAATTGATGTTTGCTGTGTTGAACAAGATAGCTGCTTCCAACTGGACACCAACCACTCATTCCAATTCTATTGCTACTGGGTTGGCCAAGTTTATCTATGCAGTTGGTACTAGGACTGCTTTTGACTATGGTTCTTATATTTTCTATCAAGTTCTATAACATGCCAAGTCTTATGCTATCAATTTTCCTATTGCCTTTCCCACTCTACTGTGTGGTATTATTCTCCAGCAACATCCAGACATTTTGGTTGGGACTGATGAGCCCTGCAAAAGGCCAAGTCCTTTTTCTATCAAGTTATTGTCTGTGACAGATGCTGCTGAAGACGTTGGTACTTCTGTCAGATCATCTGGTGTGCTCAGCAGGAAACAAATGATTGCTGATCTTATTGAGACCAGTATGGCTCTTGGGGCCAGAAAATTGAAGATTGACAAGGTCATTGCAGCCTTGAAGGCTGAAGAGGAAGCTGACGCTGATGGTGTGGATCATGCGGAAGTTCAGGAAGAGGAAGGAGGAAAAGAAGATGCTTCTGCTGCTGGTGACACTAAGGAGATGTCAGATAATTCTGATGAGTCTACCTCTGTTTGACTCTGATGTTTGTTTCTCTGATTTTCTTTTTAATGTTTTGTGATATCCTGGATTTCTAATGCACCTATGTGTGCTTATGGTCTGTAATATGCACTATGTGATACTACCCTATATTCTATTTTCTGCATTTTCTATGCATGACTTATGTTTGCCAGAATTTATGGCTAAAAAGGGGGAGTAGTATGTTCGTTGTACGTATGATCGTGATCGTGATCGTGATCGTGTTCGCTCGCTCTGATACCATAGTATGATCGTGATCGTGTTCGTTCGTTTGTTGAAGCTCTTATACGTGTCTCACGTAGCTCTGAGCATTTTTTTGTTGAAGATGTTACGATAGATGCTCTAACATCTGTCCTATGAAGGTGTGTGTGCGTACCTTGAGGGGGAGTGACTATCTTTATGATATGTGCGCTTGTTTGTACGCATGTTTTGAGGGGGAGTTTATCTAACTCTGCTTGTGGAAATTTACTTTTTCCAAAGGCATTTATCTCTCTCTATGAACTCACTATGTGAGAGGTTGTTTTCTTTGAGGCTGGACGTATTCTCTACTAATGATCGCCTCTGATTCTACGTGTAAGTGATCCTTAACCATAGAGCCGTGCTGAAAGTGTTTTCATTATCTACTATGATTCTTATGCCTATGGTGGTTGAAGGAAGTTTGGTTTTATCTCTCCAAAGAA
This sequence comes from Trifolium dubium, assembly GCA_951804385.1. Classification (NCBI taxonomy): domain Eukaryota; kingdom Viridiplantae; phylum Streptophyta; class Magnoliopsida; order Fabales; family Fabaceae; genus Trifolium; species Trifolium dubium. The sequence continues at coordinate 20,513,345 of OX638067.1, forward strand.
CTGGCTTTAAATGTTTTAGCCAAAATTTTGCCAAAGGGGGAGATTGTTGGGTTTTGAAGATTGGCTACAATTGTGTCAAAAACATATATTAGCCAGATGTGTGGTCAGATGCCTATAATCACTTATGATGGGTCAGATGTTGTAGCATATGGAACAGCATTCCGTGATCTGCCAGCTCGCGCCAGCTCGCGCGTTTATATTTTTATGCAATCTTTCTTAAGATTCACTTTGGTTTTTCTTTTAACCATTACTTGGTGATTAAGTCACGTGTGCTGAAGAAGTCTAAGGCGGTCAAGCCTAAATATATTTTACAAAGTGATATTGATTTATTTTTCAAGAAGATCTCTTGTTCTAGAAGATTCAAGACTTGGACCTTACAACGTCCAAAGGTGTGTGAAGCCCAAACCCTGCAGTATAAATATTTGTAATGACAGACCCTAGAATCCAAGCTAAACCGTGTGTGTTCTAAAGCGTGTGTTTTAAGGTTTAGTCTTCTTTTTGTTTTTATTATTTGTTTGTGAGTCTTTGCTTGTATCATCGCTGGTCAAGCTAACGACGTGTTTAGTTGAGTTGTAAATGTGCTTCTCCAAAGCCTGTAGGTACGGAGTTAGTATTCAGTCGGAAGAGTGTGTCTCTTGTCCAAAGAAAACATATCAAAAGAGAAAAGAATAAAAACAATGCTGTCTTTGTTGTTTTAGGTTAGGAGGTGAGACGGGGTCTCATATCTAGGAGTTCCTACGTAGAGTTGTCACATGAAGTAGGGTCTAGGTGGAAGACAAGTAGTGAGGCTACGTTGGTCCTTACACTAGAACTATTATAGTGAATTCACTCCTGGATTGGTATCCCACAGACTAGGGCAAGTTGCGCCGAACTGGGTTAACAAACCTACTGTGTTCTTTACTTTTCCGCTGCTTTTAATTACGTTTTATTTGTGGTGTTGTCCTGAGCTAGACACGCGCTCGGACAGTTGTGGTTATTTTGTTCACAGCGTTTGTCTGTCTAGGAGCCAGAATTTCACGTTGTAAATCTAAGGCGGATGATTTATGGTTTAGAATTGTTTTAGAATTTAAAAGAAATTAAAAAGAAAAATTAAATTAATTAAAGCGGGATATCGGTATGTAATTAATTAACCATCGGGAATTTAATAAATTAGTAGCGCGCGAAGGTTTTCACCCATAAATTGGCAACTGCCACTTGTTGGTTTTCTTTCAAGTTTGTCTCCAGCATAATCAGCATCACAGAATCCATTTAACTCATATTTATTGGATTTCTTATAAAGCAATCCATAGTTACAAGTTGCTTTCAGATATCTAAAGATTCTCTTCACAGCAGTGAGATGAGATTCTCTAGGATCTGGTTGAAATCTTGCACATAAACATACAGAGAATAGAATAGAGAACCAATCATACCTCTGTAAGCTTTCTGATCAACTTTGCCTTCAGATTCATTCAGCTCCATGCTTGTGGTTGGATACATAGGAGTGTTCATAGGCTTGCAATCTTCTAAGTTAAATTTCTTCAGAAGCTCTCTGGTATATTTGGTTTGATGAATGTAGGTTCCTTCCTTTGTTTGATTGATTTGAATACCAAGGAAGTATTTCATTTCTCCCATCATACTCATTTCAAATTCTTTCTCCATTAGCTTTGAAAAATTCTTGCATAAAGAAGCATTTGTTGAACCAAACACAATATCATCAACATATATTTGAACAATTAGGATGTCTTTCTTCAAAGTCTTTCTGAATAGTGTGCAGTTAACTTGCCCTTTCTCAAAGCCATTACTAACTAAGAAGTTACTTAGTCTCTCATACCAAGCTCTAGGAGCTTGTTTAAGACCATAAAGAGACTTCTTTAGTTTGTAGACATGATCAGGCTTTTGAGAATCTTCAAATCCAGGAGGTTGCTTGACATAAACTTCTTCAGTAATAAACCCTTTGAGAAATGCACTTTAAACATCCATTTGATATAGTGTGATACCATGATTAACTGCATAGGATAGGAATAATTTGATTGCATCCAATCTTGCAACTGGAGCAAATGTTTCTTTGTAGTCAATTCCTTCTTGTTGACTATATCCTTGTGCAACTAATCTTGCTTTGTTTCTTGTAACTTCTCCTTGTTCATTCAGCTTGTTTCTGAAAACCCACTTTGTTCCAATAATGTTTTTATTCTTTGGTCTTGGAACCAAATTCCAAACATCATTCCTTTCAAACTGATATAGCTCATCTTTCATAGCTAGGATCCAAGCTTCATCTTTTAAAGCTTCATCAACATTCTTAGGTTCAGTGATAGATACTAAACACACCATTGAATCGTCATTTTAAAAGCTTGATCTAGTTCTTCTAGGACTATCTTTGTTGCCCAGAATTAACTCTTGTGGATGAGATGACTTGTATTTGAAAGAATTCTTTTTGATTACTTCTTCTTTCTCAACATCTGATTCACTGTCATCTTGAGTAGTTGGAACATCTTCAGAAACATCTTTGTCACGTTTATCAGAAGCTGATTCAGGTTCTGAATTATTGTGACCTTCTGAACTTTCTTCTTCTGATACCTACTTATCTGCAATTACTTCAATGTTCTCTGATGTTTCATCATCACGCTCTTTATCATCAAATTTTACATGCATAGACTCTTCAACTGTATTAGTTTCAGAGTTATACACTCTGTATGACTTTGAATGCTCAGAGTAACCAATAAAGATACCCTTGGATGCTTTAGAGTCAAATTTCTTTAAATGGATTTTTGTATTCAAGATATAACAAGTACATCCAAATTGATGAAAATAAGAAATATCAGGTTTTCTTCCTTTGAACAATTCATATGCTGTTACTTTCATCATAGGTCTGATATAGATCCTATTTTGAATATAACAAGCTATGTTTACTGCTTTTGCCCAAAAATACTTAGCCAAAATATTTTCATGCATCATGGTTCTGACCATCTCTTGTAAAGATCTGTTCTTTCTTTCTACAACTCCATTTTGTTGTGGAGTTCTAGGAGAAGAGAGCTCATGGAGAATTCCTTTATTTTCACAAAATATTTCAAAAGGTTCATTTTCAAATTCACCACCATGATCACTTCTAACTTTAACAATTTTCAAATCTTTTTCAACTTGTATTTGAGTGCAGAAGGTACTAAACACATAATATGTATCATCCTTGGATCTAAGGAATTTAACCCAAGTCCATCTACTATAATCATCAACAATGACAAGTCCATACTTCTTACCACTTATTGAAGCAGTGCTAACTGGTCCAAACAAGTCAATATGAAGTAGTTCCAAAGGTCTAGAAGTAGAAACAATGTTTTTATCTTTAAAAGAGCTTTTGAAAAGCTTCCCCTTTTGACAATAACCACAAACTGAATCTGAGTGATATTTTAAATTTGGTAGGCCTCTCACAAGATTTTGTGTACTAAGCTTAGAGATTAATCTCCAGTTAGCATGACCCAATCTCTTGTGCCAGACCCATTTTTCTTCACTCAAAGTCAATAAACAAACAACATCTTGTTCTTTTAGTTCAAAAAGGTTGATTTTATAAAGATTGCCTTTCCTCTTTCCTTTGAAAACAATAGACTTATCAGAGTCTTTGTTTATAGTACATGTGTTCTTATTAAACACCACTTCATAACCACTGCCACATAATTGACTTATGTTAGACTACAAGGCTACGCTCAAATGTGGCGAACTAAAACGTTTCAAACAACAACTACGGTTTTTCGTAAAATAATCGAGTAGGCACGGAAGCTACCTAGATCGGTAGTCTATTGCACCTCGATCAAAGGAAAGGTAGTAAAAGCCGATATGGAATGAAGACAATACAACGAATAAAATCCAAATTAACAAGTCAATCAATTTTCAAATAACACTTATCTATTTAAAATTGAATCACACACAATTCGCGGAATTGTAAATTCGAATAGCAAACAAAGCGAGCACACAATAATTTTGTCGAACACGTGGAGTGTGTGACAAAATTATCTATGCTAGTGAATAACAAAATGGAATGTAAAGAGATAAGGGAAAGAGAGATCCGCAAGGGAGTGATCAGGGAGTTCCCAGCTTTCGCGTCGTCCTTGCAGTGGGCCGGTACGTCTCCCCCCAACTTATCAAACGGATAAGTTGAGACTTTACTTCGGAAAAATCTCTTTCAATGAACAAATTACAAACGACTCAAATATACAAGATACAGACTCGATTACACAGTCTTCACCATCTTCAACATAAACCCGTCTTTGTAATTGCGCAAACCGAATTCGATCTTGTCTTCAATTATCATTCCCAACGATCAATCCTTCACGCTATCTTCAACCAAGAACCCGTGATGATCGTCCGAATAATTCTCTCGCCAAATCGAATTGTAACATTCAAGCAACACTTGAATCCGGATGAGAAACCCAACCTTCAAGACCCAATCAACCCGGTAGACAAATTCTGATTCACCGCGAATTTTCCCCGAACGTTATCCTTCGAAATCTTCTAACAATCTCCAATTGAACCCATACTCAATCTTCAATTTGATAGAAATAAGAAGGAAGATGATGATTGATCTTGAATAATCCTTGATGCAAAACTCTCAAACAATCTTGACCAAAGAACTCTTCAATATTGGTTTCTCACCCTTACAACAATAACACATAAAGCTATTTATAATGGAAGTAGAATTGAGCAAATTTAGGCACAATCTAATAGACTTGTATCGATACATGCATCAGTGTGTATCGATACAATCAGTTGACAGCAGGAAGGTTTGTGTTCTTGTATCGATAGATCCACGTGTATGTATCGATACATACACCAGAAAAAATGAAATTGACTGACATGTTTCGAAACACAAAGGTGTGTTTCGAAACAGAAGGCTCTCTCTGGTTTCAGGAGAGTCTGCATGTGTTTCGAAACATACAAGTGTGTTTCGAAACACAGAGGCTCTTCTGACTCCAATGAGAGCAATTTGTATCGATACAAAGGTGCTATGTATCGATACAAATGCGTGATAATCAGCCTGAACAAGTTTCAGGACATTTGTATCGATACAGGTATATATGTATCGATACAAAACACCTAAAAATTGATTTTTCAAAGTTTCAAAATAATGTTTTGCTGTCAAGTCAATTTCAATTGTTACCTAAACATATTCTACTCTATTTCCATGTGTTTTGACAATTATCAAAACTCGGAGGGGAACTGGTGCATTAACATTCTCCCCCTTTTTAATAATTGTCAAAATTATTGCATAAGCTAACTAAGCCTACTTAAGATGCAATTTACAAATAGCTTTAAGATACAGACGCAAACAACAACAAGGCTAACCACTTGCGAAGCTCCCCCTTAGTTAATGCCATCTTGCATATATGTTGAATAACCGGATCCGAAGATTCAAAGCTTTATCCATAGCTTATGCTTGCCAATCTTTTCTCCCCCTTTGACATTATCAAAAAGAAGAAAACAATACTCATGAGAAGTATCGAAATTCGAAGTAAAGACCATATAGGTCACATAATGCACTTACATTTGTCGAAATGCACTATATGATAAAAATAACCTGATCAAATAATTAAGCAAAATATGCACGAATATAGTCCAATGACAAAACAAAGCATCATGATAAACATGGCATGTAGAACAACAAGCCAAACCAAACCACATGATTAGCAAACATCGGCATTATAATCAATTCAAAACATATTCTACGGACGAATAAAATAAACATGTAACCATGCATAAACCATTATACATAAAAAGATTCATACAACCAAGTTTAGACGTTTAAGACATAGAGTTATAACAAACAAAAAAATGTTTGAAAAAAAAATCCTTATGACTCTAAGCAATCATGTATGTATGAAACACATATATGCATCAAGGTACAAGATCATGAAAGTGACAAGAACTTTGTTAAAGCAAAAATTCACAATTCAATCAATGTACCAAGACAAAGCATTTATATCCATTATGCATAATAAGTCAAAAACATGATACACAAGGATATACAAACAAGAATGAACTTAATATGACTTTTGGCTTGATCTTTGTCAAATCCCCATTTTTATATATGAGTCTCAACAACTTATCAATATCATTGAGCAAAATTTTTGGAAATGGAGGATTGGACAACTATCATTCCAAATTTCATATTGAGTTGAAATTATATGTATATGAACAAAGAACCACACAAACATATAAATGCAAAGTAAATGATAGGAATAAAGTTTGAGATAAGAATCTTCCCTTAAGTGTCAAGTATAGGAAGTGATCAAGTTCCACTACTTTCATGAATATTGAGTTAAATCTTTTCTCATCCATTTACACCTTTTAAGTCTTGAACGCCAACTCTTTTCAATGGTTCAAGACCTTTTTCTAAAACTTTAAACATTGCAAATAGGTCCCCAACTCTCATTGGGTCCTAGGTGGTTAGTAACAAAACCATTGATGGATTTAGGAATCCATTGCATTTTGCCTTTTGGTACAAATTTTTTTCGAGCTTGGCACTTTGCAATGGTATGACCCTTATCACAACAATAGTAACACACAACATTGGAATGATCCTTGTGACACAAAAATTTTCTTTTGGGATTCATCTTCTTTTTAACAAATTTGTCATTTTTAGAGGGCCTATTTCTAGGCTTGTTAAAAATCTTTGGCACATCCACAAAATGAATTTTTGGTACAAGGGCTTCGTCTAATTTGGCTTGAAGGGTTTTAACTTCTCCTTGCCAAACACTACAAGCATTACATTCATTCCATCATGACATATGAGACTTGTATAATTTGTCTTGAAGGTTTTTCACTTCTCATTTCAAATTACAACAAGAATCACATTCATTCTTTGATGACTTATTTTCAAAATCGTCTTTTGAAGGAAACATGGTAAGTTTTAATGCCTCTAATTCTTCTTGTAATTTTTTAATTTGTGAATCTAAGTTAGAAATTACTTTCTTCCTTTTTGCCAATTTCTTAAAAGAACTAGTGGCTTCACCATATAGTTTTTCAAAAGCATTTTGAAGTTCATCATATGAGGGATTATCATTAGAGATAGAGCTAGAATCACTTACTTGACGTTTGTGATGTTTCTTGCCTTTGCTAGGTGAACCATTCATGAGTACCACATGAGCACGTTCATCATCCTCTTCACTTGAGCTATTGGACCTAGATCCATCTTCGGTTGAGCTATCCCAAGCAACATAAGCTCTCTTACTCTTGTGAATTTTCTCGGAGGATTTTCCCTTTCGTTTGTTATAAGATGGACATTCCGGTCTATAGTGTCCCGGTTTGTCACATTCATAACATAATCTTCTAGGCTTGCTCTTCTCCTTTTCTACATCATCCCTTGATTGCTTCCGTGACTTGGGATCATTTTTCTTCGAGAATTTTATACCATGTTGATCGACGATTTGTGTATCAATAAATATTTTATAACTGCAAGTGCACAGTTTCGTCGTTGAGTTTTAAAAGATATCGAACCACAGAGACCAATAGTTGACCTACCGTAATTCTGTCGTTACGTTGTAAATCTAAGGCTGATGATTTAGGGTTTAGAATTGTTTTGAATTAAGAAGAAGAATTTAAATTAAAGATTTAAATTAATTATAAAGCGGATATCGGTATGTAACTAATTAACCTTCGGGGATTAAATAAATTAATAGCGCGCAAAAAAGATTTATTTTTCAGAAGAACTTTCTCAATTTAAAGGTTTAAACCTCACACTCTCGTTTTGTTAATAAAAACCATACTTTCTAAGCTAAGAGTTTTACTGTCACTTTTCTACCACCTTAACTTCAAAAGTATATTTTGAAAATCAATTAGTTCTAATTAATCCTAACGTGGCTCTCGCTCGTTCAAAGATTAATATCAAATTCCTACTATCTAGTTAAAACCTCAAACTCTCCCTCTATTGATTTTAACCTTAGTTGCTTTATTTTACTCTCGTTCAAAAGCTTTGAATTAAATTAGGAATTTGAATCAGAAAAATAGTATGTGTGTGCGCGCGCTACATCATCATTAAGTCCCCTTCAGAGAATTAAATTACATACCGATATCTAGGAATTTAGCTAGACATGATAAAGGAAATAAACAAACAAAAACAGTAAATTAAATAAGACATAATAAATAAATAAATAATTAAATAAGCGCATAAAAACCTGGCAATAAAATCTGCTGAAAACTTGAATTAAAGTTGTTGGAATTAATTGGAATAATATTCTTGACAGGAAAGTGAAAACGGAATTGAAATCGGATTTCCGGTGTGGAAATACCGTTACAGTTTACAAAGCAGGAAATATAAACTGACTGAAAAGTAAAGAAAATAAGGCGTAGAAAATTCTGAATTTGAGTCTTCTATTTATAGGGGATTTTTTGTCTCGTACGATCCACAAAAGTAGGGAGGATAGGCTTCACTTTGATCTCATCCAATTGCCATCCGATTAGGAACAAAAAACGGATCAGACGGTGTACTTGCTCCCCACGTCGCGCAAAAAGCTGTTTTGCTCGTTTTGGGCTTGGTGGCGCCCGCCACCAATTCTGTGGCGCCCGCCACAAGATTCTGGGGGCATTTGCCCCTTTCTGCTGGGCTCCTTTGGTGGGCTGCGCGAATTTGTGCTTTGCACCCCCCTTTTTGCTGCGTTTTTGGCCCTTTTTGCTCAATTCTCTTCTCCGACCTATTTTATTTGACATTACTGAAAAGAAAACAAATACCGACATAAAAAGACAAATGAAATAAAAACATATGAAAATGCAACTAAAGTTCACATAAACTAAGCTAAAAATACGATATGATTTTGTGTCATCAAATTCCCGCACACTTGAACCATTGCTTGTTCTCAAGCATAAAAGAATAGTGAATTGCATAGCGCAAGTAATAACATATGACACGATCATCCTACTCATATGTGGTTGCCGGCTAAGCCATGAAAATCAGATAACAGTGCAAATAACAAGAACACCCTAATGACACACTAGACTCCCATTATATGAAAACAAACCTGAAGCATTTCCTTTTGACTCTATCTCTCACCTAAGTTTCATTCACCATTTTCATTCTAGCGCAATCACATTCAGCCCGTTATCTCGTACACGCCCATGGTAGGAAACCTGTTAGTGATTATGATCATCATATAGCGAGGGGTGCTGATAACATAAGTTTGGTAACCCCTATTTGCTTTACCCACTTCGCAGTTGCGGGGGATCGGATCGTAACCCGCCCTACCAAGTTCAGAACCAGACACCTCTGAACCAACTACTAATGAGTTTCTATACTATGCTATTTTTTTCTTTCACATGCTTCAACATTTGTTGAATTTCATCAATTATTTCAAAGAATCAACCAATAGTATTCATAAACATTTGTATTCAAGATCATTCACTTATATTCGTCGGTTTCCCACTTAGTTTGTGCCTTGAGATGGTGCCGACTGCTAAATAAACTACCGAGGGTTCATTAAAACTCAAGTTTCAAAGCTTTGTCAAAATTAGTACTCAAATCAGTTTTACACACTTCGGGGAATCTAAGGTGTCAAAACGGTATTGATTTTATCTAACTGTTACCCAAATTTCACAAAATAGCCTAGATAGTGCAAACAACCTATATACTTTCAAACAATCAATATCAAGCATCAAAACTCAACACTTTGCTTTTCACAAGAAATTTTTTGGTATAGCTCAAGAAATGGGAAAATCAGACAATAACAAAAACAACACGCAAAAACTACTCAATTTAAGTGAACTATCCTAAGATTTTATTATGCATGCAACCTAAATGACTGAAAGGAAAGCGATAAAGCTTCCTCCCTCACACTTAAATCGAGCATTGTCCCCAATGCAACGACTAAAGGTGAGATTGGAAGTAGGACCTGAGTAGCCAAGCCTCCACAACCGTAAAGTCGTCGAGCGTGCTATCTCTTTATTACCTGCAAAATAAAATGGACTAAAAAGAAAACATTAGAATCAAAATCAGCCGGTTGCCTCCCACCAAGCGCTTTGTTTAACGTCGGTGAGCTCGACTTCAAAGAGGGTGAACTGAGTTTACGTTTTAGCGGACAGGGCGGATAGGTTAAAGTTTGCAAAAGTAGTGTCACTATCCTTAAGATTGTAATGTTTCAACCGCTGTCCATTAACTGTGAACTTGTCAACGGAGTCACTCATTATTTCAATCGCCCCATGAGGATATGTCCTAGAAATTGTAAAGGGGCCGGACCACTTGGAGCGAAGTTTTCCAGAAAAGAGTTTAAGTCTTGAATTAAAAAGAAGTACTAGCTCTCCTACTTTAAACTCTCTCCTAGATAGACGCTTGTCATGCCATTTTTTAGATCTTTCCTTATAGATTCTAGCATACTCATAAGCGTCTAACCTAAGTTCTTCTAACTCATGGATATCCAAGATCCTTTTCCTACCGGCGGTGGTGTAATTACAATTAAGGGCCTTAATAGCCCAATAAGCTTTGTGCTCTAATTCCACCGGTAGATGACATGATTTGCCATAAACAAGCTTGAAGGGAGTGGTCCCAATTGGGGTCTTATAGGCTGTCCTATATGCCCACAGCGCCTCATTCAGCTTTAAGGACCAATCCTTCCTAGAGGTTGCAACTGTTTTTTCTAGAATTTGCTTGATCTCCCTATTGGAGACTTCTACTTGCCCACTTGTTTGTGGATGATAGGGAGTTGCTACACGGTGTCGGACCCCATACTTAGATAGTAGCCTTTCAAATATCCTAGAGATAAAATGGGAGCCACCATCACTGATGACAAGTCTCGGCACACCGAACCTAGGGAAGATCTGGTTTTTAAACAGTCTAATCACTACTTGGGCGTCATTAGTTGGAGAGGCAATAGCCTCGATCCATTTGGACACGTAATCAACAACCAAAAGTATGTATTTGTTACCAAAAGAACATGGGAATGGTCCCATGAAGTCTATCCCCCATACATCAAACACTTCCACTTCAAGGATGCCTTGCTGAGGCATTTCATCGCGCCTAGAGATGCCACCAGCGCGCTGGCACTGATCACAACTCTGTATGGCAGCGTGAACATCCTTCTAAAGAGTGGGCCAATAAAGGCCGGCTTGCAAAATCTTAGCGCATGTTTTGGAAGTACTTGCATGTCCCCCATATGGCGCAGAATGGCAATGGGAAATAATGTTTTGCGCCTCATCCTCGGGGACACATCGACGGAAGACACCATCGGCACCTCTCTTGAAAAGTAGAGGGTCATCCCAATAGTAATGTCTCAAATCACTGAAGAAATTCTTCTTTTGTTGGTAGGTCAAATCAGGCGGAAGAACTCTTGCCGCTAGGTAGTTGACGAAGTCGGCATATCATGGCAGCGAGTCCCTCGTGCAGACAGAGTTGACAACTTCAATGTTGCCATCAATTAAGGGGCACTCGGAGGTGACTTTCTCCATAAGGGCTACAAGCCTCTCATACGGGAAATCGTCATTTATGGGCACCTTTTCAGGCACCATTCCCTCCATTCTTGATAAGTGGTCCGCAACTGTGTTTTCAATTCCTTTCTTATCCTGGATCTCGAAATCAAATTCTTGAAGGAGCAAGATCCATCTTAGGAGCCTTGGTTTGGCATCCTTTTTGTTCACAAGGTACCTAATTGCCGCATGGTCGGTGTAGACAATGATTTTGGCCCCCTATTAGGTAAGAACGAAATTTGTATATTGCGAACACAACAGCCAGGAATTCTTTTTCTGTGGTGGTGTAGTTCATTTGCGCGGGGTCTAAGGTTCTACTAGCATAGTAGATAGCATGAAGCTTCTTGTCTTTCCTTTGACCTAAGACTGCGCCTATTGCATAGTCACTAGCCTCACACATGATCTCAAATGGCAGACTCCAATTAGGTGGCTGCATGATGGGTGCGGAAATGAGAGCTGCCTTTAACTGTTTGAACGCTTTCAAGCATTCTTCATTAAATATGAACTCGGCATCTTTGATTAACAGCCCGGTTAAAGGCTTGGTGATCTTGGAGAAGTACTTAATGAATCGCCGATAGAAACCGGCGTGACCTAGAAAACTGCGGACTTCTCGTACAGACTTCGGGGGAGGTAGATTTTCTATCACTTGGATCTTAGCTTTGTCTACTTCAAACCCCTTGTTGGACACTATATGTCCAAGAACAATCCCTTGACGAACCATGAAATGGCACTTTTCCCAATTAAGTACAAGATTGACCTTTTCACATCTTTCAAGTACCTTTTCTAGGTTTGTCAAGCATCCTTCAAAACTTTGCCAACACACGAAGAAATCATCCATGAAGACTTCCATAATATCATTGATTTAATCAGCGAAAATTGCTTGCATACATCGTTGGAAAGTTGCAGGGGCATTGCACAATCCAAATGGCATTCGTCTATAGGCAAACGTGCTAAAAGGACAGGTGAAGGTTGTTTTCTCTTGGTCATCGGGATGAATAGGAATTTGGAAGAATCCCGAGTAACCATCTAAATAGCAGAAGTATGAATGTTTCGCCAAACGCTCAAGCATTTGATCAATGAAGGGCAAAGGGAAATGATCCTTGCGCGTGGCCGTGTTAAGCTTTCTATAATCAATGCACATTCTACTTCCGGTTACAACTCTTTGGGCAATGGACTCGCCTTTCTCGTTAGTAACCACAGTCACCCCTCCTTTTTTGGGTACGACATGTACGGGACTGACCCATTTACTATCGGAGATCGGGTATATGATTCCTGCTTCTAGAAGTTTTTCAACTTCCTTTTTAACTACTTCGGTGAGAATGAGGTTTATCCTTCTTTGTGGTTCTCGAGAGGTTTTGCAATCTTCCTCGAGCAAGATGCGGTGCATACAAAGAGAAGGACTTATCCCTTTTAGATCAGAAATGTGATATCCTAAAGCAGCTGGATACTTTCTTAGGACTGTCAGTAACTTGTCAGTTTCAGACTGTCCTAAATCTGCGCACACAATCACAGGGCGCTTAAGCTCTTGATCAAGGAATTCATACCTTAGGGTTTCAGGTAGAGGTTTGAGTTCTAAAGAGGATTGGTTGGGAGAAGGCGTCGGGCTCGGTGTAATCTCAAAGCATTCACCAAGCTCGTCATCCTAAACCTCGAGAGTTGGAGTTGGAGAAGATCTTAGGATTTCAGAGTATGTAGTTGGATCATTCTCCATCTCTTTTCTGCATTCGTCAATGACATCTAGCAGATAACAGGTATCATCTATGGCCGGTGCGTTATGAAATTGAGTCAAAATAAAATCAACTTTTTCATCTCCCACTTCAAAAGTGAGCTTTCCTTTCTTTACATCAATTATCGCACCAGCTGTAGCTGGGAATGACCTTCCTAAGATGATTGGTGTGTTAGACTCTTCCTTTATGTCCATGACTATGAAGTCAGTTGGGATGAAGAATTGACCTATACGCACGGGAACGTTTTCTAGAATACCCAAAGGCATCTTGACAGAACGATCCGCGAATTGAATAGACATCCTAGTTGGTCTCAACTCTCCTAACTTTAATCTCTCGCATATGGTCATGGGCATGAGACTTATGCTGGCACCTAAATCGCATAGGGCCCTATCTATGACAAACTTTCCAATGACACAGGGTATAGAGAAGCTTCCTGGGTCATTGAGTTTAGGTGGCATTTTGTTTTGGAGGATGGCGCTACACTCGACAGTGAGCATAACAGTTTCACAATCCTCGATCTTCTTTTAGTTGGTTAAGATCTCTTTAAGAAATTTAGCATATGCGGGCATTTGAGTGATAGCTTCAGTGAATGGGATAGTTATATTCAACTGCTTGAGAAGCTCCACGAATTTCTTAAATTGCCCCATGCTTTTGGTCTTTTCAAACTTTTGAGGGTAAGGAATGGGAGGTTTGTAAGGCGGCGGAGGCACATAAGGTTTCTCTTTTTCTTTGGGCTCCGCGTCACCTCCTTCTTTTTCTTTAAGTTCACTCTCTTTCTCGGCTGGTACATCAAGCCTTTGTTGCATGAGTGGCCTCTCAGTCCTAGGATCATTTGGTTCATCATACTGTGTTCCATTTCGCAGTGTCATAGCGTTCACATGAGCTTTGGGGTTAGGCTGAGGTTGGCCAGGAAATGTGCCTGCAGGGGCAGACGTAGATGCTTGTTGTTGAGCCACTTGTGCAACCTGAGTTTCTAGTATCTTATGATGGATGGTCAAAACATCTACTTTGTTGTTCAACTGCTCAAACATCTTGGTGAATTGCATATTTTGATTTTTAAGCCCTTCGTTTGTTTGCAGCTGAGATGCCATGAAAGTCTCAAACATGACATCAAAACTAGACTTTCCACGGTTATTTGGATTTGGCATGGGAGTCTTTTGAAAACCTGGCGGACTAGAGGGTGGTCCTAGTCTAGGTGCATACAATGCATTGTTGCTCTTGTATGAGAGATAGGGACTGCTCTTCCAAGCTGAGTTGTAGTTGTTGGAGTATGGGCCTCCTTGGGCGTAGTTTACTTGATCGGAGGGAATTCCGGTCAAGAGTTGGCATTCGGCTATGGCATGCCCAGGATCGCCACATATTTCACAACTGGAGACTGTCGCTGCTATAGTAGCAGCAGGAGCTTTGAGTAAGCTATCTATTTTCTGAGTGAGAGCATCAACCCTGGCGTTGACATGGTCAAGGCCACTTATCTCATGCATTCCTCCTCTTGATTGAGGTTTTTCTAAGGGGGTTCTCTCGCTTCCCCACTGGTAGTGATTCTGAGCCATACTCTCGGTGAGTTGGTAGGCTTCATTGTAGGGCTGGTCCATGAGTGCGCCGCCCGCGGCAGCGTCTATTGTCATCCTTGTATTGTACAGGAGACCATTGTAGAAGGTGTGAATGATCAACCACTCTTCTTAACCGTGATGGGGACATAACCTCAACATGTCCTTGAATCTCTCCCATGCTTCGTAGAGAGATTCATTGTCTTTCTGCTTGAATCCATTGATTTGGGCTCTTAGCATAGCAGTTTTGCTAGGCGGGAAATACCTAGCCAGAAAGACTTTCTTCAACCCTTCCCACGTGGTGACAGAGTTAGAAGGTCAAGACTGGAGCCAAGCACGGGCTCAATCTCTAAGAGAGAAAGGGAAGAGTCGAAGCCTGATCGCTTCGGGACTGACGCCATTAGCTTTCACTGTATCGGCGTATTGCAGGAAGACGGAGAGGTGGAGATTAAGGTCATCCGTAGGGCTACCCGAGAATTGATTCTGCTGAACAGCTGAGAGCAGGGAAGGCTTAAGCTCGAAATTGTTTGCCTCTATCGCAGAGGCAACAATGCTGTTATGTGGTTCAGCATCAGAAGGGGTAGCGTAGTACTTCAGGGGGCGATTTTGTGGTCCTATTTCCATCTCTAATTCTTCTTCAGATTCTTCTGAATCTGTGTCGGGAAAGATAATTTGACTATGGGGAACTATGTATCTTTCCCTAAATGCTTCAATTCGGCGTCGTACACTTAGTAGACGCTCGGGGTTGTCGATTGGTTGTTCTAGTTCGTCGCATTGAGAGCTGGTTTTTGGCATGCAATCGACAAACCAAGGGGTGAATTTTTTTTTTGATTTTTTAGTTTTTGATTTTTTTGGATTTTTAAACAAAAGTTGAAAATTAAAGATTGCCTTAGTCTCTACAGTGTAACTACGGAGTTACGATATCGACTAAATTGGTCCCCGGCAACGGCGCCAAAAACTTGATCGACGATTTGTGTATCAATAAATATTTTATAATTGCAAGTGCACAGTTTCGTCGTTGAGTTTTAAAAGATATCGAACCACAGAGACCAATAGTTGACCTACCGTAATTCTGTCGTTACGTTGTAAATCTAAGGCTGATGATTTAGGGTTTAGAATTGTTTTGAATTAAGAAGAAGAATTTAAATTAAAGATTTAAATTAATTATAAAGCGGATATTGGTATGTAACTAATTAACCTTTGGGGATTCAATAAATTAATAGCGCGCAAAAAGGATTTATTTTTCAGAAGAACTTTCTCAATTTAAAGGTTTAAACCTCACACTCTCGTTTTGTTGATAAAAACCATACTTTCTAAGCTAGGAGTTTTACTGTCACTTTTCTACCACCTTAACTTCGAAAGTATATTTTGAAAATCAATTAGTTCTAATTAATCCTAACATGGCTCTCGCTCGTTCAAAGATTAATATCAAATTCCTACTATCTAGTTAAAACCTCAAATACTCGCTCTATTGATTTTAACCTTAGTTGCTTTATTTTACTCTCGTTCAAAAGCTTTGAATTAAATTAGGAATTTGAATCAGAAAAATAGTATGTGTGTGCGCGCGCTACATCATCATTAAGTCCCCTTCAGAGAATTAAATTACATACCGATATCTAGGAATTTAGCTAGACATGATAAAGGAAATAAACAAACAAAAACAGTAAATTAAATAAGACATAATAAATAAATAATTAAATAAGCGCATAAAAACCTGGAAATAAAATCTGCTGAAAACTTGAATTAAAGTTTCTGGAATTAATTGGAATAATATTCTTGATAGGAAAGTGAAAACGGAATGTTAGAAAATAAGGCGTAGAAAATTCTGAATTTGAGTCTTCTATTTATAGGGGATTTTTTGTCTCGTACGATCCACAAAAGTAGGGAGGATAGGCTTCACTTTAATCTCATCCAATTGCCATCCGATTAGGAACAGAAAACGGATCAGACGGTGTACTTGCTCCCCACGTCGCGCAAAAAGCCGTTTTGCTAGTTTTGGGCTTGGTGGCGCCCGCCACCAATTCTGTGGCGCCCGCCACAAGGTTCTGGGGGCATTTGCCCCTTTCTGCTGGGCTCCTTTGGTGGGCTGCGCGAATTTGTGCTTTGCACCCCCCTTTTTGCTGCGTTTTTGGCCCTTTTTGCTCAATTCTCTTCTCCGACCTATTTTATTTGACATTACTGAAAAGAAAACAAATACCGACATAAAAAGACAAATGAAATAAAAACATATGAAAATGCAACTAAAGTTCACATAAACTAAGCTAAAAATACGATATGATTTCGTGTCATCACATGTTTTGAAACATACTTGTGAAATCTTCGAACAAATAAATCCATTTCTTTTTCGTCCCACTCGTCGTCACTTAAGCTACTTTTCTCTTGCTCAACCTTTTTGGACTTTGAGATGGAAGCCTTTAGAGCAATGGACTTCCTATCTTTATCTTTTTCCTTCTTCGTATGCTTGTCCTTCTTAGATCCCTTCTCATGCTTATCTACGGCATTGAGCACACTCTCATGCTCTTCAAGCTTTCCAAAGAGCGTTGTAAGGCTCAATTGAGAGAGATCATTGGCTTCTTTGATTGTCGTGACCTTTGGTTGCCATTTTCTAGATAAACACCTTAAAATTTTATGTGTGATTTTTATGAACCTTTGTTGCATTTCATTGATGGTTTCACCATCATTCATATGAAAAAGTTCAAATTCTTGTGTCAAAGTGTTTATTTTTTATTGCTTAACTTTATTAATCCCCTCAAAGTGGTCGATTAATGTATCCCACATTTGTTTTGCCGAGGTACCATGCGACACATGGTAAAATTGTTCAATCCCCAATGAGGATAGTAAAATATTTTGTGCCATCGCATCATAACCTACTTTCTTTCTATCATCGTCATTCCATTGTGCCATAGGCTTGTTGGTAACAACACCATTCAAATCAGTATTTGTCAGAACAAAGGGACCGTTGTTGATGATGTTCCAAACCTCAACATCAAAAGAAGTGATGTGAATCCTCATACTACTCTTCCAATAATCGAAATGCTCGACGTTGAAGATTGGAGCGCGATTGTACGCCCCTTTTGGTGCAAAAGCCATATCGTCTAATAATTGGCACAAATCCGCTGAATTTTATGAAAAATCAACCGGGATCGTGATACGACTTGTTAGACTACAAGGCTACGCTCAAATGTGGCGAACTAAAGCGTTTCAAACAACAACTACGGTTTTTCGTAAAATAATCGAGTAGGCGCGGAAGCTACTAGATCGGTAGTCTATTGCACCTCGATCAAAGGAAAGGTAGTAAAAGCCGATATGGAATGAAGACAATACAACGAATGCAATCCAAATTAACAAGTCAGTGATCAGGGAGATAAGGGATAGAGAGATACGCAAGGGAGTGATCAGGGAGTTCCCAGCTTTCGCGTCGTCCTCGCAGTGGGTCGGTACGTCTCCCCCCAACTTATCAAACGGATAAGTTGAGACTTTACTTCGGAAAAACCTCTTTCAATGCACAAATTACAAACGACTCAAATATGCAAGATACAGACTCGATTACACAGTCTTCACCATCTTCAACATAAACCCGTCTTTGTAATTGCGCAAACCCAATTCGATCTTGTCTTCAATTATCGTTCCCAACGATCAATCCTTCACGCTATCTTCAACCAAGAACCCGTGATGATCGTCCGAATAATTCTCTCGCCAAATCGAATTGTAACATTCAAGCAACACTTGAATCCGGATGAAAAACCCAACCTTCAAACCCAACCGAATAATGTTTTGTTGTCAAGTCAATTTCAATTGTTACCTAAACATATTCTACTCTATTTTCATGTGTTTTGACAATTATTAAAACTCGGAGGGGAACTGGTGCATTAACAACTTATGCTGAGAAGATTATGAAATAATCCATCAACTAACAAAACATCAGAAATAGTTGAGAAAGAGTTACCTAATGTACCAGTACCAATTATTCTTCCTTTTTGGTTCCCACCAAATCCTACATTCCCTCCCTCTTTGTGAGTCAGGGTGAGGAACAAATCCTTTTCTCCTGTCATGTGACGTGAGCAACCACTGTCCAGGTACCAAGTACTTTCCTTTTTCTCTCTTTGTGTGCAAACCTGTCACATAAACTATTTCAGATTTTGGTACGCACAACTTGTTGGGTCCAGATTTGTTAGCATAGGCCTTATAGAAGTATGATTTTTGAAAATCAGTTTGAGAAACATACTTCTTCTTGCCAAAACTTCTAATATGTTTCACAGACTTTGTATTAGAAGTACTAGCTTCTGAAGTTCTCAGAACCTTAGTTTCCTTAGGAACTGGTCTCTTATGAATCTTAACTTCTGAATATCTCATTTTTGAATTAGAGTTAATCTTAGTTACTAAAGTATTATCTTCTGAAGCTTTTGACTTACCCTTGTTCAAAACAGCAGTTTGTGAAACTTTCTTAGAATTACCTAATTCTGATACAAAAGTTGAATAGAAAGGATGAGGTGTTTTGCTCATACAAACAGATTGAGTTGATTTTTCTTTATCAAAAGATGCAGAATAACCAAGCCCATATCCTTTGTTTTTGCTAACACTATAAATCATGGAAGCAACTTTGCTCTTATTGACATTCTGTTTCACAAATTCATGAAGAGCAACTTCATGCTTATCATGTGATTTGTTACAAGCAACACAACCTTCTTCAAGCTCTTTGATTTTCAAAAGAGATTCATTGTATTGAGTTTGAAGTTGGTCAGATTTCTCTATAAGCAAGTCAATTTTAGTTTTTAAACTTTTGAAATCATTTGACTTGTTTATATATTGCTTCATAGTGTCTTTAAGTGCAATCAGAAGCTTATCATGAGGAAGTTTAGAAATTACCTCATCAATATCATCAGTATCAGATTCATCATCCATGTCAGATTCATTATCAGAAGATGTTGTAGCCAGTAGAGCTATGTTAGCCTCTTCATCATCATCATCTTCATCTAATAACTTCTCCAAATCTTCAAAAGTTGCCATAAGACTCTTCTTCATTCTGTTTTTGAAACTGCCCTTTTTCCCTTTATCATTTGAGTTTAACTCAGGACAATTAGCAATGAAATGACCAGTCTTTTTGCAATTGAAACAACTATTCTTAGAGCTGTCTTTCATGTCTTTCAGACCAGTCATTTTCTGAACTTTGAAATTAAAGCAAAAAGTTCCTCATCTGATTCATCCTCCTGTTCATCTATAGAAGATTCCTCAGCATCAGATTCAACAATTTTTGCCTTTAGAGCCTTATGAGACTTCAAAGTTGCTGGTAGAGCCAATGACTTTGATTTCTTCTTTGGCTCATCAGAAGCTAGTTCCATCTCATGACTTATGAGTGAACTAGTTAACTCTTCTAGGCTCAAAGTATTGAGATCTTTTGCTTCTTGGATAGCAGTGACTTTTGGTCTCCACTTAGGTGGTAAGCATCTCAGAATCTTCTTTACATGATCAGAAGTTGTATAACTCTTCTTTAAGACTCCAAGACCTGAAACCAAGATTTTAAACCTTGCATACATTTCTTCAATGTTTTCAGTGTCTTTCATCTTAAACATGTCATACTGATGAACCAGAAGATTTGCTTTTGCTTCTTTCACTTGTTGGTTCCCTTCATAAGTAGCACACAGAGAGTCATAAATACCCTTAGCACTAGATCTATTTCCAAGTTTCAGAAACTCATCATGTGTAATACATTCAGCAAGGATAGATATAGCTCTGTAGTGTCTTTTCCACTCTTTCTTTTGTTCAGCTGTGAATGTCTTCTTGACAGCTGCAGTAGTTTTGCCATCTTCATCTAGGTGTTCTTGAAAGCTAACACCTTCTTCAATGATATCCCACAAACCTTCATCTTCAGCTATAATATGTGGATATATTTTGTATTTCCACCAAGCAAAGGTTGATTGATCACCATTGAACTTAGGTGCTTTGCTGTAGACACCACCAGATTTCTCTCCTTTCTCATAGTTGTAGTCATAAGGAATTTCAGTCTTCTTAGTAATCTCAGAATCTCCAGACATTGTGTTTTTCAAAATCTTTTTGTTTCACGGTTAAGTGATGTGTAACAAACCAGAGCTTTGATACCAATTGAAGGTGTGAAAATTACAAGAAGGGGGGGGGGGTTGAATTGTGTTTTGGTATTTTTAAAACTTCTTCTAAGTTCAATTAGAACTTATCAGAATCACCAGCGGATAAAACAAACACAATTAAAGCGCACAGTTAGAAGCAGAGATAAAACGAGTGAGAGAGAGAGAGACAAGCAATTTTATACTGGTTCCTCTCACAAACCGAGAGTAGTCCAGTCCCCTTGCACTTCCAAGGGATTTCACTATAATCACTTAGATTACAAAATGCTCTAACACACTAGTAAGAGACTTCCTAATGTTCAAGTTCTCAAACAAGAGACTTCCTAACACAAAACAAAAGATAGATAAGAGTTTTGAACACTTGATGTTAAAATCAAGAGTTCACAAAAACAATACAACACAACTGTAAAGACTCTAACAATTGATTCCTAAGAAAACAAAATGTTTGAAGCACAAACAGATAAGTTCAGAAGAAGTGCTTGCAGTCTTGTATGAAAAACAGAGTAAGTGTTGTTGCTTTTGTATTGCGTCACTTGATCTTCAAACGTTGTTCTCTATTTATATGAGAGAGTAGAATAAAGACGTTTGAGGATACTGACTGTTGCAGGGGTCGTTTTCATGCCAGCTGTGTAAGGACAAAGGTAACATGGGATATTTGCCATTTCTAGTAAAGCTTATCCTTTCATTCCTTTTGTATGAGAATATTCGCTCTTATGAAGTAAAATAGTACTAACGTCACTATCCTGATGATAAGGATGTAGTACTATGATTTCACAATCAATCACAGCCTTTAAATTCAAATGATTTCCAATCATTGAATCAATATCAGTTAACACTGACATTTTCTGGCATGTCATTCAGAATTTATGTACCCAACATATCTTCTGATTCCTTAGCTTCTGAACTTCAAGACCATCAGACTTAACATAGTTTATGAGTTAACCAGCTTCTGACTTGGATTAATTTCTGACCAAAGTTGCTTCTGATGTTGTTGCCTCTGATATCAGTGCTTCTAATATCAATTTTGACGCTTGTTTCAGAGCTTCTTATATCAAGTGTTAACATAATATACTTTTAATCCTGCACACTTAGATAAAATATTAAAATACCCTATTGTTCATTAATACTTTGTTATCATCAAAACTTCAAGGACTTAGTTAGAACCACTTTTGTTCCAACAAGCATAAGCTAAGGATAAAGGTTTTGAGTTTTTCGGATCCGGTTATTCAACTATATACGCAAGGGGGAGAATGTAAATGCACCAGTTCCCCTCCGAGTTTTAATAATTGTCAAAACAAATGAAAATAGAATACAATACATTTTGGTAACAATTGATATTGACTTGACAGCGAAAAACATTTTACAAACTTTGAAAAACCAAATTTCTGGTATTTTGTATCGATACATACTTACTTGTATCGATACAAATTTCAGGCTGATCACCACGTATTTGTATCGATACATAGCACTTTTGTATCGATACAAATAGAATTTGAAATTGGGTTCAATTGAGGTTTCTTGAAGAGTTTGGAAGATAACGTTCGGTGTAGTTTGCGGTGAATCAGAACTACGATCGGGTTGATTTGTTCTTGAAGGAAGGTTTCTCATCCGGATTCAAGAGGCATCGCTTGCTTGAATGATCAACACAATTTGGCGAAGGAATCGGCTGGACAATCATCACAAAGTTCTTGGTTCAAGATAGGTATGAGGGTTTGATTGTTGGAATCACAGTTTGAAGCCAAGATTGGGTTGAGGAAGCGCAAATCACAATTGAAGCTACGGTGAAGATAGTTGATTGAGTCGATATCGTTCTCGTATTGTATTATTTGTGAATTTGTGCATTTGTAAAGATTTTCAAAGAATTAGTGAAAATCTCAACTTATCCGTTTGATAAGTTGGGGGGAGACGTACTGGCCGAATGCGAGGACGACACGAATGCTGGAAACTCCTTGATCAGCTCCGTTTGCATTCTCTATCCCTTAACTCTCTTACTTTCGGTTTTATTTGATAATTGAGAAACTTGAGTTCCACCGCAGTCTAAGTGTTTGACGAAAATCAAGTTTCTATACTTTGCTTGCAATTGATTGTGAATACCATAAATTGTGTGTGTGTGAATTACTTTCAAAGTGAACACTAAAATTGAACAATTAATTGCTTGAATTCGAATATTTGGTATTGCATTCGAATTGTCATTGTTACGATATTTGGGCTATATTACCTTTCCTTTAGTCGAGGTGCAAATAGACTACCGATCTACGTAGCTTCCGCACACACTCTTTTAAAATCCAGAAAATCGTGTGTTGTATTTTCGGATCGCTTATTTTCCCCACTTTAAGCGTAGTCGCGTAGTTTAACAAATTACACCGAACGTTATCTTCCAAAAACTCTAAGAACCCTTGATTGAACCCATATTCAATCTCAAATTGATGGAGATTTGAAAGAAGATGATGAACTTGTCTTGAATGCACTTTGATCCAAATGCAATTCTGATCAAAGGAGTGTTTTCCAACTATTTCTCATGATTACAACAAATCCCCATGTAGCTATTTATAGAGAAAATAGAATGGAGTAGATTTAGGCACAATTTAACAGAAGTGTATTGATACATGCATCAGTATGTATCGATACAAGTCCTTGACAGCGTACAAAAATTGAAGTAAGCCCTAAGAGCCAATCTAAATACACCAGTAAAATAAGAATCTTGACTTATATGTATCGAAACAAGCATGTATGTTTTGATTGTTGGAGTAAGCCCTAAGAGCCAATCTAAATTCGTAGTATTTGTTTTAGGACTTTGAATATAAATATGGCATTTCCTTATTATGTTTGTAGGAGTCCAAAATAATGAAGTCCCTAGAATAGATATTAAGTGTGACTTAATCATGACATTCTATTAAACATAAGGACACTATTCTTAAAGTATCTGTAGTCGAGCTTTAAGGTGAAAAGGGATAACCTTAAAGCATAAAGACTATTATGAAGATAGACTGATGATCACATCTCAATGATCATAGGATAAAGAGTTGTCAAGTCTTGACATAGGTATAATAAATATTAGGAGTAATATTTATACCGGATTGACCCGCTATGAGAGTACTACATAGAATGTTATGCTAAAGTGTCATAAGTTACTCTCATGGTGATAATGGTGTAAACCTCCCTTAGACCTGAAACCACTTTGTACCCTAGATGTGGAGTCAAGTCCTTTGTTGCTGATCTAACGTTGTCTGTAATAGGACAACCATAAAGGCAGTTAATGGGTACTTCACAAAGCATGCTGAGGGACAGTAGTGACCTAGATGGAATTTGCCGATCCTGCATAACAGGATAAATGTCATGGGCCCAATATTGAACTGGAAAAAGATGACACCAAGTACGCATATATTATCACAAAGGTTATGCTTTGATCACATGTTAGTTTCTCATAACTTGGGTAGCAATGATTTGTTGCTAGATACCGCTCATTGTTTATTATATTAAATAAAGGATTTAATATAATTTCCAACGTTATGGAAACCTACAAGGGTCACACACATAAGGACACTCTAATATTGAGATAATTAAAGGAACACCGTAAGGTACGGTGGATGTGCATAGTGATAAGGGCATCACGGTAATTTAATTGAGCGAAGAACACCATAGGATATGGTGAGAGGGAGCGCACATGAGTACTACCACTCATGGGGAGCGCGCGCCCTAGCCCTTGTGTCTTGTTGGGCTTTGTCCAACAAGAGATATCTTGGTGTATAAGACAAGAAATATCTATAAATAGAGACCTCTTGTCATAGCTCAAAACACACCAAAAAGCACAAGAATATTTTAGAGTTGGAAAACCCTAAAATAAATCCTCTCTCTCAATATTCTTGCAAAGCCTTCAAATATAAAGGGCTAGCACTCTATTGAAGGTGACTGTTCGTGTGGACTAGTTAGAGGCGTGGGTGACCTTCATCAACGCTCGTGATCATCTTGTTCATGATACAAAGGTTCTACTCTTCAAGAGGTAAAAACCCTAAAACACATATCTGTTAGACTACAAGGCTACGCTAAAATGTGACGAGCAAAAGCGTTTCAAACAACAACTGCGGTTTTTCGTAAAATAATCGAGTAAGCGCGGAAGCTACCTAGATCGATAGTCTATTGCACCTCGATCAAAGGAAGTGTAGTAAAAGCCGATGGAATGAATACGATACAACGAATGCAATTCAAATAATCAAATCAAGCAATTTTCAAATTACACTAATCTTTTGAAAATTGAATCACACACAAAATTCGGAATTGCAAATTCAAATAACAAACGAAGCGAGCACACAATAATTTCGTCGAACACGTGGCGTGTGTCACGAAATTATCTATGCTATTGAATAACAAATTGGAATGTAAAAGAGATAAGGGATAGAGAGATACGCAAGGGAGTGATCAGGGAGTTCCCAACTTTCGCGTCGTCCTCGCAGTCGGCCGGCACGTCTCCCCCCAGCTTATCAAACGGAAAAGCTAAGACTTTTACTTCAGAAAAAATCTCTTTCAATGCACAATTTACAAACGACTCAAATATGTAAGATACAAACGCTACAACCCGGTCTTCACCATCTTCAACATAAACCCGTCTTTGTAATTGCGCAAACCCAATTCGATCTTGTCTTCAATTATCGTTCCCAACGATCAATCCTTCACGCGATCTTCAATCCAAGAATCCGTGATGATCGTCCGAATAATTCCCAACGATCAATCCTTCACCAAATCGAATTGTAACATCAAGCAAACTCTTGAATCCGGATGAGAAACCCAACCTTCAAGACTCAATCAACCCGAGCGACAAATTCTGATTCAACGTGAATTCTCCTCGAACGTTATCCTTCGAATTCTTCTAATCAATCTCCAATTGAACCCATACTCAATCTTCAATTTGATAGAAGTAATGAAGGAAGATGATGATTGCTCTTGAATGATCCTTGATACAAAACTCTCAAACAATCTTGACCAAAGAACTCTTCAATACTGGTTTCTCACACTTATAACAATAACACATAAAGCTATTTATAATGGAAGTAGAATTGAGCAAATTTAGGCACAATCTAACAGACTTGTATCGATACATGCATCAGTGTGTATCGATACAAGCAGTTGACAGCAGGAAGGATTGTGTTCTTGTATCGATACACCCACGCGTATGTATCGATACATACACCAGAAAAACAGAAATTTGACTGATATGTTTCGAAACACAAAGGTATGTTTCGAAACACAAGGCTCTCTCTGACTTCAGGAGAGTCTGCATGTGTTTCGAAACATATAAGTGTGTTTCGAAACACAGAGGCTTCCCTGACTTCAATGAGAGCAATTTATATCGATACAAAGGTGCTATGTATCGATACAAATGCGTGATAATCAGCCTGAACAAGTTTCAGGACATTTGTATCGATACAGATATATATGTATCGATACAAAAAACCTAAAAATTGGTTTTTCAAAGTTTCAAAATAATGTTTTGCTGTCAAGTCCATTTCAATTGTTGCCTAAACATATTCTACTCTATTTCCATGTGTTTTGACAATTATTAAAACTCGGAGGGGAACTGGTGCATTAACAATATCTTGCTCATTCGTAAAGATCAAACTAAGGAACAGTGGCTTTATTGTTGTTTTCAATGAATGATTATGGCCTTAGATTGCTCTTTTGTTTTGATTTGGAAATTTAAATACGGCTTGCGTGTCGTGCCTCTCTCTAAATTTCTCAATGTAATTTATCTTCTCATCTTACTCCCTCGTATGTAAAACGAGTATTCTTGATGTAATATTATAATAGAAATACATAGGAACAAAGGAGAACAACGATGGAGATGATGCTTGGAGAAGTAGATCATCGTTAGGCTAGTTTAGGGTTCTCTCATTAGCTTGAGAGGACACTTGCGTTAGGAGGCCATAATCATATCATTCTATGTTATTGTATGTATGTATGTTGATGCACGTGAGAGAGTTTAATATGTTAAACAAGCCGGTGAGATCAAACTAACTAAAAATCCCTCAAGAGACACATAAGAGATTAATAAAGAAAAAGTGGGTTCGCCCACCGCAGAGTGCATTCTCTTTAATAATAAAATATGTGAATATTAAGTTTATGCTTTCCAAACTTTAGAACTCATCAAGACCAGTATCGAACTATGTAGATTCGCCCACCGCGAAGTGCATATTCTACATTGGTAAGGTGCGATGGGATAATTGTAATATCGAACTTCTAAAGTAAGGGTCAAACTTAACTTAACAAATATAATGAGATTATATGAGTTTAAGAAGCAATGATTGGGAATAATTCATAAGATGAATTGGAATAAGGAGTTATTCACCCAATTGATATATTCAAGAATTGTATGAGATACAATTGGAAGGAGTTCCTACCTAAATAACTAAGTCTTGTGTAATCCGCCCACCGCGGATCTTGATCCACTAGAAAATCTTCCAACAGGATTTTCCGAATCAAATGGTGAGGGTCATTTGTTTTGATTAAAATAGTGGAAGCCTTTTAATAAAAGACCATATTAAAAGATTTATTAAATATTTTACATATCTTTGAAATTAAATACAATACAAATTATGTTGCCCTTATGAAGGACAAGGACTTCAGAAAATAGTTTCTGAATTGGTACACAAAAGAGAATTGTTCTCAAATACAAGAAAAACTATAAGATCTTGAACTATACTCTAAGAAAACCACTATAACTAGATTGGAGAAGGATACTTGAAAGAAGTATCAAGTTGATATCTAGACTTGGAATATTTCATACTAATAAATGATGTGATCATTAAATCCCAAGCAAAATCTATTTGAAAGAAAAAAGTTGTTTTGTTGCTAGGTTTGAATCATTCCTCTAGTGGGAGAGTGTCTCTAAGAGAGACAGTGGGAGTGATATAGAACTTGAATAAATTCAAGTACTACAAAAAATATTTATTGGAATGGGAACATAAATTGGTTCCTGAAGAATGTTGAAGGACCAATGATTTGAGTTGCAAAAAATTTTAGATAAGTCTAATATATCCCATGGACAAAAGGTATGATTTTATCATGATTCAGCAATGTTATATGGTTCTCATGGAAGATGAGTCTCTAACTTTCTAAGAGGTCGTAAGACGGTCTAAATTCTAAGAAGTGGCTAAATGCCAAGAAATCTTAAATAGAAACCATATACACTAACCTTATGTAGATAATGGTTATGTCATCAAGATGAGTAAGACTCATACGATGAAAGTGAGTATTCTTATTGAATATTGATACGGATGGTATTGAGAAAACCTTTTAAGATTTGATTGATCTTTAAAGGTTTCAGACAAGAATCATAATATAAATTATGAAGAAACCCTAAAATGTAATTAATAGGAAAACTTCAGATATGTTTGATTGTTTTACTAAATGTTGTACTACATGTTTTGGTGGATGGATAACAAAGTTGCATTCCTTAATTGGAATGACCTCATATAAATGTACTAGACATATATGTAGGGTTTTGTTGATCCAAAGGATGCTAGAGAGGTACACAACTTGTATCTATCTAATTTTGATTAGATAGAGTTCTCAGAAATTTAATTATTCTTTATTCCTATCATGAAGTTTTGAGAAAACAAATTAATAAGGAAAAACCTATCTAATTTAGATTATATTTAATAAGTTTAAATATTTGTTTCTTTTGAAATTTTTATGGAAAACCAAATTAATGAAGAACAAATATAAATCTTGTGCACACAAGGATTTAGTGGGAGTAATAATAAAATTAAGACTGGTGTTATATGTGGATGACATATTAATCATCAAAACCATTTGCCTTATACATGTAAGACATGGTTAAGGAAATAACTCTTGATGAAATACTTAGGCAAGAATTCCTAAAGAGTTAGGAATAACTTATGTTTAAATAAAAAATTCCTAAAGAGTTAGGAATAGCCTATGTATTTAGACAAGGATTCCGAAAAGAGTTTGGGATAGTCTATGTACATATATTAGCAAAGTGTTGAGACACTTAATGTGTGGAATTATTGCATGTCACAAACACAATATCATATCTCATTGGATGAGAAAGTGGCACGTGAAAATAATCCACATGCTTTGGAAGATAAGATTAAACATAAAAATCATGATATGTACTAAATCTGATACACCACATGATTGTAAGACAATAAGTTAAGCACCTAAATTGAAATTAGTGTGTGACACTAAATGACTTTCACGAATATCTCTAAAATCCTTAAAGGAACTAAGGACTTTTTCTTGAGACAAGTAGGCATGGAAGGACCATTATAAGGAAGTTATAATGATGGTTAGTTTCCATACCAATGTATTGTATATCATGCTTGAATATAAGCATAAAAAGCTACAAAATAAGCTTGTAGTATGTTTATTTCAGTTATAAAGGTTAAGTTTTTAAGGTTGGATCGTTTAGCTCATGATCAAGCTAAAAATATGTTTCTGATGTTGCAAGTCGCATCAATCAGATTAGTGATGGTAATGGTTTAAATCTTGCGAAACAATGGAGAATAGATCTCACCGACGATTCATGAATATACTTAGACACTTCTACATTTCGATAGAGATCGAAATAGAACGTTGAAAGATACGTAAGATACCAGCATAGGAAACAATTCCTTATCCACTCACAAAGCCTCTTTCGCAGTTGAAGCGTGATGGGCATACTAGGTCTATGAGTATTAGAGAATACTTGATTGGCCTTAGTGCTAGTGGGAGATTGTTGGGATAAGCCCTAAGAGCCAATATAAATTCATAGTATTTGCTTTAAAACTTTGAATATAAATATGGCATTTCCTTATTATGTTTGTAGGAGTCCAAAATAATGAAGTCCCTAGAATAGATAGTCCGTTTAAAGAAATATTAAGTGTGACTTAATCATAAGATTCTATTAAACATAAGGACACTATTCTTAAAGTATCCGTAGTCGAGCTTTAAGATGAAAAGGGATAACCTTGAAGCATAAAGACTATTATGAAGATAGGCTGATGATGGCATCTCATGGATCATAGGATAAAGAGTTGTTAAGTCTTGACATAGGTATAATAAATATTAGGAGTAATATTTATACCGGATTGAACCGCTATGAGAGTACTACATAGAATGTTATGCTAAAGTGTCATAAGTTACTCTAATGGTGATAATGGTGTAAACCGCCCTTAGACCTGAAACCACTTTGTACCCTAGATGTGGAGTCAAGTGCTTTGTTGCTGATCTAACGTTGTCCGTAACAGGACAACCGTAAAGGCAGTTAATGGGTACTTCACAAAGCAAGTTGAGGGACAGTAGTGACCTAGATGGAATTTGCCGATCCTGCATAACAGGATAAATATCATGGGCCCAATATTGAACTGGACAAAGATGACACCAAGTATGCTTTGTGTTCAATATAGACATAAGGGGCAAAGGGGTAATTATACACGCATATATTATCACAAAGGTTATGATTTTATCACATGTTAACTTCTCATAACTTGGATAACAATGATGTGTTGCTAGATATCGCTCTATGTTTATTATATTAAATAAAGGATTTAATATAATTGCCAACGTTATGGAAACCTACAAGGGTCACACACATAAGGACACTCTAATATTGAGATAATTAAAGGAACACCTTAAGGTACGGTGGATGTGCAAAGTGATAAGGGTTTCAAGGTAATTTAATTGATCGACGAACACCATAGGATATGGTGGGAGGGCGCGCACATGAGTACTACCACTCATGGGGAGCGTGCGCCCTAGCCCTTGTGTCTTGTTGGGCTTTGTCCAACAAGAGATATCTTGGTGCATAAGACAAGATATATCTATAAATAGAGACCTCTTGTTATAGCTCAAAACAAACCAAAAAGCACAAGAATATTTTAGAGTTGGAAAACCCTAAAATAATTCCTCTCTCTCAATATTCTTGCATAGCCTTTAAATATAAAGGGCTAGCACTCTATTGACGATGACTGTTCGTGTGGACTAATTAGAGGCGTGGGTGACCTTCATCAACGCTCGTGATATTCTTGTTCGTGATACAAAGGTTCTACTCTTCAAGAGGTAAAAACCCTAAAACACATATCATGCTCATTCGTAAGGATCAAACTAAGGAAATTTTTTGAATTCCGCTGCTCAAGCTATTGCTATTTTCCTTCATCGATACACAAAGCTCTCTCTAGTTTTAGGAGAGTCTATATGTGTATCGATACATGCAAGCATGTTTCGATACACAAAGGCTCTTCTGACTCCTTTGAGAACTATTTGTATCGATACAAGTATGTATGTATCCATACAAAATACCCAAAAATTGCTTTTTCAAAGTTTACAAAATATTTTTCATTGTCAAGTCAATTTCAATTATTACCAAAATGTATTCTATTCTATTTTCATGTTCATGTGCATTTACAAGTTTCACCGTACAAACGTAGGTTCCAAAACAATTGGACACGGATTGTTCAATACTAATAACAACCAATTCGGGAATTCAATTAATGAAACTAGTATATCAAATATACTCTCTTTGCATCATGTTTACTTGTATCATATATAAGTTTTGATCATTCAACAATTTAATTCCTCAATTTTATGTTGTTTAGGTTTTAATCAAATTCAAACATAATATAAACAAACATCATAATCATGGTTTCGTAAGTGGCTCTGATACCACTGAAGGAAAATTGTAATAATAAAAGTAACTAAATTCAAAAAATTTCCTTTAATGATCCTTACGAATGGACATGATCATGTGTTTAGGGTTTTACCTCTTGAAGTGTAGAACCCTTTGAATCACGAACAACACGATCACGAATATAAACAAACATCATAATCATGGTTTCGTAAGTGGCTCTGATACCACTGAAGGAAAATTGTAATAATAAAAGTAACTAAATTCAAAAAATTTCCTTTAATGATCCTTACGAATGGACATGATCATGTGTTTAGGGTTTTACCTCTTGAAGTGTAGAACCCTTTGAATCACGAACAACATGATCACGAACGTTGAAGGATGAACAACAACCGTCTATAGCTAGTCCACACGAATAGCTTATCTTCACTCCAAGTGCTAGCTTATGAATGAAAAACTTTTGTGAGAGAGAGAGTTTAGAGAAATAATTTTAGGATTCAAGTAAACCTAAAATTCTTATGAATTCTCTTGTGTATGAAGCTTTTGCACAAGGTCTCTATTTATAGAGTCTCTTGTCTTGGGCAAAAGCCCAATAAGCAAGCTTGAGTATGTATTGATACATACACCAGTAAAATCAGAATCTTGACTGATATGTATCGAAACAAGCATGTATGTTTCGATACACAAAGCTCTCTCTGGTTTCAGGAGAGTCTGCATGTGTATCGATACATGCAAGCATATTTCGATACACGGAGGCTCTTCTGACTCCTTTGAGAACTATTTGTATCGATGCAAAAGTGCTATGTATCGATACAAATTCGTGGTAATCAGCCTGAACAAGTTTTAGGACATTTGTATCGATACAAATATGTATGTATCAATACAAAATACCCAAAAATTGGTTTTTCAAAGTTCACAAAATATTTTTCGCTGTCAAGTCAATTTCAATTGATACCAAAATGTATTCTACTCTATATTCATGTGTTTTGACAATTGTAACACCCTGATTTCCCAACTTTTATTTTAGCTTATTTTATTAATACTGTAAAATAGCCACACAAGTGTGTCAAATTCTTTACTAAATTAAATCTATTTACTAGATTAATTTTAAACATGCAGCGGAATTAAATTCAAAATAAAATAAAAATAATAATAATAATAATAATAATAAAACTATTTTCCCAACAAAATCTGGATTAAAATTAAATATTAAAAAGTAACAAACTAAGCTTGAAGTCCTACCTGAAACTACGGTTGCACACCATAAGGTCAAGCCAGAGGGAAATGTAAAGGTGAGCACAAAACATCAAATTATAACCGAAGTACAATAGCAAGAAGAGATAGCAAAACAAATATCAAAGAAAATATCACCATAGCGGATGACCGCGCGTGCACTTACAATCAAACATTAATAAACCACAACAATAAGTCAGACATAACTCACACAATATATATAGTAGATATATATTATAGACTCTCTATGGTACCAAGGGCTACTTCATTGCTACATCATTTATATATAATAGCTACATCATTTATACATAATTGCTACATCATTGCAACATTATTTAATCATCATTAAACACATGGACGGATGCATGGTCATGTTTATAAGTTAACAACATCATTCAACATCTTTATAATAGAATAGTTCAACATCGTTAGTAACAATTATACAACATCTTTAACAACCGCTTAATTCTAAATATCAATAATTACTAACATCAAATCAACACCAATAGTTATCAGCCTCTTTTCAATATCATTAACTCAACTTCATTAAACAAATGAATGCATATACTTAGTCAACATCTTTGTTCAAACAAGACAACAATTATTATCAATGAACTACATCTTAAGCAACACTGATAGAAAATCAGCGTCTTAAACAAATAAAAAAAAAGGCTTACTTCGGCATTATTACCGGCAACTTAAAACAACATCAATACATAACCATTATTAGTCACTTTGATTACAACTTCAATTAAAACGTACTCATAACTCAATTGGTCAATCACACCTCTCAAAACAGCAACATATTACTCCTCTTTAACAGTACCATGATCTAAGTTAACTTGGTTTAGTTCATTAATGACATATATGAGTTTTATATAACTTTCATTATTGAAAATTGTGAAATAAATTCAAACTCTTAGAACGACATAAAGCCAGGGAGAGTGAGATACATCAAAGGGTTAATAAATATTTAATATCACCTGTGTAAAATTTTGGGAAACTTCCATGAATTTATAATATTCTTTATTTCCATTTAATCTTAAACAATTAATTAAAAATAGTTACAGGTGTCCAAAAATTCCAAAATATGTACCAAAATTCCCCGAAAATTAAATACTATTTTTCTGTAACAAAATCTGAAACAACCAGAACTCCCCTGAGCCCGCACGCGCGCCCACGCGCCGCCTGTACGACTGGGCGTGACTAAAACCTAGGACTTCATCTCCCTCACCCGGTTCTCTGCAAAACGGGTCTCGCGACCCGGTTTTACTGACCCGGTTCGTTCTCCCTCAATACTCAACGTGAGACGAAGAAACTTATACGGTTCTAATCGTCGTTCAATTTTAAGAAGATTACCGGTATTAGTTTTTGAAATCGGCGATCGAATCGCACGCTTCAAAGACGAAAAGAATTCACGCAAAAACGGTTAAACTCAAACAGTGGTGGTTCGGAGTTTCACACGGACAGAATGGTTCTAATTACTTTCTAGAGGTTTAAAACTTCACAGAACTCTTTTGCGACTAATTAGAATACTCAAAAGTTTTTAAAACTCATTCTCCTTTGATTTCATAATTCAAATTCATATTGAAAACTCAAACTCTTTCAAACAAAACTAACAACATGCATCTCATGAATATGTTTCAGCAACATGGGAACTCTGACACGAATCGTAGCATACTATTATTAATCATAAAAACAAGATCATGATTTCAAAATAAGGACGAAATTCAAAACATCATTCAACATCATCAAGCAACAAATAAAAAAATTAAAAGGAAGCAAATATAAAGCTATGTTCTTGAATTCATATTTCAGAAAAATCATAGAGATGGTGCAAAGCTCCCTTACTTGATTTTTTTGCGGATGAATTGTCTTAACCTATAGTTGATTTGGGTTGCTCCTTTTCTCCCTTTGTTCTCACGTTTTCTCTCTTCTCCTAGTTTACTGATTTTCTTTTCTGTTTTAGGTCAGAGTGGCTAATCCTAATTATCTAATTTTTTTGCCATTATATACGAAATGCAAAAAACAAAATCTATTTTCCTTTTAATTCTATATATCTCTACTATTTTACAACATCACCTCCATATGCGGGATTTACTAAATATGCACCTCCACCTTTCCTCTTTGAAAAATTATAAATCTCAATTTTTCTTCTCTTTTAATTCACAAAAAAATTTCTAGTTTTCTAATTATTAATTTCTAAACATCCTAAAGCAAATAAGTAGCACATTCACACACCAACGTATTAAATTATAAAGACATACTAACTAGATAAATTAGGAATTAACTAAATGCTAATAAAATAAATACTTCTAAATTTCGGGGTGTTACAACATGGAGGGGAACTTGTGCATTTACAGAATAAAACTAATTCTTCTGTGAAAGTGGCATTTAGCCATAGTTGTAACAACCATAAGGGACCTAATACTGGAAATGGGGCTCCATTCTTCGTTTTTAGCCCATCACAAAATTCTCCCATTGATTCATATAGAACAACAAGTATGAGACGTCCAAGTCCAAATATGACGCCTTCATGAATCTGGATGGCTAGAGGAATATACATTTGAGCCACTTGAAGTGACTTCGAACAAAATACATAGTGTGACAGCCATAAAGTTAAGAAAGCAACATGTTCTTCAGCAGAAACTTCACCTTCTTCATAATGTTCGAGTATATATTTGGAGAATGATTTTTCATTAAGGGAGTGTTTACACTGATTTTTGGTAAACCACCGCTAGTTTGCAATGCTTGCGGAACCAACTAGAGAATCCCAAGACATGTTTGTGCATTTAATGTTTATGATTAAAAAGAAAAGCATTTATGAATTAAAATACTCAAAGTGAGTACGTATTGACAAAGAAAAATAAAGATTTCAATGAATTAAAATGCAGGAAATGTAAATGAAAACAAGTAAATTGCATAAAAATGTAAATTGCATTGAAATTAGTAAATGGTGACCACAGAATCATACATTTTGCCTTGTATATCCCTTTCGCTCGGTAGCATGGGTACTCAGAATGTTTAAGGATTGTTAGTATGAGAATTTGTGATCCTGAATTACATCAAATGAATTACTATTTATAAGGAAATACTATAACTGCCTAATAACGACTATAAAACGTCCATTTGACGCGTGTCTTGCCATCTAATCTTCATCCTTGAATACCAATAGCTATCAGTTTGAACGAAACATTGCAATGGTTTGAATTTTGAATCTTCAAAAATGTTAATAAACTGCCAAGTTACAAACAGCCTTCGAGTTCGAGTGATTCTTATTATTACTCGAAATGTTAGAAACTCGAACCAAGTCTTGATTTTCTTCTTGGACTTGTTAATGTTTTCCATCTTCTGAGACTCATGAATATTCTTTTATGAGAATGTTCTTTATATTTAACTACATTACCTTTGACCTTCATATTAAAATAAATGATGTAGAAACATAAATTTCCATGATTGAAGGCTTATTGATCGTATTTTGACTTAACCAAAATATGGGCTAACAGGGAGAAGCTGGTGTTTTCACTAGTATTACTAGGACCGAAAGTTTCCCCAGTTGGCCTAAGGCCAGTAATAGCAGCTACATCCAAGAGTGTTGGTGTCATCATTCCACATGGGAATTGAAAAGTGTTGGTGCTTCTTTCATAGAACATCAAGGCAGCTGTGAGGAGTTCATGGTGATAAACCGGGCCATGCCTCGAAAATTGAATAAGGTCATAGATATCATAGTTTTTCTAGTAATCACCCTAAGCTATCTCGACTCGATCCAACCACGATACATAGCTTGAGTTTGCACAGTAAGGCGCTGATCTCCACATATTGTGTGGTTTTCGAATGAAAGCAAAATTGAATGGTCAGTTGTGAAGATTTTAGGCTCACAAGTTTTGTGGATGGGGAAAATCTCAGCAATATGAAGTTTTAATGAACCCTCATCTGGTAAAGGACCACCAAAAGAAAAGACGTTATTTCCCA
This sequence comes from Trifolium dubium, assembly GCA_951804385.1. Taxonomy (NCBI): domain Eukaryota; kingdom Viridiplantae; phylum Streptophyta; class Magnoliopsida; order Fabales; family Fabaceae; genus Trifolium; species Trifolium dubium. The sequence goes on from OX638067.1 coordinate 20,549,952, forward strand.
CCGAGAATGAGATAACGGTTTCGTATTCTAAGCAATCTTTTTGTTCAGCTGTTCCATGAGGCTCAGGAACAACTTCTGCACCGTTCGCCTTTACTATCGTCTTCTTCCATTTACCTGCAAAAGGGACTACTATTGGTTCTTGATTTTGTAGAGGAGCCATTGAAAGTAATGAAGAAGATGAACAGATAAGGGTCAGTTTTTGTTTAGATCAAAAGTGAATCTAAAACGGTGTTTAGATCTGAGATTTGCAAAAATCAAAAGTAATCTTTGGTTACGTTTTGATTAACGATGCAAATTATGCATTGGGTTTCAGAAAATATTCCTGAAAAATTATACATTTTACATTACTGAAAAATTCCTAAAGAGTTTGGACTAGCCTATGTATTTAGACAAGGATTCCGAAAAGAGTTTGGGATAGTCTATGTACATATATTAGCAAAGTGTTGAGACACTTAATGTGTGGAATTATTGCATGTCACAAACACAATATCATATCTCATTGGATAAGAAAGTGGCACGTGAAAATAATCCACATGCATTGGAAGATAAGATTAAACATGAAAATCATGATATGTACTAAATCTGATACACCACATGATTGTAAGACAATCAGTTAACTACCTAAATTGAAATTAGTGTGTGACACTAAATGACTTTCACGAATATCTCTATAATCCTTAAAGGAACTAAGGACTTTTTCTTGAGACAAGTAGGCATGGAAGGACCATTATAAGGAAGTTATAATGATGGTTAGTTTCCATACCAATGTATTGTATATCATGCTTGAATATAAGCATTGAAAGCTACAAAATAAGCTTGTAGTATGTTTAATTAAGTTATAAAGGTTAAGTGTTTAAGGTTGGATCGTTTAGCTCATGATCAAGCTAAAACTATGTTTCCGATGTTGCAAGTCGCATCAATCACATTAGTGATGGTAATGGTTTAAATCTTGCGAAACAATGGAGAATAGATCTCACCGACGATTCATGAATATACTTAGACACTTCTACATTTCGATAGAGGTCGAAATAGAACGTTGAAAGATACGTAAGATACCAGCATAGGAAACAGTTCTTTATCCACTCACAAAGCCTCTTGCGCAGTTGAAGCGTGATGGGCATACTAGGTCTATGAGTATTAGAGAATACTTGATTGGCCTTAGTGCTAGTGGGAGATTGTTGGAGTAAGCCTTAAGAGCCAATCTAAATTCATAATATTTGCCTTAGGACTTTGAATAAAAATATGGCATTTCCTTATTATGTTTGTAGAAGTCCAAAATAATGAAGTCCCTAGAATAGATAGTCCGTTTAAAGAAATATTAAGTGTGACTTAATCATGAGATTCTATTAAACATAAGGACACTATTCTTAAGGTATCCGTAGTCGAGCTTTAAGATGAAAAGGGATAACCTTAAAGCATAAAGACTATTATGAAGAAAGACTGATGATCGCATATCATGGATCATAGGATAAGGAGTTATCAAGTCTTGACATAGGTATAATAAATATTAGGAGTAATATTTATAGCGGATTGAACCGCTATGAGAGTAATACATAGAATTTTATGCTAAAGTGTCATAAGTTACTCTCATGGTGATAATGGTGTAAACCGCCCTTAGACCTGAAACCACTCTGTACCCTAGATGTAGAGTCAAGTGCTTTCTTGCTGATCTAACGTTGTGCGTAACAGGACAACTGTAAAGGCAGTTAATGGGTGCTTCACAAAGCATGCTGAGGGACAGTAGTGACCTAGATGGAATTTGCCGATCCTGCATAACAGGATAAATATCATGGGCCCAATATTGAACTGGGGCAAGCCATTTTGCAGTACTGTCAAAGACAATTCAATTCAAGTATTGGTCGCATCAGAAGTAGATCACCGCAAGGCCTGGTTGAACAAAGGCAACAACAATCAAAGTTAAAACCACTTTAGGAAAAGGTTAATCAAAAGAACATTGCTTCTTGATTCAAAATATGGGGGCAAGCCAGCTCAAGATCACATCATGGCAAGCGACTTTGAAACTCATTCTTAGACAAAATGTTTCAAAGATCCAACAGATTGGGGCAAGACAAGCTATAGAGGTGCAAATCCTCTCTACACCTTCGATTGGCTTAAGCAAAATCTGTTGTACATCAACAACCTTTGAGTTCCAAACGAGTATCGGGAAATCGTGCTAGCACATCTTCCTACCATCTTTTGACAAGAGGTCTTGTGGCAAAAACACTTCTTAGTGTTAACCATTCCATCAAACCCTTCATATCATTCATCTGGTATGTCGAGAACAAGAATCTAACATCTATAAAAAGCCCAAACTGACTTGACATTTTTCCCATAAGCCCAAACTTGCTTGGCATTTCCCAGAAGTCCAACCTTGCTTGGCACCTCTCAAAGCCCAACCTTACTTGGCATTTCCCAAAAGCCCAACCTTGCTTGGCACCTCTCAAAGCCCAAACTCGCTTGGCACCTCTCAAAGCCTAAACTCACTTGGCCTTTTTTCCCATAAGCCCAACATTGCTTGGCACCTCTCATAGTCCAACCTTGATTGACACCACTCAAATTTGAGCTTTGCTGGCAACTGTCAAAGCCTAACCTTGCTTGGGACCTCCCAAATTTCAACCCTGCTTGACACTTTAAATTTCAATCTTTATAGGCACACCAAGTCCAATCATCACTGACTTTTCAAACTCTAACTCTATTTGACTTTTCCCATCAAGCGAAAAACCAAAACACACTTTACATATTCATATTGAAGCCCAATTTTCTTTGGTACCAATTCATTTCATGCATCGATCATGCATTCCATTTCATGCATCATTTAAAATCGCATTTCATTGACTGCACATCCAACAACCAAAGGCATGTCATTCATTTCATGCATCAACAAATGAATAAACTCAAAACATATCACATCACGCATAAAACATGCATGCATAACATAAGCAATGATTCAGTGACCTATCATAGAATTTCCAGATTAATCCCCAGCTAAATTGATCACATTCTCCAAGTGGATTTATCTCATAAGGAAGAGTGACTGATTTTCCTCAACAGATAAGTTCCTCGCAGAGCTGCAGATGAAAATCGATCCCTAGCATGGTAACTCCCTAATGAGACCTTTCTGGAATCTTTCCCAATAGATAGTCGTCTTAACACTGTCTAAATTAGTTCAAAATTTCATGCTTCATTGGAAAATCAGTTCAAAAGCTCAATATTCATTGGCAAACCAAAATCCCAATCTTCATTGGCAATCCAAAGCCCAATCTTCTTTGGCAATTCAAAGCCTAGCATTCATTGGCAAACCAATCCAAAGCCCAATTTTCATTGGAATCCACAAAGCCTGATCATGCTCGCCACCCAATCAAAACTAAAGCTCAGCACATCAATGACTTATTATCTCAAGAGTCAGCATACTACATGCATCATATTGTTCGCATTCATTAGCATGCATCTCATTTTGCATCATAGTTTTCCTCATCAGTAAAAACTCTTACACTCCCTAGCGAGTTATATGGGTTCCCTAGTGAACTTCAATCAAACACTCCGCAGTGAGTATCAAGTGTTTCTAGTGAACCTCAATCAAACACTCCTTAGTGAGTTACCATTTAATTCCCTAGCAAACTTCGTTTAAAATCCCCAAGCAGGTGTCGAGCCATATTCCCTTAGTGATCTTCTTTCAAAACCCCAAAGCAGGTGTTAAGCCATGTTTCAAAGTGAACCTCGTTCAAGAACTTCCCCAGCACGTTTTCTAGAAAATCTTCAGTGGATCTCTTCCCAAACTATCTTAGTCCCCAGTGGACTTACTCTCAACCACTAAGGTTCCCAGAATAAACTCCCTAGAGAGTCTATCTGGTAACTATCACATCTTTATCATTTCACCAGCGGCAGACATGTGACCAGAGTCGGCCAGGTAATTTTAGAGGCCTTGTTCAAAAATTAAAAATAGGCCTTTAATAAAAAAATGTAATTTTTTAAAAAGGAATCAATCTTTAATTTAAATTATAAATAACATAAAAAAATTGTAATTAGAATAAAAAGATACATAATTTTATCAACAACAACATAATATCTTATAACTTACATAAAACATGTCATTTTATCGAGACAACTATGACAAAATAGTCAATAACTATGTTAAAAAAACAAATTAAATTACGCTTTTCAAAAAGTTTAATAGTACTCCCTCTGTCCCTAATTATAAGACCCCATTTGACCTTTGCACGTACGCCAATGTACAATTTTGACCACTAATGTCTTTAATTGTCTAATAGTAAAAATTATAAAAATTTGATATTTTGAAAGTACTCATCAAAACAAAATCTTATATGATAATATTTACATCTATGGATTATTAAAACAATACAGCCAAAACAAGATAAATGAATAGAGTAATTTTGTCAAAAAGGGTCTTATAAAAAGGGACGGAGGGAAATCAATATGACTCATCTTTATTTCACGCAACATATTGTTTTTCTTTTGGTCAAATTGTCTAGTGACTAAAAATTTCACCTATAAAATCTGATGTCCCCATGCCAACTAAATTGAACATAAATTTATAGTAACCTTAATTAATACTCTCCGTCTCAAAATACAATGTAAAATTGGTCAACCAAAGTTAATGTATATAGTCCAATTTTTTAACAAAATACATCAATTTCCTTTGAGAAAATTTTATGCTTAAAATGTGATTGTATTTAACTACAAAATATTGTTAGTTTATACTTTTTAAGTGATGTTATGTCTTTCTTTTACAATATATCACAGAGTTATTTATCAAATGAAAAATATGTCTACTAAATCTATTTAATTAACAAAAAAAAAAAATTTTAAGCAATAACAAATTCATTATTTCTTTATATATATATATTTAAATTTTAATAGACACATACAAATATTTAGAGGCCCCTAATTTTTTGAGGCCCTGCGCGGTGGCTCTCCCTGCACACCCCACATGGCCGGGCCTGCATGTGACGATCATTTTCATCGTTCACCAGCGGCAGATTGGCGACGATCGCTTTTTTATTGTTCACCAACAGCAGACTGGCGACAATTTTATTTTTATCGTTTACCAGCAGCAGACTAGTGATAATCATTTTCATCGTTTACCAGCGGCAAACTAGCGACGATCGCTTTTTTATTGTTCAACAGTGACAGACTGGCGACAATTTAATTTTTATTGTTCACCAGCGGCAGACTCGTGACGATCATTTTTTTCGTTCATCAGCGGCAGACTTGCGACGATCTTATCTTTATCGTTTCACCAGCGGCAGACTGGCGACGATCGCTTTTTTATTGTTCACCAGCGGCAGATTGACGACAATTTTATTTTTATCGTTCACCACCGATAGACTTGTGACGATCATTTTCATCGTTCACAAGCGGCAAACTGGCGACGATCGCATTTTTATTGTTCACCAGCGGCAGACTGGCGACGATTTTATTTTTATCGTTCACCAGCGGCAGACTTGTGACGATCATTTTCATCGTTCACCAGCGGCAGATTGGCGACGATCGCTTTTTTATTGTTTACCAACGGCAGACTGGTGACAATTTTATTTTTATCGTTTACCAGCAGCAGACTAGTGACAATCATTTTAATCGTTTACCAGCGGTAGACTAGCGACGATCGTTTTTTATTGTTCACCAGCGACAGACTAGCGACAATTTTATATTTATTGTTCACCAGCGGCAGACTCGTGACGATCATTTTTATCGTTCACCAGCGGCAGACTTGCGACGATTTTATCTTTATCGTTTCACCAGCGGCAGACTAGCGACGATCGCTTTTTTATTGTTCACTAGCGACAGATTGACGACAATTTTATTTATATCGTTCACCACTGGTAGACTGGTGACGATCATTTTCATCGTTCACAAGCGGAAAACTCGCGACGATCGCGTTTTTATTGTTCACCAGCGGCAGACTGGCGACGATTTTATTTTTATCGTTCACCAGCGGCAGACTTGTGACGATCATTTTCATCGTTCACCAGCGGCAGATTGGCGACGATCTCTTTTTTATTGTTCACCAACGGCATACTGGCGACAATTTGATTTTTATCGTTTACCAGCAGCAGACTAGTGACAATCATTTTCATCGTTTACCAATGGCAGACTAGCGACGATCGCTTTTTTATTGTTCACCAGCGACAGACTGACGAAAATTTTATTTTTATTGTTCACCAGCGGCAGACTCGTGACAATCATTTTTATCGTTCACCAGCGGCAAGCTTGCGACGATCTTATCTTTATCGTTTCACCAGCGGCAGACTGGCGACGATCGCTTTTTTATTGTTCACCAGCGGCAGATTGACGACAATTTTATTTTTATCGTTTACCACCGGTAGACTGGTGAAGATCATTTTCATCGTTCACAAGCGGAAAATTGGCGACGATCGCTTATTTATTATTCACCAGCGGCAGATTGACGACAATTTTATTTTTATCGTTCACCAATGGCAAACTGGCGACGATCGCGTTTTTATTGTTCACCAGCAGTAAACTGGCGACAACTTTATTTTTATCGTTCACCAGCGGCAGACTAGTGACCATCATTTTTCTCGTTCACCAGCGGAAGACTGGCAACAATGTTATTTTCATCGTTCACCAGCGGCAGACTAGCAACAATGTTATTTTTATCTTTCACCAGGATCCACCTTGCGACGATCATTCTTTATCGTTTCACCAGCGGCAAAACTGGCGACGATCGCACCTTTATCGTTTCACCAGGATCCACTTGGCGATGATCATCCTTTATCGTTTCATCACTATCCACCTGGCGACGATCACTCTTTATCGTTTTACCAGCGGCAAACTGGTGACGATCGCACCTTTATCGTTTCAACGAGATCCACCTGGGGACGATCATTCTTTATCGTTTTACCAGCGGCAAACTGGTGACGATCGCACCTTTATCGTTTCAACGAGATCCACCTGGAGACGATCATTCTTTATCGTTTCACCAGCGACAGACTGGCGACGATCGCACATGGCGACGATCATTCTTTATCGTTTCTCCAGGATCCACAAGGCTACGCTCAAATGTGGCGAACTAAGCATTCCAAACAAACAACTACGGTTTTTCGTAAATTAATCGAGTAAGCGCGGAAGATACCTAGATCGGTAGTCTATTGTACCTCGATCAAAGGAAAGGTAGTAAAAGCCGATATGGAATGAAGACAATACAACGAATGCAATCCAAATTAACAAGTCAAGCAATTTTCAAAAAACGCTTATCTATTAAAAATTGTATCACACACAAATCGCGGTATTGTAAATTCGTATAGCAAACAAAGCGAGCACACAATAATTTCGTCGAACATGTGGCGTGTATGACGAAATTATCTATGCGAGTGAATAAAAAAATTAAATGTAAAGAGATAAGGGATAGAGAGATACGCAAGGGAGTGATCAGGGAGTTCCCAGCTTTCGCGTCGTCCTCGCAGTGGGCCGGTACGTCTCCCCCCAACTTATCAAAAGGATAAGTTGAGACTTTACTTCGGAAAATCTCTTTTCACAATGCACAAATTACAAACGACTCAAATATGCAAGATACATACTCGATTACCCGATCTTCACCATCTTCAACATAAACCCGTCTTTGTAATTGCGCAAACCCAATTCGATAATGTCATCAATTATCGTTCCCAACGATCAATCCTTCACGCTATCTTCAACCAAGAACCCATGATCATCGTCCGAATAATTCCCTCGCCAAATCGAATTGTAACATTCAAGCAACACTTGAATCCGGATGAGAAACACAACCTTCAAGACCCAATCAACCCGGAAGACAAATTCTAATTCACTATGAATTTTTCCCGAACGTTATTCTTCGAAATGTTCTAAGAAACTCCATTTGAACCCATATTCAATCTTCAATTTGATAGAGATAAGAAGGAAGATGATGATTGCTCTTGAATGATCCTTGATGCAAAACTCTCAAACAATCTTGATCAAAGAAATCTTCAATACTGGTTTCTCACACTTACAACATAAACACATAAAGCTATTTATAATGGAAGTAGAATTGAGCAAATTTAGGCACAATCTAATAGACTTGTATCGATACATGCATCAGTGTGTATCGATACAAGCAGTTGACAGCAGGAGAGTTTGTGTTCTTGTATCGATACATCCACGCGTATGTATCGATACATACATTAGAAAAACAGAAATTGACTGATATGTTTCGAAACACAAAGGTGTGTTTCAAAACAGAAGGCTCTTCTGACTCCAATGAGAGCAATTTGTATCGATACAAAGGTGCTATGTATCGATACAAATGCGTGATAATCAGCCTGAACAAGTTTCAGGACATTTGTATCGATACAGGTATATATGTATCGATACAAAACACCTAAAAATTGATTTTTCAAAGTTTCAAAATAATGTTTTGCTGTCAAGTCAATTTCAATTGTTACCTTAACATATTCTACTCTATTTCCATGTGTTTTGACAATTATTAAAACTCGGAGGGGAACTGGTGCATTAACATTCTCCCCCTTTTTGATAATTGTCAAAACTATTGCATAAGCTAACTAAGCCTACCTAAGATGCAATATACAAATAGCTTTAGGATACAGATGCAAACAACAACAAGGCTAACCACTTGCGAAGTTCCCCCTTAGTTGATGCCATCTTGCACATATGTTGAATACCGGATCCGAAGACTAAAAGCTTTATCCATAGCTTATGCTTGCCAATCTTTTCTCCCCCTTTGACATTATCAAAAAAGAAGAAAAGAATACTCATGAGAAGTATCAAATTCGAAGTAAAGACCATATAGGTCACATAATGCACTTACATTTGTCGAAATGCACTATATGATAAAAATAACCTGATCAAATAATTAAGCAAAATATGCACGAATATAGTCCAATGACGAAACAAAGCATCATGATAAACATGGCATGTAGAACAACAAGCCAAACCAAATCACATGATTAGCAAACATCGGCATTATAGTCAATTCAAAACATATTCTACGGACGAATAAAATAAACAACATGCATCCTATTAATTAGCATGTAGATTTCATGTAGCCATATCATATAAATGTGGAAGTCATAAAGTAATGAAAGAAACATGAATATCATATGAGCAACATGTAGTAAGCTTGTTGACAAAACATATAGTCATCAAATCATAAATGCCATTTTATAGATGTAGACATTGAGAATTATTACTATCTCATGCAAAAATTTTGGAAATGTGCAACATATGAAATAATGTAATTATGACATGTCAAGTTGATGAAACAAATAGCAAACTAATTCAATATATTGTAAAGAGAGAGGTAGAAAATGTGATACAATGTAACCTTTACCGTAACCTAGTTATGCACTTGTCCATGTGTAATGCTTCAAGTCTCCAAGAGGCACAAAGTATGTATATAAAGTGCATATAAAGATATATCTAGGAAAGGTTAGAGATATCGAGGATCCCCAATTCTCCTCAAATATGTATGAAAGGTTCCGTTGCTAAAGGTTTTGTAAAAATATCGGCAAGTTGGTTTTTAGACTCAACATGCTCAAACACAACGTCACCTTTCTCTACATGATCGCGAAGAAAGTGATGCCTAATCTATATATGTTTAGTCCTTGAATGTAACACCGGATTTTTGGTGAGGTTGATAGCACTAGTATTGTCACAAAAGATAGGAATATGTTTAAGTTTCAAATCATAGTCGAGAAGCTGTTGCTTCAACCAAAGAATTTAGGAGCAACAACTTCCGGCCGCTACATATTAGGCCTCGGCCGTTGATAATGCAACCGAAACTTGTTTCTTACTATGCCAACTAACCAAGGAGTTACAAAATAAGTGACAAGTTCCACTAGTACTTTTCCTATCCAACTTGCACCCGGCAAAGTCGGAATCGGAATAACCAACCAATGAACAACCGTTCCCTTTAGAGTACCATAGGCCAAAGTTTGAAGTTTCATGCAAATATTTAAACATTCTTTTAACGGCCTTTAAATGAAACTCCTTAGGGCAAGATTGATACCTAGCGCACATACAAACACTAAACATAATATCCGGCCTAGATGCCGTTAGGTAAAGTAAAGAACCTATCATACCTCGATATTTCTTAGTTTCCACATCCTTACCATTTTCATCTTTGCTTAATGCACATGTTGAAGCCATTGGCGTGTCTATGGATTTGGAATCCGACATACCAAACTTTTTGAGCAAATCAAGGCAATACTTTGTTTGGTAGATGAACGTTCCTTCTTCCAATTGCTTGATTTGCAATCCCAAAAAGAAGTTTAGCTCCCCCATCATACTCATTTCAAATTCACCTTGCATTAAGCTAGAAAAGTTCTTTACAAGAGATGGATTAGTAGAACCAAAAATGATATCATCAACATATATTTGGACGAGTAAAACATCCCTTCCCTTTCGTTTAATGAATAAAGTAGTGTCAACCTTCCCTCTAGAGTACCCATTTTTGATTAAGAACTTGCTTAAACGATCATACCAAGCCCGCGGGGCTTGTTTGAGACCGTAAAGAGCTCGTTTTAGTTTAAAAACATAGTCGGGGTGCTCATGATTTTCAAAACCGGGAGGTTGTTTTACATACACTTCTTCATTAATGTATCCATTTAGGAAAGCACTTTTAACATCCATTTGATAAAGCTTAAAATTCATGTTACATGCATATGCAAGCAAAAGTCTAATGGCCTCTAGTCGGGCAACCGGAGCATAAGTCTCCTCATAGTCAATGCCCTCCTCTTGGTTATAACCTTGAGCTACTAGACGTGCCTTATTCCTAACTATGACTCCATGTTCATCAAGTTTGTTCCTAAAAACCCATCTTGTGCCAATTACTTGTTGATTTGAGGGTGGTGGAACTAAATCCCAAACCTCGTTTCTTGTAAATTGGTTTAGTTCCTCTTGCATAGCAATAATCCAATGTTCATCAAGTAATGCACTTTTTGCGTTTTGAGGTTCAATTTGAGACACAAATGCAAAGTGTGAGCAAAAGTTACTTATTTGTGAGCGTGTAGACACGCCCTTAGAGATATCTCCCAAAATTTTGTCTATTGGGTGGTTCTTCAAGGTCCGCCATTCCTTTGCTAGTCCGGCGCCTCTTTGTTTATGATGATTTTTTGAAGAGGAGGATCCACCTTCATCATCATTGTCTTTATCCTTGTGTGATGGTGTGGATGCATCGTCCTTGTCTTCCGGATCATCCGCAACGGGTTGATCATTCCCGCCAACGTCTTGGTCCTTAAGAATGTCCGTCGTATCGACACCTGCACCAATAAACGATCCTTTCCCGTTTTCTTCCGGCAAAGACTCATCAAAAGTTATATGAACCGACTCTTCGACAATTTGTAATCTTTTGTTAAACACCCTATATGCTTTACTATTTAATGAATAGCCCAAGAATATACCCTCATCCGACTTCGCATCGAATTTACCAAGATTTTCTTTGCCATTGTTCAAAATAAAGCATTTGCATCCGAAGGCATGCAAATGACTAATACTTGGCTTCCTCCCTTTAAGTATTTCATATGGAGTTTTGTTCTAAATAGGCCTAATAATAGCTCTATTTAGAACATAGCTCGCGGTGCTAATTGCATCTGCCCAAAAGTACTTAGGGAGAGAGGATTCGCTAAGCATTGTCCTAGCAAGTTCTGCTAGCACACGATTTTTCCTCTCCACTACTCCATTTTGTTGTGGTGTTCGTGGAGCGGAAAAATTATGATCAATGCCATATTTGGAACAAATTTTTTCAAATTTTGTGTTTTCAAACTCACCACTGTGATCACTCCTAATTGTAGTAATCCTAAGGTTGAGTTAGTTTTGAATCATCTTGGCAAATTTCTTTAAAGCGGATAAAGTATCACTTTTACTAGATAAGAAAAGTGTCCAACAATATCTAGAATAGTCGTCAACAATCACAAGACCAAAGTAATTTCCACCAAGACTTTTAGTTCTTGATGGACCAAAAAGATCTATATGGATAAGTTCCAAGGGTTTTGTAGTTGAAATCATCTTTTTAGATTTAAAAGACACCTTGGTTTGTTTACCTATTTGGCAAGCATCACATAAGTGATCTTTAGAAAATTTTATCTTGGGAAGACCGACGACTAAATCTTTGGATACCAACTTATTTAGTAAATCTAAGTTCAAGTGTTCTAATCTTCTATGCCATAACCAAGACTCATCATTTTTGGTTATGAGACATTTAGCACTACCTAGGCCATTATCATCTAAGTCAAGCATATACACATTGCCATGTCTAATAGCTTTAAGCCTTTAAGCACAATACTTTTGTCTTTGTTGCTTTCAATGGTGCAAAAGGTTGGTTTGAAATTAATTTTAAACCCTTTGTCACAAAGTTGGGCAACACTTAGTAAATTATGCTTAAGGCTATCAACTAGAAGAACATTAGATATGGTAAGAGTAGAAGGATTACCCACGGTACCTACACCAAGTATGTTTCCTCGATTGTTGTCTCCATAAGTGACGTATCCTTTCTCCTTTGAATTGAACTCAATGAATGCATCACCGGTCATGTGTCTTGAACATCCACTATCTAGGAACCATCTACTTTCTAGCTTGTCAAGACACTTTTCCTACATATTTAGACATGAGAGGGAGGTCCCAATTTTCATTGGGTCCTATATGGTGAGGTAAATAGTCTTTGTTGAGTTTTGGCATCCATTGCATCAAGCCTCTAGGAACCAACATTTTCCTAGCATTACACTTTGCAATGGTGTGACCTTTTCCACAACAATAATAGCAAATAATATGACTATCACTTTCGTTTTGATCCTTTGCAACATTTTTGTTCTTTTTGTTTTGAAATTTTAATTTTCTTGTATGTTTCAAAGGATCAACTTGACAAGTAATATTTGGTCTAGATGAAGTGCATGGTTTGTCATGAATAATCTTAGTTTGTTTAGACCAATGCATGCACTTTTTACAACCAATCTTATTATTTGCATATTCATCATGATTTGCATTTGACTTTGTTACCATAGTTACTTTGAAAGCTTTCAATTGTTCTTCCATTTTGGAAACTTTCTTTTCAAGAGTTTCATTTACTTTCATAATTTCTTTTAATCTCTTGAAAGCTTTCTTAGTTTTACTACGCAATTTCTCAAAAGCCAATTGCAAGTCATGGTACTCAAGTGTGGTATATGAATTAAATGGTATGGGGGTTACCTTTTTAGGAGCTTTCTCTTTCTTCTTATGGTGTCTAGTAGTGAAACATATGTTTGCCAATTCGTCTTCATCACTTGAACTCAAACTCTTGGGAGTAGAGGATGAAGAGCTATCACTCTCATATGCCTCATAGGCTTTCTTTCCTTTGCTCCTCTTAGTAAACTTGGGTGACTCCTTCTCTTTCCTTTTGAGCTTTGGACAATCCGGCTTGTAGTGACCAACTTCGCCGCATTCATAACATGTCCCTTTCTTGGAGTACTTTGCACCCTCACCATTGCGGTAACCACTATCTCTCTGGAACTTCTTAAGATTAGTATCGGAGTCCCTTATGCCATTCTTCTTCACATACCTATGGTAGCGCTTCACGAACAACCCCATTTCCTCATCATCGGAGTCATCTTCGCTTTCGCTACTCTCCTCTTGCTCAACCTTTTTGGACTTTGAGACGGAAACCTTTAGAGCAATGGACATCCTATCTTTATCTTTTTCCTTCTCCGTATGCTTGTACTTCTTAGATCCCTTCTCATGCTTATCTAAGGCATTGAGCACACTCTCATGCTCTTCAAGCTTTCCAAAGAGCGTTGTAAGGCTCAATTGAGAGAGATCATTGGCTTCTTTGATTGCCGTGACCTTTGGTTGCCATTTTCTAGATAAACACCTCAAAATTTTGTTAGTAGAACTTCATTTGCTATTGGATTTCCAAGACCGTGCAACTTATGTGTGATTTTTACGAACCTTTGTTGCATTTCATTAATGGTTTCACCATCATTCATATGAAAAAGTTCAAATTCTTGTGTCAAAGTGTTTATTTTTTATTGCTTAACTTCATTAATCCCCTCAAAGTGGTCGATTAATGTATCCCACATTCGTTTTGCGGAGGTACAATGCGAGACATGATAAAATTGTTCAATCCCCAAAGAGGATAGTAAAATATTTTGTGCCTTCGCATCATAACCTACTTTCTTTCTATCATCGTCATTCCATTGTGCCATAGGCTTGTTGGTAACAACACCATTCAAATCGGTATTTGTCGGAACAAGAGACCGTTGATGATGATGTTCCAAACTTCAACATCATAAGAAGTTATGTGAATCCTCATACTACTCTTCCAATAATCGAAATGCTCGCCGTTGAAGATTGGCGCGCGATTGTACGCCCCTTTTGGTGCAAAAGCCATATTGTCTAATAATTGGCACAAATTCGCTGAATTTTATGAAAAATCAACCGGGATTGTGATACCACTTGTTAGACTACAAGGCTACGCTCAAATGTGGCGAACTAAGCGTTCTAAATAAACAACTACGGTTTTTCGTAAATTAATCGAGTAAGCGCGGAAGCTACATAAATCGGTAGTCTATTGCACCTCGATCAAAGGAAAGGTAGTAAAAGCCGATATGGAATGAAGACAATACAACAAATGCAATCCAAATTAACAAGTCAAGCAATTTTCAAATAACGCTTATCTATTAAAAATTGTATCATACACAAATCGCGGTATTGTAAATTCGTATAGCAAACAAAGCGAGCACACAATAATTTCGTCGAACACGTGGCGTGTATGACGAAATTATCTATGCGAGTGAATAACAAAATAGAATGTAAAGAGATAAGGGATAGAGAGATACACAAGGGAGTGATCAGGGAGTTCCCAGCTTTCGCATCGTCCTCGCAGTGGGCCGGTACGTCTCCCCCCAACTTATCAAAAGGATAAGTTGAGACTTTACTTAGGAAAATCTCTTTTCACAATGCACAAATTACAAACGACTCATATATGCAAGATACAGACTCGATTACACGATCTTCACCATCTTCAACATAAACCCGTCTTTGTAATTGCGCAAACCCAATTCGATCTTGTCTTCAATTATCGTTCCCAACGATCAATCCTTCATGCTATCTTCAACCAAGAACCCGTTATCATCGTCCGAATAATTCCTTCGCCAAATTGAATTGTAACATTCAAGCAACACTTGAATCCGGATGAGAAACACAACCTTCAAGACCCAATCAACACAGAAGACAAATTCTAATTCACCGCGAATTTTCCCCAAACGTTATCCTTCGAAATCTTCTAAGAAACTCCAATTGAACCCATACTCAATCTTCAATTTGATAGAGATAAGAAGGAAGATGATGATTGCTCTTGAATGATCCTTGATGCAAAAATCTCAAACAATCTTGATCAAAGAACTCTTCAATACTGGTTTCTCACACTTACAACAATAACACATAAAGCTATTTATAATGGAAGTAGAGTTGAGCAAATTTAGGCACAATCTAACAGACTTGTATCGATACATGCATCAGTGTTTATCGATACAAGCAGTTGACAGCAGGAGAGTTTGTGTTCTTGTATCGATACATCCACGCGTAGGTATCGATACATACACCAGAAAAAATGAAATTGAATGATATGTTTCGAAACACAAAGGTGTGTTTCGAAACAAAAGGCTCTCTCTAGTTTCAGGAGAGTCTGCATGTGTTTCGAAACATACAAGTGTGTTTCGAAACACAGAGGCTCCTCTGACTCCAATGAGAGCAATTTGTATCGATACAAAGGTGCTATGTATCGATACAAATGCGTGATAATCAGCCTGAACAAGTTTCAGGACATTTGTATCGATACAGGTATATATGTATCGATACAAAACACCTAAAAATTGATTTTTCAAAGTTTCAAAATAATGTTTTGCTGTCAAGTCAATTTCAATTGTTACCTAAACATATTCTACTCTATTTCCATGTGTTTTGACAATTATTAAAATTCGGAGGGGAACTAGTGCATTAACATTGACCTCTCTCAAGTGAAGGCATCTTTTCCTTGTTTCTTTCATATCTTCTCCTTAAGGACAAATCTTGAGTCCTTCATACTTAATTATCCTTCACAAATAGTTTGCGAATACTTAAACATTCGTATCCTCTACGTCAAGGAACAATTAAGTATTGGCAGCTGTAGTACCTCAATTTTGTCCCGATTTTTTTTCTTCTTATTATAGTCAAATTTATATATTAGAGTAGTAAAAACTTTATTTTTTAATTTCATGTCCTTTTAACTAAATTTTATGCATTTCATCAATTTTTGTTAATTTTGATTTGTTTGTAACTTAAATTAAAAAATCACAAAAAAATGAGTTCATTTCCATTTGTCAAGACCACTTGTCTTGAACCCAACTTATTTTATCACTATTAATAATTAATATTTTAAATAATTAATTCATATTATTTACTCCAAAAAATACAAAAAAAAGGGCAAAAAGTAACAAGAAACAAAGTACAACAACACCAATGTGTTGGTACTATAAGAATTTTATGATATATAGGAGAATTCTATGATACTTTTGTTAAAATTCATTGTATTGGTACTATAAGAATTTTAACCAATAAAAAATAATCTTTGTCCAAGTCAGCATTTATATTTTATATTTTAATAATTTTAATAATAAAAATATGACACGTGTCAAATAATTATTGGTTATCATGTTTAATGTACCGGTACATGACAATTTCTCCATTGTATCATAGCATTCCCCTTTGTTATATGATATAAACTTTTAATCCAACGGTGTATTTTTACAAAAATTTATATCAGTTAATAAAATTTAAGTCGTTGGAGGTAAATACCCGCATATCTTGTGGGGGTACACAAGAAAAAAACATAAAAGATAAATATAAAAATATAAAGGAATAAAATAAAAACATTGTCTTCTTTCTTTTTGAACAACAACAACCAGAAAAGAAAAAATAAACAAGGCTAGAAAACGGGAGGGGGGGGGGGGGGGGGAGAGAGAGAGAGAGATCGACTGATAGAGAAGAAATGCGGCGAGAGACCGACAACGCGTAGGAGAGGCTGACAGCGGCGAGGGTGGTCCAGCAGCGATAGAGGGAGTGGTCGCGCGATGGTCGGTAGAGTTAACAGCAACAATGAGCTATTTCCCCTTCTTTTTTGTGCTTTGCTTCTTTTTGTGTTTTGATTGATGGTGTTATGAATGAAGTTTTGCTTTTGATGAAATGGGTATGGTGAATTTTAATGATTGAAGGTGATGAATTGAAGATGATGTTGTTTTGTTTCTCTAACTCCCTACATTTTGCTATTGGTTTTTTTGTTTCTCAACCTTTGTATTATGTTCTTCTTCTATCCATTTTCTCTCTTTTGCTGTTTTTTATGATTATGGGTGGTTGGTTTATGGGTAGAAAAATGTTTGGTTTTGATGAGTTAGAACTTTGAATATGATGATGAGATTTGTAAGAAAAGGGATATGCTTTATATTCATTGATTACTCATTGTACACAATTGCCATATATATAGGCAATATACTCAATATTGGGCTTATTTGACATACCCCAAATATAAGCCCAAAAGCTTTTATCCTAACAAATGCTCCCCTAAACATGCTGAGAAGAAGTAGCAGCAAGGAATCACATAATGTCCTTCAAGTGACTGAAAGAAAATTGAGATAGTTTAAGCAGCGGAATTCAAAATTTTCCTTTGATGATCCTTACGAATGGACATGGTCATGTGTTTAGGGTTTTACCTCTTGAAGAATATAACCCTTTGAATCACGAACTAGACGATCACGAACGTTGAAGGATGAACAACAACGTCTCTAGCTATTCCACACGAACAACTTTCCTTCACTCCAAGTGCTAGCTAATGAATGAGGGACTTTGTGAAAGAGAGAAGTAGAGAAATAATTTTAGGATTCAAGTAATCCTAAAATTCTTATGATTTTCTCTTGTGTAATTTGCTCTTGCATAAGACCTCTATTTATAGAGTTTATTGTCTTGCTCTCCAAGACAAAACACTTGTCTTGTTCAACAAGACAAGTTGAAGCAAAAGCCCAATAAGCTTACCTAGGGCGTGCGCCTCATGAGTCTTGCTACTCATGTGTGCGCGCGCCCACCATACCTTATGTTGTACCGCTTATCATAATTTGTGATATCTTATCACATTATATATATATATATATATATATATATATATATATATATATATATATTTCTCTAAAGTGCACCGTACCTTACGGTGTTCTCAATTCTCACACTACACTGTCCTTATGTGTGTGACCCTTGTAGGTTTCCGTAACATTGGCAATAATATTAAATCATCTATTTAATATTATAATATGTGAGAGGTATCTAGCAACACTTCACTACTGTCCAAGTCACGAAATGTTTATGTGATCTTAACAAAACATTATGTGATAATATAAGTTGTGTACAATTACCCCTTTGCCCTTATGTCTATTTTGAATACAAGGCATAGACCTTGTCATCCTTGTCCAGTTCAATATTGGGCCCATAGACATTTATCCTGTTATGTAGGATTGACAAATTCCATCTAGGTCACTACTGTCCTTCAGCATGCTTTGTGAAGTACCCATCTACTGTCTTTATGATTATCCAGTTACGGACAATGTTAGATCAGTGATAAAGCACTTGACTCTACATCTAAGGTCCACAGTGGTTTCAGGTCGAAGGGTGGCTTACACCATTACCACCATGAGAGTAACTTATGATACATTACATAACATTCCATGTGTACTCTCATAGCGGGTCGATCCAGTATAAATATTACTCTTAATATTTATACTTATGTCAAGACTTGATAACTCCTTATCCCATGATCCATGAGATGCGATCATCAGTCTATCTTCATAATAGTCTTTATGCTTTAAGGTTATCCCACTTCACCTTAAAGCTCGACTACAGATACTTTAAGAATAGCGTCCTTATGTTTAATAGAATCTCATGATTAAGTCACACTTAATATTTCTTTAAACGGACTATCTATTTAGGGACTTTATTATTTTGGACTCCTACAAACATAATAAAGGAATGCCACATTTATATTCAAAGACCCAAAGCAAATACTTATGAAATTAGATTGGCTCTTAGGGCTTACTCCAACAATCTCCCACTAGCACTAAGGCCAATCAAGTATTCTCTAATACTTATAGACCTTAGTATGCCCATCACGCTTCAACTGCGCTAGAGGCTTTGTTAGTGGATAAGAAACTATTTCCTATGTTGGTATCTTACGTATCTTCCAGCGTTGTATTTCGATCTCTATCGAAATATATAAGTTTCTAAGTATATTCATGAATCGTCGGTGTGATCTATCCTCAAGTGTTCTTGCAAGATTAATGGTATTAATGTGACTTGGAACACCGGAAACATAGTTTTAGCTCAACCATGAGCTAAACGATCCAATCTTAATTACTTAACTTCTAAAACTGAAATAAACATACTATGAAGCTTATCTTATAGCTTTCAATGCTTACATTTAGGATTGATATACAATACATCGGTATGGAACCTTCCATCATTATGACTTTCTTACAATGATCCTTCCATACTTACCTATTTCAAAAATGTTCCTTAATTCCTTTAAGGTTTTTCAAGGATATTCTTAAAGGTTAGTTAGTGTCACACACTAATTTCAATTTAGGTACTTAACTTATTGTCTTACAATCATGTGGTGTATCAAATTTAGTACATATCATGATGTTGAAGATTAATCCTATCTTCCAAAGTATATTGATTATTTTCACGTGCCATTTTCTCATCCAATGAGATATGATATTGTGCTTTAGACAAAATCAATTATGTGACACGCAATAATTTCACACATTAAGTGTCTCAACACTTCGCTAATATATGTACATAGGCTATTCCTAACTCCTTAGGAATTTTTCACTTAAATACATAAGTTATTCCTAACTCTTTAGGAATTCTTGCCTAAGTATTTCATCAAGAGTTTTTTCCTTAACCATGTCTTACATGTATAAGGAAAATGGTTTTGATGATTAATATGTCATCCACATATAACATCAGTTTAAATTTTGTTATTACTCCCACTAAATCTTTGTGTGCACAAGATTTATATTTGTCCTTCATTAATTTGTTTTCATAAAACTTTCAAAAGGAACAAATATTTGAATTTATTCGATCTAATCAAAATTAGACAGGTTTGTCCTTTTAATTTTGTTTTCTTAAAACTTCATAAAATGAACAAACAATAATTAAATTTCTGAGAATTCTATCTAATCAAAATTAGATAGCTACAAGTTGTATACCCTTTTCTAGCATCCTTTGGATCAACAAAACCGTACATATATGTCTAGTACATATATATATGAGGTCATTCTGATTAAGGAATGCAACTTTGTTATCCATCCACCAAAACATGTAGTACAACATTTAGTAAAACAATCAAACAGATCTTAAGTTTTACTATTAATTACATTTAGGGTTTCATCATAATTTGCATTATGATTTTGCGTGAAACCTTTAATGATTAATCAAATCTTAAAAGATATTCTCACTATCATCTTATGAGTCTTACTCATCTTGATGACACAACCATCATCTATATAAGGTTAGTGTATATGGATTATGTGTAATATTTCATGGCATTTAGCCACTTCTCAGAAATCATATCGTCTTACGACCTTTTAGAAAGTCAGAGACTCATCTTCCATGAGAACCATATCACATTGTTGAGTCATGATAAAATCATACCTTTTGTCCATGTGATATGTTAGACTTATCTAGGATTTTGTGCAACACAAATCATTGGTCCTTCAACATCCTTGAGGAACTAATTTATTTTCCCATTCCAATAAATATGTTTTGTAGTACTTGAATTTATTCAAGTTCTATATCACTCCCATTGTCTCTCTTAGAGACATACTCCCACTAGAGGAATGATTCAAACCTAGCAACAAAACAACTTTTGTCTTTTAGAGTGATATAAGTATCCCTAAGAATACTTCCACATATTTATTCATTTAATTTGGATTTAAATTTATCTTAATAAATTTCTGATCCAAAATTACATAAAGGCAAACTTGGTGCTCTTACCTCATATCGCATATGGTGTCTTTATGATCATCTTAAAAGGGAACCAGTTGTGGGTAATGATTAACTATTAGAAGAGATATTTTAAGAGTCAATGATGTATTTAAACTATCTTAAATCAAGTCATGTCAAACATGAAGCGATAAATTAGTTATTTTACACCTTAGTTAAGTATTTACTGATATGACTAATTCATATGACTTAAATTCTTTTATTGAGTTCTATTTTCTTCATTGTTTAAACTCTTTGACAAATTCAAAGATTTCTAAATTGTGTCAAACACATATCCATATTTAATGATTTTAATCATTAATAATAATGAAGCAAAATAAAGTCAATATATCAAACAAATATGTTTAGTGGTCGACATACATCTCATGCATATTGCTCAAATTGATCATGTGTCGTGTTATTGACATATCAAATATTTGTACTAAACAATAGAAATCTTGATATATTTACAAGACCCAAATCTTATTTGGCTCTTGTCATAATTGTTACAGACTAGTCTTATCAAGATCATGGAACCCTAGTTCATTACATGACTTGGAGCAATATTATAGAAGACTTTGCTTGAATGATAGGCCAATCGTTTGTCTTATTATTTAAAGCTACAATTCATATCTTGTCATTACAAGATATAATTAACACTTCTATCATTATATGGAATTCAATAACAATTATTGTGTCCATTTCAAATTCAATTTTAAATCATAGCATAAGATTTCATTGTGAATGAAACAATTTTTCATTCTAGACTGATCGACGATTTGTGTATCAAAAATATTTTAATGACCGCAAGTGCACAGTCTCGTCGTTGAGTTTTAAAAGATATCGAATCCACAGGGACCAATAATCGAACTACCATATTTCTGTTGTTACGGTGTAAATCTAAGGCGAATGTTTTTATGGTTTTAGAATTGTTTAGAAATTAAAAGAAATTAAATTAAAGATTTAAATTAATTAAAGGCGGGATATCGGTATGTAACTTAATTAACCTTCGGGAATTTAATAAATGAATAGCGCGCAAAAAAGGATTTATTTTTCAGAAGGACTTTCTCAATTTAAAGGTGTAAACCTCACACTCTCGTTTTATTGATAAAAACCATACTAACTAGACTAGGAGTTTTACTGTCACTTTTCTACCACCTTAGTTTCGAAAGTATATTTTGAAAATCAATAAATCCTAATTAATTCTAACGTGGCTCTTGCTCGTTCAAAAATTAATATCAAGTTTCTACTATCTAGTTAAAACCTCAAACTCTCGCTCTATTGATTTTAACCTTAATTGCTTTATTTTACTTTCGTTCAAAAGCATAGGAGTTTTAAAATTAGAAACCCGAATCAGAAAAATAGTTTAATATGTGCGCGCGCTAAATCATTATTAAATTCCCTTCGGAGAATTAATTTACATACCGATATCTAGGAATTTAGCTAGTCATAGCAAAAGAAATAAACAAATAAAAACAGAAAATTAAATAAAGCATAAAAAAATAATTAAATAAAGACATAAAAAAAACCTGGAAATAAATGCTGAATAAACTTGACTGAAATATTCGGTACAGAATTCTTGACAGGAAAGTGAAATCAGAACTGAAAACGGATTCCTGATGTGGAAATACCGTTACAGTTACTGTAACCAGAAACTAAAACTGACTGAAGAGTAAAGGAAAAAAGGCGTGCGGAGAACTGAATTTGATCTACTATTTATAGAGGGATTTTTCTAGTTACGATCCACAAAAGTAGGAATGGATAGGCTTCACTTGATCTCATCCTTTTGGCTGTACGATTAGGAAAAGCAGTTGATCAGACGCGTGCTTGCTCCCCACGTTGCGCGAAATTCAGTTTCAATTGGATTTGGATTGGTGGCGCCCGCCACCACTTCTGTGGCGCCCGCCACAAGCTTGCTGGGGGCAAATGCCCCTTTCTGTTGGGCTCATTTGTGGGCTGCGTGAATTTGCGCTTTGCACCCCCTTTTTGCTGTGTTTTTTGCCCTTTTTGCTCAATTCTCTTCTTCGGCCTATTTTATTTGACATTACTGAAAAGAAAACAAATACCAACATAAAAAGACATAAATGAAATAAAAACATATGAAAATGCAGCTAAAGTTCACATAAACTAAGCTAAAAATACGATATGATTTCGTGTCATCATAGACATAAGTTGACTTAATCTTGTAGTAAATGTTCTATTTCTTTAAACATCTCTATTTTCGTAAAATTGAGATTCAACATCTTTGTATCATATATCTTTGTAGAAATAGAAACTTTGACTTTTCTATAAAAATGTATAATATTGAAGTCTTACTTCATTCCTTTTAGTTTGACTCTTCCAAGAACTAATTACGGCATTCTTGTTTCATTCAATGGTCTAACCATTTAAAATTGTCGTTCTTCTTTGGCAACCAGTTTTTTTTTTGTTCTATTCAAATAAGAGAAATATAAATCTTATTTATATTATATCTCAAATTTTAATAGTGCAAATAAATTCTCATTCATCTCAACAAATTCCGGTAGATATAGAAATTCATAATTTTGTCTAATCTGTCTATTATAATTTGTTAGATTGAACTTATGATCAACTCTTTGATCTATTAAGGATTCTATCTTACTTTAAAGTTTCTTTCAAAAAGGATCTCGCTTTAAATGATCACATCATTCATTGTTTAAAAGTATGAAGTATTCTATTTCTAGATGTCAATTTGATACTTCTAACAAACATCCTTCTCCAATCTAGTTATAGTAGGTTGTTAGAATTTAGTTCAAGCTCTTATAGTACTTCTTGTATTTGAGAACCATTTTCTTTTGTGTACCAATTCAAAAATTATTTTCTGAAATCCTTGTCCTTCATAAGGACAACATAATTTGTATTGTATTTAATTTCAAAGATATGTAAGATATTTATGTTATGATTAATTCTTTTAATAAGGACTTTTATTAAAAGGCTTCCACTATTTTACTCAAAACAAATGACCCCCATCATTTGATTCGGAAAATCCCGTTGGAAGATTTTCTAGTGGATCAAGATCCATATTTCACTTCTTTCTAAGTCCGCGGCGGGCAGATTATACAAAACTTAGTTATTTAGGTAGGAACTCCTTCCAATTGCATCTCATACAATTCTCGAATATTTCAGTTGGGTGAATAATTCCTTATTCTAAATCATCATATGAATCATTCCCAACTCTTGCTTCTAAACTTACATAATCTTATTATATTTGTTTAGTTAAGTTTGACCCAATTTTAGAAGTTGGATATTACCATTATCCCATCGCACCATACCCATATAGACAATGTACTCCGCGGTAGGCGAACCCACATTATTCGATACCGGTCTTGATGAGTTCTAAAATTTGGAAAGCAAAACTTAATATTCACATATTTTACTAGTATAGAAAAATGCACCTCGCGGTAGGCGAAACCTACATCTTCTTTATTAGTCTCTTATGTGTCTCTTGAGGGATTTTTAATTAGTTTGATCTCACCGGCTTGTTAGCCATATTAAACGCGCTTACATGCATCAACATACATACATACAATTAAAATAAAATGATATGATTATGGCCTCCTAACGCGGGTGTGAAGGTGTGAAAAACACAAGAAGGGGGGGTTGAATTGTGTTTTGGTAATTTTAAAATCTTCTTCTAAGTTTAGAAAACTTATCAGAAGCACCAGCGGATAAAACAAACACAAGCAACGCGCACAATCAGAAACAGAAGCAAAACGAGTAAGAAAGAGAGAGAGAGAGAGAGAGACGAGACAAGCAATTTTATACTGGTTCCTCTCACAAACCGAGAGTAGTCCAGTCCCCTTGCACTTCCAAGGGATTTCACTAAAATCACTTAGATTACAAATGCTCAAACACACTAGTAAGAGACTTCCAAATGCTCAAGTTCTAAACAAGAGACTTCCTAACACAAAACAAAAGATAATTGAGTTTTGAACAATTGATATTAAAATCAGAAGGACAGACAAAATAAGTTCAGAAGCAGTGCTTGCAGTCTTGTATGAAAAACAAAGTATGTGTTGTAGCTTTTTGAATTTGCGTCACTTGATCTTCAAACGTTGTTCTCTATTTATATGAAGTAGAAGAAAAAGAGACGTTTGAGGATACTGACCGTTGCAGAGTTCATTGTCACGCCAGCTGTGTAAGGACAAAGGTAACATGGAATATTTGCCATTTCTGGTAACGCTTATCCATTCATTCCTTTTGTATGAGAATATTCGCCCTTATGTAGTAAAATAGTACTAACGTCACTATCCTGATGATAAGGATGTAGTACTATGATTGCACAATCAATCACAACCTTTAAATTCAAAAGATTTCCAATCATTGAATCACTATCAGTTAACACTGACATTCTCTGGTAGTTTAATCAGGCTTTATGTTTCCAACATAACTTCTGATTCCTTAGCTTCTGACATTTATGACCTTCAGACTCAACACATCTTCTGAGTTAACCAACTTCTGACTTTGGAGTAACTTCTGATCAATGTTGCTTCTGATGTCGTTGCCTCTGATATCGTTGCTTCTGATATCAATTTTGGCGCTTATTTCAGAGCTTCTTATATCAAGTGTGAATATTATATTCTTTTTAGACCTGCACACTTAGATAAAATATTAACATACCCTATTGTTCATTAATACTTTGTTATCATCAAAACTTAAGGATTTAGTTAGATCCACTTTTGTTCCAACAGGGTGTTCTCTCAAGCCAATTAGAGAACCCTAAACTAGCCTAACGATGATCTACTTCTCCAAGCATGACCTTCAAGGCTGTTCTCCTTTGTTCCTATGTAATTCTATTATTATGCTACATCAAAGAAACTCGTTTTACATACGAGGGAGTAAGATGAGAAGAGAAGTTACATCAAGAGATTTAGAGAGAGGCACGATACGCAGGCCGTATTTAAATTCCAAAATTTAAAACAAAAGAGCAATCTAAGTAATTCCATTGAAAACAACAATAATAAACTCAATTTATTATTATCCTTTGTTTAAGTAATTAATTAAAATTAAATTACTATAAACTGATCATACCGTTCATAACGGTTAGAATTGTGTCACGATTTCAAAAATCATGTTTTTTTTCAAATTCTGGTCGCCAGGGCTCGCCAGCAAGCCAGCGTTCCTGCAACCTGGTTGCCAGGTCTCGCCACCTGTTGCCAGCAAGCCACCGTTCCTGCAACCTGGTCGCCAGGGCTCGCCAGCTGTCGCCAACAAGCCACCGTTCCTGCAACCTGGTGGCCAGAGCTAGCTAGCGCTGGCCGGGCGACCGCGTCAAGATTTCGCGGAAATCGTTTTACTATTTCACAAATCGTGTCACGATTTCGGTGAATTCTGAAGCATATTTTCAGTATATCAACAAGTTCCTTCCATCAAAATTCACCATGAACGATTATTAGCTTGATTCATCACCACATCAATGTTTTCCCAGTCGAAGGTTCGGAAACAATTATTGTGGATCGTTCAATGCCAACAACGACTACGTGATTTCTAATGGATGAAATCTAGAATATCACATATACTCTATTTGCATCTTGTTCCCTTGTATCATATACAAGACTTGATCAATTTAAAATTTAAAACGTGATTTAAACAAACATCATAGACATGGTCATGATTTAAAACGTGATTTAAACCATGGTTTCGTTAGTGGCTCTGATATCACTGAAGGAAAATTGAGATAGTTTAAGCAGCGGAATTCAAAATTTTCCTTTAATGATCCTTACGAATGGACATGGTCATGTGTTTAGGGTTTTACCTCTTGAAGAATATAACCCTTTGAATCACGAACAAGACGATCACAAACGTTGAAGGATGAACAACAACGTCTCTAGCTAGTCCACACGAACAGCTTTCCTTCACTCCAAGTGCTAGCTTATTGTCGCGCCTCGAAAAACGCACGAGCGTATACACACTCGGAATGACTACAGAGTCGCCACCGAATTTTATTTGTTAAGGGAAAATATCGATAAAACCCTTTGGTTAAATGGAAAGGCGGTCGTCGCAACCGTTTCCAGGTTTGGGAGTCGGTTATGCAAGGGGAAGGTATTAGCACCCCTTACATCTGTTGTACTCAACGGGAACCTTCTTATTAATTTTAGGGTAAAGAGTGTTTTAATGTTTGCTTGCTTATTATTTTTTTATTACCTTGCGATTATTTATGAGTGGGGGATTTTTAGTTTTTTAATTATTGGGCTCGACATGATGTTGAATCCTGCTCCTACGTATTCTCAGGTGCAATGAGAAATCAGAGCTTCGTAGTTCAGGGTGTCGATGTTTTTGGTTGGTGTCTTTTAGAGAACTGAGTTTATGTCGCATTCTAGAAGTTAAACGTATGGCTTGTATGCTCGCACGTTGCAGGCTTAAGCGCTTGTTTGTATTGCGTTAGAATGGATAAACATAGTTCTTTTATGGAATAAATTGGAATAATATTCTTGACAGGAAAGTGAAAACAGAACTGAAAACAGATCCCCGATGTGGAAATACCGTTATAGTTACTGAAACAAGAAACTAAAACTGACTGAAAAGTAAAGAAAATAAGGCGTGTAAAATTCTGAATTTGAGCTTCCTATTTATAGAGGATTTTTGCCTCTACGATCCACAAAAGTAGGAATGGATAGGCTTCACTTGATCTCATCCCTTTGGCCGTACGATTAGGAAAAGCAGTTGATCAGACGCGTGCTTGCTCCCCACGTTGCGCGAAATTCAGTTTTGCTGGATCCTGGAATCTGTGGCGGGCGCCACGAAGCTGGTGGCGGGCGCCACCAGCCCAGTTTGTTGGGTTTTGCTGATTTTGCTTGTTCGCACCCCCTTTTTGCTCCGTTTTTTACCCTTTTTGCTCAATTCTCTTCTTCGGCCTATTTTATTTGACATTACTGAAAAGAAAACAAATACCAACATAAAAAGACATAAATGAAATAAAAACATATGAAAATGCAACTAAAGTTTACATAAATTAAGCTAAAAATACGATATGATTTCGTGTCATCAAATTCCCCCACACTTAAACCATTGCTTGTCCTCAAGCATAAAAGAATAGTGAATTGCGTAGCACAAGTAAAAACACATGACATGATCATCCTACTCATACGTGGTTGCCGGCTAAGCCATGAAAATCAAATAACAATACAAATAACAACAACACCGTAATGACACAAGAGACTCCCATTATATGAAAACAGACCTGAAGTATTTCCTTTTGACTATACCTTTCACCTAAGTTTCATTCACCCTTTTCATTCTAGCGTAATCACATTAAGCCCGTTATCTTGTACACGCCCATGGTAGGAAACCTGTTAGGGATTATGATTATCATATAGCGAGGGGTGCTGATAACATAAGTTCGGTAACCCCTATTTGCTTTACCCACTTCGCAGTTGCGGGGGATCGGATCGTAACCCGCCCTACCAAGTTCAAATCAGACACCTCTGAACCAACTACTAATGAGTTTCTATACTATGGTATTTTTTTTCTTTCGCTTGTTTCAACATTTGTTGAATTTTCATCAATTATTTCAAAGAATCAACCAATAGTATTCATAACCATTTATTTTCAAGATCATTCACTTATATTCGTCGGTTTCCCACTTAGTTTACACCTTGAGATGGTGCCGACTGCTAAATAAACTACTAAAGGTTCATTAAAACTCAAGTTCAAAGCTTTGTCAAAATTAGTACTCAAATCAGTTTTACACACTTCTGGGAGTCTAAGGTGTTAAAACGGTATTGATTTTATCTAACCGTTACCCAAATTTCACAAAATAGCCTAGATAGTGCGAACAACCTATATACTTTCGAACAACCAATATCAAGCATCAAGACTCAACACTTTGCTTTTCACAAGAACATTTTTGGTATGGCTCAAGAAATGGGAAAAATCAGACAATAACAAAAACAACACGCAAAAACTACTCAATTTAAGTGAACTATCCTAAAGTTTTATTATGCATGCAAACTAAATGACTGAAAGTAAAAGGAAAGCGATAAAGCTTCCTCCCCCACACTTAAATCGAGCATTGTCCCCAATGCAACGACTAAAGGTGAGATTGGAAGTAAGACCTGAGTAGCGAAGCTTTCACAACTATGAGGTCGTTGAGCGTGCTATCTCTTTATTACCTGCAAAATAAAATGGACTAAAAAGAAAACATTAGATTCAAAATCAGCGGGTTGCCTCCCACCAAGCGCTTTGTTTAACGTCGGTTAGCTTGACTTCAAAGACGGTGAACTTAGTTCACGTTTTAGCGGACAGGGCGGATAGGTTAAAATTTGCAAAAGTAGTGTCACTATCCTTAAGATTGTAGTGTTTCAACCGTTGTCCATTAACTGTGAACGTGTCACAGGAGTCACTCATTATTTCAATCGCCCCATGAGGATATTTCTTAGAAATTGTAAAGGGGCCTGACCATTTTGAGCGAAGTTTTCTAGGGAAAAGTTTAAGTCTCGAATTAAAAAGAAGTACTAGCTCTCCTACCTTAAACTCTCTCCTAGATAGACGCTTGTCATGCCATTTTTTAGTTCTTTCCTTATAGATTCTAGCATTCTCACAAGAATCTAACCTAAGCTCTTCTAACTCATGGATATCCAAGATCCTTTTCCTACCGGCGGTGGTGTAATTAAAATTAAGGGCCTTAATAGCCCAATAAGCTTTGTGTTCTAATTCCACCGGTAGATGACATGATTTGCCATAGACAAGCTTGAAGGGAGTGGTCCCAATTGGGGTCTTGTAGGCTGTCCTATATGGCCACAGCGCCTCATTCAGCTTTAAGGACCAATCCTTCCTAGAGGTTGCAACTGTTTTTTCTAGAATTTGCTTGATCTCCCTATTGGAGACCTCTACTTGCCCACTTGTTTTTGGGTGATAGGGAGTTGCTACACGGTGTCGGACCCCATACTTAGATAGTAGCCTTTCAAAGAACCTAGAGATAAAATGGGAGCCACCATCGCTGATGACAAGTCTCGGCACACCGAACCTAGGGAAGATCTGGTTCTTAAACAGTCTAATCACTACTTGGGCGTCATTAGTTGGAGAGGCAACAACCTCGATCCATTTGGACACGTAATCAACAGCCACAAGTATGTATTTGTTTCCTAAAGAAGATGGGAATGGTCCCATGAAGTCTATCCCCCATACATCAAACACTTCCACTTCAAGGATGCCTTGCTGAGGATTTCATCGCGCTTGGAGATGCCACCAGCGCGCTGGCACTGATCACAACTCCGTATGGCAGCGTGGACATCTTTCCAAATAGTGGGCCAATAAAGGCCGGCTTGCAAAATCTTAGCGCAAGTTTTGGAAGTACTTGCATGTCCCCCATATGGCGCAGAATGGCAATGGGAAATAATGTTTTGCGCCTCATCCTCGGGGACACATCGACGGAAGACTCCATCGGCTCCTCTCTTGAAAAGGAGAGGGTCATCCCAATAGTAGTGTCTCAAATCACTGAAGAACTTCTTCTTTTGTTGGTAGGTCAGATCAGGCGGAAGAACTCTCGCCGCTAGGTAGTTGATAAAATCAGCATACTATGGCAGTGAATCCCTCGTACAAACAGAGTTGACAACTTCAATGTTGCCATCAATTAATGGGCACTCGGAGGTGACATTCTCCATAAGGGCTACAAGCCTCTCATACGGGAAATCGTCATTTATGGGCACCTTTTCAGGCACCATTCCCTCCATTCTTGACAGGTGGTCCGCAATTGTGTTGTCGATTCCTTTCTTATCCTGGATCTCTATATCAAATTCTTGAAGGAGCAAGATCCATCTTAGGAGCCTTGGTTTGGCATCCTTTTTGTTCATAAGGTACCTAATTGCCGCATGGTCGGTGTAGACAATGATTTTGGCCCCTATTAAGTAAGAACGGAATTTGTCTATTGCAAACACAACAGCTAGGAGTTCTTTTTCAGTGGTAGCGTAGTTCATTTGTGCGGGGTCTACGGTCCTACTAGCATAGTAAATAGCATGAAGCTTCTTGTCTTTCCTTTGACCTAAGACTGCGCCTACTGCATAGTCACTAGCGTCACACATGATCTCAAAGGGTAGACTCCAATCAGGTGGCTGCATGATGGGTGCGGAAATGAGAGCTGCCTTTAACTGTTTGAACGCTTTCAAGCATTCTTCATCAAAAATGAACTCGGCATCTTTCATTAACAGCCCGGTTAAGGGCTTGGTGATCTTGGAGAAGTCCTTAATGAATCGCCGATAGAATCCGGCGTGACCTAGAAAGCTTCGAACTTCTCGTACAGACTTTGGAGGTGGTAGATTTTCTATGACTTGGATTTTAGCTCTATCTACCTCAATCCCCTTACCTTGTATAGCTTTAGGTTTCCAAGGCCACTTATCAAGTGCTCTCACATACCCCTCGCTTTTTCTCTTTTTTCTTCTATAGGGCGGTTCAGCTTCCTTGCCCTCTTCTATTATTTTATGCTTTAGGGGAAAAGGATGTTTTCTAGCTTGAGGCGGGGGTTTTGGTTCAATTTCGGCCGTCCTTCTTTCTTTTGATTTAGTATTTTCACTTACCTTTTCTGATGTTACCCTCATCCTCTTTGCACTAACGTCCTCCTCAAATTCTCTTTCCCCCAATTTCCTCTTTTTATTTTCGCCCTTAACCTCATGTGTGTTGATTTTTATATTTTTTCTCTTTCCACATGTTTGGGGTTTTGGGGCAACTCTAGCCTCTACTAACCTTTGGGGAACAAGGACTGGTGGGTTATAGGGAGCAGGGAAAACACACAGTGCTCCCTTCTCTACCTCATCGACTACCTCTCTAGGGAGGGGTGTCGGTGATGTTTCTTCGATCTCCACTCTTTCCTTGCCAAAACTCTCGACAGCATAATCGTCCTCACTAGACATCTCAATCTCGCTTTCATCAATGTTTGCTACAACGTCTACTTGTCTCTCGTGAGAGGTTCTATGGTTGACTGGGTGAACTGGGAGATTCGCGTCTCCATTGACTCTTGGGGTGTCGTTGTTGAGTCAACCATAGTGTTGAGCATCTTCAGGGTTTCGAGATTGTTTAGTCTGATCCTTTCATTTACGAGGTTTTGCTCTCTCATGATCTCTCTAAATCTTTTCTCTCGCCTAACATTAGCGGAGGTTTCCATAAATTCATTAAATACTGCTAATAGGCTAGGACTCACGGATTCTTCCGGTTCCTCGAAATGTTGGGGATAGTAATTGTACTGAGAGTTAGGGTATTGTCCTTCGAAGTACGGGGATGGTTGAGGCTGGTAGTTATAGGAATCATGATTGGGGGAGTTGAAATTTTGAGGATAGTCATTATAAAAGAAATTAGGGTTGTACATCAGATTAAGCGCGAAGGACTTATCCTAAAATTTTTAAAATTAAATTTAAAAATGCCTTAGTCTCTCCGGTGTAACGACAGAGTTACGATATCGACTAAATTGGTCCCCAACAACGGCGCCAAAAACTTGATCGACGATTTGTGTATCGAAAATATTTATCAACTGCAAGTGCAAAGTTTCGTCGTTGAGTTTTAAAAGCATAGGAGTTTTAAAATTAGAAACCCGAATCAAAAAAATAGTTTAATATGTGAACGCGCTACATCATCATTAAATCCCCTTCGGAGAATTAAATTATATACCGATATCTAAGAATTTGAGCTAGACATGGTAAAAGAAATAAACAAACAAAAACAGTAAATTAAATAAGGCATGACAAATAAATAATTAAATAAACGCATAAAAAACCTGGAAATAGAAACGGCTGAAAACTTGAATTAAAGTTGCTGGAAAGTGAAAACAGTCTTGAAAACGGATCCCCGATGTGGAAATACCGTTACAGTTACTGAAACAAGAAACTAAAACTGACTGAAAAGTAAAGAAAATAAGGCGTGTAAAATTCTGAATTTGAGCTTCCTATTTATAGAGGATTTTTGCCTCTACGATCCACAAAAGTAGGAATGGATAGGCTTCACTTGATCTCATCCCTTTGGCCGTACGATTAGGAAAAGCAGTTGATCTGACGCGTGCTTGCTCCCCACGTTGCGCGAAATTTAGTTTTGCTGGATCCTGGAATCTGTGGCGGGCACCACAAAGCTGGTGGCGGGCGCCACCAGCCTAGTTTGTTGGGTTTAGCTGATTTTGCTTGTTCGCACCCCCTTTTTGCTCAATTCTCTTCTTCGGCCTATTTTATTTGACATTACTGAAAAGAAAACAAATACCAACATAAAAAGACATAAATGAAATAAAAACATATGAAAATGCAACTAAAGTTTACATAAATTAAGCTAAAAATACGATATGATTTCGTGTCATCAGTTAGAGCATTTTGTAATCTAAGTGATTATAGTGAAATCCCTTGGAAGTGCAAGGGGACTGGACTACTCTCGGTTTGTAAGAGGAACCAGTATAAAATTGCTTCTCTCTCTCTCTCACTCGTTTTATCTCTGCTTCTGACTATGCGCGTTAATTGTGTTTGTTTTATCCGCTGGTGATTCTGATAAGTTCCTTGAACTTAGAAGAAGTTTTAAAAATACCAAAACACAATTCAACCCCCCCCCCCTTCTTGTGTTTTTCACACCTTCAATTGGTATCTAGAGCTCTGGTTTGTTACACATCACTTAACCGTGAAACAAAAAGATTCTGAAAAACAGAATGTTTGGAGATTCTGAGATTACTAAGAAGACTGAAATTCCTTATGATTACAACTATGAGAAAGGAGAGAAATCTGGTGGTGTCTACAGCAAAGCACCTAAGTTCAATGGTGATCAATCAACCTTTGCTTGGTGGAAATACATGATATATCCACATATTATAGCTGAAGATGAAGGTTTGTGGGATATCATTGAAGAAGGTGTTAGCTTTCTAGAACACCTAGATGAAGATGGCAAAACTACTGCAGCTGTCAAGAAGACATTTACAGCTGAACAGAAGAAAGAGTGGAAAAGACACAACAGAGCTATTATGAGGTGTTTACCACCTAAGTGGAGACCAAAAGTCACTGCTATTCAAGAAGCAAAAGATCTCAATACTTTGAGCCTAGAAGAGTTGACTAGTTCACTCATAAGTCACGAGATGGAACTAGCTTCTGATGAGCCAAAGAACAAATCAAAGTCATTGGCTCTGCCAGCAACTTTGAAGTCTCCTAAGGCTCTGAAGGCAAAAATTATTGAATCTGATGCTGAGGAATCTTCTGTAGATGAACAGGAGGATGGATCAGATGAGTAACTTTTTGCTTTAATTTCAAAGTTCAAAAAATGGAACAAATATAAGAACAACAAAGCTTCTGGAAAGAGTTCTGGTTCAAAGAGTTATGGAAACAAGAATTCAAGTTTGAAAGACAAGAAAGACAGCTCTAAGAATAGTTGCTTCAACTGCAAAAAGACTGGTCATTTCATTGCTGATTGTCCTGAGTTAAGCTCAAATGATAAAGGGAAAAAGGGCAGTTTTAAAAACAGAATGAAGAAGAGTCTTATGGCAACTTTTGAAGATTTGGAGAAGTTATCAGATGAAGATGATGATGATGAAGAGGCTACGTAGCGCTAATGGCTACAACATCTTCTGATAATGAATCTGACATGGATGATGAATCTGATACTGATGATATTGATGAGGTAATTTATAAACTTCCTCATGATAAGCTTCTGATTGCAGTTAAAGACACTATGAAGCAATATATAAACAAGTCAAATGATTTCAAAAGTTTAAAAACTAAAATTGACTTGCTTACAGAGAAATCTGACCAACTTCAAACTCAATACAATGAATCTCTTTTGAAAATCAAAGAGCTTGAAGAAGGTTGTGTTGCTTGTAACAAATCACATGATAAGCACGAAGTTGCTCTTCATGAATTTGTGAAATAGAATGTCAATAAGAGCAAAGTTGCTTCCATGATTTATAGTGTTAGAAAAAACAAAGGATATGGGCTTGGTTATTCTGCATCTTCTGATAAAGAAAAATCAACTCAATCTGTTTGTATAAGCAAAACATCTCCTCCTCGCTATTCCACTATTGTATCCGAATCAGATAATTCTAAGAAAGTTTCACAAACTGCTGTTTTGAACAAGGGTAAGTCAAAAGCTTTAGAAGATAATACTTCAGTAGCTAAGATTAACTCTAATTCAAAAATGAGATATTCAGAAGTTAAGATTCTGAAGAGACCAGTTCCTAAGGAAACTAAGGTTCTGAGAACTTCAGAAGCTAGTACTTCTAATACAAAGTCTGTGAAACCTATTAGAAGTTTTGGCCAGAAGAAGTATGTCTCGCAAACTGATTTTCAAAAATCATACTTCTATAAGGCCTATGCTAACAAATCTGGATCCAACAAGTTGTGGGTACCAAAATCTGAAATAGTTTATGTGACAGGTTTGCACACAAAGAGAGAAATAGGAAAGTACTTGGTATCTGGACAGTGGTTGCTCACGTCACATGACAGGAGAAAAGGATTTGTTCCTCACCCTGACTCACAAAGAGGGAGGGAATGTAGGATTTGGTGGGAACCAAAAAGGAAGAATAGTTGGTACTGGTACAGTAGGTAACTCTTTCTCAACTATTTCTGATGTTTTGTTAGTTGATGGATTATTTCATAATCTTCTGAGCATAAGTCAATTATAAGACAGTGGTTATGAAGTGATGTTTAATAAGAACACATGTACTATAAACAAAGACTCTGATAAGTCTATTGTTGTCAAAGGAAAGAGGAAAGGTAATGTTTATAAAATCAACCTTTTTGAACTAAAAGAACAAGATGTTGTTTGTTTATTGACTTTGAGTGAAGAAAAATGGGTCTGGCACAAGAGATTGGGTCATGCTAACTTGAGATTAATCTCTAAGCTTAGTACACAAAATCTTGTGAGAGGCTTACCAAATTTAACATATCACTCAGATTCAGTTTGTGGTTCTTGTCAAAAAGGGAAGCTTTTCAAAAGCTCTTTTAAAGATAAAAACATTGTCTCCACTTCTAGACCTTTGGAACTACTTCATATTGACTTGTTTGGACCAGTTAGCACTGCTTCAATAAGTGGTAAAAGGTATGGACTTGTCATTGTTGATGATTATAGTAGATGGACTTGGGTTAAATTCCTTAGATCCAAGGATGATACATATTATGTGTTTAGTACCTTCTGCACTCAAATACAAGTTGAAAAAGATTTGAAAATTGTTAGAGTTAGAAGTGATCATGGTGGTGAATTTGAAAATGAACCTTTTGAAATCTTTTGTGAAAATAAAGGAATTCTTCATGAGTTCTCTTCTCCTAGAACTCAACAACAAAATGGAGTTGTAGGAAGAAAGAACAGATCTTTACAAGAGATGGCCAGAACCATGATGCATGAAAATAATTTGGCTAAGTATTTTTGGGCAGAAGCAGTAAACACAGCTTGTTATATTCAAAATAGGATCTATATCAGACCTATGATGAAAGTAACAGCATATGAATTGTTCAAAGGAAGAAAACCAGATATTTCTTATTTTCATCAATTTGGATGTACTTGTTATATCTTGAATACAAAAATCCATTTAAAGAAATTTGACTCTAAAGCATCCAAGGGAATCTTTATTGGTTACTCTGAGCATTCAAAGTCATACAGAGTGTATAACTCTGAAACTAATACAGTTGAAGAGTCTATGCATGTAAAATTTGATGATAAAGAGCGTGATGATGAAACATCAGAGAACATTGAAGTAATTGCAGATAAGTAGGTATCAGAAGAAGAAAGTTCAGAAGGTCACAATAATTCAGAACCTGAATCAGCTTCTGATAAACGTGACAAAGATGTTTCTGAAGATGTTCCAACTACTCAAGATGACAGTGAATCAGATGTTGAGAAAGAAGAAGTAATCAAAAAGAATTCTTTCAAATACAAGTCATCTCATCCACAAGAGTTAATTCTGGGCAACAAAGATAGTCCTAGAAGAACTAGATCAAGCTTTTAAAATGAGGATTCAATGGTGTGTTTAGTATCTATCACTGAACCTAAGAATGTTGATAAAGCTTTAAAAGATGAAGCTTGGATCCTAGCTATGAAAGATGAGCTATATCAGTTTGAAAGGAATGATGTTTGGAATTTGGTCCCATGACCAAAGGATAAAAACATTATTGGAACAAAGTGGGTTTTCAGAAATGATGACACGAAATCATATCGTATTTTTAGCTTGATTTATGTGAACTTTAGTTGCATTTTCATATGTTTTTATTTCTTTTATCTGCTTTTATGTTGGTATTTGTTTTGTTTTCAGTTTTGTCTAATAAAATAGGTCGGAGAAGAGAATTGAGCAAAAAGGGCCAAAAACGCAGCAAAAACGGGGGTGCAAAGCACAAATTCGCGCAGCCTACCAAAGGAGCCCAGCAGAAAGGGGCAAATGCCCCCAAAACCTTGTGGCGGGCGCCACCAAGCCCAAAACCAGCAAAACGGCTTTTTGCGCGACGTGGGGAGCAAGTACACCGTCTGATCCGTTTTCTGTTCCTAATCGGATGGCAATTGGATGAGATCAAAGTGAAGCCTATCCTCCCTACTTTTGTGGATCGTACGAGACAAAAAAAACCCTATAAATAGAAGACTCAAATTCATAATTTTCTACGCCTTTTCTTTCTTTTATTTCAGTCAGTTTATACTTTCTTTTTTATTAACTGTAACGGTACTTCCACATTGGAAGTCCGATTTAAATTCCGTTTTCACATTCCTGTCAACAATTCTGTACCGGTTATTTCCAGCAAGTTTAATTCAAGTTATTTCCAGGTTTTTTTTAATGCATTTATTTAATTATTTATTTACTATGCCTTACTTAATTTACTGTTTTTGTTTGTTTATTTGTTTTACCATGTCTAGCTAAATTCCTAGATATCGGTATGTAATTTAATTCTCCGAAGGGGATTTAATGATGATGTAGCACGCGCACATATTAAACTATTTTTCTAATTTGGGTTTCTAATTTTAAAACTCCTATGCTTTTGAACGAAAGTAAAATAAAGCAATTAAGGTTAAAATCAAGAGAGCGAGAGTTTGAGGTTTTAACTAGATAGTAGAAACTTGATATTAATTTTTGAACGAGCCAGAGCCACGTTAGAATTAATTAGGAATTATTGATTTTCAAAATATACTTTCGAAATTAAGGTGGTAGAAAAGTGACAGTAAAACTCCTAGTCTAGTTAGTATGGTTTTTATCAATAAAACGAGAGTGTGAGGTTTAAAGCTTTATATTGAGAAAGTCCTTCTGAAAAATAAACCCTTTTTCGCGCATTATTAATTTATTAAATTCCCGATGGTTAATTAGTTACATACCGATATCCGCTTTATAATTAATTTAAATCTTTAATTTAAATTCTTCTTCTTTATTCAAAACAATTCTAAACCCTAAATCATCAGCCTTAGATTTACAACGTAACGACAAAATTACGGTAGGTCAACTATTGGTCTCTGTGGTTCGATATCTTTTAAAACTCAACGACGAAACTGTGCACTTGCAGTTATAAAATATTTATTGATACACAAATCGTCGATCAAGAAACAAGCTAAATGAACAAGGAGAAGTTACAAGAAACAAAGCAAGATTAGTTGCACAAGGATATAGTCAACAAGGAATTGACTACAAAGAAACATTTGCTCCAGTTGCTAGATTGGATGCAATCAGATTATTCCTATCCTATGCAGTTAATCATGGTATCACACTATATCAAATGGATACTAAAAGTGCATTTCTCAAAGGATTTATTACTGAAGAAGTTTATGTCAAGCAACCTCCTAGATTTGAAGATTCTCAAAAGCCTGATCATGTCTACAAACTAAAGAAGTCTCTTTATGGTCTTAAACAAGCTCCTAGAGCTTGGTATGAAATACTAAGTAACTTCTTAGTTAGTAATGGTTTTGAAAAAGGGAAAGTTGACTGCACACTATTCAGAAAGACTTTGAAGAAAGACATCCTAATTGTTCAAATATATGTTGATGATATTGTGTTTGGTTCAACAAATGCTTCTTTATGCAAGAATTTTTCAAAGCTAATGGAGAAAGAATTTGAAATGAGTATGATGGGAGAAATGAAGTACTTCCTTGGTATTCAAATCAATCATACAAAGGTAGGAACCTACATTCATCAAACCAAATATACCAGAGAGCTTCTGAAGAAATTTAACTTAGAAGATTGCAAGCCTATGAACACTCCTATGCATCCAACAACAAGTATGGAGCTGAATGAATCTGAAGGCAAGGTTGATCAGAAGCTTATAGAGGTATGATTGGTTCTCTACTCTATCTAACTGCATCTAGACCTGATATTCTATTCTTTGTATGTTTATGTGCAAGATTTCAATCAGATCCTAGAGAATCTCATCTCACAGCTATGAAGAGAATCTTTAGATATCTGAAAGCAACTTGTAATTATGGATTGCTTTATAAGAAATCCAATAAATATGAGTTAAATGGATTCTGTGATGCTGATTATGCTAGGGACAAACTTGAAAGAAAATCAACAAGTGGCAGTTGCCAATTTATGGGTGAAAACCTTGTCTCTTGGAATAGCAAAAGGCAGACCACCATTGCTATGTCCACAGCAGAAGAAGAATACATTTCAGCTGCTAAATGTTGCACACAACTTCTTTGGATGAAATATCAATTAGAGGATTATCATATAAGTAGTCACTATATTCCTTTATATTGTGATAATACTGCAGCCATTCATCTTTTTAAAAATCCTATTTTACACTCAAGAGCAAAACACATTGAGATCAAACATCATTTTATTAGAGATTATGTTGAAAAAGGGATTATAAATATCAAGTTTGTTGAAACTGAAAAACAATGGGCTGATATTTGTACTAAACCCTTAGCTGTTGAAAGATTTGAATTTATAAAGAAAAATCTAAACATGGTGTTTGTTCCTGATTGTTAGCTTTTGTTAGTTAAATTCTGTTTTAAATCTGATGGTAATCAGAAGGTGTTGGACTTCAGAACCTCAAGGTCAGAAGTTCTGATAGACAACTACTTCTGATAATTATCAGAATCAAAGAATGGTTCTGATGTGGTAGTGGAACAGTTTTTGTCCTGTACTTTCTTAACTGCTGTCCACTAACGCGTCAGTTATTTAAAATAAACCTCTATACACGTGTCTATTTGTAATTAGTTTGAGTATTGGTTAATGATGATTAAGTGCTTTATTTAGTAAATGACTCCCTTGTCCTTTTGCGTAGTACTGTTTTGTTGTTTGTTTGTTTTCTAAAAATATACATGTCATACACGTTATACACTTACAGTCAAGCACTCACTACCAACACTTTTCATATTCTTCTAAACCTCCAAACGCTTCAGTTCTTCTCATCTCTCTAGCTCTACCAAAACCCTAACCTTCATCAATGGCTTCTTCATCCTCTGCTCCAACTGGTACTTCTACTCAAGCTGCATCATCGCTACTAGCTCCTAATGTTGGTCCGATAGTTAATTTACAGAAACAAAAGAAGTATTCTATAGCAAAGGATACAATGAAGTTCAAAAGCACGCATCTGAAATGCGTTGTTGAGAAAAGGGTTGATTTCAACAGTTTGAAGGCGAATGGTTTTGATGTTCAGAAAATGTTCTTCGAACAAGGTTTGGAAAAGTACTTTAACATATTGAATGGTCCATAGTTTGATGAGATGGTGAAAGAATTTTGGATGAAGGCTTATGTTTTTGACAAACACTCAGTCGATGAAGAAGCTAAAAAGCTGATTATGGAAAATCCTCTCTTGAAAGGGAAAACAAGAGAAGAACTAGGGCTTCCTAAGTTCACTCAAACAGAGATTAGGTCCAATATTGCAGGAATGGACATTGTGATAACTATTGATCACATTGCAAAGGTGTTAAATTTGCCTAATCATGGGATGATTCTAAATGGTTACAAGAACAAGGCTCACAATCCAACTGTTCAAACTCTGCTGTTTGAAAATGATAAGTCGTCTGAGCAAAGAGACTTAAAAAGTTATTTCAAGGTGGTTTATAAAATTCTTTTTGAATCTATTGCAACAAAAGTAGGTGGAACAAATTGTATATCTTCTGAGCAGAAATACTTCATGTATTTCTTGCACAACTTCATTAAAATGAATGTGCCAAAATACATATTTGACCATCTGTGTGAAGTAATTTCCTGTAGCATTGAGCTTGGACATTTTAACTGTCATCATGCTAGGTTACTGTCACACATGTTCTTTTTGAGCAACTTTCATGAAATCCTGAAAAAGGATTATCCTGGTTTTGTTAAGTCATCCTTTCTTGAAGAGAGAATAATTGATGGAAAATCTCTCAAGAAGATGCATCTGTTTAAAACTAAGGTGATTGTTCCCAACAATCCTCTCCTAATGAACAAAGAAGATCAGAGGCTGCTGTCTTCCTTTCCTGAGGTGGATATAGAAGAAGCAAAGCTCATTGTGGAAGGATTGATCAAGAACTGGGAAAAGTATGGTGTTGAAACTGCTGGAAACGAGGTGGATATCACCAAACTTGGCTTTGATAAGAAGCAATATTTTGTGATGAAGTCTGTGCTGAAGAGAGATCAGGAGAATCAGGAGAAGGAGGCTAGATCAAAGAAGATGAATGATAATCAGAAAAACAAACGGAAACTTGTATGTTCTGATGATGAGGAAACAGATGAAGAACCTATGGAAGTGAAGAGAAGAAGGATCAAGAAACATAGAGAAGAAGAAGCAG
This sequence comes from Trifolium dubium, assembly GCA_951804385.1. Classification (NCBI taxonomy): domain Eukaryota; kingdom Viridiplantae; phylum Streptophyta; class Magnoliopsida; order Fabales; family Fabaceae; genus Trifolium; species Trifolium dubium. The sequence continues at coordinate 20,591,619 of OX638067.1, forward strand.
CCCTGAATCAAATGCAGAATCAAGGTATGTCTTCTAAACACATTATTAATGAGCCTACTGAATATCAATCTAGGAATGTTAAACCTAGAAATGTTAGTTCTTCTCAAACCCAAACCTTCATCTAAACCTGCTGTTGTACAAGAACCTTTACCTAAACCAACAACAATTGTTGAACCTTCACATGAACCCTCAGTTTTAGATATGTTATCTGAACACCTGTCACCTCAAACCATTCATGCTGAAACCACAAAATTGACTGAAACCCCATCCAAACCAATCCCTGAAGAGAAAAAGAAAACTAAGTTATATGAACTTGAAGAAAAACACTTCAAAATTGTTTCTGACTTAAGTTCTAATTCTTCTTCAGAAGATGAACAACAACCTCCCACTCCACAACATATCAAAACACCTGTCAAACAACCAACTCCATCTAAACCAACCATTCAAATCATCAATCCATTAACTGAAGTTACTTCTAAACCCCAATACATTGTCACTTCACCTCCATCATCCCCAATTCACATGACAACAACTTCTGAGCCACAAAATTTTGTCAAACCTTTTCTGAACCAGAAATTTCCTATCAATCTATACTTGACAGCATAGTATCTCAACACTCAAATAACATTGTGTCTAGTATTGAGATTCTGGGCAGACTTATTAATAGTGATATTAGAAGACTACATTCTTTAAAATCAACTCATGCTATTATGCCTAGTCAAATTGTTGAAAAGATTGACGAGATTGATGGTTATCTGAGGTTGATTATGGCTGCTTTAAAGAAGAAGTATGTTGAAGAGCTCACTTATGAACATCTGCAGTTCTGTGATGAATCTGAAAATGCATTTGAAAAATCCATTCAGAATCAGAAACTTGCTCTCACTAGCTGCTCTCATGAGGACATGGTTCTTTTTGGAATATGAGAGAAGGATGATGATGTTGAATGATGTTAACAAATATGATGGTGAACAATCTGTTGAAATTGTGAATGAAAGTGCGGTTGCTGATAATCAGACAAGGTTCTTGAAGCTCGAAGAAGGTCAGAAGGAACACAAAGACAAGCTTATTTCCTTGGAAGCTGGGTTAAGTGAAGTCAAGGCCAATCAGAAAGATCTAAAGGAAACTATAGATAAAAATGCTGAGAAGGCAGATAAACAGTTTGAAAAGCTGTTGAATCTGATTGAATCAAGACTACCACCCAACCCTTCTTCATCTCAAACCTAGGATTCTATGTCTGAGCATAATTTCTGTTGCATTTTTTTTGGGATGTGATATTTGAACATGTTTCACTTTATTTGCATGAACATCTGCTTGCTTATGTTTTAATATGTTTGGCATTATTTGTGTGTTTATGTTGTTCTGTTATAAGATTTTTTATTTATTTTTTTTTTAAAATAAAATGTTTTAAATATAAAAGCACAAAGAAATAATAGAAATATTCAAAGCATAAACCATGAAATTTTTATTGATTATAAGAATTATTAGTACATGAGATCTTACTTCTATTTGGAATCTACATCTGACTTCTGAGAACTACCAGAGCTTGAGTTCATTGTTGGAGAATGATAATTCTCCAAGTAACTCATATAATCAGAATCTGGCCTATCAGAACCAAAAGGGGATTCTGAACCCTCATAAAGTTTTGGATCATATGTTCTAAGAAATTCTGCATAATCAGAATCAATTTCATCAGAATCTGATGAAAGTGTTATATACACTGGTTCTTTTGATGCTGCTTTTGATCTGAGTCTATTACTTCTTCTCAATGGAGCTGAAGAAGAACCTTCTCCCTTCAACTTCTTTCCTTTTGGCTTAGAGTTTGATGGTGATTCTTCTTTCTTCACTTCTTGTGGCATTTTACCTTTGTTTGCTCTTCTATCCTTATCCATTATTCTGAATATAATGTGTGGAAGTGTTGAGTAAATTGAACTTGGTAACGTATTGCTTTTATAGACTTCAAAATGGTTTAAGTCATGTGGTTTTTCAAGAATGTCATTTATGATACAGTTGTAACTGTCCACTGACTTGACTACTTGGAAGTTGTGCTTTGACTGTTTTCTTTATGTTATTAATGTCTTTACTTCTTTTCATAAAACTGTTTTTGTTTGATGACAAAAGGGGGAGTAAGAGTCATTAATCTAACCATACGAAGCACAAAACTGAAACCAAAATCTTTACAGTTTTTTGTTTAGTTTCTGGTTATTACTTATATTATGTGGGAAACATAAGTTTATATTGAACTGAATTTTTCATATGATGAAAAGAGTGCAATTTTTTCATTTATTATCAGATTTAGTGGGAGAGCGTGCAAAACTAGCCCTTGAGAGTCAAATTATGAAAAATTTGAGTCAAAATAAAAATATGTTTTATACTATTTTAATTATTCAAATGTTGAACTTAGGGGGAGTTTGCAAAGCTTGTAAACCTAAGTGAAACTAGGAAAATTAAAATAACAACCATTGTAAATTAATACTAAGTTTGTCATCAATCAAAAAGGGGGAGATTGTTCAAAAATTGTTGTTCTAACTAAGTCCTTGAAGTTTTGATGATAACAAAGTATTAATGAACAATAGGGTATTTTAATATTTTATCTAAGTGTGCAGGATTGAAAGTATATTATGTTCACACTTGATATAAGAAGCTCTGAAACAAGCGCCAAAATTGATATCAGAAGCATTGATATCAGAGGCAGCAACATCAGAAGCAACATTGGTCAGAAGTTATTCCAAGTCAGAAGCTGGTTAACTCAGAAGCTATGTTAAGTCTGATGGTCTTGAATTTCAGAAGCTGAAGAATCAGAAGTTATGTTGGGAACATAAATTCTGAATGATATGCCAGAAAACGTCAGTGTTAACTGATAGTGATTCAATGATTGGAAATCATTTGAATTTAAAGGTTGTGATTGATTGTGAAATCATAGTACTACATCCTTATCATCAGGATAGTGACATTAGTACTATTTTACTTCATAACGGCGAATATTCTCATACAAAAGGAATGAAAGGATAAGCATTACCAGAAATGACGAATATCCCATGTTACCTTTGTCCTTACACAGTTGGCATGAAAATGACCTCTGCAACGGTCAGTATCCTCAAACGTCTCTATTCTACTCTCTCATATAAATAGAGAACAACGTTTGAAGATCAAGTGACGCAAATACAAAAGCAACAACACTTACTCTGTTTTTCATACAAGACTGAAAGCATTCTGAATTTATCTGTTTGTGCTTCTGACATTTTGTTTTCTTAGGAATCAATTGTTAGAGTATTTACAGTTGTGTTGTATTTTTTTGTGAACTCTTGATTTTAACATCAAGTGTTCAAAACTCTTATCTATCTTTTGTTTTGTGTTAGGAAGTCTCTTGTTTGAGAACTTGAGCATTAGGAAGTCTCTTACTATTGTGTTAGAGCATTTTGTAATCTAAGTGATTATAGTGAAATCCCTTGGAAGTGCAAGGAAACTGGACTACTCTCGGTTTATGAGAGGAATCAGTATAAAATTGCTTGTCTCTATCTCTATCTCACTCGTTTTATCTCTGCTTCTGACTGTGCGCGTTAATTGTGTTTGTTTTATCCGTTGGTGATTCTGATAAGTTCCTTGAACTTAGAAGAAGTTTTAAAAATACCAAAACACAATTCAACCCCCCCCCCCCCCTTCTTGTGTTTTTCACACCTTCACCTTCTTCTTTTTTCTGCCGTACGAGAACGGGATCGGAGGCTGCTTTGACGTTAGTTTTCTACGATATGTAGAAAACTAACTTCTTTTGTGATTGGTGTTCTATGCTTCCTGGATTGCAGGGAGTCTGTGGAATTTTTCTCTGATTTTTTCGTTCAGATTTTCCTCTGAATTTTTCGTTCAGATTTTCCTCCTCTGAGAGTGTAAACAAGTCATGTATTTAAACTAGTGAGATTGCATTTATTTGTTGCTATTTTTCGGGTAATATCGGATATAGTTTGTTGTGAATCTTTGCCTTTTTTTCTCTGAATTGGTTGTTTTTTATCGGATATTGCTTTCTGCGTTTTTTCTCTTTTCCTTTCTCTCAAGTCTCTCTATTTTCTGTTTTTTCCTTTGCTGTACGTTTCACCCCTTTTTTTTTCTAGATTTCTTTCACACTATTTTTTACTGTTTGGTCACCTTTTATTATTTTTTTTGTACATTTATTTTTATCTACTTGGACAAGACAAAGACAAAGATGGTATATACATAACAAGAAAAGAAATAACCGGAATAATAATAATAAAAACATAACAAACCAAAAAACCTATAACAAAACAAAATGGGAATAATAAAACAAAACACAAGAATTAGTCATTAGTGGGGCTTGAACCCATGACTTTGGCTTTCTAATTCCTTTGTTCTCAAATAATTACCAATCCAACTAACCGTCATATTTGAAAGAAAGTTGATATAATAATTAATTAAGATGGGTAAAATTTGGGGTATGACAACTGCCCCTATTTAAATATCTTAAATTGCATTTTGTGCGATGAAAGATAATTATATACAAGAATACCCAAAATTTTGTTTTAGATCAGCGCGTCGCCGCCTAAACATTGTTTTAAATTAAAGGATAGTCTTCACCCCGCAAGGTGCATAAACTAAAATGTAAGCGTTGCCCCGCAGGGTGCCCCAACTAAAAAAGATAGTCGCTGCCCCGCAGGGTTCTTAAGTTAAAAGGTAGTCGTCACCTCTCAAGGTGTTAAACTAAAAGGTAGTCGTCGCCCCTTAGGGTGCTTAAACTAAAAAATAATCGTCTCCCCTCAGGGTGCTTAAAAAAAGATAATTGTCACCTCACAAGGTGCTAAACTAAAAGGTAATTTTTTTGCTCCGCAGAGTGTTTCAATTAATGGATAGTCGTCGCCCCTCAGGGTGCTTAAACTAAAAGGGTAGTCGTCGCCCCTCAGGGTGCTTAAACTAAAAGGTAATTTTTTTGCTCCGCAGAGTGTTTCAATTAATGGATAGTCGTCGCCCCTCAGGGTGCTTAAACTAAAAGGGTAGTCGTCGCCCCTCAGGGTGCTTAAACTAAAAGGTAATATTTTGCTCCAGAGAGTGTTTCAATTAATAGATAGTCGTCGCCCCTCAGGGTGCTTAAACTAAAAGGGTGGTCATTTCCCCGCAGGGTATTAACATAGTTAGGTCATCTCCCCGCAGGGTGTTTAGATGCTAAAGATAAGTGTTAATGATTGTTGTAGGCTCACGCGTAGCCCGAAAAATCTGATCCGCTGGGGGATATGGGGTACTCATTTTGCATTACTATGCCAAGAGTTTTTTTTTTTTTTTTTGATAATCACTATGCCAAGAGTTTGATCCCTAAGAAAACTTTGGATTCGACATTTGATTATGAGCACAATGCATGCTATTTGTGCATGTTATGTCATGTATGATTGATGCATAAAATGGAATGCCAGGGAAGACAGACCTTTGAGTTTGATTTGCCAATAACAATTGGACTTTTGACTTGCTGATTTAAACATCCGATTTTGGTCATGTTATGTATGACATGTTTTGTGCATATGCATGATGTGCATGACATTTCTTCTTTGTTCACCGTAGTGTATGAAATGTAAGATGATGTAACGACTAGGGCCAGCGGTTTTTGGGCTTCAAGTTTGTTGGGCGCCAATGAAAATTGTGATTAAGGGTGCCAATGGTATGACGTGGCAACATGAATGATTATGATATGCAATTAAGGGTGCATTCTTCAAATGTTGAATGGATGCGAACATGATGGATGCATGCATATGATTTGAATATGTGTGAAAATGCCCCTGATGTGGGCGATAGAATGGTTTTAACGCTTGAAAATGTCTTTTTCAAAACAAGGTTGCTTGGTCGAAGATTGGAAAAGATGTTTTGCTAGAAAGGGAAAAGATGTTTTAATGCCCCTGATGGTACGGCAGAGTTTACTTCAATGATTTGAAAGTACGAAGAGGGTTTGCCCCTACTGTAGTTCGTCTTGCCCCTAGTCTGATGGGTCTTTGAAGCATGGCTTTAACCACGAGGCGCTCTTGAGCTGGCTTGAAAGTGTGGAGAGGACTTGCCCTTGCTACAGCTTGTATTGCCCCATTTTTTCTTTTTCCCAGGCATAATGCTTTTGACTGCATTGGAGTCCTATGAGCCGAGGTTATTTTCCTTCCATGGTGGCGATAATCGAGGATTCTCCACAGGATGACCCTTCGATGGGAAGTACTACTTTCAATGTTGAGTACTGGTGCAAAGGAAATTGCTTGAAAAGGAACTTGGATCCATCCAGGTCTGATATGACCTTGCTGCAAACTGCCCCATTATTTAAATTCTCGAGGAGTATGCCCACCAACTAGCCGACGGTTTAGAGACACTGCCCTAGGTTGCCCAATTCTTGAACATTTTTGACCTTGATTAGCAAGGACTTGGATGTCCTGCCCCTTGATTATGGGGAATTTGCCACTGATTGGTAAGCCCCTTAGATGTCTTGCCCCCTAATTAGGAGCGCCTTGGTTCAGTTCTTCTTTGATCGAACCGTTTGCTGAATTAACTAGATGCCGAGTATTGACCTTCAAGTAAAATCATTTCTTTTGACAAGTATTTCTAACACAATGCACATGCGAGTTTTTGAAATTGAATATTTTTTTAAGCACATATGGTATGTACAAACGATAGTTGTTGATCACACAACAAACAGGATGAGTCAGCTTAACTAACTTTGCCGAATATGCTTTCACAGTGAACCTAGCTTCAATTAGGTCTTTTGAAAATTGTAACATGCAACTAAAGTTCATGTAAATCAAGCCAAAAAAATGATATAATTTTGTGTTATCAAATTCCCCCATACTTGAGCTTTTGCTTGTCCTCAAGCATAAAAATGGTAACTCTTTTTTAGCACATGTTTGAAACAGGACATGACAACTCTAATCATACGTGATTGCAGGCTAGAAGGGTTTATTTACCATGGTTTTACTTTGTATGTTCAATGACTGTTGAATTAAACAACCGAGTGATGGTCATCTAACTCAATAAGTGCAATCCCACTTTTTAAAATCAACCAAAGTATGTAAACTTTCATTTCTGGATCATTCACTTATGTTCATTGATTTCCCACTTAGTTTGTGCTTAAGATGGTGCCGATTGATAAGATAAACTACTAAGGGTTATTTTAGAATTTAAGTTCAAGTCTTTGTCAACATTAGTACTCAAATTAATCTTACATATTTCTGGGTGTCTAAGGTGTTAAGATGGTACCGATTTTATTGAATCATTACTAAACCTTCATAATGTAGCCTAAAGTGTCAAAACAACCTATATACTCTTAAAGTGTCATGTCAAGTATCAGACCAAAATTGCTTGCTTTTCTTAAAAATTTGATATATCTCAAGAAACTGGGAGAATCAGATAACAATGAAAATATATCCAAGAATGACTCATTTTAGCATGAACCAATTTTTATATATTTTTTATTTTGAAAGGAAGTGAAACAATGCCTTACATCATCAACCAGGTTTTTCTTTTTACCATTGAAAGCATGTATCAGCAAAAATCAGTTATTTATTTTCATCATCCTCGCTCCAAGTTTGTTAATAGGTGAGAAGTTAAACTTGTTTGATATTTATAGTAAGTGGAAAGTAAGGGCAGAAGAAAGAGTGAATATGAATGGATCGATTCCCAAAACATGCATGCTCATTTTATTAAAGATACTAGTCAAAGAGTGCAATTTTAAAAGCAAACAAATACTTAGCAAGAATGAAATTACAATTGTAAATGATAAAGTCTAATGGGGTTAGGAGTTATCCACTGTATGTGGGCCATCTTCCTCAAAAGTCAGTTGCTTGTTTTCAATCAGATCTTATGCCACTTCTTTGAAGGATTTGCATTCTTCTATTGAGTGTCCCACTACTCCATCGTAAAATTCACACTGGACACTCGCGTTATACCAAGGAGGGAGTGGAGACTTCATGGATCAAGCCTTCCTGGGAGTTATTGACGAAGCTTGGACTAGATGAAACCACAGTTGACTATATGTTATTGGGATTGAGTCGAACTGACGAGACTCTCTTTCTTGATTATTTGGATGTCTCTGTCGATTCTGACTTCGATGACGATTATTCGAATCCCGAGCTTGCTGATTATGAGGAGGTGCCATGGACGGCTGTCGAGAGTACGCTTGTTGCGGTACATGTTGTTGAGGTGAATGGATAACCCATGGTTGTACTGCATGAGGCGTTGAGTAGCCTTCTGATTGGTATTGCAACGGGTTGTCACTTTTCCCCGACAAAATTTGTATTATCAACTGCACTTGGGTCTTCAATTGGGCAATCTCTATCTTTAACAGCTCATTGTCTTTCTTGAGTTCTTCCATACTTTCTTTGAGATATGTTGTTTCAAATTCGTTCATGAGTGTCGGGATATCTGGTTGTCGGCATTATGGTTCGAGGACAACGAGGAAAGAGATATGAGTGCTTTGTCGTGAACATGGAAGTGTATGTATGCAGATGCAGTATGCAAAAATATTCTTATTTATGGTATGCATGCCATGATTCAAATTTTATGAGGGATAAGTTTATAGTGATAATAGAAAGCATCTTAAAAGTACCCATAATCCCCATGCTCACATGTAGGCTCTAAGTTTGACAATTCCTAGGATCTTTAATCGCATTTGGAAATATTACTACCGTTGCAAATACTCGCAGGACAGTAATACCCCCAAAGAAATCTCCTCTAGGTGAGGTCTTCGCACCGGCCCTACAAAGTATACACAATGAGGGTCCGCACTACACAACCATCGACTCGGGTGCTAGACGAGAGTTCCTAATAACATGTTTAGGGTTTTGACCGGATCTAAGGGCCCTAGAGTCGCCGACCTAACAAGACAATACTGCCGCACTGCCGATACCAGCAATTCAACGATATCCTCAAGAAGGTCTACTCTAGGCGGAATTATCACATTAACAAAACAAGGAATACGCCAAGACCAGCCAATGGTAACCACCAACTTAACTTAGGGTTTTCCTCAAAGCTCGGGTAGAGAGCTTCACTCAATATAAATAAACCCAACCTGCAAATCAAATGTACAGATATATTCCACAAGCCAGACTTTCATGCAAAGTAAAGCAGTAAATAAAACATATAAAAGCAGGCAAACAAACACAAGAAAAAAAAAAGATAAAACAGAACACTCGTCCCTAAATCTAACAAGAATAGGCTTGACTCGCTTAAATACTAGTCACCAGCAGAGTCGCCAGCTGTCGCGCCTCGTAAAACGCACGAGCATATACACGCTCGGAATGACTACAGAGTCGCCACTGAATTTTATTTGTTAAGGGAAAATATCGATAAAACCCTTTGGTTAAATGGAAAGGCGGTCGTCGCAACCGTTTCCAGGTTCGGGAGTCGGTTATGCAAGGGGAAGGTATTAGCACCCCTCACATCCGTTGTACTCAATGGGAATCTTCTTATTAATTTTAGGGTAAAGAGTGTTTTAATGTTTGGTTGCTTATTATTTTTTTATTACCTTGCGATTATTTATGAGTGGGGGATTTTTAGTTTTTTAATTATTGGGCTCGACAGGATGTTGAATCCTGCTCCTACGTATTCTCAAGTGCAATGAGAAATCAGAGCTTCGTAGTTCAGGGTGTCGATGTTGTTGGTTGGTGTCTTTTAGAGAATTGAGTTTATGTCGCATTCTAGCAGTTAAACGTATGGCTTGTATGCTCGCACGTTGAAGGCTTAAGCACTTGTTTGTATTGCGTTAGAATGGATAAACATAGTTCTTTTATGAAAAGTTTTAGTTTTGATTATATGTATTGAAAAAGGTTTTTGATGTGTTGAGTGATTTTTAATGTTTTATATTTGAGAAAAATCTTTTAAAGAAGGGGATTATCTAAATTAGAGATATACACCAAAAATTTAGATAATCGGATAAGAAAAGGTATACACCTGATCTCCTCCCTCCTTTTGAACTATTATATTGTTTTTGTTTTTTTGAAAAAAAGATATGACTATCTAATCGCAAGATATACACCAAGATATTAGACAATCGGAGACAACAACGCATACGCGAAGCCATCTCGTTTTTTATTTGAATTGTTGTTATAGTTTTTTTTGAAGTTTTTTAGAAAGATAAGATTAATTAAATCACAAGATATACACCAAGAAATTTAATAATCGGAGAAGGAGAGACATACACCAAACCATCTAATTTTTAATTGATTTGTTATTATAATGTTTAGTAATGTGACGATTATTTAAATCGCTCGGTATACACCGAGAAATTTAACAATTGGAAAAGAAGAGGCATATGCCAAACCGCCTCGTTTTATTTGAATTTGTTATTATGAATTTTTTAGAATTTTAGAAAGATGACAATTACTTAAATCGCTCGGTATACACCAAAAAATTTAATAATCAAAGAAGAAGATGCATACGCCAAACCGTCTCGTTTTCATCTCATTTATCATTTTTTACTTAAAGGAGTTTGACCAGAAAATGTGTGAATAACATACAAGTGGAGTGTGAACAGAAAAAGGTACCAAGCCCAATTCAGCTGAGGGTGTATCAGACTTATGGTGGTCGCGCGCGCGTGAGAACATGGGGAGTATGTAAGAATTTTGTTCAGATTTTTCTCCCCACTTTTACCCTCAATTTCTCTCTCTTCCTTTTCTCACTCTCGGTTCTCTCTCTACCTTCTTTCAAGAAGATATGAATGTTATTGGTGTTCATCAAGAACACTCAACAACTTCAAGCCAAATTACACAGTTTCTAAACCGTAAATTCAATCATTCTAAACACAAATCATTCATCAAAATTCAAGAATCAAACTAGCAAATCTCAAATCAACAAACTTAAACCTTTAGATCTGTTTGTTTGTTTTTACCCTATTCATATCAACATATGTTAAGTTGCTTCTTAGCAACATAAGCACAAAATCACAGCCAAGGGATAAAACAATTTAAACAACAAAACTGAGCCTTAAATACCGAAAAGAAAAATCAAGGTTCAAGCAAAAAGGGGCATGGTAGAAACGCAGGCGTAGAGAAAACAATTCGAAGTGCCGGATATACTAACCTCGTAAGCTTTTCTCCTCTGTTTCGATTCTGCCTTTGATTCTGCTTGTTTTTATTGCTTTGATTCGGTACTGACCTTCTTTTTTCTGCCGTACGAGAACGGGATCGTAGGCTGCTTTGACGTTAGTTTTCTACGATATGTAGAAAACTAACTTCTTTTGTGATTGGTGTTCTATGCTTCTTTCTGTGGAATTTTTCTGATTTTTTCGTTCAGATTTTCTTCCTCTGAGAGTGTAAACAACTCATGTATTTAAACTAGCGAGATTGAATTTATTTGTTGCTATTTTTCGGGTAATATCGGATATAGTTTGTTGTGAATCTTTGCTTTTTTTCTCTGAATTGGTTGTTTTTTATCGGATATTGCTTGCTGCGTTTTTTCTCTTTTCCTTTCTCTCAAGTCTCTTTATTTTCTGTTTTTTCCTTTGCTGTACGTTTCACCCCTTTTTTTTTTTCTAGATTTCTTTCACACTATTTTTTATTGTTTGGTCACCTTTTATTATTTTTTTTGTACATTTATTTTTATCTACTTGGACAAGATAAAGACAAAGACAAAAACAAAGATGGTATATACATTGAATTGAGATGTATCAGTATCTCATGCATTTTGAGAGTCAAATTATTGTGCGGATGTTTTAGCCAATTATGGTTGCTCTTTGGATAGTAGTATTATATTTTTTGACGTGTGTCCAAGCCAGCTTAGACATTTACTACTTGCTGATGTTATGGGGACTACTACCCCTAGAATAATCCTTGTGTAATTTCTTTTTTCCTGGGCCTAGGCCCTCAATTATATCAAAAAAAGAAAAAGAAAAGAAATAACCGGAATAATAATAATAATAAAAACATAACAAACCAAAAAACCTATAACAAAACAAAATGGGAATAATAAAACAAAACACAAGAATTAGTCATTAGTGGGGCTTGAACCCATGACTTTGGCTTTCTAATTTCTTTGTTCTCAAATAATTACTAATCCAACTAACCCTCATATTTGAAAGAGAGTTGATATAATAATTAATTAAGATGGGTAAAATTTGGGGTATGACACTTATGAATGAGGGACTTTGTGAGAGAGAGAAGTAGAGAAATAATTTTAGGATTCAAGTAACCCTAAAATTCTTATGATTTTCTCTTGTGTATTTTGCTCTTGCATAAGACCTTTATTTATAGAGTTTATTGTCTTTCTCTCCAAGACAAAACACTTGTCTTGTTCAACAAGACAAGTTGAAGCAAAAGCCCAATAAGCTTACATAGGGAGCGCGCCCACCATACCTTATGGTGTACTGCTTATCATAATTTGTGATACCTTATCACATTATATATATATTTCTCTAAAGTGCATTGTACCTTACGGTGCTCTCAATTCTCACACTACACTGTCCTTATGTATGTGACCCTTGTAGGTTTCCGTAACGTTGGCAATAATATTAAATCATCTATATAATATTATAAACAGTGAGAGGTATATAGCAACACTTCACTGCTATCCAAGTCACGAAATGTTTATGTGATCTTAACAAAACATTCTGTGATAATATAAGTTGTGTACAATTACCTTTTTGCCCTTATGTCTATATTGAACACAAGGCATAGACCGTGTCGTCCTTGTCGAGTTCAATATTGGGCCCATAGATATTTATCCTGTTATGTAGGATTGACAAATTCCATCTAGGTCACTACTGTCCTTCAGCATGCTTTGTGAAGTACCCATTCTACTCTCTTTATGATTATCCAGCTACAGACAATGTTAGATCAGTGATAAAGCACTTGACTCTACATCATGAGAGTAACTTATGACACATTCCATGTAGTACTCTCATAGCGGGTCAATCCAGTATAAACATTACTCCTAATATTTATACCTATGTAAAGACTTGATAACTCCTTATCCCATGATCCATGAGATGCGATCATCAGTCTATCTTCATAATAGTCTTTATGCTTTAAGGTTATCCCACTTCACCTTAAAGCTCGACTACGGAAACTTTAAGAATAGCGTCCTTATGTTTAATAGAATCTCATGATTAAGTCACACTTAATATTTCTTTAAACGGACTATCTATTCTAGGGACTTTTTTATTTTGGACTCTTACAAACATAATAAAGGAATGCCACATTTATATTCAAAGTCTCAAAGCAAATACTTACGAAATTAGATTGGCTCTTAGGGCTTACTCAAACAGTGACACATTCCAAGTAGTTCTCTGAGTTTGTAGAAGCTTTCAAGCTGGAGAGGCTTTGTCATGGTATTAGCAACTGGATCCTTTGTGTTGCAATATTCCATAGTCACAGTTCCATCTTTAGTTAGATCCTTTAAGAAATGATATCTCACATCAATGTGTTTGCATCTTCCATGCATCATAGGATTTTTAGTGAGTTTTAAAGATGAACTATTATCACATAGTAGTTTTGTTTCACCATTTTGAGCTTCTCCTAGCTGATGAAGTATTCTTCTTAGACATACTCCTTGACAGGCATATGATGCTGCTGCAACATATTCTGCCTCTATGTTGGACAAAGTCACAATGGCTTGCTTCTTGGATGACCATGAGATTGAGCTTCCTACAAAAGTGAACACATAACCACAGGTACTTTTCCTATCATCATAATACCCAGCATAGTCAGAATCTGTGTATCCTATCAATTGTGTGTTCTTCAATCCTTTGTATACAATGCCATAGTCAGTTGTCCCTTTTAGATACCTTAGTATTCTTTTAGCAGCTGCCATGTGTATTTCAGTAGGCCTTTCCATGTATCTAGCAATCAAACATACTGAATAAGCCAAGTCAGGTCTAGTGGCTAGTAAATACATGAGGAACCCAACCAATTGTCTGAATTCAGTGACTTGCACAACTTTTCCTTTCTCATCCTTGACCAATTTTGTACCGGGCACAATTGAGCTGCAAACTTTATTATAACTTTCCATGCCAAACCTAAGTAGAATATTATCCACATATTTTTGCTGATAGATGAATATGTCGCCAATATTCATCTGTTTGACTTCTACTTCAAGAAAGTACCTCATTTTGCCCAAATCAGTCATTGCAAACTTGTTTTTCATAGATGATCTAAAGTTCTCAAACATGCTTTCATCACTGCTTGTATAAATCAAATCATCTACATAGAGACTCACTATCAATATTTTCATATTTGCAATTTGTTTGACAAAAAGTGTATGTTCGTGAGGGCATTTGTTAAACTCTTCTTGAGCAAAGTGAGTTTCTATTTTACTGTACCATGCCCTAGGGGCTTGTCTTAGCCCATACAGTGCCTTCTTCAACTTGTAAACCTTTGTTTTGTCTTCATCTTCATAGCCTTTAGGTTGATCTATGTACACATTCTCAGCTAGCTCACCGTGCAAGAAAGCACTTTTTACATCAAGTTGGTATACCTTCCATCCCTTGCTAGCAGCTAAGGCAAGTATAGTTCTTATTGTGTCCCATCTAGCCACTGGTGCAAATACTTCCTTATAATCAACCCCATATTGTTCATTGTATCCTTTGGCAACCAATCTAGCTTTGTATTTTTGAATTTAGCCCTCTTCATTGTACTTGGCCTTATATATCCATTTGACTCATATCTTCCTACTTCTATTGGGTAGTTCCACTAACTCCCATGTGTCATTGTTCCTGATGGATTCAATTTCTTGATCCATAGCTTTTCTACACACTATGTTTTGCAGCTTCTTCATATGTGTCTGGATCATCAGTAGCACTATACACAACTAGATTGCTCAGTTCATTATCTTCTAGATTTTCTATGTCAGTTACATAATCACTGTGCCAACCAGGTGCTTTTCTGGCTCTAGCAGTTGGTGGTTGATTATGCACAGCAGCTGGTGGTTGGTAATTCACAACTAGTTCATTAACTGGTTGTTCACCATCATCTTGTTCTTTATCTTCACTTGTTGATTCTTCAACAAATGTATCATCACCACCAGTTGGTTGGTCATCATCTTCATTCTCAACTATTACTTGTTCAGTGTCTTTTATGCTACCGCTATTCTGTGTATCGCCACACTTCCAGTCCCATCCTTTTGCTTCATCAAATACAATATCTCTGCTTACAATGATCTTTTGGTTTATAGGATCATATAGTTTGTAAGCCTTTGATTCTTCACTAACACCTAGGTGTATACATGGAATTCCTTTGTCATCTAATTTCTTTCTCTGTGTATCTGCAACATGAGCATAAGCTAAACAACCAAACACTCTAAAGTAATACACAATAGGCTTCCTTCCACACCATGCTTCCTGAGGTGTTATGTCTTTCATAGAGTGAGTTGGATTTCTGTTCATCACATGATTGGCCCAAATAACTGCTTCTGGCCAGAATTTCTTTGGAACTTGTTTACCACTTAGCATTCTTCTGACCATGTTCATTAGTGTTCTGTTCTTTCTTTCAATACTCCATTCTATTGTGGAGTGTAAGCTACTTTCATCTGCCTCTTAATTCCATGATCATTGTTGCCACCATTTGATGTGGGATTAATGGGTCCACATATGTCAGAATGAACAAGTTGCAATCTTTCAGTTGCTCTCCAATTAGCCACTTTTGGAATTGATTATCTGTGTTGCTTGCCAATGACGACACAATCTGCACAAGTGTCATTTGAATCTTGCAGTCGAGGCAAGCCATTCACCATTTCCTTATCTGCAGTGCCATTACTGTGTTTTCTCTTCTTTGGTGACTTTCATACACATAGGAACAATAACTGGTGCATAGATGATGAACATTCTATTGGATGACATTTGAGTGTCCATAATCAGACCTTTGTTTTCATGATACACACTGCATTTGTCATTTGCAAAGACAATTTTCAAGTTCTTTTGTTGGAGTTGGCCAATTCTTAACAAATTGTTCTTTAAACCAGGGAGATAATACACACCACTTATCACTTGCACTAAGCCATTGATGCATAACTTCAGTTTTCCTTTTCCCATGATTGACATTCTTGAGTCATCACCTAGCTTAACAGATTCTCTAAATTGAGCATCAAACTCAAATAACCAATCTTGATTACCAACCATGTGATTACTGCACCCACTGTGTAAGAACCAAATTTCATCATGTGCAGTTGTTGCTGCTTTTTCTTGCGCCATAAGCAATAACTCTTCCTCCTCAACAAACTCTGCAAAGTTTAAATTCTCCTCCCAAAGTGGACATTCACTTTGATAGTTTCTAACTTTCCTGCATTTGTAGCACTGAACATTCTCTTTGTTCTGCCTTCCTCTTCCACGTCCCCTAGAAGAAGATCTTCCTCTTCCATAACCTCCTCTATCAGAACTGGAAGCCCTTAAAGCTTGTTTTTTCCCAATTTCTCGTTGACTTTTCATCCTTTGTTGATGAACCAATAGCCTACTCTGTAACTCATCAATAGACAATGTAGTGACATCGTTTGATTCCTCTATTGCACAAACTACATAGTTGAATTTTGATGGCATGGATCGTAAGATCTTTTCAACCACTAAGAGCTGTTCTACCCGTTAATCTTATGAAGCCATTCGATTCGTGATTACAAGTGTTCTTGCAAAGTATTCATTAACAGATTCAGATTCTTTCATAGAAAGAAGTTCAAATTCTCGCTGGAGAGCTTGCAATGTTGCACGTTTGACCTTGTTTGAGCCTTGAAACTTTCGACGCATGGCATACCAAATATCCTTCGAGGTTGTGCGAACCAGAATCGTATCCATGATGGTGTGATCAATGGCTTGATAAAGGTAGTTCTTTACCTTTAAATCACGATTCTTGCTCCCCGTGCTGCTTCTTGTTGCGCTGATATTGCCTTTGGTGGAGCAACAAGAACACCATCTTCGATGAGTGCCCAATAATCTTCGGATCGAAGAAGATTCTCCATCAATTCAGCCCAGTGATCATAGAATCCGTCGAATTTGGGGACTTGAGGATGAACGAACGATGAATTTTCGGCCATTGTTGAACGGAGAAGATGACCGGAGTGAGAAACAGAGAAAAGCGCGCGTAGGAATGAAAGAAAAATCGGTTGTAACGGTTTTTGCGAAATGGATACCGGGTCAGGTGTTTGGATCGGGGCAGATGATACAAATTGTATGAAAAGGGATATGCTTTCTATTCATTGATTACTCATTGTACACAAAATATAAGCCCAAAAGCTTTTATCCTAACAAGATTTGTAGAGGTTGAGAAAAATGAAGTGTTGTTGGTTTCTATTCTTTTTCTGCTTTTGGTTCTATATTTCTAACCTCATTTTTCTCTTCTAACTTCCTTTTTTTTTCTTCTGATTTTTGGTTCTCAATTTATAGGCCAAATTGATGAAACTTTGTGTCTAATGGATTCAATTGAGTGTTGGATTGTGGTGTGTTTTGGCAGAAAAATTGGACTAGCGAAGATCAAAGTAGAATGAAGTGACTTGATCTTTTAATTACTTGTAATAATGGTGATGACTTTGGCTTAATTTGAGAAAGAATAGAAATTAGACAAGCTTAAAACATGGAACTAGGGAGGAGCGCTGCAGCCTGCAACTTTGTTACTGTTGTTCTTTTCTTTCTATACTTTTTTCTTGTTACACCAACTAACTATTATAATTAGGTTTCTATTATGTTTTATTCAGTTTTAGTTTATTTATTTCATTTTCATTTTAGTTGGGTTTCTGTTTGTAGTGGGCTCTAAAATTTAAACCCATTTATTTACACCATTAACTTCCTTTTAAGAACATGTGAAAAAAAGTCTTAAGCACTTTAAAATAAATATTAAAGGTTTAATCAATTAAAAAAGAGAAAAATTGGGTAGACACCCGACGCCTCTCCCGAATGCTGAATGTGAGATCCCCATCTCGATCACGTTCAAAGCATTCGTCTTTCGATTAAATTTTTAACAAAACAAAAAATATTAAGACAATTTTCCAAGCGAGTGAAAAAGGAAAAATCGGGTAGACACTCGACGCATCCCCGAATATTCAGAAACGAGGTAGAAATTTTGCTTTCGTCGAATATTTGTCATTCACCTAAAATCAATCTCAAAACCGATATCATTGCCCAAGTGCGAGTCCATCCTTTTCAATCAATCAAGCAATTTTTCACGCCCATGTGCGTTTAATTTTCAAAACGGATATCACTGCCAAAGTGTTCGTCCGTCCTTTTTAATCAAGCAATCTTTTCATGCTCATGTGTGTTTATTTTTCAAAACGCATATCATCACCCCAAGTGTGAGTCCGTCCCTTCCAATCAAGCAATTTTTCACGCCCAAGTGCGTTAATTTTTTTCAAAACGGATACCACCGCCCAAGTGCGAGTCCGTCATTTTTAATCAAGCAAAATTTTTCGCCCAAGTGCGACCAAATCATTTTCATAAATAAAATCGACCAACACACAAACATTTTCTACAAAGAACTACTTAGCTTTGATTTCTCCATCGCACCCGGAGATATGTAGGAGCAATATACAACTCTTGTCAAGCACACTAATAAAAAGACCAATTTTTTGGTCTTTAAAACATTTTTCTTTCTTTGCAAACAAATTTGATAATAATAAAGAAACAAATATTAAATTAACACTTTAATAAGCTTTAAACTAATTAACGGTTCCCGTTGGATACAACGGATGTGAGGAGTGATAATACCTTCCCCTCGCATAATCAACTCCCGAACCCGAAATTTGGTCGCGAGGACCTTGTTCTCGTTCTCGAAGGATTTTATCGACGTTTCCCTTTAAAAATAAAACTTCGGTGGCGACTCTACTGTTTAGCAAGTGTTTTCCGCCCGCGCATTTTTTCGGCTGCTTCACCTTGTTATTACCTTGAACAGAGATACATCCAAAATTAAAAGAGAAGAATTAAAAAACCATAGTTCCTTATTTTATTTAACTATTAGTAGAGTACAAAAACCAAAGTCGCAAAGCTCGTAAAATTCAAAAATATAAATGTAAAATATATATTTATTGGATGCAACATAGTAACTAAATTAACAACTTTGGAATATTTTTAGATTAAAGTATTGCATTAATTTTTTATTTAGAGTAAGAACTTATATATTCTTCTCATCATGGATGTACTCTCTTGGGTCTTTGTACTATTCATCAACATGTGGCATTAGATAAAGTTTCCAACATTTGTCCTTAAAACAAATAAATCTTCGAACAGGATCCGTTGGACAATCCTCATCAGTTTCACAATCAATTTCAGCTGTAATGAGAAAAGAAAAAAAAAACAGTATGTGATATTTTAAACTATAAACCAAAAGAAATTTGAAAAAGATGAAAAAATAACTTACTTCGTTGGCTGATTGCAACAGCAAATATCAAAAACAATAAAACTATACCACAAAGAAACTTCAGAGTTTTAACCATTTTTGTATCTCCTTGGAAGTAACAATTAAAATAGGTTTGAGCAATTTATAATATATGATATGAAGTGGATGCTGTGTTTAAAATATTATATATTGTTTTTGACAAAAATATTATATATTTATGAATTTAAGAAGTTGTGAAAAATCTATTTTAAATTATAATTAATATTAATTGTCTATTAAAGTAGATAAATATGTTCTGTTTATTCCTTTTGTACACTTACTAAAGGGTAACGTAAAACACTTCCTAAACAATAGAATTCAATCATTTAGTATTAAATTTTCATCCCTTGGCCTTTCATATAGTAAAGGGAAATTTATTTTAAATTTATAATAATGCACAAGTTGAACTGCCGAACTAAATTAATAGTATCTAAGATTCTTAAGTTTTTTTGACTAAAAAAAAAAATTCATTCATTCAAATTAACAAATACATAGATCATTACATATTTAAAATTGCTAAAAACTGAAAAAGGTGAATCTGCAAACAATCTCGCAGCACCTAGGTTAATAACATATAACGGCATAATGAAAGTGCCTACAAATATGGCAACATAAAAGTAACCGGAATGTTCATACTTCCGGATTTGTAGCATTGACGTCCAAGTCTTCATCAGATCTGTAATGAGTTGATGTAAATATGCAAAGTTGAATCAACGAACCCCGAACAAAGAAGAAAACCAACAAACGCCGCACAAGACGACGAACAAACACAACGCCGCATAGGACGACGGACAAACACAACGCTGCACTACGACGGCGAAAACTTAAAAATTAAAGAACCAAACTTTTATAGATAACTACTTATTTAAACAAAAGGAAAGAAAACAACAGTGTTGAGGGGTGATTTCAGACCAAAAATGGTCAAAAACCACCTCCTATAATGGAAGGATGAAAAGAGAGAAAAGTTGAGATGTGGTGGCTAACCCTAGTTGAGAGAAAGAGAAGATTCTTAAGTTATACCTAACTAAACTAGATGTTTGTTTTTATAAGCAAATGAAATTATAACGGAGTACAAGGGATATTCAATCTCTTACAAAGCAAAATAAAAAATCATATGCTTCGAAAATAAGTCAATAGATCAAGACATCATTACGACAAAGAAATATAAGATATGCAGCCATACCGACCACTAAACCAAACCCAATAAATCGTCTTGATATCATCAAACTGGGAAGGAGCATTCGGATTAGCTTGATTGAATATGTTGTCTCCCGTCTAGGTGTGTTAACTCAAAACACACCATCTCCCGTCCGGGTATGTGAACCTTCAAAAACAGAGTTGTCTCCCGTCAGGATGCGTTACCTCGAAACTGATCGTCTCTCGTCCGAGTGCATAAATCTTCAAAAACGAGTGGTTATTGTGCCGGTGCATGAACTCAAAGAACTTATCGTCTCCCCTCTGGGTGCGTGAACCATTAAAAATAGAGTTAGCTCTCGTCCGGAGGGGTTAACTCAAAATTGATTGGTTCCCTTCCGGGTGTGTGAACCTTCACAAATAGAGTTGTCTCCCGTCCAGGTGCGTAAGTCAAAACTGATCGTCTCCTGTCTGGGTGCGTTAATCTTCAAAACCAGATTTGTCTCTCGTCCAGGGGCGTTAACTCAAAACTGATCTTAAAACCAAAACATGGTTTTGAAAGAACTCCACTGATGCTTAATGTATCTTTGGGTAAAGAAACTTGATGGGGAGTGAAAGTTGAATATTTTGCCATCATTTTGCAAAAATTCGTAGGACAACTGCTTGGAAACTGTCTTGCTAGGGAACATGGTTCACTAATTAACTTGCTGGAGATGCGGTGTGCTAACTTCACTGGCGATGTGGTTTGTAAACCAACTTGTTGAGGTATGGTGTACCAACTTTAGTGAGGATGCGGCATATCGACCAGCTTACTGGGGATAGCAATTTATCAATCGATTCACAAGGAATATTGTGAATAATACAATTCTATTGGGGAAAATGATTTAACAACCAACTTGCTGAAGATGAAGTGTCCCAACCAGCTTACTAGAGATAACCACTTATCAACCAAATTATTGGAGAAAAGATTCATCAATCTTTTTTGTTGAAGAGATGCAGTTCATCAACCGACTGTCTGGCGAAAAACAAATCATCAATCGTCTTGCTAAGAATGTGGTGCATTTTACTGATCTGCTGGGATGACACTTTGTTAACCAATTCATTGGGGTGACACTTTTCACTGAATAAGAGATCCAAATTCGCAACCTGTTAAAATAACACTTTGAACCTGTGCTTATATATGCATGATTATGTATGCTTGATGCCTAAAAATGCAAAACTAATGCAGATGAAAAGTGTGATTGGATGCATGAATGTAAATGCATGAATTTCTGCTAGAGAGAGTTCTTATTTCCCAGCACTGAGAACCTGAGTAACTCGGACATTGTTGAGATGTGGACCCTGTTGCGGGAATTTTGAGACATCCACCACTACAGTTGATCTTTCATTCCCAAGGGAGGGGAAAGTATCGAAAACCATTAAAAAGAGAGATTCTAACCTCGGAGGTTAGTTACGCTTAAGGAAGGTATATGCACCTTAAACGTCCCTGGTACTCCATGGTAACCTCTTGAAATGTTTTTTTTTCAGTTCTTTTTTAACATGCTTTAAGAATGGGGCGAGGAGATGTATAGAAAAAGTGAGTGATACGATGTACGTTTGAAAAGAGAAAAATATTAATGTCATTTTAAATCTCACTTTTTAAATGTTCATTATAAACACACTAAATCATCCTCCTTTGTAAAGAGAATGATTAAATTCTTGCAATGTTTATAAGAACGGTCAAAATTTGAGAATAAAGATGATAAAAGTCTAATGTTCTTAAAAGAAAGTCAAAGTGACAATGAGAAAAGATTTTTCATTCATGAAAGTCATTGAATTTTGTAAAGGAAATGTAAGTGTTGTTTTGTAAAAAAATTGTTGTTAAGGGAAGAAAGTGTAATTGTTGTTGTGTAAGAGAAAATATTGTAAATAAATAGCATAGTAAAAATATTGTGATAGCGTTGCGACTAAAATGAACCTACGCTTGCTTGTAAAAGATCGCATGTTTTAGTTGGAAATAATTTCTATTAAGAAGGCTCGTAATCAATATAAAGATCAACTACGAGTCCTATCCCTTGGAAATGAATTTTTTGCGTTGTGTGTAATATGTAACTACGAAAGCGATAAATAAAGCGATAAATAAATAATGTTCTATGCTATTACAACCATATCGAATAATTAATTATTACAATCATATCAAATGAATAAATGAATGGCACAAAATAAATATATGAATAACAAAACGCTAGATGAAATAAAGGCAATGCATGAAAGTATAAATAAAATGCAAGCGAAGAAATAAATATGAGGATGAAATGCACATAGAAAGAGAAGAGAAAAAAATAATGCCAAATATTGATAGTGAAGTGTGTGTGTGTGTGAAAATGTAATGTGAATGTAATGTAAAGTGTAGAATATAAAAAAAAGTATGTAAAAAAAATGTGATGTGAAATGATGAAAGCATGTATAATTAAGTCAAGAACATAGACAAGGAGCATGTATCACTATAGAGAAAGCAATTATCGAAACTCACACAATTCCAATGACCATGATATAGAATAAAAGAAGAAAAGTGATCAAGGGGTAAAAAAAATCAAAATGAACATGCATAGATAAAATGAAAACACATGAAACAAATTCACACATATAGAAAGATAGAAGGAAAAAAAATGAAAATTGTGAGTTGTGTAACTGAAAGATGATGTATTGTGCATTTTTCAAATGAAAGGGTGAAAGGAAAAGGAAGATCTAGCATTAAACGAACACTCTCTCTCTTATTTTGTTTTTAACATTGTTCTTTTGATTAAAGCTGCTTTCTAATTTTCATCATATGTATTAAAGAAATTTTTTCGTTTTCAAATTGTAAAAGAAAAGAAAAAATGAAAGAACATGAAAGAAAGATAAGGTAACAAAAGTGAAAACATGTAAAAAATGCATAATGTCATAGAAACTATACAAAATGAAACATGTAATGAGAAAATCAAGATTCTAACCAAAGAAAGTATCATCACACATGAACATGCATTTTAAAACTTAGCAAAGAAAATAAATGAATCAATCAATAAGCAAAGAAATGAATGTTGGAACAAAAGTGGTTCTGACAACTACTCAGTTAAGTTTTGATGATAACAAAGTATTAATGAACAATAAGGTATTTTAATATTTAATCTAAGCGTGCTGGAAGACAAGTTAAAATTGAAGGAAAATTGAGATAGTTTAAGCAGCGGAATTCAAAAAAATTTCCTTTAATGATCCTTACGAATGGACATGGTCATGTGTTTAGGGTTTTACCTCTTGAAGAATATAACCCTTTGAATCACGAACAAGACGATCATGAACGTTGAAGGATGAACTGCAACGTCTCTAACTAGTCCACAAGAACAACTTTCCTTCACTCCAAGTGCTAGCTTATGAATGAGGGACTTTGTGTGAGAGAGAGGTAGAGAAATTATTTTAGGATTCAAGTAACTCTAAAATTCTTATGAATTTCTCTTGTGTTTTTGGTCTTGCACAAGAGCTTTATTTATAGAGTTTATTATCTTGCTCTCCAAGACAAACACTTGTCTTGTGCAACAAGACAAGTTGAAGCAAAAGCCCACTAAGACAAGCTTAGGACGCGCGCCCCATGAGTCTTGCTACTCATGTGTGCGCGCGCCCACCATACCTTATGGTGTACCGCTTATCATTAATTTGTGATACCTTATCACATTATATATATTTCTCTAAAGTGCACCGTACCTTACGGTGTTCTCAATTCTCACACTACACTGTCCTTATGTGTGTGACCCTTGTAGGTTTTCGTAACGTTGGTAATAATAATAAATCATCTATTTAATATTATAAACAATGAGAGGTATCTAGCAACACTTCATTGCTATCCAAGTCACGAAATGTTTATGTGATCTTAACAAACCATTCTGTGATAATATTGGTTGTGTACAATTACTCCTTTGCCCTTATGTCTGTATTGAACACAAGGCATAGACTGTGTCATCCTTGTCCAGTACAATCTTGGGCCCATAGACATTTATCCTGTTATGTAGGATTTGCAAATTCCATCTAGGTCACTATTGTCCTTCAGCATGCTTTGTGAAGTACCCATCTATTGTCCTTATGATTATCCAGTTACGGACAATGTTAGATCAGTGATAAAGCACTTGACTCTACATCTTAGGTCCATAGTGGTTTCAGGTCGAAGGGCGGGTTACACCATTATCACCATGAGAGTAACTTATGACACATTCCATGTAGTACTCTCATAGCGGGTCAATCCAGTATAAACATTACTCCTAATATTAATACCTATGTCAAGACTTTATAACTCCTTATCCCATGATCCATGAGATGCGATCATCAGTCTATCTTCATAATAGTCTTTATGCTTTAAGGTTATCCCACTTCACCTTAAAGCTCGACTACGAAAACTTTAAGAATAGAGTCCTTATGTTTAATAGAATCTCATGATTAAGTCACACTTAATATTTCTTTAAACGGACTATCTATTCTAGGGACTTTATTATTCTTTTGGACTCTTACAAACATAATAAAGAAATGCCATATTTATATTCAAAGTCCTAAACCAAATACTATGAAAATAGATTGGCTCTTAGGGCTTACTCCACAATCTCCCACTAGCACTAAGGCCAATCAAGTATTCTCCAATACCTATAGACCTAGTATGCCCATCACGCTTCAACTGCGCAAGAGGCTTTGTAAGTGGATAAGGAACTATTTCCTATGTTGGTATCTTACGTACCTTCCAACGTTCTATTTCGATCTCTATCGAAATATAGAAGTGTCTAAGTATATTCATGAATCGTCGGTGAGATCTTTTAAAGGATATGAGCATGAAGCAAGTTTCCTTCCAAAATGAGATTAACACAAGGCTTGACAACATGCAAGCATACAATGCATCTCGTTTTGATCACCTCCAAACACAACTTGATGGCTATGTTAACTAACACACCAATGTCGACAACTACCTCAATCCTAACCCCGATGAAATGAATGAATGAAGTGGAAGCATACTATATTTTTATTTTGTTTAACTCATGAACAATTTTCCCTTTTAATTTCATAACTCTATGACTTATCTTATGTTTTGAATTCAATTTGGTTGTATGGATAATTTGTAATGCCAAACTTTTAGGCATTTTATTTTATGTATGACTTATCGAATTTGTTATGCATGATGTTTTGTTTATTTTTCGTCCGTGGGATATGTTTGAATGCTTATAATGTCGATGTTTTAATATTCATGTGATTTGGTTTGGCTTGTTATTCTAGATGCCATGTTTGTCATGATTTGGTTTATTCGTCATTAGAATACATTTGTGCATATTTTGCTTATTTATTTGATCAGGTTATTTTTATCATATAATGCATTTCGACAAATGTAAGTGCATTATATGACCTATAATTTTTTTTCAAAAAGTCTTTGAATTTCGATACTTCTCATGAGTGTTCTTTTCTTCTTTTTGATATTGTCAAAGGGGGAGAGAAGAGTTGCAAGCATAAGCTATGGATAAAGGCTTTGAGTTTTGGGATCCGGTTATTCAACTCTATACGCAAGAGGGAATCAACTAAGGGTAGCTTCGCAAGTGGTTAGCCTTGTTGTTGTTAGCGTCTATATTATTTAGCTATTTGTAATTGCATTTAGGTAGGCTTAGTTAGCTTATGCAATAGTTTTGACAATTATCAAAAAGGGGGAGAATGTAAATGCACCAATTCCCCTCCAAGTTTTAATAATTGTCAAAACACATGAAAATAGAATAGAATACATTTTGGTAACAATTGATTTTGACTTGACAGCGAAAAACAATTTACAAACTTTGAAAAACCAATTTCTGGGTATTTTGTATCGATACAAATGTCCTGAAACTTGTTCAGGCTGATCACCACATATTTGTATCGATACATAGCACTTTTGTATCGATACAAATTGTTCTCATTGGAGTCAGAAGAGCCTCTGTATTTCGAAACACACTTGTATGTTTCGAAACACATGTAGACTCTCTAGAAAACAGAGAGAACCTTGTGTTTCGAAACATACTTGTTTGTTTCGAAACATATCAGCCACACTCTGTTTTTTTGGTGTATGTATTGATACATACACGTGGTTGTATCGATAAATTTACACAAAACATCAGTTTTCTGAACGATGTCAATTGCTTGTATCGATACACACTGATGGATGTATCGAAACAAATCTGTTTAATGGTACCTAAATTTACTCCATTCTATTTTGTGTATAAATAGCTATATGAGTAATTGTTGTAAACTGTAAATGCACCAGTTCCCCTCCAAGTTTTAATAATTGTCAAAACACATGAAAATAGAATAGAATATATTTTGGTAACAATTGATATTGACTTGACAGCAAAAACCATTTTACAAACTTTGAAAAACCATATTCTGAGTATTTTGTATTGATACATAATAACTTTGTATCGATACAAAAGACCTGAAACTTGTTCAGACTGATTATCACGCATTTGTATCGATACATAGCACTTTTGTATCGATACAAATTGCTCTCATTGGAGTCAGAGGAGCCTCTGTGTTTCGAAACACACTTTTATGTTTCGAAACACATGTAGACTCTCTTGAAACCAGAGAGAGCTCTGTGTTTCGAAACACACTTGTTTGTTTCGAAACATATCAGCCACACTCTGTTTTGTTGGTGTATGTATCGATACATACACGTGGTTGTATCGATAAATTTACACAAAACTTCAGTTTTCTGAACGATGTCAATTGCTTTTATCGATACACACTGATGGATGTATCGAAACAAATCTGTTTAATGGTACCTAAATTTACTCCATTCTATTTTGTGTATAAATAGCTATATGAGTAATTGTTGTAAACTGTAAATGCACCAGTTCCCCTCCAAGTTTTAATAATTGTCAAAACACATGAAAATAGAATAGAATATATTTTGGTAACAATTGATATTGACTTGACAGCAAAAACCATTTTACAAACTTTGAAAAACCATATTCTGAGTATTTTGTATCGATACATAATAACTTTGTATCGATACAAAAGACCTGAAACTTGTTCAGACTGATTATCACGCATTTGTATCGATACATAGCACTTTTGTATCGATACAAATTGCTCTCATTGGAGTCAGAGGAGCCTCTGTGTTTCGAAACACACTTTTATGTTTCGAAACACATGTAGACTCTCTTGAAACCAAAGAGAGCTTTGTGTTTCGAAACACACTTGTGTGTTTTGAAACAAATCAGTTAGACTCTGTTTTTCTAGTGTATGTATCGATACATACGCATGGTTGTATCGATACATAACCACTTCACTTCAGTTTTTCCAACGCTATCAACTGCTTGTATCGATACACACTGATGCTTGTATCGAATACAAGTCTGTCAAATTGTGCCAAAATTTACTCAATTCTATTTTGTTTATAAATAGCTATATGTGTAAATTTTGTAACAATGAGAAATCAAGTGAATTCAGTGGAAAACGTCTTTTGATCAAAATTGGTTAGAGTTTTGGATCAAAGATCATTCAAGAAAATAGATCATCATCTTCTTCCAAATATTCATCACAATTGAGATTGAGAATGGGGTCAATCGAAGTTTCTTGAAGATTGTGGAAGATAACGTTCGGTGTGTGGGTTCGCGGTGAATCATAACCACAATCTAGTTGGTTTGTTTTTGAAGGGGATTTCTCATCCGGATTCAAGAAGGTAACTTGCTTGAATGATCAACGGAACCTGACAACAGAATTAGCTGGACGATCAGCGCAGAGTTCTTCGGTGAAGATAGGTGCGTGGATTTGGTCGTTGGAATCAGAGGTTGAAGTCTTGGTTCGTTGAGGTTTGCACGAATTGCGATTGGAGCTATGGTCAAGATTGTATATCGAGTGGTATTGTATTAGTCGCGAAATTGTGCATTGTGTAAAAGATTTTCAAAGATAGTGAAAGTCTAATCTTATCCTTTTGATAAGGTGGGGGTGGTGACACGAAATCATATCGTATTTTTAGCTTAGTTTATGTGAACTTTAGTTGCATTTTCATATGTTTTTATTTCATTTATGTCTTTTTATGTTGGTATTTGTTTTGTTTTCAGTTTTGTCAAATAAAATAGGTCGGAGAAGAGAATTGAGCAAAAAGGGCCAAAAACGCAGCAAAAAGGGGGGTGCAAAGCACAAATTCGCGCAGCCCACCAAAGGAGCCCAGCAAAAAGGGGCAAATGCCCCCAGAAACCTTGTGGCGGGCGCCACAGAAGTGGTGGCGGGCGCCACCAAGCCCAAACTCAGCAAAACAGAGTTTTGCGCAACGTGTGGAGTGTTGTACCCCAATTTTGGACCTAAAATCCGTTCCTGTTTTCTTATAATAAAGTATCAAAAAAAATGTCTCGTAAAAACCATCATCACATCGCATTCATTTCCTTTACTAGTATATTTGCGCCCGTTTTGGTCATTTGATTTTATCTATCGTATTTGTGTCATTTTATCGCATTAGTAGCATTTTTGTCTATTCACTACTATCATCATTATCATTCATTTATTATTTTTCTCCACTTGTCGTTTAATTTAATTCTATCTTATATCATTTTATTATTTGTATCGTATCATGAAAATCAAAAGAAGAAAATATACATCATTTTTTATTTATTAAACTTAGTACCATGTTCTTTCAATTATCACCACAATTGTTATTGTTTACCATTATTATTTTCTTATCCTTATTGATTATCTTTACTATTATTATTACTATTATTATTATTATTATTATTATTATTACTATTATTATCAAAAATCTTTTGACAAAAAAAGCTTTTCCTTTTCCTTTTTCTTTTCTACTTTCATTTATTATTATTATTTAATCCAAATTCTAATTTATTTATTTATTTACTTGAAAACAAATATAATCATAAAAAGAAAAAAAAACTGTTTTTTAATATTTTTATTTATTTCTTTTATTACTTTTCGGTCATGTTTGTGTTATTTATTATTATTATTATTATTATTATTATTATTATTTATTATTATAAAAACCATTAAAAAAACAGAACAATATCTTTTATTATTCTTTTTTTCTTTCTTTTCCCTTCCTTTTTGCTTCTTTTTCGGTCAAAAAAAATGAGGAAACAGAAAAGAACCAGAGAACAGAAATGGGAACACTGAAAAACAATATCAAAGTTTGCAAAATTCCAAAGTCTTCAACTAATTTTCTGGAAAAAAACCAGCACATGACAGTGACACTGTTTTGTCACCTTCCCTTTTCATTACTAGTTTTCAAACTCAAAACTGATACAAAAAAAGCATCTCTGCCTTTTTTCCTTTACAATGCATCAAACCCTAAAACTCTTTTATAAAACAACAGTTGATAGAAAGAAGAAAGAGGAGAGTTTTGGAATATGAGAGAACGGCAGAAAGAGAAAGATAGAAAACTCAAATCACAGAAAAAACAAAATACGAAAATCACACCAAAATCAACAAACCCCTTTCATACACTGTGCAAGGGTTTGTTAGAATCCTCTCTTAGCCGTTTTCATCACCATTACCTCACAAAAAAGGAGAAGGAAGGGTTAAAAGGAGATTGAACCATAGAAGTAGTAAAGCAAAGGTTTTGAGCCAGAGAAAGGGAAACAGAAACGAAAAAGGAAAAGGAGGAAAACTTACTACGAGATTCACTGCAGGGAAGGTAATTTCATCGTCCTTTGCTCCTTTCATTTGCATCATCCTTCGTTTCCTTTGTTGTTTCTTCTCTTTTTTTTCTTTTTTTTTGTTGGATATAGGGCTTCGACTTTCTTTGATGTTAGCATGTTGTATGATGATTTCGTGACGGAATATTGCATGTTTGAGTGGTTAATTGCATGAATCAACTTGATTTTGGGGTTAGGGTTTTGATTTGGGTTTTGATTTCTGGGTTTGGAAAAAGGATGAAGAAACAACAGAGAAGAGAGGGGAGAGAGAGAACGATGAGAAAGAAAGGAGAATTTTTTGCCAAAAAAGGAAAAAAATCAATTGATAACCTCCCATCCTGATTTACTCCGCGCGCCCCCCAGGGCTTCTCAGCGCACCCCCCAACTCGGTTTACTGTGCGCGCCCCCCAGGGCTTCTCAGCGCACCCCCCCCACACTTCAGTTTACTCCGCGCGCCCCCCAGGGCTTCTGCGCGCCCCCCGCCCCTTTGAGCTGGTTTTTGTGGTGCTGGGCCTAAGCAGGCCCAGCTCGCCCACCACCCTCCCTTTTTTATTTTTATTTTATTTTTTTTGTGCTTGTTTTATTATCTTAGTTTGTTTTTTTAGTTTATTTTTATTTATTTTTTTTATTTTTGTTGCATTCATGTATATGTATGTTTTATATCTATATGCCTTAGATGTTCTTGCTAAAAAAAATAATAATCTATGAAAATCTATAAAAACTTAAAAAAAAATTCTTTTATTAAGTGTTAAAATTTAAGTTGATCTTTTCTCTTTGACCTTTCACTTTTATTTATTTTATTTATTTATGTTTGGTTGGAACTTGAAAATCATAAAAATGAAAATAGTTAATTATAATGCGACGTTAGTGTTACTTTTATTTTAATTTTGCTTGCTAGTGCTTGATTGTGTGTTTTTTTTCTTTTAAAGGAGTTAGTTTTTTTTTATGCTATGTATGAGAGTGTTAAGTTAATATATATATATATATATATATATGCGCAACATGTTTGTGTTATCTTCGCTTTGTGCAAATCTCATGAATCTATGACCTTTTATTTATTTAGTTAACTTTGCTAGCTTGATCATGTAAATATTTTTTGTTAAGTCTTTTATGCTATCTTTGGTTTGACTAAGTGAAAATTTATGTTCAAAGTGCTTTCCTTTCTTTGCTATTTATATGTGATATGTGATATGCCTTATGTTCTTTTCTCTTTGCATATGTTAGGGATAAAATCATTTTTATCATATGCATGCTCATGCATTGTTTTTAACATGTTACATTTTTACACTACAATTCATACTCTACACTACAATTTTCACATAACATGTTTCACTCACATTTTACATGCATACATGCATTTAGGTTAGGACTTTTAGCCGTCAAAAATGCGCGTTTAGGAACGATTTTTTTTATTTATTAAATTATCGTTAACATTGGCATTAATATTTAAGGGCCATCTTCGGCCTAAATTCTTTTATGTTTAATATTTGTTTTTAAGTGTGTTACTACTTGATTATGGCACGATTTGATATGATTCTAAATGCTTTGAATGATGTTTTTACTTGTTGTTAGATGTGTATGTTTTGATTTGAAATTTTTTTTAGGTATTATAAGTGCATGTGTCTAGGTTTTTCTTTGTTGAAACTAAAAATGCAAAAATTCCTTTTCTACCTCCGTCTCATTTCACACACACTTCACTTTTATCATAAAATTACCTTACTCTTCTTACATGCTTACCTAAGTGCATTCCATTATCATATTTATTTTTTGCACTTGCATTTTATTTTATTTATAGCTTTATGCATCGCATTTATTTATTTATATCGTTTATTTATTTATTTGCTCAATTCGATATGGTTGTAATTATTAATTATTCAATTGGGTTGTAATAGCGTAGGACTTTATTTATTGCTTTTTATTGCTTTCTTAGCTTACACTACACACACTAAGCCATAAAAAAAATCAATCATTTCCAAGCGAGAGAACTTGTAATCATACTTCAAATTGATTATGAGATCTCTCGCGACAAAATCTCTTTCCTACCCAAAACGCGATATTTAAAAAGGTGTTAAAAAAAAAAAAGCGCGTAGGTCCATTTAGTCGCAACGTCTTATATGTTATGTCATTCACATTATAACTTTTAATTTTCCTCTTATACACAACAACTACATTTTTTTTTTCTTTCACAAACATTTTACTTACAACATTTTTTTCTTTTCTAAACAACAAATTATTTTACAAACATAATGATCCACATTACTTACTTATACTACTTTGAACCAATTAAAATAGATCTTTATCATTATTTGTCCCAAATTTTGAATGTCCCTATAAACATTAGCAAGACTTAGGTCATATTTGTTGTTGTTGGGGAAGGGTGTCCCCAAAGTTGATTTTGGGTCGTACATCTCTCAACCGTGATAAAGTATGATCTAGCGTGTTTATATTGACATTTAAAAAGTGAGACTTACAATGACATCAATCTATTACTTTCATATAACACTCTTTTACAACTTTCTCTTCACACATCTTCTCTCTCACTTCTTACATCTTCTCCCCCATTTCTCTTTAAAGCATATACTCTTTTAAAAGCACCAAAAGAAGTTTATAAGAGGGTACCATGGGATACCATGGGCGCTTAAGGTGCACACACCTTCCTTTTGCGCAATTAACCCCCGTATCTAGAATCTCTCTTAGGTTTTCGATCTTTTCCCCTCCAATTGGAAATGAAAAAATCAACTGTAGTGGGGTGTGTCTCAAAAAACCCGCAACAGAAAAATGGCGACTCTACTGGGGACGCTCTCCTTAAGAGGGTTGACCCTAACTTGTTTGCTTCTATGTGCTTTAATTTGTTTATATGCTTTGTATATATATCTTGTGGGGCTCTTGAGTGGTGAGACAAGCACAATACCCCTGCTTAAGTGAACATATAGGATAGGAAATGTGGCGCAACCATAGTGACATGTTTGGAGTCATTTCATCTCATGATGCACATTTGGTACGGCTACGCTCGAGTGGAGGGTTTACGAGAATGGATTGTTTGTTGATATGAGTCATTTATATTGGCAATTCTATTTTCGGAAATCCCGAGAAGCTTGAGGACCTATTAGTAACATTTAACCCATCTTGGCCTTTTTAGGATGTAGTGCGATGGCTAGAGTATGACGGAATTCTTTTCCTGACTTTAGTTTGTTCCGCGATACTACGCTCGGACGAGATCTTTTTTTTGGGTACCTTTGAGTCACGAGTCATTTGTGATGAAAACGGTATTCGAGAATTAGGTTGAATACTCCGGGAACTTGTGTAGCACCCGTGATACAAGTACAAAAATAAACCAGTAGTTCACACCTTTTGGGCGGGTTCACCCTTTGACTCCAACATTATGATACTTGAACCCATGACCCCATGTTTGCTTATGTTTGTGATTGTTGCATTCATGCATTCATGCATCCATGAAAACTCTTTTACAATTCAAAAGATCAAAAAAAAAATGGAAAAAATGTAATCATCACAGTTATGGAGCCAAGAGGGAGGTTTACCAAGAGGTTCACTTTTTGGAGTCAAGATTTGAATAAGTTGAAGGAGTTAAGGACTCATGTGTTAGATTTTGATGGTTTTCAACGTCGCTATGGAAGACTTCTGCATATCCTTCATGGTAGGGTTGACAAAAAGGACTTCTCAGCACTTTGCTACAGTTCTATGATCCTGTGTACCATTGTTTCACTTTTCGAGATTACCAGCTTCTTCCTACTTTGGAAGAATATGCTTATTGGAAAGGTATACCAGTGAAGACTACAACTGTTTTTGATGGGTTTGATGGAAAACTCAACACATCAGCTATTGCATCTATGTTACATATGAGTGTGTCCGATATTTCAGATAATTTGGTTTCTAGAGATGGCCACCGAGGTTTGACTGTGAAGTTCTTGTACAAGAAAGCTCTCAAGTTCCTCAATGATAAGAAAATTGCTGCTTTTGAGGTTATTCTGGCTGTGGTCATTATGGGGTGTTGCTATTCCCTAAGGTCGACTACCTGGTAGATGATGATGCTCTTCAACTTTTCTCAATTGGGAATCCTGTTCCCACCCTACTTGCTGATACGTATCATTCTATTCATTGGAGGACTTTACAAGGTGGAGGAAGGTTTAATGGGTGTGCGCCGTTACTCCAAATGTGGTATACTTCACACTTGCCTGAATATGACTCTTTTAGCGACACCAGTGGTCTTTGGTGGTCTAAGAGGATTATGGCTATCACTCATTCGAGGGTAGTTTGGTACAACCCTCATTATGACAATGGAGTGATCATCGACAGTTGTGGGGATTTTCCTAATGTGCCTCTTATTAGTACAAATGGGGGAATCACCTATAGTCCTGTTCTTGCCAGGCGTCAATTTGGTTTTCCTATGAAAGAGCCTCCAAATACTCTCTTATTATCCGGGGAATTTCATATCAACGAGAAAAAAGACTTGCTTTTGAAAGGAAGGTTCTCAGGTGCTTGGAACTAGGTTAACAAGAAAACAAAAAGCCAGTTGGGGAGGCGAGACTGCATTTCTGCGAAACCTTACCTTGATTGGGTCACTGCTAAAGCTGCCAGACTCAAGATGCCATATGCCTTTGATACACAGTCATCTTCTACACCTCCATCCTCATCTTCTACCACTACACCACCACTCTCTTCTACGCCAGCTGTCTTGGAACAACAATCAACTGAAGAGGATGATGCAAAGGACCTTTGGAAAGAAAAGTTTCTCGCGGAAGAGCTTGAGAAGACCAGATTGAGAGAAGAACTCGAAGAAAAGTGCCGCGCTCTTGAACTTGAGAAGAAAAAAACTGAAGAACATGAGAAAGGAAAAGGTCCAGTGATGGATCCTTTGGACGTATGGTTATATTCAGAAAGAGTTCTAAAACATGAGACCAAGAGACAAAGGAAGAAGAAAGACTGAAGACTACATGAAGAAGGGACCAGTGTGTTTAGTTTTATTTACTATGTTTTTGTTTAGTGTCTGTAATGTCAATTTATGTGTAACTTTAACAATTATGTGTAAGCTTTCTTTATTTCTTTTTTCAATGTGTTTGTAATGTTGTTTGTGATTCAAAACAGTTGTACTCGTTCTTGTTATTAATGAATTATGGTCCCTGGTATGATTACATTTGTTTCATTATTATTAAATTAAGGATCCTTTGAATAAGCGAAATGCTCATATCAAAAAAAGTTTTTTTACATGACATAACATGCATCATTATCATTCATGCTTCAATTTTCAAAGTTCCTGAGTCTCGTGTTCTTACAGATCCTGGCCCGTCGCATCCGATACAAGCCAACACGAATCTACTACACACGTGCTAACAGAAGAAGAATCATGGAAGAAGAAAATGCTCAACTTCATGAACAAGTTAACACTCTTCAAGCTGCAGTCACCAAGCTTACTTCCATGGTGGAAGCTCTCACCCTTGCAAAGCCTCTGCCTCCACCTCCTCCAGTGCAAGCTTTGAATGTTGCGATACCTGAGAATGTCCAGGTTACTACCCCTCAGGGTTTGCTTAACTACACAATGCCCGTTACTTCCACGAACTATCCTTGGGGCATGCCCGCTAATTTTGGCGATGATGTTCAACAGTTTGCTTCCCATGCTCAGTTTCAGGCTGTTACTGTTCCTCAGATAACCACTGTTATCCCGCCTCCTGCGATGACTATTGCTCCTGCCACTGTGAATGCACTTCCAAATGAGACAGAACCTAATGTCCAAGTGCCTCCGAAGTTCAAAACGCCCGACTTTGAGAAATACAAAGGAGATTCTTGCCCCCAGAGCCACCTCATCATGTATGCTAGGAAGATGTCTGCTCAAACTAGCAATGACAAGCTGTTAATCCATTTCTTTCAAGACAGCAATTTATGTGAGGCATTTGTGCAGCAATACAAGTACAACTCTAACCTAGCACCTGATAGAGATCAGCTACGTTCCTTATCATAAAGGGAGCGTAAGGTTTAAAGAGTACGCCCAGAGGTGGCGCGGACTTGCTGCTCAAATTAACCCTCCTTTGGAAGAAAAGGAAATGACCAAGATTTTCTTGAAGACTCTCGATCCTTTCTACTATGATCGAATGATTGCAAGTAACCTCCGCGATTTCACCGATGTGGTGGAGACGGGAACCCGTATTGAAGAAGGAATAAGAGAGGGCCGCCTGGTAAGAGAAGTCTCTGGTTCTAATGCTGTGAAGAAGTATGGTTCTGGTTTTGGAAAGAAAAGAGAATCAGAAGTTGGAATGGTTGCCCATGGTGGGCCTAGAAGAAACTACTATCAGCAACAGCCACAAAAACACCATGTTGCTGCTGTCACTCCTCCTGCAAATCCTGGATATCAACAACGGCCACCACACCCGCCTCCGAACAACCAGTACAACCGTGTTCAAGGGCCTCCTCAGTATGACCCTATTCCCATGAAATATGCTGATCTTTTGCCAGCTCTACTTGAAAGGAAGTTCGTCCAGCTGAAGCCTCCACTACCGGTGCCAGATCCGTTACCATACTGGTATCGTTCTGATATGTCCTCTGCTTATCATTCTGGCTCACCTGGACACGATACTGAACGCTGTTATGGTCTGAGAAATGAGGTGCAGAAGTTGATGAGAA
This sequence comes from Trifolium dubium, assembly GCA_951804385.1. NCBI lineage: Eukaryota > Viridiplantae > Streptophyta > Magnoliopsida > Fabales > Fabaceae > Trifolium > Trifolium dubium. The sequence continues at coordinate 20,628,343 of OX638067.1, forward strand.
ATGGTTCGTTGAAGTTCAAAGATGTCAACCCTAATGTCCAAATCAATCCTCTCCCACCTCATGGGGGAAATGCTATCAACATGATTCAAGGTGACCCTGGTCGTTATAGGGTGTTCAATGTTAGACACATAAGAGGGTCTTTGGTCCAAATGCATGTGAATCTGTGCTAGTTGTCTCTTTTTCAGCACAACCATGCTGCTTGTATGATTTGCCCTAGGAACCCGAGGGGTTGCCAAAAAGTGAGGGATGATTTACAGATTTTGTTGAACAGAAGGGAGCTTGTGATTACCTACAAAAGAAATGAGGAAGAAGGGGCGGATGATGAACCCGATTTTGATAGTAGTGATGATGAGTTGTTTATGATTACTCTAGAATTTGTTGATCCTGTGTACTTAGAAGTGGTCTATGATAGCCAAAATGCTGAAGATGAGCCGTTGGTGATCTGCTTACCAGGCTCGGTTCCATTTGAGTCTTACAAAGCAGTCTCATACAAGTATAATGCAACCATGATGAAAGGAGGTAAAGAGGTTCCTATTCCTACCATGTCTTCAGTTGCCAATGTTGTGGGGGCAAGTAAAATGATGAGAAGTGGCCGTGTGATTCCACCGGCAATTCTGAGAAAAGATGAAGTGCCTTCAAAAGAACCAATTCCAACCAAAGATCACGATTTGAATGCTGAAATTGCTAAGAGTTTGGGTTTGTCTAATAGGAGTGATCCTAGTCCTAATGCTGAAGAGGTTGTGCGACTGATCAAGAAAAGTGAATATAAGATCGTTGACCAACTAGTTCAAACTCCTGCTAAAATCTCCATTTTGTCCTTGCTTTTGAACTCTGAAGCTCATAAGGACGCTCTGATGAAGGTTCTCGAACAAGCGTATGTTGAGCATGACGTGACCGTGGGACAGTTTGATAACATTGTGGGTAATATCACTACATGTAACTACTTGAGTTTCGGTGATGAAGACCTCCAAGAGGAGGGGAGAAGCCACAATTCAGCTTTACATATTTCTGTCAACTGTCAATCTGACGCCCTATCCAATGTGCTCATTGACACAGGTTCTTCATTAAATGTAATGCCTAAGTCCACTCTTGATCAGCTTAACTACAAAGGAGCCCCTATACGGCGAAGTGGATTGATTGTGAAAGCTTTTGATGGCTCTAGGAAGTCTGTCATGGGAGAGGTCGATCTGCCAATCACGATTGGACCACACACTTTCCAAATCACGTTCCAGGTGATGGATGTTCATGCTGCCTACAGCTGCTTGTTGGGTAGGCCATGGATACACGAGGCAGGTGCTGTGACCTCTACCCTCCATCATATGTTGAAATTTGAAAAGAATGGAAAAGTGGTAACTGTAAGTGGTGAACGAGCTATGATTGTCAATCAAGTGTCATCTTACTCTTGCATAACTGCTGGGATTGTTGATGGGACACAATTCCAAGGACTGACTATTGATAAGGGCGAGTGTTCAGAAAAGAGGAATGTTAACATGGTTTCTTACAAAGATGCTCAGTAGATATTGTTGGATGAGTCTATGTCGGACTGGGGTAAGGTGATAGAGGTCTCTAGAAACAAGTACCGTGAGGGTTTAGGTCTTGATGCAGCTGGTAAGTCTACTAAGCATGATAGTGTTATCACACCTATTGGAGATACCTTTAAGAGTGCTGGTTATGCTAACTCTCCTGTTTCAGATGTGCATGCTGTTGTGGAGGAGGAGTCTGAGGACAATGCTGATTTTGTGACCCCTGGAGGGATATGCTACAATTGGAGTGTTGAGGATGCTCCTTCTTTTGCTTCTTGCTCGGAGTAATGTTTTGTTTCTGTTTTTTTTCAAAATCTTTCATTCTGCCCAAGATGAAAGTATGCATGTTTTAGGGCCTATGTTTAAAGTTTAAGATTCCTTTCGTCCCGCCCAAGGCGAAAGATGAACTATTGTCGGGCTTTTTTATATTAATGAAGTCATCAATAATAAAAGTTATTTTTATGTCCATATTTATTGCTTTAAGTTTTTCTTGCCTTTTACCTTTTTCTGGAAATATGGTAACACAAAGAACATAAAATATATCTTTCAAAAATCTGCATATGCTTACTCTTCTCTAAATCTATTTGTTTCTAAAAAATCAAGCATAATTCATATTTGCAGATTATTTGTTATTGAACCCGTTGAATACGATGAATCTATGCCCTTTTCCAACTTTGAATTCCCTGTGTTTGAGGCGGAAGAGGAGGATGAGGATGAGGTTCCTAATGAGATTACTAGGTTACTTGAGCATGAGGAAAGAACCATTCAACCTCACGAGGAGCCCATTGAAGTGATTAATTTGGGTACCGAGGAGGACAAGAAAGAGGTTAAAATTGGGGCACTATTGGATGCCGATGTCAAAAGCAGGTTGCTAGAACTTCTCAGAGAATATATGGAGGTGTTCGCTTGGTCTTATCAAGATATGCCAGGGTTGGATACCAGTATTGTGGAGCATCACTTGCTGTTGAAGCCTGAATGTCCACAAGTCAAGCAAAAGTTGAGAAGGTCGCACCCCGACATGGCGGTGAAGATTAAGGAAGAGGTTCAGAAGCAAATTGATGCCGGTTTCCTTGTTACATCAGAATATCCTCAATGGTTGGCCAACATAGTTCCGGTTCCGAAGAAAGATGGTAAGGTTAGAATGTGTGTTGATTACAAGGATTTAAACAGAGCTAGTCCAAAAGATGATTTTCCGTTACCTCAACTTGACACGCTGGTTGACAATACAGCAAGATTCAAAGTTTTCTCCTTCATGGACGGGTTCTCCGGTTACAATCAGATACGAATGGCTGAAGAAGATAGAGAGAAGACTTCTTTCATTACACCTTGGGGGATTTTTCTGCTACCAAGTGATGCCTTTTGGTTTGAAAAATGCGGGTGCTACGTATCAAAGAGCAATGACCACTTTGTTCCATGATATGATGCACAAAGAGATCGAAGTTTATGTTGATGATATGATTGCCAAGTCTAGTACTGAAGAAGAACATGTTGATCATCTTCTAAAGTTGTTTCAGTGGTTGAAGAAATACAAGCTTCGCTTGAACCCTAATAAATGTACTTTTGGTGTTAGATCTGGAAAGCTGTTGGGGTTTATTGTGAGTCAGAAGGGTATTGAAGTGGATCCTAGCAAAGTGAAAGCCATTCGAGAGATGCCTGCGCCCAGAACTGAAAAGCAAGTGAGAGGGTTCCTGGGTCGTTTGAATTACATTTCCAGATTCATATCTCATATGACTGCTACCTGTGGGCCGATTTTCAAGCTTCTCCGTAAAGACCAAACAATAGTGTGGACAGAAGATTGCCAGAAAGCTTTTGACAGTATCAAAGAGTATTTGTTAGAACCTCCTATTCTGATTCCCCCTGTTGAAGGAAGACCGTTGATTATGTACCTCACTGTGTTAGAAGAATCTATGGGTTGTGTGCTCGAACAACAGGACGAGACTGGTAAGAAAGAACATGCGATTTATTATCTGAGTAAGAAGTTTACTGACTGTGAATCTCGTTACTCTATGCTTGAAAAGACTTGTTGTGCCTTGGCCTGGGCTGCCAAACGTCTCCGTCAGTACATGCTTAATCACATTTCTTGGTTGATATCAAAAATGGATCCAATCAAGTATATCTTTGAGGATGACATCGAATACCGTACTCAGAAGGCAATTAAGGGAAGTGTTCTCGCTGATCATTTGGCACACCAGCCAATTGATGATTATCAGTCTCTCCAGTTTGATTTTCCTGATGAAGACGTTATATATTTGAAGATGAAAGATTGTGATGAACCTCTGTTTGGTGAAGGTCCCGACCCTGAATCTAGATGGGGCCTGGTTTTCGATGGAGCCGTTAATGCTTATGGTAATGGAATTGGTGCAGTTCTTATTACTCCTATGGGCAATCATATCCCGTTCACTTCGAGATTACTCTTTGACTGTACAAACAACATAGCAGAATATGAAGGTTGTATCTTGGGTATTGAAGAAGCTATTGATTTGAGGATTAAAATTCTTGACATATATGGAGATTCAGCTGTTGTGATTAATCAGATCAAAGGAGAATGGGAAACTCGTCATCCTGGCTTGATTCCATACAAAGACTATGCAAGGCGTTTGTTGACCTTCTTCAACAAAGTGGAACTACATCACATTCCTCGTGATGAGAACCAAATGGCAGATGCTTTGGCTACTTTATCTTCCATGTTCCAAGTGAATCGGTGGAATGACCTACCCCGCGTCAATATTACAAGGCTTGAAAGACCTGCTTATGTGTTTACTGTTGAGGAAGCAGATGATGATAAACCATGGTTCTACGACATTAGGAATTTCCTACAGTATCAAGATTACCCGCCTGGGCATCTAGAAAAGATAGAAGGACTTTGAGGAGATTGTCTGGAAATTTCTTTCTGAACGGTGATGTTCTTTACAAGAGAAATTTTGACATGGTCTTGCTCCGATGTGTGGACAAGCGTGAAGCTGAACAGTTGATGTTTGAAATACACGAGGGTTCCTTTGTTACCCATGCCAATGGACATGCTATGGCCATAAAGATGCTGAGAGAAGGTTATTACTGGATGACTATGGAGTCTGATTATTGCAGATATGTGAGGAAATGTCACAAGTGTCAGATTTATGCTGATAAAATACATGTACCACCAACTCTGTTGAATGCGATTTCTTCACCATGGCCTTTCTCTATGTGGGGCATCGACATTATTGGAATGATTGAACCAAAAGCTTCAAATGGTCATTGCTTTATTCTAGTGGCTATTGATTACTTCACCAAGTGGGTTGAGGAGGCTTCTTATGCTAATGTTACCAAGCAAGTTGTTGTCAGATTTATCAAGAATCATATCATCTGTCGGTATGGTGTTCCAAGCAGAATTATCACTGATAATGGGTTGAATTTGAACAATAAAATGATGAAAGAGTTGTGTGATGAATTCAAGATCGAACATCACAATTCTTCTCCTTACAGACCCAAGATGAATGGTGTTGCTGAGGCAGCAAACAAGAATATCAAGAAGATTATTCAAAAGATGGTTGTTACTTACAAAGACTGGCACGAGATGTTGCCTTTTGCTTTATATGGATACCGTACTTCAGTTCGCACATCGACTGGGGCAACTCCGTTTTCTTTGGTATATGGTATGGAAGCAGTACTCCCAGTAGAGGTTAAGATCCCGTCAATGAGAGCTTTGATGGAAGCCAAGTTAACAAAAGCTGAATGGTGTCAGAATCGATATGATCAGTTGAACTTGATTGAAGAGAAACGCATGACTGCGCTATGCCATGGACAATTATACCAGAATAGGATGAAACAGGCTTTTGACAAGAAAGTTCGTCCTAGAGAATTCAAGGAAGGTGATCTCGTGCTCAAGAAGATTTTGTCTTTTCAACCTGATGCAAGGGGCAAGTGGACTCCTAATTATGAAGGCCCATATGTTGTCAAGAAAGCGTTTTCCGGTGGTGCTATGATTCTTACAAACATGGATGGTGATGAACTCCCTCGTCCAGTGAATGCAGATGCAGTCAAAATATAAAAAAATGTGTATACAGCTCGTCAAGATGAAAACCTGAAAGGGCGGCTTAGTCAAAAAAGAGGGCGTCTTGGTGAATCGAAAACCCAAAAGGGCGGTTCATACAAAAATGAGACAAAAAAAAGGAATGTATACACTTCCCGGTAGACTGAAAACCTGAAAAGGCGGTCTAGGCAAAAATTAGGGAATAATACAAAGTAACTGCATTCACTCGAGTTCGATCACTTGGGGCATATGTTTGATCTACAAAGAGGTGGTTATCAAAATTATCTGTACTCGGAAGCTTAGAACACAGTTGGAATTCAAAGTTGTTAGGGAGAATAGATTTATTGTATTCAATGTACCATTTTCATATTAATTACCATTTCCAACTTTGTAGTGATCCATGGAGTCATGCTATTGGCAGACTACCATTTTAATACATGATCTTGAGCCCTCATCTTTTGTTTGGATTTCTTATTTTTTATTCTTACAAAAATTTCTTTACATTTTTGATGATTTCTATTAATTTAAAATAAAAAAGACATATTTCAAAAAGCAAATACAAGTATATATTTTGATAGAAAAAACTTACTTATGCATTTTTGATTAAAATGGAAACAAATTCGTTTCTTCGAGCAGGACACAAAAGAAGGAATATCCTCAGTTGTTTCAATTGTGGTTGACCCCGATGTACAAAGTCTAGTTTGATATATATAGTCAATTTAAGAAATGGACACATCCCAATGAGGTCCATACGGTTGTGCTACTTTTCAACAGAGTTTGATTCATATTTTTGTTTGATGAGGGATTTTATTTCAGCAATGTGGTGTTTTGCCAATGGATTTTGTCAGTGTTGTTCTGAATACAATCGAGCGGAATGGAGGTCGCTTCAGTTAAAGCGGTTATTTCCCCCAGAGAAGTTGTTTCTCCCCAAGGAAGTTCTCTTACTTCATCTATAGCAACATTTACATCTTGTTGAGATTGATCGAGTGTTTGAGTTGTAACGCGATGTTGGCTTGTTTCCAGTCTTGGTCGTTCTGTCTATTTTCTCAGCAAATATTCACAACATACATACATACATACATTCAAACAAAATATTTACATGTGCCATAAACATTTACATCATTTACAAACTACTGTTTCATTTTTGTCTTGTCTGTGTCTACAAAATAGAGTTGGGATGGGCGTATCACTCTTTCTCCAATTAGAGTGTTAGTTTAAGCAGAAAAGTGTATATCTCTTTTTGCAAAATTCCCGACTAGACTCTTCTCTTGTGGAAGATGGTTGTTTCAGTTTTTCCTACAACAAAAGGAAAATTCCAGTTGCATTTATTCTTCAATTGGATATGAGTCTTGTTTTATAGTTTCCTTCCAGTTTGTTCCTGGATTGAACAACAATTCAAAGCAACAAATGACAAGTTTTCCATGCAAGAAGCTTTTGTTATACCAGATACATTCACAGTCCCTCAGGTGGTTTCACCCCAATGAATCCTATCATGATAGGGTCATACAGATCTTTTACAATACACATACATACATTTTTACAAAGGAATTCATATTACCATCTACACATTGCTGTCGCACAACCGGCAGTCGGTAATATGTAGACATTGTCTTTTTTTTCTACAGTCCGTCTCTTTGTAAGGCGGTGGACAATGCTCTTCTTTCCTTGAAGCAAATGCAAAAAAAGGGAGTCAGCATTTTGCATACACATTTGCATCATAAGTATCATTAGAAGATTTTAGGTCCAAAAATGGTGGATATCTTATATTTAAGTCTCTTCAATCCCGTTCAGACAAAGATTTTAATCTTCCTCTTTCCGGGTGAAGAAACTTAAATAGGGGCAGCTGTTGTACCCCAATTTTGGACCTAAAATCCGTTCCTGTTTTCTTATAATAAAGTATCAAAAAAAATGTCTCGTAAAAAACATCATCACATCGCATTCATTTCCTTTACTAGTATATTTGCGCTCGTTTTGGTCATTTGATTTTATCTATCGTATTTGTGTCATTTTATCGCATTAGTAGCATTTTTGTCTATTCACTACTATCATCATTATCATTCATTTATTATTTTTCTCCACTTGTTTAATTTAATTCTATCTTATATCATTTTATTATTTGTAACGTATCATGAAAATCAAAAAAAGAAAATATACATCATTTTTTATTTATTAAACTTAGTACCACGTTCTTTCAATTATCACCACAATTGTTATTGTTTACCATTATTATTTTCTTATCCTTATTGATTATCTTTACTATTATTATTACTATTATTATTATTATTATTATTATTATTATTATTATTATTATTATTATTATCAAAAATCTTTTGACAAAAGAAGCTTTTCCTTTTCCTTTTTCTTTTCTACTTTCATTTATTATTATTATTTAATCCAATTTCTAATTTATTTATTTATTTACTTGAAAACAAATATAATCATAAAAAGAAAAAAAACTGTTTTTTAATATTTTTATTTATTTCTTTTATTACTTTTCGGTCATGTTTGTGTTATTTATTATTATTATTATTATTATTATTATTATTATTATTATTATTATTAAAAACCATTAAAAAAACAGAACAGTATCTTTTATTATTCTTTTTTTCTTTCTTTTCCCTTCCTTTTTGCTTCTTTTTCGGTCAAAAAAAATGAGGAAACAGGAAAGAACCAGAGAATAGAAATGGGAACACAGAAAAACAATATCAAAGTTTGCAAAATTCCAAAGTCTTCAACTAATTTTCTGGAAAAAAACCAGCACATGACAGTGACACTATTTTGTCACCTTCCCTTTTCATTACTAGTTTTCAAACTCAAAACTGATACAACAAAAGCATCTCTGCCTTTTTTCCTTTACAATGCATCAAACCTTAAAACTATTTTATAAAACAACAGTTGATAGAAAGAAGAAAGAGGAGGGTTTTGGAATCTGAGAGAACGGCAGAAAGAGAAAGATAGAAAACTCAAATCACAGAAAAAACAAAAAACGAAAATCACACCAAAATCAACAAACCCCTTTCATACACTGTGGAAGGGTTTGTTAGAATCCTCTCTTAGCCATTTTCATCACCATTACCTCGCAAAAAAGGAGAAGGAAGGGTTAAAAGGAGATTGAACCATAGAAGTAGTAAAGCAAAGGTTTTGAGCCAGAGAAAGGGAAACAGAAACGAATAAGGAAAAGGAGGAAAACTTACTACGAGATTCACTGCAGGGAAGGTAATTTCATCGTCCTTTGCTCCTTTCATTTGCATCATCCTTCGTTTCCTTTGTTGTTTCTTCTCTTTTTTTTTTTTTTTTTGTTGGATATAGGGCTTCGACTTTCTTTGATGTTAGCATGTTGTATGATGATTTCGTGACCGAATATTGCATGTTTGAGTGGTTAATTGCATGAATCAACTTGATTTTGGGGTTAGGGTTTTGATTTGGGTTTTTAGGGTTTGTTTTTTTTCGTTTCTGCCATGTCCGATTTGGACGATTCCGTGTTTGTTTGTGGATTTCATTGTTGGATTTGTGTTTAATTGGAATTTTTAGGTTAGGTTTGTGTAGTACGATTTTGTTTTGAACATGTTGTGGGGTTTATGGGTTTGGGAGTTGAAGGTTTTCTGGGTTTGGAAAAAGGATGAAGAAACAACAGAGAAGAGAGGGGAGAGAGAGAACGGTGAGAAAGAAAGGAGAATTTTTTGCCAAAAAAGGAAAAAAATCAATTGATAACCTCCCATCCTGATTTACTCCGCGCGCCCCCCAGGGGTTCTCAACGCACCCCCCAACTCAGTTTACTGTGCGCGCCCCCCAGGGCTTCTCAGCGCACCCCCCCCCCACACTTCAGTTTACTCCGCGCGCCCCCCAGGGCTTCTGCGCGCCCCCCGCCCCTTTGAGCTGGTTTTTGTGGTGCTGGGCCTAAGCAGGCCCAGCTCGCCCACCACCCTCCCTTTTTATTTTTATTTTATTTTTTTTGTGCTTGTTTTATTATCTTAGTTTGTTTTTTTAGTTTTTTTTTATTTCTTTTTTTTATTTTTGTTGCATTCATGTATATGTATGTTTTATATCTATATGCCTTAGATGTTCTTGCTAAAAAAAATAATAATCTATGAAAATCTATAAAAACTTAAAAAAAAATTCTTTTATTAAGTGTTAAAATTTAAGTTGATCTTTTCTCTTTGACCTTTCACTTTTATTTATTTTATTTATTTATGTTTGGTTGGAACTTGAAAATCATAAAAATGAAAATAGTTAATTATAATGCGACGTTAGTGTTACTTTTATTTTAATTTTGCTTGCTAGTGCTTGATTGTGTGTTTTTTTTCTTTTAAAGGAGTTAGTTTTTTTTTATGCTATGTTTGTGTTATCTTCGCTTTGTGCAAATCTCATGAATCTATGACCTTTTATTTATTTAGTTAACTTTGCTAGCTTGATCATGTAAATATTTTTTGTTAAGTCTTTTATGCTATCTTTGGTTTGACTAAGTGAAAATTTATGTTCAAAGTGCTTTCCTTTCTTTGCTATTTATATGTGATATGTGATATGCCTTATGTTCTTTTCTCTTTGCATATGTTAGGGATAAAATCATTTTCATCATATGCATGCTCATGCATTGTTTTTAACATGTTACATTTTTACACTACAATTCATACTCTACACTACAATTTTCACATAACATGTTTCACTCACATTTTACATGCATACATGCATTTAGGTTAGGACTATTAGCCGTCAAAAATGCGCGTTTAGGAACGATTTTTTTTATTTATTAAATTATCGTTAACATTGGCATTAATATTTAAGGGCCATCTTCGGCCTAAATTCTTTTATGTTTAATATTTGTTTTTAAGTGTGTTACTACTTGATTATGGCACGATTTGATATGATTCTAAATGCTTTGAATGATGTTTTTACTTGTTGTTAGATGTGTATGTTTTGATTTGAAATTTTTTTTAGGTATTATAAGTGCATGTGTCTAGGTTTTACTTTGTTGAAACTAAAAATGCAAAAATTCCTTTTCTACCTCCGTCTCATTTCACACACACTTCACTTTTATCATAAAATTACCTTACTCTTCTTACATGCTTACCTAAGTGCATTCCATTATCATATTTATTTTTTGCACTTGCATTTTATTTTATTTATAGCTTTATGCATCGCATTTATTTATTTATATCGTTTATTTATTTATTTGCTCAATTCGATATGGTTGTAATTATTAATTATTCAATTGGGTTGTAATAGCGTAGGACTTTATTTATTGCTTTTTTAGCTTACACTACACACACTAAGCCATAAAAAAAATCAATCATTTCCAAGCGAGAGAACTTGTAATCATACTTCAAATTGATTATGAGATCTCTTGCGACAAAATCTCTTTCCTACCCAAAACACGATATTTAAAAAGGTGTTAAAAAAAAAAAAGCGCGTAGGTCCATTTAGTCGCAACGTCTTATATCTTATGTCATTCACATTATAACTTTTAATTTTCCTCTTATACACAACAACTACATTTTTTTTTTCTTTCACAAACATTTTACTTACAAAATTTTTTTCTTTTCTAAACAACAAATTATTTTACAAACATAATGATCCACATTACTTACTTATACTACTTTGAACCAATTAAAATAGATCTTTATCATTATTTGTCCCAAATTTTGAATGTCCCTATAAACATTAGCAAGACTTAGGTCATATTTGTTGTTGTTGGGGAAGGGTGTCCCCAAAGTTGATTTTGGGTCGTACATCTCTCAACCGTGATAAAGTATGATCTAGCGTGTTTATATTAACATTTAAAAAGTGAGACTTACAATGACATCAATCTATTACTTTCATATAACACTCTTTTACAACTTTCTCTTCACATATCTTCTCTCTCACTTCTTACATTTTCTCCCCCATTTCTCTTTAAACCATATACTCTTTTAAAAGCACCAAAAGAAGTTTATAAGAGGGTACCATGGGATACCATGGGCGCTTAAGGTGCACACACCTTCCTTTTGCGCAATTAACCCCCGTATCTAGAATCTCTCTTAGGTTTTCGATCTTTTCCCCTCCAATTGGAAATGAAAAAATCAACTGTAGTGGGGTGTGTCTCAAAAAACCCGCAACAGGGAGCACGCACGCGTCTAATCCTTTTGAGTTCCTAATCGTGTGGCTAATGGATGGAATAAAAAAAGAGCTTATCACTTCCTATTTTCCTGGATCGTAACTAGAAAAATCCCTCTATAAATAGGAGATCAAATTCAGTTCTCTGTACGCCTTATTTTCCTTTATTTCAGTCAGTTTTATTTTCCCGCTTTGTAAACTGTATCGGTATTTCCACACCGGGAATCCGATTTCAGATCCGTTTTCACTTTCCTGTCAAGAATATTATTTCCTTTAATTTCAGCAAGTTTAATTCCAGTTTCCAGCAGATTTTATTTCCAGGTTTTTATGCGCTTATTTATTTATTTAATTATTATGTCTTGTTTAATTTACTGTTTTTATTTATTTAATTCCTTTACCATGTCTAGCTAAATCCCTAGATATCAGTATGTAATTTAATTCTCCGAAGGGGATTTAATGATGATATAGCGCGCGCACACACACACTACTTTTCTGATTCAAATTCCTAATTTAATTCAAAGCTTTTGAACGAGAGTAAAATAAAGCAACTAAGGTTAAAATCAATAGATGTCATTTTGAATGACAACTGTTATCTGCTAGATGTCATTGACGAATGTAGAAAAGAGAGGGAGATGGAGCAAACCATGTATTCTAATGTTCTAAAACCTCAGGCCCCTCCAACTCTTAAAGATGATAATGACAGTCTAGGTGAAACTTTAGAAATTGCACCAGAACCTCCTCCTCACAAGCCGCCAAAATTTGTCACATCTAATGATCCTGGCCAGCTCGAAAAGTTTATCGAGATGTTGAAAAAGCTTAATATTGACATACCTTTCATTGAGGCTAGAGTAGACCCAAAACCCCAAACATGTGGAAAGGTGGAAAATATAAAAATCTATACACATGGAAAGGTTGAGGGCGCGGAAAGAAAGAGAAATTTTGAGGGCAATGAATCTAGGGAAGTCATTAGTAAAAAAGGGATAAGGTTAACCTTCGAGATGGTGGATGAAATGACTAAGCCAAAACTTGAGAAGCTGATACTCAGGATTGATCCAGAACCACCACCACCACATGTTATGAACTTGAAACCGCCCTATAGGAAGAACAAAAGAAAAGAAAAGGATAAGAAAGCTGAACCACCCTATAGGAGGAAGAAAAGAAAATGTGAGGGATATGTGAGATGGCTTGATAAGTGGCCATGGAAACTAGAGTTTGTTAAAAATGTGGTCGAGAAATTATTCTCGAAAGAGCCACCATGAGTGCCTCCAGCCCTAAACTGTCGAGCTAACCGACATTAAACAAAGCGCTTGGTGGGAGGCAACCCGCTGATTTTGATTCTAATGTTTTCTTTTTAGTCCATTTTATTTTGCAGGTAATAAAGAAATAGCACGCTCAACGGCTTCGTAGTTGTGAAAGCTTGGCTATTCAGGTTCTTCTTCCAATCTCACCTTTAGTCGTTGCATTGGGGACAATGCTCGATTTAAGTGTGGGGGAGGAAGCTTTATCGCTTTCCTTTTACTTTCAGTCATTTAGTTTGCATACATAATAAAACATTAGGATAGTTCACTTAAATTGAGTAGTTTTTGCGTGTTGTTTTTGTTATTGTCTGATTTTCCCATTTCTTGAGCTATACCAAAAATTTGAGTTTTGACGCTTGATATTGATTGTTTGAAAGTATATAGGTTGTTTGCACCATCTAGGCTATTTTAAGAAATTTGGGTAACTGTTAGATAAAATCAATACCGTTTTAACACCTTAAATTCCTAGAAGTGTGTAAAACTGATTTGAGTACTAATTTTGACAAAGCTTTGAACTTGAGTTTTAATGAACCCTTAGTAGTTTATTTAGCAGTCGGCACCATCTCAAGGCACAAACTAAGTGGGAAACCGACGAATATAAGTGAATGATCTTGAATATAAATGTTTATGAATACTATTGGTTGATTCTTTGAAATAATTGACGAAAATTCAACAAATGTTGAAACATGTGAAAGGAAAAAAATACCATAGTATAGAAACTCATTAGTAGTTGGTTCAGAGGTGTGTGATTCTGAACTTGGTAGGGCGGGTTACGATCCGATCCCCCGCAACTGCAAAGTGGGTAAAGCAGATAGGGGTTACCAAACTCGTGTTATCAGCACCCCTCGCTATATGATGATCATAATCAATAACAGGTTTCCTACCATGGACGTATACAAGATAATGGGCTTAATGTGATTGCGCTAGAATGAAAAGGGTGAACGAAACTTAGGTGAAAGGTAGAGTCAAAAGGAAATACTTCAGGTCTGTTTTCATATAATGGGAGTCTAGTGTGTCATTATGGTGTTCTTGTTATTTGCACTGTTATCTGATTTTCATGGCTTAGCCGGCAACCACGTATGAGTAGGATGATCGTGTCATGTGTTTTTACTTGTGCTATGCAATTCACTATTCTTTTATGCTTGAGGACAAGCAATGGTTCAAGTGTGGGGGAATTTGATGACACGAAATCATATCGTATTTTTAGCTTAGTTTATGTGAACTTTAGCTGCATTTACATATGTTTTTATTTCATTTATGTCTTTTTATGTTGGTATTTGTTTTGTTTTCAGTTTTGTCAAATAAAATAGGTCGGAGAAGAGAATTGAGCAAAAAGGGCCAAAAACGCAGCAAAAAGGGGGGTGCAAAGCACAAATTCGCGCAGCCCACCAAAGGAGCCATGCAAAAAGGGGCAAATGCCCCCAGAAACCTTGTGGCGGGTGCAACAGAAGTGGTGGCGGGCGCCACCAAGCCCAAACTCAGCAAAACAGAGTTTTGCGCAACGTGGGGAGCACGCACGCGTCTGATCCTTTTCAGTTCCTGATCGTGTGGCTAATGGATGGAATCAAAAATGAGCTTATCACTTCCTATTTTCCTGGATCGTAACTAGAAAAATCCCTCTATAAATAGGAGATCAAATTCAGTTCTCCGTACGCCTTATTTTCCTTTATTTCAGTCAGTTTTATTTTCCCGCTTTGTAAACTGTATCGGTATTTCCACACTGGGAATCCGATTTCAGATCCGTTTTCACTTTCCTGTCAAGAATATTATTTCCTTTAATTTCAGCAAGTTTAATTCCAGTTTCCAGCAGATTTTATTTCCAGGTTTTTATGCGCTTATTTATTTATTTAATTATTATGTCTTGTTTAATTTACTGTTTTTATTTATTTAATTCTTTTACCATGTCTAGCTAAATTCCTAGATATCGGTATGTAATTTAATTCTCCGAAGGGGATTTAATGATGATATAGCGCGCGCACACAGACACTACTTTTCTGATTCAAATTCCTAATTTAATTCAAAGCTTTTGAACGAGAGTAAAATAAAGCAACTAAGGTTAAAATCAATAGAGCGAGAGTTTGAGGTTTTAACTAGATAGTAGGAATTTGATATTAATCTTTGAACGAGCGAGAGCCACGTTAGGATTAATTAGAACTAATTGATTTTCAAAATATACTTGCGAAGTTAAGGTGGTAGAAAAGTGACAGTAAAACTCCTAGTTTAGAAAGTATGGTTTTTATCAACAAAACGAGAGTGTGAGGTTTAAACCTTTAAGTTGAGAAAGTTCTTCTGAAAAGTAAACACTTAACCACGCACTATTAATTTATTAAATCCCCGAAGGTTAATTAGTTACATGCCGATATCCGCTTTAATTAATTTAAATCTTTAATTTAAATTCTTCTTCTTAACTCAAAACAATCTTAAAACTAAACCCATCGCCTTAGATTTACAACGTAACGGCAGAATTACGGTAGGTCAACTATTGGTCTCTGTGGTTCGATATCTTTTAAAACTCAACGACGAAACTGTGCACTTGCAGTTATAAATATTTATTGATACACAAATCGTCGATCAAGGGGGAGATGTACCGGCCGACCGCGAGGACGACACGAAAGCTGAGAACTACCTGATCAGCTCTGATGCCAATTGAAATTCCTGACACACCAAGCATAGTGCGCGATACAGTGTGCTAAACACTTTATTCAACACTTGACGTAATACAGTAAAATAAATAAAGACAGAAAACAAATAAAGGAGACACAGTATTTGTTAACCCAGTTCGGCGCTCAACAGCCCTAGTCTGGGGGACACCAATCCAGGAAGGAATATCACTATTATAGCCCTAGTTCTAAGTTACCAGCAAACGCCGCGTTTACAACTTATCACCTAAGCACTACCAATGAATCTTCAACCTAGGAACTCCTAGATCAGAGATCCCATCTCTCTCCCTTACAACCTTACAGACAGCAAGGATTTTATTAGCACAGATACAAATACTTTTGTTGGAAACACACTCCTAAAAACTACACACTCGTACCTAAAGGCTTAGAGTGTTGTAACCACAATAAGTCCTAACTCTGTATTTCACAGCTTAGGAGAGGAACACAAACTTACGTTACAAAGGAGAAACACAGTCCTATACATGCATCAAGGAGATACAAGAAAGGCTCACAAAAACACACACGCAAAAACCTAGGAACCATAGTCAAATAACAAAAGGCGTGAAAAAGTCTCTCAATAGGATTAGGTTTAGCTTCTCCTATAAATAGCCAGTAGAACATTCTTGAAACACAAGTAACTTGGGCTTGTTGTGTTTAGCCCGTCCAATAATTCCATAGTAATAAAATAGATCTTCTGGAGAAATAAGCTTCATGGAGATTCATGATAAAAATATATTTGACTTGAATCAGAAGCAATAAAAACGCGTCCAGCAAGATACAGGAGAGAGAAAAGATATTTCTCAAAAATATAAAAGGCGCGCGCGAGCTTGCTAATGCTATGACACAATGTTGAAGCATTGTATCACACATCCTGCTATACCGAAAAATGCAGCCAATACCAAAGGACTCAACAAGGGTCATACCATTGCAAAGTGCCAAGCTAGAAAAGTTTTTGTACCAAATGGCAATATGCAATGGATTCCTAAATCCATCAATGGTTTCTTTACTAACCACCTAGGACCCAATGAGAGTTGGGGACCTATTTGCAATGTTTAAAGTTATAGGAAAGCGTCTTGAACCATTGACAAGAGACACCGGTAACAATGGAGTTAAAGACATACAAAGGTGTAAATGGATGAGAAAAGATTTGACTCAATATTCATGAAAATTGTGGAACTTGATCACTTGCTATACTTGACACTTAAGGGAAGATTCTTATCTCAAACTTTATTCCTATCCTTTACTTTGCATTTATATGGCTGTGTGGTTCTTTGTTCATATACATATAATTTCAACTCAATATGAAATTTTGGAATGATAGTTGTCCAATCCTCCATTTCCAAAAATTTTGCTCAATGATAGTAATAAGTTGTTGAGACTCATATTTAAAAATGGGGATTTGACAAAGATAAAGTCAAAAGTCATATTAAGTTCATTCATGCTTGTGTATGGTTGTATATTATGTTATGACTAGTTATGCATAAGAAATGTAAATGCTTGTCTTGGTACATTGATTGAAAATGTGAATTTTTGCTTTGATAAGTTTTTGTCACATTCATAATGTTTGTACCTTGGTGAATATATGTGTTTCATACATACATGTTTGTATAGAGTCATAAAGTTTTTTTTTGAACATCTTGTTGTTTATTGTAACTCTATGACTTTAATATCTCAATTGGTTGTATGATCTTTATGTATAATGGCTTATGCATGGTTTGTTTATTATTCGTCCGTAGGATATGTTTAAATGCGTATGATGATTGATGTTTTAATAATCATGTGATTTGGTTTGGCTTGTTGTTCTACATGCCATGTTTGTCATGATTTGGTTTATTCGTCATTAGAATACATTTGTGCATATTTTGCTTAATTAATTGATCAGGATACTTTTATCATATAATACATTTCGACAAATGTAAGTGCATCATATGACCTATATTTTTCAAAATGTCTTTGAATTTCGATACTTCTCATGAGAGTTCTTTTCTTCTTTTTGATATTGTCAAAGGGGGAGAGAAGAATTGCAAGAGTATTGCAAGCATAAGCTACAAGTAAAGGAAAAGGCTTTGAGTTTTTCGGATCCGGTTATACACAAGAGGGCATCAACTAAGGGGGAGCTTCGCAAGTGGTTAGCCTCGTTGTTGTTAGCGTCTGTATAATATAGCTATTTGTAAATTGCATTTAGGTAGGCTTAGTTAGCTTATGCAATAGTTTTGACAATTATCAAAAAGGGGGAGAATGTAAATGCACCAGTTCCCCTCCAAGTTTTAATAATTGTCAAAACACATGAAAATAGAATAGAATATATTTTGGTAACAATTGATATTGACTTGACAGCAAAAAACATTTTACAAACTTTGAAAAATCATATTCTGAGTATTTTGTATCGATACATAATAACTTTGTATCGATACAAAAGACCTGAAACTTGTTCATACTAATTATCACGCATTTGTATCGATACATAGCACTTTTGTATCGATACAAATTGCTCTCATTGGAGTCAGAGGAGCCTCTGTGTTTCGAAACACACTTTTATGTTTCGAAACACACTTGTGTGTTTTGAAACAAATCAGTTAGACTCTGTTTTCTGGTGTATGTATCGATACATACACGTGGTTGTATCGATATAACCACTTCACTTCAGTTTTTCCAACGCTGTCAACTGCTTGTATCAATACACATTGATGCATGTATCGATACAAGTCTATCAAATTGTGTCGAAATTTACTCAATTCTATTTTGTCTATAAATAGCTATATGTGTAAATTATATAACAATGAGAAATCAAGTGAATTCAGTGGAAAACGTCTTTTGATCAATATTGGTTAGAGTTTTGGATCAAAGATCATTCAAGAACAAGATCATCATCTTCTTCCACATATTCATCACAATTGAGATTAAGAATGAGGTCAAACGAAGTTTCTTGAAGATTGTGGACGATAACGTTTGGTGTGTGGGTTCGCGGTGAATCAGAACCATAGTCGAGTTGGTTTGTTTTTGAAGGGGATTTCTCATCCGGATTCAAGAAGGTAGCTTGCTTGAATGATCAACGGAACCTGACGACGGAATCAGCTGGACGATCAGCGCAGAGTTCGTCGGTGAATATAGGTGCGTGGATTTGGTTGTTGGAATCAGAGGTTGAAGTCTTGGTTCATTGACGTTTGCACGAATTGCGATTGGAGCTACGGTCAAGATTGTATATCGAGTGGTATTGTATTAGTCGCGAATTTGTGCATTGTGTAAAAGATTTTCAAAGATAGTGAAAGTCTAATCTTATCCTTTTGATAAGGTGGGGGGAGATGTATCGGCCGACCGCGAGGACGACACGAAAGCTAGGAACTCCCTGATCAGCTCTGTTTGTGTTTTTCTATCCCTCAACTCTTTAGTTTTCGCTTTATTTGCTTAATCGTGAAACTTGATTTCCAGCGACGAAAATCAAGTTTCCTCAACGTTGTTGTGATTAATTGCGGAACTTGTGAAATTGTGTGTTGATCAACATATTTGTGAAAATTGATTAAATTGCTTGAATTCGAATATTTGATTTGTGAAATTCGAATTGTCATAATCACTTCATAAAGGCTATACGATTTCTCCTTTAGTCGAGGTGCAAAAAGACTACCGATCTAGGTAGCTTCCACTCACTCGATTGAAATACGTTATTTCGTGTGTTGTACTTCGAAACGCTTTTGTTTGCCACTTTGAAGCGTAGCCGGTGTAGTCTTGCATAAACATGAGAAACAATTGGAGAACACTCCTTTGATCAAGATTGTTGAGTATTTTGGATCAAAGCGCATTCAAGACAAGATCATCACCTGCTTTCAAATCTCCATCAAATTGAAATGGAATATGGGTTCAATGGAGGCTTCCTAGAGAGTATGGAAGATAACGTTGCTAGACTACAAGGCTATGCTCAAATGTGACGAGCAAAAGCGTTTCAAACAACAACTGTGGTTTTTCGTCAAATAATCAAGTAAGCGCGGAAGCTACCTAGATCGGTAGTCTATTTCACCTCGATCAAAGGAAAAGTAGTAAAAGCCGATGGAATGAATACGATGCAACGAATGCAATTCAAATTATCAAGTCAAGCAATTTTCAAATCACACTAATCTATTGAAAATTGAATCACACACAAAATTTGGAATTGCAAATTCAAATAACAAACGAAGCGAGCACACAATAATTTCGTCGAACACGTGGCGTGTGTGACGAAATTATCTATGCTATTGAATAACAAATTGGAATGTAAAAGAGATAAGTGATAGAGAGATACGCAAGGGAGTGATCAGGGAGTTCCTAGCTTTCACGTCGTCCTCGCAGTAGGCCGGTACATCTCCCCCTAGCTTATCAAACGGATAAGCTGAGACTTTTACTTCGGAAAAATCTCTTTCAATGCACAATTTACAAACGACTCAAATATGCAAGATATAGACACTACTACCCGGTCTTCACCATCTTCAACATAAACCCGTCTTTGTAATTGCGCAAACCCAATTCGATCTTGTCTTCAATTATCGTTCCCAACGATCAATCCTTCACGCGATCTTCAATCCAAGAATCCGTGATGATCGTCCGAATAATTCCCAACGATCAATCCTTCAACAAATCGAATTGTAACATTCAAGAAAAACTCTTGAATCCGGATGAGAAACCCAACCTTCAAGACTCAATCAACCCGAGCGACAAATTCTGATTCAGCGTGAATTCTCCTCGAACGTTATCCTTCGAATTCTTCTAATCAATCTCCAATTGAACCCATACTCAATCTTCAATTTGATAGAAGTAATGAAGGAAGATGATGATTGCTCTTGAATGATCCTTGATACAAAACTCTCAAACAATCTTGACCAAAGAACTCTTCAATACTGGTTTCTCACACTTATAACAATAACACATAAAGCTATTTATAATGGAAGTAGAATTGAGCAAATTTAGGCACAATCTAACAGACTTGTATCGATACATGCATCAGTGTGTATCGATACAAGCAGTTGACAGCAGGAAGGATTGTGTTCTTGTATCGATACACCCACGCGTATGTATCGATACATACACCAGAAAAACAGAAATTTGACTGATATGTTTCAAAACACAAAGGTATGTTTCGAAACACAAGGCTCTCTCTGACTTCAGGAGAGTCTGCATGTGTTTCGAAACATACAAGTGTGTTTCAAAACACAGAGGCTTCCCTGACTTCATTGAGAGCAATTTGTATCGATACAAAGGTGCTATGTATCGATACAAATGGGTGATAATCAGCCTGAACAAGTTTCAGGACATTTGTATCGATACAGGTATATATGTATCGATACAAAACACCTAAAAATTGATTTTTCAAAGTTTCAAAATAATGTTTTGCTGTCAAGTCAATTTCAATTGTTGCCTAAACATATTCTACTCTATTTCCATGTGTTTTGACATTTATTAAAACTCGGAGGGGAACTGGTGCATTAACATTCTCCCCCTTTTTGATAATTGTCAAAACTATTGCATAAGCTAACTAAGCCTACCTAAGATGCAATTTTACAAATAGCTTTAAGATACAGACTCAAACAACAAAAGGCTAACCACTTGCAAAGCTCCCCCTTAGTTGATGCCGTCTTGCACATATGTTGAATAAACGGATTCGAAGTCTCAAAGCTTTTTCCATAGCTTATGCTTGCCAATCTTTTCTCCCCCTTTGACATTATCAAAAAGAAGAAAAGAAACTCATGAGAAGTATCAATTTCGAAGTAAAGACCATATAGGTCACACAATGCACTTACATTTGTCGAAATGCACTATATGATAAACATAACCTGATCAAATAATGAAGCAAAACATGCATGAATATAGTCAAATGACGAAACAAAGCATCATGAGAAATATGGCATGTAGAACAACAAGCCAAACCAAATATCATGATTATCAACCATCGGCATTATAATCAATTCAAAACATATTCTACGGACGAATAAAATAAACAACACATCATGCATAAAAGTCATACATGAAATAGAAATATCCAACAGTCATACAAGAAATAAAAATGACTAAAAAGTTTTGCATTACTAAATATTCGTACAACCCAATCGAATACCAAATTCATAAAAATGAAAATAAAAAGCAAATTGTTCATGAGTTAAAAACATAAAAACTACAAAATATCCAAATCATTCATTCATGTTATCGGGATTTGGATTGAGGTAGTTGTCAACATTGTTGGAGGGATTGAAGTATGTGTTGATTTGGCCTTGTAACTCATCAAAGCGGTTTGTGACATAAGTGCGAAGCTCGGTTTGGTTGTTGTAAAGTTCGGTTTGGTATACATGAAGTTCTTCCATTCTAGCACTTGAGACTTGGTAGTTTTGGTTGTAAGTTTCAATGAATGCGGTTTGTTGAAGGCTCATGTTCCGCATCATCTCCATCATCTCTTGACAATTCCCACCTTGCTCATTACCAACCCCTACATTTCCAACACATTCACTTTTGTTGCCTAGCATTTTGCCTTTGTCTCCTAACCCTCGGAGCATTTTCCTCATCTTCATCCTCATCTTCTTGACCATCATACTCATACACATCATCATTGTTCAAGTGCTAGTGCATTTAGGATAATTGTGTACCACTGAAAATTTGCAGTTGTCCAGGAGAAGTGTATTCAATTGGAAGATCTTGTACCAATTTCCAATCAAGCTGCAATAACCAAAGTGTTGATCACGGCTAGAATTTCTTAAGTCAAACATCCTGCTAACTATGTAAACAGGCCAATCAACTTGTTTGTCCTCCATTAAGAGATACATCAAATCAAGGTCTTTCTTATCCATCCTTGATGATGCACTTTTAGGACGCAAAATGTGGCTTATAATCCAATAAACCACTCTAGCATTCACAGACAATTTTCCGGTTCCCATGAGTGCCGGAACCCTACCATTTTTGGTTATAGAAGCTGCAAAAACACTTGAGTCATAATCAACAGTACTAGTCTCAGAGTACTGTAGCAATTCTTCCCCTGTTATTCTTGTGCAAGTGCACATATCAAAGAGATTAAACCACAAATCAGCAGTAAAAGTGTATGTTTTTCTTCCAAAACGAAACTGAAATTCAGCACCATTCTTTTCAGTCAAACCAACATAAAATACCCTAACTAAAGCCTCATGATATTTTGTCCTTAAGTCACAGAAAACATCAAGCTTTTCTCTTTCCAAAATCTCAGCAACATCAGATATGTGCATAGCCTGAAGACTAGCAGCATTAATAACCTTTTGTGGTAGAACATTCCTAGTTCTACAATACCTAGTATAGGCAGTGGCACATTCATGATGAACGTACTCAGCCTCATTAAATCCAATATTGCTAAGGCCAGAACTAGTGCCTTCACCGCTAGTCTTACTAATCTTCTTCCTAGGTGCCATTTGAGAGAAGTATGAGAGAATTTACCTTGTATGTATGATATGAGAAAAGAAGAAACACTTGTAGTAACAACCCACAAAATAATGAATTCTTCAATGTATGACCTTGTTGAACCAGAGAACTTGAATTCTTCAAATTTTTGTTAGAACCAACAATTCTAAATTCTGACCTAGCCTTGAATGTGAGAGATGGAGGAGGTTTGATGTGAAAGTGATGGTTGTAGATGAATGGGTAATGAATGGGAAAGGTTTTGGTTTAAGAATTTTTGATTTTGGTTGAGTATTGAGGGAGATTGAAGAATTTGGTTATGGAGGTTTATGGGTCGGTTTCGCTGGAGAGGATGAGAGAAATATGAAGTTTGATGAATGAATGAATGAATGAAAAAGGTAGTTTTATGCAGTTCTCGCGCGTTTGTATCGATACATCCTAACCTGTGTATCGATACAAGTGTGTGTTCTGCAACATGTATCGAAACAAATATGTATGTTTCGATACATAAGTCACTCTCTGGTCTAACTGGTGCAATTATGTATCGATACAGTGCCACTATGTATCGATACATATCAGTTTGACTTTCAAATAATGCAAAAGACTCACTTGTATGGATACAAAATCATTTTGTATCGATACAAAATGCATTATTTTCAAATTTTCTTCAAACTCATGAAGTCAAATACCTTTCAAAAACATATTTATGATTCATTAAAGATATACATGTATGAAAACAATAAAATCACCAAGGTACATCAAGTATGCATGTGACTACAACTATCAAAGCATATTATTAACATGAGAATACATGTCAATCCATACAATGCAAGATAAACTCATTCACATAGGCAATAGCAAGTACCAAGATAGCAATTCATATAATATGCACAACAACATATAAACAACATATACATGGAATGTATTGAACTTAATATGGTTTTTGGTTTGATATTTGTCAAATCCCCATTTTTATATATGTGTCTCAACAACTTATCAATATCATTGAGCAAAATTTTTGGAAATGGAGGATTGGACAATTATCCTACCAAAAATCATATTGAGTTGAAATTGTATGTATATGCAAAAAGAACCACACAAGCAAGTATAAAATGTAAAAAAAATGGTAAGAAATAGGAACAAAGATAAGGATTAGGTTCTTCCCTTTGAAGTGTCAAGTATTGAAAGTGATCAATTTCCATAACTTTTGTTGTATCAAGTTAAGAACTTATCCTATGTCTTTATGCCTTTATAAGTCTTGAACGCCATTGTTATCGGTGTCTCTCGTCAATGGTCCAAGACGCTTTCCTACAATTTTAAACATTGCAAATAGGTACCCAACTCTCATTGGGTCCTAGGTGGTTAGTAACAAAACCATTGATGGATTTGGGAATCCATTTCATTTTGCCTTTAGGTACAAGAACTTTTCTAGCTTGGCACTTTGCAATGGTATGACCCTTATCACAACAATAGTTACAAGTAATATTGGGATTACATTTCTTTTGATCCTTTGGAACAAACTTATACTTTTTATGCTTAGGTTTGAAATTTTTGTTGAATTTCAAAGGATCAACCGAGTATGTAATCTCGGGTGTAGGAGGTATATCCATTTGTTCTTTGAGTTCCCTCAACTCTTTATACAAATGAAAACAACCTTCACAACCGGTCCAACTATTACCATAATCATCATGTTTTACAGTAGGCTTTTCAATCATAGATTTCTTTAGGGCTTTTAAATCTTTCTCCGTTTCGGATACTTTGGCCTCAAGGTACTTATTTACTTGCATAAGTCCTTTAAGGCGCTTAAAAGTCTCTCTAGCTTCATCATGAAGTCTTTCAAAAGCTACTTGTAAATCATGATAATCCAAAAGAGTATAAGAAGAAGATGGGTTTTGGTTTACCTTTTGAGGAACATTTTTCTTGCGATCATGGTTGGTTAGGCATACATTTGCTAACACACTTTCGTCGCTAGAACTCGAACTTGATGAAGAAGAAGAAGAAGAGCTACTACTCTCCCAAGCCACATAGGCCTTCTTCCCTTTGCTCCTCTTTGTGATCTTAGGTGACTCCTTCTCCTTTTCTCTTAAGTTTAGGGCAATCCGTCTTGAAATGACCAACTTGCCCACAATCATAACATGTGCCTTTCTTGGAGTTCCTTCCACCTTCACTTTTCCGGTAACCACTATCTTTCCGAAACTTCCTAAGGTTTTCTTCGGAATTTTGTATACCATTCTTCCTCATATACCTATGGTAGCGCTTCACGAACAACCCCATTTCCTCATCATCAGAGTCATCTTCGCTTTCGCTACTCTCCTCTT
This sequence comes from Trifolium dubium, assembly GCA_951804385.1. Taxonomy (NCBI): domain Eukaryota; kingdom Viridiplantae; phylum Streptophyta; class Magnoliopsida; order Fabales; family Fabaceae; genus Trifolium; species Trifolium dubium. The sequence continues at coordinate 20,653,618 of OX638067.1, forward strand.
GCTCAACCTTTTTGGACTTTGAGATGGAAGCCTTTAGAGCAATTGACCTCCTATCTTTGTCTTTTTCTTTCTTCACATGCTTGTCTTTCTTAGATCCTTTTTCATGCATATCTAAGGCATTGAGCACACTCTCATGCTCTTCAAGCTTTCCAAAGAGCGTTGTAAGGCTCAATTGAGAGAGATCATTGGCTTCTTTGATTGTCGTGACCTTTGGTTGCCATTTTCTAGATAAACACCTCAAAAATTTGTTAGTAGCAACTTCATTTGCTATTGGATTTCCAACACCATGCAATTTCTGTGTGATTTTTATGAACCTTTGTTGCATTTCATTAATGGTTTCACCATCATTCATATGAAAAAGTTCAAATTCTTGTGTCAAAGTGTTTATTTTTGATTGCTTAACTTCATTAATTCCTTCAAAGTGGTCAACTAATGTATCCCACATTTGTTTTGCCGAGGTACAATGCAAGACATGGTAAAATTGGTCAATCCCCAATGAGGATAGTAAAATATTTTGTGCCTTCGCATCATAACCTACTTTCTTTCTATCGTCGTCATTCCATTGTGCCATAGGCTTGGTGGTAATAATACCATTCAAATCGGTATTTGTCGGAACAAAGGGACCATTGATGATGATATTCCAAACGTCAACATCATAAGAAGTGATGTGAATCCTCATACTACTCTTCCAATAATCGAAATGCTCACCGTTGAAGATTGGCGCGCGATTGTACGCCCCTTTTGGTGCAAAAGCCATATTGTCTAATTATTGGCACAAATCCGCTGAATTTTATTAAAAAATCAACCAGGCTCTGATACCACTTGTTAGACTACAAGGCTACGCTCAAATGTGACTATCGCGCCGCGAAAATCGCCCGAGCGTTTAGGACACTCGGAATGACACAGAGTCGCCACCAAATTTTATTTTAAAGGGAAATATTGATAAAACCTTTAAGGACAAGACGGTCATCGCAACCATCTTTGGGTTCGGGAGTTGGTTATGCAAGGGGAAGGTATTAGCACCCCTCACATCCGTTGTACTCAACGGGAACCTCCTAATTAATTCTAGGGTTTCTAAAGTTTGTTTACATTTTTTATGTTGTTTAATTTTATTAAAAATATTTACAAAATACAAGAGAAAAAAAAGATTAATTTTGTTTTATTATTTGGCTCGACAAGATATTAAATCCTGCTCCTACGTATTCTCAAGTGCAATGAGAAATCAGAGCTCCGTAGTTCGGGGTACCAATTGTTTGTTGGTGTTTTTTATAGAACAATATGTTAATCGAATTCTAGTGGTTAAACTTAGCTTGTATGCTCGCACGGTGGAGGCTTAAGCTTCGTTTGTATCACGTTTGAATTGATTGTATACACGTTCTTCTTATGAAAAAAAGATTTTCCTTTGGTTTTTAATTGGCCCTAAGGCAAAAATTTAGTTTGATGTGTTGGTGTCTTTTAATAATGGAAGACGACCAAAAGTCGGACAAAGTGTGCACTAAGCCCCCAATTAGCCGAGAAGCGAACGGATGTGCATCCGCCTCCTCTTTTTTAATCCACGTTTTTTAGAGCGTATTATATTTACAAGAGCATAAAAATATATTACATTTAAATTAAATAATTAACCTTGAGTTGATTAAAATAAATTAAATGAATTAAGCGAATTATACACATTAAAATAATAATTACAGAATGGTGCAAACTGCAGAAACAGGGGTGCAAATAGCAATTGTAGAGAGCAAAACAGAGAACTGGGCCTAACTCACCAGAGGCCCAGCGCGCGCGGGGAGGCCCTTTTGATCAGCAACAAACAAAAAAAGGAACATGGTAGTTACTATGCACGTGCGCGCGCAGGATTGGAGCTGGCCTAGTATATACTTGTTTTCCTTTAGAAAATTTCTCATTTTCACAAAACCTTTCCCTCTCTTCATTTTTCTTTCTCTCCGTTCTCTCTCCCTCTCCCCTCTTGTTCTTGATTTTTCACTTTTGTTCTTCAATTTTTTTTTAGAAAAAATTCCCCTTTTACCCAAATCAAACCCAAAATCTTATTATCCAATATGTTCTTAATTTCTTAATGCAAATCAAACACCAAAAATCAGAAACTCAAACCCCCACCGATTTCAAACAAAAAATTTTAGATCTAGAACTCTCTTAATTTTTTTCGGTTCTGACTTCTTCTCTTTTTTATCGTTTTTTTGTTTATTTACCTTCTAATTACAGTATCATTAACACACACATAATCAAGCAGCAAACAGAGATTTATACAAGCTATTTACAGGTTACAAAGTGGTAAAACTAACCTGGAGTACTGAGAATTCCTCGTGGGTAAGCGCCTTTCTATTTCTGTCCCGATTTCGTTATCGTTCCAGTTCCAAATTCTGCCTCTGACCTCCTTTTTTTAATTCTGCGAGGTACTGTTGCTGCTGGGGGGCTCGGTTGGAACACTGATTTTTTACTATTGTGTAGAAAAAATCAGTTTTTAGGGTTAGGGCAGTGTGTTCACTGATTTCTGTGTGCTGGGATTTTTTTGTGTCTTTTTTCCACTGAGTGAGAGGCTCTATTTATAATCTCAGAGCTGGGCTTTATAAATTTTGTAGGAGTCTCAGGCAGATTTGTTTTGTTAATTGTTTGTGAGAAATTTTCTAGGTTTTGTAATTGATTCATTGTAAAAATATAATTTCAGTATTAATTTGTTTACTTGGTGACCAAGACCAAAGATTTGGTCTGGAAATAATTTTGATCTGCTGAGTTTTTTTGCTTGCACGCGTCCTGTACAAAATTTCTCTTAAAAATATATCTTTCCTTTTTTTGTTTATTTTTGCCACAAAAAGTCCAATAAAACATAAAAAATAGAAATCTGATTTAAATATATTTTATATTGTTTGGAACCTTGGACAAAAATAACGTGAATGAAAGAGGAAAGAAATAATTTCAAAAAGGAAAACAAAACTGGACCTAATGGGAATTGAACTCTTCACCTTGCACTAATTTACTCTCAGGCGCGCCCCCATATCACCAACTCAACCACTTGCCTTTTTTTGATTTTAACATGCACCGAAAAATATATGTATCAAAATAGGAGGGCAAAATTTGGGGTACAACAGTGACGAGCAAAAGCGTTTCAAACAACAACTGCGGTTTTTCGTAAAATAATCGAGTAAGCGCGGAAGCTACCTAGATCGGTAGTCTATTGCACCTCGATCAAAGGAAAAGTAGTAAAAGCCGATGGAATGAATACGAATGCAATTCAAATTATCAAGTCAAGCAATTTTCAAATCACACTAATCTATTGAAAATTGAATCACACACAAAATTTGGAATTGCAAATTCAAATAACAAACGAAGCGAGCACACAATAATTTCGTCGAACACGTGGCGTGTGTGATAAAATTATCTATGCTATTGAATAACAAATTGGAATGTAAAAGAGATAAGGGATAGAGAGATACGCAAGGGAGTGATAAGGGAGATCCCAGCTTTCGCGTCGTCCTCGCAGTGGGCCGGTACGTCTCCCCCAGCTTATCAAACGGATAAGCTGAGACTTTTACTTCGGAAAAATCTCTGTCAATGCACAATTTACAAACGACTCAAATATGCAAGATACAGACACTACTACCCAGTCTTCACCATCTTCAACATAAACCCGTCTTTGTAATTGCGCAAACCCAATTCGATCTTGTCTTCAATTATCGTTCCCAACGATCAATCCTTCACGCGATCTTCAATCCAAGAATCCGTGATGATCGTCCGAATAATTCCCTCAACAAATCGAATTGTAACATTCAAGCAAACTCTTGAATCCGGATGAGAAACCCAACCTTCAATACTCAATCAACCCGAGCGACAAATTCTGATTCACCGCGAATTATCCTCGAACGTTATCCTTCGAATTCTTCTAATCAATCTCCAATTGAACCCATACTCAATCTTCAATTTGATAGAAGTAATGAAGGAAGATGATGATTGCTCTTGAATGATCCTTGATACAAAACTCTCAAACAATCTTGACCAAAGAACTCTTCAATACTGGTTTCTCACACTTACAACAATAACACATAAAGCTATTTATAATGGAAATAGAATTGAGCAAATTTAGGCACAATCTAACATACTTGTATCGATACATGCATCAGTGTGTATCGATACAAGCAGTTGACAGCAGGAAGGATTGTGTTCTTGTATCGATACACCCACGCATATGTATCGATACATACACCAGAAAAACTGAAATTTGACTGATATGTTTCGAAACACAAGGCTCTCTCTGACTTCAGGAGAGTCTGCATGTGTTTCGAAACATACAAGTGTGTTTCAAAACACAGAGGCTTCCCTGACTTCAATGAGAGCAATTTGTATCGATACAAAGGTGATATGTATCGATACAAATGCGTGATAATCAGCTTGAACAAGTTTCAGGACATTTGTATCGATACAGGTATATATGTATCGATACAAAACACCTAAAAATTGATTTTTCAAAGTTTCAAAATAATGTGTTGCTGTCAAGTCAATTTCAATTGTTGCCTAAACATATTCTACTCTATTTCCATGTGTTTTGACAATTATTAAAACTCGGAGGGGAATTGGTGCATTAACAAACGTTCGGTGTAGTTTGCGGTGAATCAGAACTACCATCGGGTTGATTTGTTCTTGAAGGTTAAGGTTTCTCATCCGGATTCAAGAGGCATCGCTTGCTTGAATGATCAACACAATTTGGCAAAGGAATCGACTGGACAATCATCACAAAGTTCTTGGTTCAAGAGAGGTGTGAGGTTTGATTGTTGGAATCAGAGGTTGAAGCCAAGATTGGGTTGAGGAAGCGCAATTCACAATTGAAGCTACGGTGAAGATAGTTGATTGAGTCTATATTGTTCACGTATTGTATTATTTGTGAAATTGTGCATTTGTAAAGATTTTCAAAGAATTAGTGAAAATCTCAACTTATTCGTTTGATAAGTTGGGGGGAGACGTACTGGCCGAACGCGAGGACGACACGAATGCTGGGAACTCCCTGATCAGCTCTGTTTGCATTGTCTATCCCTTAACTCCTTTACTTTCGGTTTTATTTGTTAATTGAGAAGCTTGATTTCTAGCGCACTCTAAGTGTTCGACGAAAATCAAGTTTCTATACTTTGCTTGTAATTGATTGTGAAAACCATAAATTGTGTTGTGTGAAATACATACAAAGTAAACATTAAAATTGAATAACTACTTTGCTTGAATTCTAATATTTGGTATTGCATTCGAATTGTCGTCGTATCTATATTGAGGCTATACTACTTCTCCTTTAGTTGAAGGTGCAAAGTAGACTATCGATCTAGGTAGCTTTTGCGTACTCTTATTTGAAATCCGAAAAATCGTGTGTTGTATTCTTGGATCGCTTATCTTCCCCCCTCTAAGCGTATCCACGTAGCCTAACACGTGTTTTTCACACCTTCAACGAATTTAAACCATAGAGAGACGGAATATGATAATATTACCGTATCCAATTTAAATATTTTGTTTGGTGTACCAACAAGATATGATAAATTAAACATTGTTTTTTTTTTTGAAAAACAAATAACAATATTAGTACGAAGCTGCATCCAAAATGGATTGCTCAAGAATTAAATTTGGTATCTCTCCTATCCATATATGATCGGTCTCCCTAGTGGCATATTGGGCCATCCAATGAGCAGCCCAATTACCCTTCCTATTCACATGATTAAAACTAAACTTTGGAAACAAAACACTGTATCTATGAATATCTTTTAGAAGCCGACCCCAATATGTGCGTATGCAACTCTTGTTCTTCAAATCCTTAATAATTGTTGGGCAATCTGATTCAAAAACTATAGAATCCATAACCAAATCACTAGCTAATTGGACAGTCAAAAGCATGGTTGTAGCCTCCGCAGCGAGGACATCGTGTCCACCATGTTGCCGCCAGTTCGCCGCCACTAGCACTTTACCGTGCTCCCCTCTGATTACCGCGCCGAGCCCCAATACCCCTTCACTAGTAATCGTGGCATCGCTATTTGCTTTCACCCATCCTGTTATTGGCTTTCTCCAACGATCCATAGCTTCAACGTTGGCGTTAATTTGTCTCCGCGAAGAATCGCCTTTCACGCTTGCTGCTTTATGCTTCCGAATACTTGCTTCTGCTTCATTAATGGTGGCTTGAAACAGTATATCCTTATCTTCATAAAATTTTTTGTTTCTAGCATTCCATATGTGATAGATTAGAGCAGTAATACTTTCCATAGCATCATTATCAGTATTACAGAGCATATAAACCACCCAATCTTGGAACTCTAAGTTAGTAGACTCATTAAAATTGATATTTAAATGCGATCCAAACCAACATTGGGTGGCCCATATACAGTCCTGAAAGCAATGCTCCGTCGTTTCTGCCTTTTGAAGGCATCGAGGATAAAAAATGGGGCATTGAACTCCCCGATGGTTCATAGCAGTTCTGACAGGGATTGTATCATTAATAATTCTCCATAAAAAACTCTGGTACCTAGCAGGAACATTGAGACCCCAAATTTTCTGCCATATTGTATGATCAACCTTAGTATTAGATTGGCCAGGCCTATTTTGCAGTTGCTTCTGATGGATAAAATGATACCTAAACCAGACACTGTAATGTCCATCTTTAGTATACATCCACATAAGCTCATTTAGTTCATCTATATTGTGTAGAGTAATGCGAATGATTTGATCTTTGTCACTTGGTAGAAAGTTATTGTCAATCAAATTTCGATCCCAATTTTTGGTTTATGCATCAATAAGATCCATCACCCACTTAGTGTTTGAATCTGGAGGCCTCCTTGTGATAACCTAGAATCCATTCTGATAAGGTATCCAATTATCCCCCCATATATCGATGTTTTTTCCATTGCTAATCTGCCAGAAACACCCATCTTTAATTACATTAATAGCTTTATATATACTCCTCCAAGTGTAGCTAAGGGCATTCCCAAGCTTTGCCTTGAAAATGTCATGATTAGGGAAATACCTTGCTTTTAGACACTTCGCCACTAGGGAATTTGGTTTAGTAGCTATTCTCCACACCTTGTTGGCAAGCATAGGTTTATTGAAATCCTTAAAGGGTCTAAAACCCAAACCTCCTACTTTTTTAGATTTACAAAGGTTTTCCCACTTTGTCTAGTGAATTTTCCTCTCTTGAGCTTTTGCACCCCACCAAAATTGGCAAATAATTTGCTCCAATTGAATACATAAATTATCCGGTAAAATGAAACAGCTCATGGCATAAGTTGGAATAGCTTGGGCCACAACTTTAATAAGAACACTCCTACTAGCAAAAGATAGACATTTTTCCTTCCACCCTTTTAGTCTTTTCCAAATACACTCAGCTAAAAAATTAAAAACTTCTCTTTAGATCTTCCCACATAAGTAGGCAGTCCCAAATACTTTGAAATTTTGTTAATATCATATGTATAAGGGAAAAACCTGACAAACCTCCCTTTTAGCCCCCTTTTGCAAGCGTGTGATATTTTTTGAATAATCCCTCCATCTCAAAACTATTGTCCCATTCGAAAAAAAAATTAATTATTTAAAATACTTTTAACCAATATTTAAAAAAAAAATTTGCACAACACTAAATAGTAAAAATATATTTTTTCATATTATCGAAGACAAACCCGATAAAGTGGACAAATATATTATTTAACTTTAAAATCGCCATAACTACACCAAATGGTTAAATTGACCAATTGAACTACAAATGATAGTAGCACTCCATGTCGGCAAGAGGTGCCAGATAATCAGGGTTGGTTCCCAAATAAGTGCTACAACAAATAGCTACCACATTAAGGGAATGCAACATATGCGCAATTTATCCAACAATAACAATGGAGACTCTTAACAAAAACTAACAATACCATGCTCATAGAATCTGGTGAATCATGGAGATATTTCTACCCACAAACCACACATAACAAACCAAACAACCAAACTGTGATAGAATTATTAGTAATTTTCATTTTGAAGCAAATAATACAATTATATTTGTTTTTTTATGTATTTTGGGCTTTTAGTACTTATTCTAGAATGGATGAGTCACAATATTATTATTAGTTTGTATCGTGCAATGACTGGTGTTGTATGTGACCAACTTGCTACTTATACCCATTGTGGCCAAGAGAATAAGGAATCCACATTTTGATAAAATATCTTCTCTATAACAACTTTCTCTCTCTTTGCACATTGTTTCTACATCACCGAGTGGTATTCTAAAACCATTACTACTCCTGGTATAGTTACACGGTATTATCGGATTCAATCCCTAATATCCAAATTATTCATATCATAGATAACAATCTGTTACAATTGGTATCAATCCTGTGACCATGGTTGCTTCTCCGTCGCGTACATTAGATGAATTGGAACGTCATGTTGACGATCGACTGGCTCAGCTACAACTTCAACGTAACGCTGATATGGAAGAACTCCGTACTCTTCTACGTGCTCAAACAGATCTCGGGTCTCCGACATCCGCCGGCCATCAAGGTTCTAACGGCAACCACACCGGTAACCAGAATATTTATTCCACCCGTATTTCTAAAGTTGAATTTCCTCGTTTTGACGGTAAGAACGTTCGCGATTGGCTCTATAAATGTGATCAGTTTTTTCTCCTTGATGAAACTCCGGCAACTTCCCGGGTTCGACTTGCTTCAATTCATCTCGATGGGTTGGCTTTGCAGTGGCATCTCAACTATATGCGTCAAAAGTTTGACGTCTACCCCTCTTGGCAACAATACCTCACCGACATTACTGCTCGATTCGGTGATGCTTATGAAGACCCATTGTCTTCCTTGCTTCAGATCAAACACACAGGCAAGGTACAAGATTATATTGACCAATTTGAATTGGCTCTCACCCAGGTTTCCCTAATTCCTGAACATTCTTTGAGCATTTTCTTAGCTGGTCTCGACCACCACGCCCAAATGCATGTTCGTATGTTCAATCCTACTTCTATTGCTCATGCTGCAAACCTAGCTAAGCTTCATGAAGCTTCCATTCCTACAAATCAACGAACCACTTCTCGTTTCTCTCCTTTCTCCAAAAATCAGGGTTTACTCACTAAGCCTACCCTATCACTATCCACCTCACTTTCACCAACAAACACACCAAATTCCAACACTGCAAATTCTTCTACCAAACAGTTATCACCTCGTCCTACTCGTACCTATTCCGTTGTTGAAATGGCTGAGCGCAGAGCTAAGGGTTTGTGTATGTTTTGTGATGAGCTATTCACATCGGGCCATCAATTCAAACACAAACGTTCACAACTCATGGTGTTAGAGCTTGATGATGATGATACCGTGGTTGAAGAACCTACTGTGGATACTGCTTTATCTGAGTCTGCACCCTTGCAAGAGTTTGAAAATCCTCAGTTGTCATTACAAGCATTGACAGGTATTGCCAGCTACCATACTATGCGAGTCACTGGTTTGCACAATAAGAAATTATTGCATATTTTACTTGATAGTGGTAGTACACATAATTTCTTGGATCTAGAAATTACTAAATCTTTAGGTTGCAAGTTAGAAGCGATTTCACCCTTATCTGTTACTGGTGGAGGGGGTCACCAATTAGAGGCTGCATTTATTTGTCGAGGGTTTAAATGGCAGCTTCAGCAAGCTTCTTTTACTGCAGATGTTATTGTTCTTCCATTGGTTTGTTGTGATTTGATTTTGGGAATCCAATGGGTGAAGTCATTGGCCCCTATCCTTTGGGATTTTGATAAATTACAGATGGAGTTTCATACACAAAATAAGAAGTTTGTTCTCCGTGGTGCAAAGGATCCTAGTTTCAAGGTTGTTAACAATAAATCGTTTGCTCAAGCTGTGCAAAAAGGGGCTGAGTTGTGTTTTCTGTCTGTGTCTAATCACACTACTACACTTGACATTCCAACATGTCATGTAATGCAATCTAGTGTTTCAAATGTTTGTTTGCATTCTGGTCTTGCAGATTTACTGGTTGATTATGAGGATATTTTTAAGGAACCTGGTCAATTACCTCATTCACGCCCTGGTTTTGATCATCGAATTCCACTTAAAGATGGTGTTGCACCCTTTAATTTACGCCCCTATCGTTTCTCCATTATTCAGAAGGATATCATTGATAAGTTAGTCAATGATATGTTGGCTCAGGGTATTGTGCAATACAGCAACAGTCCTTTTGCTTCACCCACCATCTTAGTTAAGAAGAAAGATGGGTCATGGCGAGTTTGTGTGGATTTCAGAAGGCTTAATGATCTCACCATCAAAGACCGTTTTCCAATTCCTTTGATTGAGGACTTGATGGATGAGTTATGTGGTTCAGTGGTGTTTTCCAAGCTTGACATGCGATCAGGGTACCATCAATTACGCATGGCTAAGGGTGAGGAGCACAAAACTGCCTTCAAGACTCATAGTGGACATTACGAGTATTTAGTGATGCCATTTGGCCTCACCAATGCACCTGCCTCATTTCAATCTCTCATGAATCAGGTTTTTCAGCCGTTCTTAAGGAAGTTTGTCATTATTTTCTTTGATGACCTATTGATATATAGCCAGTCCATTGAGGATCACATGGTGCATTTACAGTTGATTTTTCAAACCATTAGAGAGCATCAATTGTTCCTTAATAAATCTAAATGTTCTTTTGCTTTACCCAAGGTGGAGTATTTGGGTCACTTTATCACTAAGGAAGGTGTATCTACAGATCCTGCCAAGATACAGGCTGTTAGTTCATGGCCAGTTCCCCAAAATGTTAAGCAATTGAGAGGTTTTTTGGGTCTTGCTGGTTATTACCGTCGGTTTGTCAAGGACTTTGGCAAATTAGCTAAACCCTTAACTGACCTTTTGAAGAAGGAGGGTTTTGTTTGGACTGACAATGCTACTCATGCTTTTTTGCAATTAAAGCAAGCTTTGATCACTGCCCCTATGTTGAGCCTTCCCAATTTTTCCAAACAATTTATAGTGGAAACAGATGCTTCTAGAAAGGGCATTGGTGCTGTCCTTATGCAGGATCACCATCCTGTGGCTTACATAAGTAAATCCTTAGGCCCTAAGCAACAGGCTATGTCCGTTTATGAGAGGGAGTTGTTGGCCATCGTGTATGCAGTTCAGAAATGGGGTTCTTATCTTTCTCATGCCCCTTTTGTTATTCGAACTGATCAGAAAAGCATCAAGCACATGCTTGATCAGAAGTTGAATACTCCTTTTCAACAAGTCTGGGTTGCTAAATTACTTGGTTTTGAATTTGAAATTCAGTATAAGGAAGGTTCTTCTAATTTGGTTGCTGATGCTCTCTCACGAAAAAGTGGTGCTGAATTATTGCCTTTATTTTTAGACAATGCTGTTACTGATATGTTGTCATCTATTAGCAATTCTTGGCAGCAGGATCCTCATTTGAAGGCCATTATTATGGAATTGCAGAAAAACCCTCACTCTCATCCCAAGTTTTCATGGATTAGGGGTGAATTACGAAGAAAAGGCAAGTTAGTTATTGGATCTGACCTTGCTATTAAAGAGGCTATTCTTAAATGGTTGCATGATTCTGCATTAGGAGGACATTCCGGGAGAGATGTCACTTCAAGTAGGGTCAAGTCATTATTCTATTGGAAGGGTATGGCTAAAGATATTCTTTACTATGTTAAGAATTGTGGTGTGTGCCAAAGAAACAAGCCAGATTTGGCTGCTTATCCAGGTTTGTTGCAACCATTGTCCATTCCTACACAAATTTGGACCGATATAAGTATGGATTTTATTGAGGGCCTTCCAACATCTGCTGGTAAGCAAGTTATTTTTGTAGTGGTTGATAGGTTAAGCAAATATGCTCATTTCATGGCTTTATCTCATCCTTATACTGCTCTTGATGTGGCTCAGTTATTTTTAAACAATGTATTTAAGCTTCATGGTATGCCTGAAACCATTACAAGTGATAGGGATCCTATTTTTCTTAGCACTTTTTGGCATGAATTTTTTAAGCTTCAAGGAGTAGCATTGCATAAGTCCACTGCTTATCACCCTCAGTTCGATGGTCAAACTGAGATTGTAAATAAGTGCTTAGAAACTTACTTACGGTGTATGTGCTCAGCCAGACCTACTCACTGGTTTAAGTGGTTATCACTAGCTGAATGGTGGTATAACACTAATTATCACACTTCTATTCACACTACTCCATTTGAGGTGGTGTATGGACAACCCCCACCCATTCATTTACCATATCTGCCTGGATCTTCTCCCTCTTCTTCTGTGGACAGGTCATTAATAGCTAGGGATGATGCTATTAAACTCCTCAAATTTCATTTGCTTCGCGCTCAAAATCGTATGTCCCAGCAAGCAAACAAACATAGAAGTGATAGAGTGTTTTCTGTGGATGATTATGTGTACCTGAAGCTTCAGCCCTATAGACAACTTTCTATGAAAACACATGGTTTTAATAAACTGTTGCCCAAGTTTTATGGCCCTTTTAAGGTGTTAGATCGCATTGGTACTGCAGCTTATCAATTAGATTTACCTCCTTCAACTGCTATTCATAATTTTTTCCATGTGTCTCAGTTGAAGTTGTGTCCTAATCCTCATGATCAACCCATTCAACATCTTCCATCTAGTGCTGGTATAGTCAAAGTTCCAGTTGCTATATTGGATAGGAAAATGGTGAAACGTGGAAACATAGCAGCTACCAAGGTGTTGGTTCAGTGGCAAGACTCTCCTCCAAACCTTGCTACTTGGGAGTTCTACTCTGAATTGTTGAAAAAGTATCCTGATTTTCACCCATGAGGACATGGGTGTTTTTGAAGGAGAGGGTATTGTGATAGAATTATTAGTAATTTTCATTTTGAAGCAAATAATACAATTATATTTGTTTTTTTATGTATTTTGGGCTTTTAGTACTTATTCTAGAATGGATGAGTCACAATATTATTATTAGTTTCTATTGTGCAATGACTGGTGTTGTATGTGACCAGCTTGCTACTTATACCCATTGTGGCCAAGAGAATAAGGAATCCACATTTTGATAAAATATCTTCTCTATAACAACTTTCTCTCTCTTTGCACATTGTTTCTACATCACCGAGTGGTATTCTAAAACCATTACTACTCCTGGTATAGTTACACGGTATTATCGGATTCAATCCCTAATATCCAAATTATTCATATCATAGATAACAATCTGTTACACAAACACAAAAATATCCATTAGTCCAATATTTTAAAGTACTTTATACAAAATATAGAACAACTGGTACAGTAATTTAATTTAAACTAAACAAATGTGGTCATAATTCCCAAATGCATTTAACACAAAATTTCCAATTGGGCTAAAAACATTGCTGCACTTAAATATCACCTTCATAATTCACTGCTTTACACAACAACAACACTTAACAACAAACATGATGCACCAAATGCCAAAATAAAAATTAAGAAGCGATGATTGGGAATAATTCATAAGATGAATTGGAATAAGGAGTTATTCACCCAATTGATATATTCAAGAATTGTATGAGATACAATTGGAAGGAGTTCCTACCTAAATAACTAAGTCTTGTGTAATCCGCCCACCGCGGACTTAAGACAAAGTGAAATATGGATCTTGATCCACTAGAAAATCTTCCAACGGGATTTTCCGAATCAAATGATGAGGGTCATTTGTTTTGAGTAAAATAGTGGAAGCCTTTTAATAAAAGTCCTTATTAAAAGAATTAATCATAATATAAATATCTTACATATCTTTGAAATTAAATACAATACAAATTATGTTGTCCTTATGAAGGACAAAGATTTCAGAAAAATAGTTTCTGAATTGGTACACAAAAGAGAATGATTCTCAAATACAAGAAGTGCTATAAGAGCTTGAAATAAATTCTAACAACCTACTATAACTAGATTGGAGAAGGATGCTTGTTAGAAGTATCAAGTTGACATCTAGATATAAAATACTTCATACTTTTAAACAATGAATGATGTGATCATTTAAAGCAAGATCTTTTTGAAAGAACTTCAAAGTATGATGGATTTCTCAATAGATCAAGGAGTTGGTCATAGGTTCAATCTAAACAAATTACAATGGATAGATATAGATAAATTTATGAAATTCTATATCTACCGAAAATTGTTGAGTTGAATCACTAGTGGAAAAAAGGGATTTTACACGCATTGTTTTGGGGATATTACACCGGTTTTGATTCGGTGTGAATCCAACCGGTGAGATACATATAAAGAATTTACACCGGTTTTAAAAAAAGATGTTAAAAATAGTATATTACACTGTTTTTTAAAGTATATCGGGTGTGATATATACATTATTTACACTAAATTATAAAGATTTAACACCTGCTTTTAATTATAATTGGTGTAAATTGTTTGTTATCTAGACTAATTTTAATGATTTTACACCTATTTTTCATGTATAATGGATGTAAAATACGAATATTTTATATTAAATATCAAAGCTTTTACGCTGTTTTTTCAAAATAAGTGGTGTGGAATATAAAATAAAAAAATCTGATTTCTTTACATTGATTAAACAAAACCATTATCAAAACAAGAAAAAGTACCCCAAATTATTCAATTACATATAAACTTCGAAGATGTTGATGGATGGACAAAGGCATATCCAAATAAAAGGTACAAAATGTGACTGCATCTTCTAAAAACAAATTAAACTAAGGGCTAGCTAACATTACATAACAAAATTTGAGCATATCCCACTATTCCCTTGATACTTGTTAGCGATCTAAAACAAAAATCTACCTACCGAAACAGTCCCTAACATCATAAAAGGCCACACACCTAATACCACACTATAAGGAAGAGCTTAAAAGCCTCTGACCTAATTAGCAAAAAAAGATCATATACTTACCTCTATATGTAAGTTCTTTTCAATCGCCTATACTTTGTTGTCTTTTTTTCTTTTATTTTGTGCTCTTTATGTTTGGTCTTTTCAACCATTAGCATTTGGTGCTCTTGTTTTAGTTCTTCAACCATTTGCAAAAATAATTCAGCCCAAAGTTGTCGAATTTTGTTAATCGACTCTTCTTCATATGGTGAATTGTCATTGAATACCTACAAGTTCAAACATAATAAATTAAACAATTACATAGAAAAACACTAGTTAATATGTTTTTCATTAAATAAAATTAATAAAAATATTTTACATTATATTACCTCGTGAAACCCATCAACAATACCGGCATGAACAATATCAAACATATTTTTCATGACATAATATCCACATGCCCATCCATTGTCTTGTTGATTCGCTTACAATGAAAATATACTTAGTCTTGTCCAATTCATACAATAAAGTTGTTTTAGTTGGGTTAATTTCTTGCCGAAGAGGAAAAAATGGTGAACTTCAAAACTAAAGATAATGTAGTCTGGTCAAATAAAAAGAAAAGCAAAACAAATAGAAACACAATCTATGACGCATCAATATAGACATCATATATAACACTCAAACTAGTGATTCATTTTTTATCTTAATACTATATGACCTAAAATTTATCGAGTCACTTGTATCTTTGGTTAGCTATAGGGTTCAATATCCTGAAGATTATCAAGATCTTTCATAAGAGGACCTTAAGGAATTTAAGCAGCAGACTAAATATGGTAATGGGTTTGCGGAGTGTTGTGATGCATTTTTTTGTTTTCCTCACTTTTGTACACTGATTGATTCTACTTATCATATATATATATATATATATATATATATATATATATCAATGCTCTTGAGACAAGTCATAGACCTGCTTGTTCTTGGAGATTGAGTCACAAACAAAGTCCAAAATTTTGAAACTGCACTTGCTAGACCTATATGGTTCTGGTAGATTCTGGTTCACAATTTTTGATTTTGCTCCAAATACCTTATATTCATATGACATTTTTAGTAGCAGTTCCCTGGGCTTTCTAAATTACTATTGTTTTAGCATCAATAGTATTTTGGCATTGATAATAAGCTTACTGATACTAGTTATAGATTCATATAACCACCAATTCACAACATAAAGTACTCCAATGTCATTCTAACCCAATATACCATAACCATTCACAACATAAGTAGTTATTGTTATGTAAATGCTATAAGTAGCTAGAATTTCAAATATAGGCTGAAAAGAAAAGTGGGGGGCATCCACTGTTACTCCTCAAACATGCTAACAAAATATAGAAAAATCTGAACTATTTTTGCATCCATTGTTACTCCTAAGACATGCTAACAAAATATTAAAACAAGATACTTACATTGACATTGTTCCATTTGGGCTTCTTATTCTTAATACCTCTTATCAGATTATATCCTTCCACAGCTCTGATAAAAGAACGTTCAACAAAATAAGTTATAAGTACAACGACAAATTATATATGATAATTAAATATAAATGATTTTCATTGATATAGGCTTCTTACCCCTCATATGGCCTTAATATATTTCTTTGGACTATTGTTCAACGAACAAAACCAAAAAATCATATTATCATCAGGACATATGACAAAGAACTGCCAATGATTGCTGTATTTTTACAAACAAGTATTAGAAGCACAAACAACTAAATTATTACATAATAATTGTCGCGCCGCGAAAATTGCCCGAGCGTTTAGGACACTCGGAATGAAACAGAGTCGCCACCAAATTTTATTTTAAAGGGAAATATTGATAAAACCTTAAGATAAGACGGTCATCGCAACCATCTTTGGGTTCGGGAGTTGGTTATGCAAGGGGAAAGTATTAGCACCCCTCACATCCGTTGTACTCAACGGGAACCTCTTGATTAATTCTAGGGTTTCTAGGGCTTTTTATGAATTGCTTACATGTTTTTTATTTATTATTTTATTTTATTCACAAATATTTACAAAATGAAGGAGAAATTAAGTTTTTTATTATTAGGCTCGACAGGATGTTGAATCCTGCTCCTACGTATTCTCAAGTGCAATGAGAAATCAGAGCTCCGTAGTTCGAGGGGTCATTTGTTTGTTGGTGTTTTTTAGAGAACGATGTGTTAATCGAATTCTAGTGGTTAAACTCAACTTGTATGCTCGCACGATGGAGGCTTAAGCTTCGTTTGTATCACGTTAGAATTGATTGTATACATGTTCATTTATGAAAAAGATCCTTAATTTGATTTTTAATTAGCCCGAAGGCAAAAACTTAATTTGATGTGTTGATATTTTTTAATGTTTTCCATTGAAAGAATTGTTCTTTATTTAATGAACGGAAGACGAACATTGGTACACGAAGAGTGCACTAGGCCACCAATTATCCGGGAGAAAAACGAATCTGCATTCATCCTCTCCTTTTTAATCCAAGAATTAGTATGATTTTAGTGGATTACGAACTATTGATAAACATAGTGTGCACTAAGCCATCAATAATTCGGGAGAAAAACGAATGTGCATTCGTTCTCTCCTTTTTAACCCACTTTGAAAGAGATTAACATTTTTATATTATAATTTAATAATTCAACTAAAATAATTAAATTAGATGAATCAGATTAATTAAATTAAATAGAAACAGAGTGGTGCAATTAACAGTCATAGGGGGTGTAATTAATATTCTGAATGGTGTGAAGTAGAGCAATTAGCAGTCTGATCTTGATCAGCCAGAGGAGAGTATGCTACCTACAGTGGACGCACACGCGTGGGATCAAGGCTGTATGATGCTTGATCAACAGAAGGTACACCATAAGTTATTTGTTTTTTTTTCAAATTTCCTCATTCTCACACTTTTTCTCTCTCCTCCCTTTCCTGTCTCGGTCTCACTCTCTCCCCCTCTCTTTTCTTAGTTTTTCCATTGTTCTTCATATGAAGAACTTTTTCCATAAAATCTTTCACCCAAATCAAACCCAATTATTTTTTTTTAACACTTTCTAAACCATTTAAACACAGATTAAACCCCAAAACACAAAATCAAACCCCAAAAATCTCAAATCCGAAAACCTAGATCTAAAGCTTGTCTTTTTCGTTTTTGAATCTATCTTTTCTTAAACTTTCATTCATTAATGTTTGTACACACAGAGATCAACCTATTTATCCTTAACTTGTTCAAACCCGAAAAAAAAAGGAAGTTAGATCTAGAGATTTTTTGTGACTTTTGTTTCTTTTTTTCGGATCTATTATTTTCCTTTTAACCTTTTACTTTGCCTTTTTATTACATGTTTATGTTCATGAATCAAACATATTTGCACAAATGAAAGTCTATGTATAAGGAAACGTGAAAGTATATGTATAAATATATACAAACAATGTGAAAGCAACAAATGACGAGAACAAATGAGGCAGAGATACTAACCGGTCCTGCAGTGATTTCCTAGAGTAAGTTTTCGTTCCCCTTCGTTTTTGTTTTTTCTGCTTTATGATCGTTCCAGCTCCGGCACGATTCTAACTTTTCCCTTTTTTTTGTTGGTGCAAGATTGCTGCTACCGGTGACTGAGGAAGGTTTATTTCGGTTCTAATTTTCTACAAATGTGTAGAAAATTAGTTTTTTTTAGGGGGTAGGCAGTGGGCGAGAGTTTTTGCTTGTTCACTGGTTCTGTGATTTTTTCTGTGTTTTTTCCACTGCGTAAAAGGTCCCTTTTATAGGCTCAGAATTGGGCTTTGTAAAAATTGTAAGAATTAGTGAAGATTTGTTTCATTAATTTGTTGTGAGAGATTTTCTAGGTTTTTGTAATTGATTCACTGTAAAAATATAATTTCAGTGTTAATCTGTTTACTTGGTGACCAAGGCCAAAGATTTGGTCTGAAAATAATTCTGATCTGCTGCGTTTTTCAGTTGCACGCATCCTGGAAAAAATTTCTTCTAAAAATATACCTTTCCCTTTTTGTTTATTTTCTAGTCACAAAAAGCCCCAAAAAATAAAAATCTGACTTAACAAATATATATATTTTTATATTGTTTGGAACCTTTGGACAAAAATAAAAAAGCTAAAAGAAAAGGAAAGAAATAAATTTAAAAAAAAAAAACCCAAAACTGGTCCTAATGGGAATTGAACTCTTGACCTTGCACTAGTTTGCTCTCACACTTGCCCTTTTCTAATATCTCAACTGCTTGCCTTTTTTGAAATTAGTTTGCACTAAAAAAAATATATATACCAGAATGGCTGGGTAGAATTTGGGGTATGACAGCTGCCCCTATTTAAATATCTTTTAACTCGTTAAAAGACAGTTAAATACTAGAAGACCCCAAAATTTTGCTTTGCGGGGTGCCTAAACCTGAAAGTTAGCTATCCATCCCCTAGAAAGGCGTCTCCATCCGAAATGTCATTACCGCCACCTCTAAAGGTGTTTTTATTCGAAAGGTTTCCATTGTCACTTTGAAAGGTGCATCTATCCGAAGGTCCTCCATTTCTCACCTTAAAAGGTGCATCTATCCAAAAGGTATCCATTGTCACCTTGAAAGGTGCATGTATCCGAAAGTTATCCATTGTCACCTTGAAAGGTGCATCTATCCGAAAGTTATCCATTGTCACCTTGAAAGGTGCATCTATCCGAAAGTTCCCCATTTGTTACCTTGAAAGGTGCATCTATCCAAAAGTTATCCGTTGTCACCTTGAAAGGTGCATCTATCCGAAAGTTATCCGTTGTCACCTCGAGAGGTGCATCTATTCGAAAGGTTATTATTGTCACCTCGAAAGGTGCATTTATCCAAAAGGTTGTTATTGTCACCTCGAGAGGTGCATCTACCCGAAAAAATTTCCATTGTCACCTCGAAAGGTGCATTTATCCAAAAGGTTTTTATTGTCACCTTGAAAGGTGCGTTTATCCGAAAGTTCTCCACTTGTCACCTTGAACGGTGCATCTATCCAAAGGTTCTCCATTTGTCACCTTAAAAGGTGCATCTATCCAAAAGTTTTCCATTATCACCTTGAAAGGTGCATCTGTCCAAAAGTTTTTACCACACCCCGAAAGGTGTTTCTATCCAAAGGTTTATTACCGACACCTCGAAAGGTGCTTTAATTAAGATGAAGGCATTGCCCCTTAGGGTGTCAAATAAGCCAGGTTACCACCCCGCAGGGCTTAGATCCTAGAAATGATTGAATGATCGCCGCAGGCTCGTGGCCGAGCGAAGGTGGAAAGATTGGTTGTCACAGGCTTATTGGGCCGGACTACGATCAGTTGATCAAATTGTCGTAGGCTTGCTCGCCGGACAGAGATGAATGATAGATACCGCCGCAGGCTTATGGGCTGGGCAAAGACAAATTGTCACAGGCTGGTGTGCCGGACAAAAATAATTTGTCGCAGGCTTGCTCGCCGGACAAAAGACGAATGATAGATACCGTCGCAGGCTTATGTGCCGGGCAAAGGCAAATTGTCGCAGGCTTGCATGCCGGACAAAGATTGAAAAAGATATCGCCGCAGGCTTATGTGTCGGGCAAAGGCAAGTCGTCGCAGGCTTGCAAGTCGGACAAAGATTGAAAAAGATATCGCCGCTGGCTTATGAGCCGGACAAAGATAACATGATTTGCTGGGGATAGGGCAATATTATTCGACCGTTTTATGCCAAAGGTTGATCCCTAAAGGTACTCTATTGAGAGAAGTTTTCAAAAACATGTTTAGCTGGTAGCATTTTGTTTACGTCATGTATGCATGAATGCTATGCCATGACCTATGCTATAAGAAATGCACGATGTATGCGTGAAATGCAATGCTGGCGGAAACTGAACTTTGAATTTGGATTTGCCAATGAAGATTGGACTTTTGATTTGCTGATTAATGTTGAGATTTTGTCTTTGCCGCATAAGATCGGACTTTTTGTCTTTGCCGCATAAGATCGAAATTTTTAGAATTTTCCGCGTAAGATCGGGCTTGGAATTGCCAGTGAAGACTGAACTTTTGGATTAGAGAATCTTAATTATGCTATGAATGCATTGTGATGCAGACGCACTTGTGATTATGCGTAGTATATGTTATGCATGAAATGAAATGCATTATTGATGCATGCCAATGATAAGTGGGCTTCAACATGAATGTGTTATGCGAATCTTGGTTTTCTTTTGACGGGAAAGGCCGAGTAGACTTTTGAAAGGCCAGTGAGGATTGACCTTTGGGGACCAAGGGGAATCAATGTTCTTGGATAACCGATTGAGGTTGAATAAAAGATTGAGTTTTGGGGTTGCCAAAGGATTTTGGATTTTGGTGAATTGATTTGGAGTTTTTGAGTGGTACTGCAAATTAATCACGGGGATGCCAATGCATGCTATGATGCTAGATGGATGCGAACATGAATAATGCATGAATATGCTTTGAAGGTGCATGAAAGTTCCCTTGTAGTGGGCAGTTGAATAGTTTAAGGCTTGAAGATATGTTTTACAACAAAGTTCCTTTGTTTAAAGGTTACATGAGTTTTGCTAGCATGGTCTCCCGACACCCATTTTGAACTTGACAGTTGTTGATGTCTGACATGATTTACTTGAACGAATTGAAAGTTGCCCCATTTTCTTTTTTCCAGGCATAATGCTTTTGACTGCATTGGAGTCCCATGAGCAGAGGTTATTTTCCTTCCACGGTGGCGATAATCGAGGATTCTCCACAGGATGACCCTTTGATGTGAAGTACTACTTTCAATGTTGAGTGCTGGTGCAAAGGAAATTGCTTGAAAAGGAACTTGGATCCATCTAGGTCTGATATGACCTTGCTGCGAACTGCCCCATTATTTAAATTCTTGAGGGGTATGCCCACCAACTAGCCGACGGTTTAGAGACACTGCCTTAGGCTGCCCAATTCTTGAACACTTTTGACCTTGATTAGCAGGAACTTGGATGTCCTGCCCCTTGATTATGGGGAATTTGCAAATGATTGGTCAGCCCCTTAGATGTCTTGCCCCTAATTAGGAGCGCCTTGATTCAGTTCTTCTTTGATCGAACCGTTTGCTGAATTAACCAAATGCCGAGTATTGACTTGCAAGTAAAATCATTTCTTTTGACAAGTTTTTTTAACACAATGCACACGCGAGTTTTTGAAATTGAATATTTTTGGAAGCACAGATGGTATGTACAAAAGATAACTGTTGATCACACAACAAACCGGATGAGTCAGCTTACCAATAACTTTGCCGAATATGCTTTCACAGTGAACCTAGCTTCAATTTAGGTCTTTTGAGAATTGTGACATGCAACTAAAATTCATGTAAATCAAGCCAAAAAATGATATAATTTTGTGTTATCAAATTCCCCCGTACTTGAACTTTTGCTTGTCCTCAAGCATAAAAATGGTAACCCCTTTTTAGCACATGTTTGAAACAGGACATGACAACTCTAATCATACGTGGTTGCAGGCTAGAAATAGGAAAATCAAGTAATGTATATCATATACCAAGAGTACCGTAGTAACACAAAACCACTCATTGCGGTCAAAGATTCCCATCATATGAAGACAAATCTGAAGTATTTTATTGTGACTCTAACTTTTGCTTAAATTTTATTTATCTTTTTCATTCAAGTGCAATCACATTAAGCTCGTTATCTTGTACACGCTCATGGTAGGAACATCTTGTTAGACTACAAGGCTACGCTCAAATGTGACGAGCAAAAGCGTTTCAAACAACAACTACGATTTTTTCGTAAAATAATCGAGTAAGCGCGGAAGCTACCTAGATCAGTAGTCTATTGCACCTCGATCAAAGGAAGTGTAGTAAAAGTCGATGGAATGAATACGATACAACGAATGCAATTCAAATTATCAAGTCAAGCAATTTTCAAATCACACTAATCTATTTAAAATTGAATCAAACACAAAATTCGGAATTGCAAATTCAAATAACAAATGAAGCGAGCACACAATAATTTCGTCGAACACGTGGCGTGTGTGACGAAATTATCTATGCTATTGAATAACAAATTGGAATGTAAAAGAGATAAGGGATAGAGAGATACGCAAGGGAGTGATCAGGGAGTTCCCAGCTTTCGCGTCGTCCTCGCAGTGGGCCGGTACGTCTCCCCCCAGCTTATCAAACGGATAAGCTGAGACTTTTACTTCGGAAAAATCTCTTTCAATGCACAATTTACAAACGACTCAAATATGCAAGATACAGACACTACTACCCAGTCTTCACCATCTTCAACATAAACCCGTCTTTGTAATTGCGCAAACCCAATTCGATCTTGTCTTCAATTATCATTCCCAACGATCAATCCTTCACGCGATCTTCAATCCAAGAATCCGTGATGATCGTCCGAATAATTCCCTCAACAAATCGAATTGTAAGATTCAAGCAAACTCTTGAATCCGGATGAGAAACCCAACCTTTAATACTCAATCAACCCGAGCGATAAATTCTGATTCACCGCGAATTATCCTCGAACGTTATCCTTCGAATTCTTCTAATCAATCTCCAATTGAACCCATACTCAATCTTCAATTTGATAGAAGTAATGAAGGAAGATGATGATTGCTCTTGAATGATCCTTGATACAAAACTCTCAAACAATCTTGACCAAAGAACTCTTCAATACTGGTTTCTCACACTTACAACAATAACACATAAAGCTATTTATAATGGAAATAGAATTGAGCAAATTTAGGCACAATCTAACAGACTTGTATCGATACATGCATCAGTGTGTATCGATACAAGCAGTTGACAACAGGAAGGATTGTGTTCTTGGATCGATACACCCACGCGTATGTATCGATACATACACCAGAAAAACAGAAATTTGACTGATATGTTTAGAAACACAAAGGTATGTCTCGAAACACAAGGCTCTCTCTGACTTCAGGAGAGTCTGCATGTGTTTCGAAATACACTTGTATGTTTCGAAACACAGAGGCTTCCCTGACTTCAATGAGAGCAATTTGTATCGATACAAAGGTGCTATGTATTGATACAAATGCGTGATAATCAGCCTGAACAAGTTTCAGGACATTTGTATCGATACAGGTATATATGTATCGATACAAAACACCTAAAAATTGATTTTTCAAAGTTTCAAAATAATGTTTTGCTGTCAAGTCAATTTCAATTGTTGCCTAAACATATTCTACTCTATTTCCATGTGTTTTGACATTTATTAAAACTCGGAGGGGAACTGGTGCATTAACATTCTCCCCCTTTTTGATAATTGTCAAAACTATTGCATAAGCTAACTAAGCCTACCTAAGATGCAATTTACAAATAGCTTTAAGATACAGACTCAAACAACAAAAGGCTAACCACTTGCGAAGCTCCCCCTTAGTTGATGCCGTCTTGCACAAATGTTGAATATCGGATTCGAAGTCTCAAAGCTTTTTCCCTAGCTTATGCTTGCCAATCTTTTCTCCCCCTTTGACATTATCAAAAAGAAGAAAAGAAACTCATGAGAAGTATCAATTTCGAAGAAAAGACCATATAGGTCACATAATGCACTTACATTTGTCGAAATGCACTATATGATAAACATAACCTGATCGAATAATTAAGCAAAACATGCACGAATATAGTCAAATGACGAAACATAGCATCATGAGAAACATGGCATGTAGAACAACAAGCCAAACCAAATATCATGATTATCAACCATCGGCATTATAATCAATTCAAAACATATTCTACGGACGAATAAAATAAACAACACATCATGCATAACTAAATTCATACATGAAATATAATAGAATCCAAAAGTCATACAAGAAATAAAAAATGCCTAAAAAGTTTGGCATTACCAAATATTCGTACAACCATATTGAATACCAAATCATAAAGAAATGAAAATAAAAAGGCAAATTGTTCATGAGTTAAAAACATAAAAACTACAAAACATCCAAATCATTCATTCATGTTATCGGGATTTGGATTGAGGTAGTTGTCAACATTGTTGGAGGGATTGAAGTATGTGTTGATTTGGCCTTGTAACTCATCAAAGCGGTTTGTGACATAAGTGCGAAGCTCGGTTTGGTTGTTGTAAAGTTCGGTTTGGTAAACATGAAGTTCTTCAATTCTAGCACTTGAGGTTTTGTAGTTTTGGTTGTAAGTTTCAATGAATGCGGTTTGTTGAAGGCTCATGTTCCGCATCATCTCCATCATCTCTTGCCAATTCCCACCTTGCTCATTACCAACCCCTATATTTCCAACATCTTCACCTTGTTGCCTAGCATTTTGCCTTTGTCTCCTAACCCTCGGAGCATTTTCCTCATCTTCTTGACCATCATACTCATACACATCATCATTGTTCAAGTGCCAGTGCATTTTGGACAATTGTGTACCACTGAAAATTTGCAGTTTGCCAGGAGAAGTGTATTCAATTGGAAGATCTTGTACCAATTTGAAATGGCTTAGTATACTTCCAATCAAGCTGCAATAACCAAAGTGTTGATCACGGCTAGAATTTCTTAAGTCAAACATCCTACTAACTATGTAAACAGGCCAATCAACTTGTTTGTCCTCCATTAAGAGATACATCAAATCAAGGTCTTTCTTATCCATCCTTGATGATGCACTTTTAGGACGCAAAATGTGGCTTATAATCCAATAAACCACTCTAGCATTCACAAACAATTTTCCGGTTCCCATGAGTGCCGGAACCCTACCATTTTTGGTTATAGAAGCTGCAAAAACAATTGAGTCATAATCAACAGTACTAGTCTCAGAGTACTGTAGCAATTCTTCCCCTGTTATTCTTGTGCCAGTGCACATATCAAAGAGATTAAACCACAAATCAGCAGTAAAAGTGTATGTTTTTCTTCCAAAACGAAACTGAAATTCAACACCATTCTTTTCAGTCAAACCAGCATAAAATACCCTAACTAAAGCCTCATGGTATTTTGTCCTTAAATTACAGAAAACATCAAGCTTTTCTTTGTCCAAAATCTCAGCAACATCAGATAAATGCATTGCTTGTAGGCTAGCAGCATTGATAACCTTTTGTGGTAGAACATTCCTAGTTCTACAATACCTAGTATAGGCAGTTGCACATTCATGATGAATGTACTCAGCCTCATTAAATCCAATATTACTTAGGCCAGAACTAGTGCCTTCACCGCTAGTCTTACTTATCTTCTTCCTAGGTGCCATTTGAGAGAGTAAGAAAAATATTACCTTTAGTATATGATATGAGAAAAGAATAAGCACTTGTAGTAAGAACCCACAACACAATGAATTCTTCAATGTAGGACCTTGTTGAACCAAAGCACTTGAATTCTTCCCAAAAATTAACAAGACAAAAAATTCCCAATTTGTAACCTAACCTTCAATGTGAGAGATGGAGGAGGTTTATCTTGAAAGTGATGGTTGTAGATGAATCGGTAATGAATGGGAAAGGTTTTGGTTTAAGAATTTTTGATTTTGGTTGAGTATTGAGGGAGATTGAAGAATTTGGTTATGGAGGTTTTTGATTTTCGCTGGAGAGGATGAGAGAAATATGAAGTTTGATGAATGAATGAATGAAAAAGGTAGTTTTATGCAGTTCTCGCGTGTTTGTATCGATACATCCTAACCTGTGTATCGATACAAGTGTGTGTTCTGCAGCATGTATCGAAACAAATATGTATGTTTCGATACATAAGTCATTCTCTAGTCTAACTGGTGCAATTATGTATCGGTACAATGCCACTATGTATCGATACATATTAGTTTGACTTTCAAATTATGCAGAAGACTCACTTGTATGGATACAAAATGCATTATTTTCAAATTTTCTTCAAACTCATGAAGTCAAATACCTTTCAAAATCATATTTATGACTCATCAAACATATACATGTATGAAAACAAATCACCAAGGTACATCAAGTATGCATGTGACCACAACTATCAAAGCATATTATTAACATGAGAATACATGTGAATCCATATAATGCAAGATAAACTCATTCACATGGGTAATAGCAAGTACCAAGATAACAATTCATATAAGATACACAACAACATGTAAACAACATATACATGGAATGTATTGAACTTAATATGGTTTTTGGTTTGATATTTGTCAAATCCCCATTTTTATATATGTGTCTCAACAACTTATCAATATCATTGAGCAAAATTTTTGGAAATGGAGGATTGGACAATTATCCTACCAAAAATCATATTGAGTTGAAATTGTATGTATATGCAAAAAGAACCACACAAGCAAGTATAAAATGTAAAAAAAATGGTAAGAAATAGGAACAAAGATAAGGATTAGGTTCTTCCCTTTGAAGTGTCAAGTATTGAAAGTGATCAATTTCCATAACTTTTGTTGTATCAAGTTAAGAACTTATCCTATGTCTTTATGCCTTTATAAGTCTTGAACGCCATTGTTATCGGTGTCTCTCGTCAATGGTCCAAGACGCTTTCCTACAATTTTAAACATTGCAAATAGGTACCCAACTCTCATTGGGTCCTAGGTGGTTAGTAACAAAACCATTGATGGATTTGGGAATCCATTTCATTTTGCCTTTAGGTACAAGAACTTTTCTAGCTTGGCACTTTGCAATGGTATGACCCTTATCACAACAATAGTTACAAGTAATATTGGGATTACATTTCTTTTGATCCTTTGGAACAAACTTATACTTTTTATGCTTAGGTTTGAAATTTTTGTTGAATTTCAAAGGATCAACCGAGTATGTAATCTCGGGTGTAGGAGGTATATCCATTTGTTCTTTGAGTTCCCTCAACTCTTTATACAAATGAAAACAACCTTCACAACCGGTCCAACTATTACCATAATCATCATGTTTTACAGTAGGCTTTTCAATCATAGATTTCTTTAGGGCTTTTAAATCTTTCTCCGTTTCGGATACTTTGGCCTCAAGGTACTTATTTACTTGCATAAGTCCTTTAAGGCGCTTAAAAGTCTCTCTAGCTTCATCATGAAGTCTTTCAAAAGCTACTTGTAAATCATGATAATCCAAAAGAGTATAAGAAGAAGATGGGTTTTGGTTTACCTTTTGAGGAACATTTTTCTTGTGATCATGGTTGGTTAGGCATACATTTGCTAACACACTTTCGTCGCTAGAACTCGAACTTGATGAAGAAGAAGAAGAAGAGCTACTACTCTCCCAAGCCACATAGGCCTTCTTCCCTTTGCTCCTCTTTGTGACCTTAGGTGACTCCTTTTCCTTTCGCTTAAGTTTAGGGCAATCCGTCTTGAAATGACCAACTTGCCCACACTCATAACATGTGCCTTTCTTGGAGTTCCTTCCACCTTCACTTTTTCGGTAACCGCTATCTTTCCGAAACTTCCTAAGATTTTCTTCGGAATTTCGTATACCATTCTTCCTCATATACCTATGGTAGCGCTTCACGAACAACCCCATTTCCTCATCATCGGAGTCATCTTTGCTTTCGCTACTCTCCTCTTGCTCAACCTTTTTGGACTTTGAGATGGAAGCCTTTAGAGCAATTGACTTCCTATCTTTGTCTTTTTCCTTCTCCACATGCTTGTCCTTCTTAGATCCTTTCTCATGCATATCTAAGGCATTGAGCACACTCTCATGCTCTTCAAGCTTTCCAAAGAGCGTTGTAAGGCTCAATTGAGAGAGATCATTGGCTTCTTTGATTGCCGTGACCTTTGGTTGCCATTTTCTAGATAAACACCTCAAAATTTTGTTAGTAGCAACTTCATTTGCTATTGGATTTCCAAGACCATGCAATTTATGTGTGATATTTATGAACCTTTGTTGCATTTCATTAATGGTTTCACCATCATTCATATGAAAAAGTTCAAATTCTTGTGTCAAAGTGTTTATTTTTGATTGCTTAACTTCATTAATTCCTTCAAAGTGGTCAACTAATGTATCCCACATTTGTTTTGCCGAGGTACAATGCGAGACATGGTAAAATTGGTCAATCCCCAATGAGGATAGTAAAATATTTTGTGCCTTCGCATCATAACCTACTTTCTTTCTATCGTCGTCATTCCATTGTGCCATAGGCTTGTTGGTAACAACACCATTCAAATCGGTATTTGTCGGAACAAGAGACCGTTGATGATGATGTTCCAAACTTCAACATCATAAGAAGTTATGTGAATCCTCATACTACTCTTCCAATAATCGAAATGCTCGCCGTTGAAGATTGGCGCGCGATTGTACGCCCCTTTTGGTGCAAAAGCCATATTGTCTAATAATTGGCACAAATTCGCTGAATTTTATGAAAAATCAACCGGGATTGTGATACCACTTGTTAGACTACAAGGCTACGCTCAAATGTGGCGAACTAAGCGTTCCAAACAAACAACTACGGTTTTTCGTAAATTAATCGAGTAAGCGCGGAAGCTACCTAGATCGGTAGTCTATTGCACCTCGATCAAAGGAAGTGTAGTAAAAGCCGATGGAATGAATACGATACAATGAATGCAATTCAAATTATCAAGTCAAGCAATTTTCAAATCACACTAATCTATTTAAAATTGAATCAAACACAAAATTCGGAATTGCAAATTCAAATAACAAACGAAGCGAGCACACGAAATTATGTATGCTATTGAATAACAAATTGGAATGTAAAAGAGATAAAGGATAGATAGATACGCAAGGGAGTGATCAGGGAGTTCCCAGCTTTCGCGTCGTCCTCGCAGTGGGCTGGTACGTCTTCCCCAACTTATCAAACGGATAAGCTGAGACTTTTACTTCGGAAAAATCTCTTTCAATGCACAATTTACAAACGACTCAAATATGCAAGATACAGACACTACTACCCAGTCTTCACCATCTTCAACATAAACCCGTCTTTGTAATTGCGCGAACCCAATTCGATCTTGTCTTCAATTATCGTTCCCAACGATCAATCCTTCACGCTATCTTCAATCCAAGAATCCGTGATGATCGTCTGAATAATTCCCTCAACAAATCGAATTGTAACATTCAAGCAAACTCTTGAACCTGGATGAGAAACCCAACCTTCAAGACTCAATCAACCCGAGCGACAAATTCTGATTCATCGCAAATTCTCCTCGAACGTTATCCTTCGAATTCTTCTAATCAATCTCCAATTGAACCCATACTCAATCTTCAATTTGATTTAAGTAATGAAGGAAGATGATGATTGCTCTTGAATGATCCTTGATACAAAACACTCAAACAATCTTGACCAAAGAACTCTTCAATACTGGTTTCTCACACTTACAACAATACCACATAAAGCTATTTATAATGGAAGTAGAATTGAGCAAATTTAGGCACAATCTAACAGACTTGTATCGATACATGCATCAGTGTGTATCGATACAAGCAGTTGACAGCAGGAAGGATTGTATTCTTGTATCGATACACCCACGCGTATGTATCGATACATACACCAGAAAAACAGAAATTTGACTGATATGTTTCAAAACACAAAGGTATGTTTCGAAACACAAGGCTCTCTCTGACTTCAGGAGAGTCTGCATGTGTTTCGAAACATACAAGTGTGTTTCGAAACACAGAGGCTTCCCTGACTTCAATGAGAGCAATTTGTATCGATACAAAGGTGCTATGTATCGATACAAATGCGAGATAATCAACCTGAACAAGTTTCAGGACATTTGTATCGATACAGGTATATATGTATCGATACAAAACACCTAAAAATTGATTTTTCAAAGTTTCAAAATAATGTTTTGCTGTCAAGTCAATTTCAATTGTTGCCTAAACATATTCTACTCTATTTCCATGTGTTTTGACAATTATTAAAACTCGGAGGGGAACTGGTGCATTAACACATCTGTTAGTGATTATGATCATGTATCGAGGGGTGCTGATAACAAAAGTTTGGCAAACCCCTTTTTATCTCCCAAATGCAGTTGTGGGGGATCGGATCGTAACCCGCCCTACCAAGTTCGGAATCAGACGCCTCCGAACCAACTGCTAAAAGGGTTAATTTACCATGGTTTTACTTTGTATGTTCAATGACTGTTGAATTAAACAACCGAGTGATGGTCATCTAACTCAATAAGTGCATTCCCACTTTTTTAAAATCAACCAAAGTATGTAAACTTTCATTTCCGGATCATTCACTTATGTTCATTGATTTCCCACTTAGTTTGTGCTTAAGATGGTGCCGACTGATAAGATAAACTATTAATGGTTATTTTAGAATTTAAGTTCAAGTCTTTGTCAACATTAGTACTCAAATTAATCTTACATATTTCCGGGGGTCTAAGGTGTTAAGACGGTACCAATTTTATTGAATCATTACTAGACCTCCACAATGTAGCCTAAAGTGCCAAAACAACCTATATACTTTTAAAGTGTCCTGTCAAGTATCAAACCAAAAATGCTTGCTTTTCTTAAAAATTTGATATATCTCAAGAAACTAGGAGAATCAGACAACAACGAAAACATATCCAAGAATGACTCATTTTAGCATGAACTAATTTTTGTATATTTTTTATTTTGAAAGGAAGTGAAACAATGCCTTACATCATCAACCAGGTTTTTCTTTTTACCATTGAAAGCATGTGTTAGCAAAAATCAGTTATTTATTTTCATCATCCTCGCTCCAAGTTTGTAAGTAATAAAACAAGAAAGGAGTGAAAATTACAAAAACATGCATGTTTATTATATCAAGAGTACTTAACAAGAGACATAATGTTAAAATCAAACAACACTCTACGGGTTACGAAGCTGGTGAAACATTTCCGAGATCATCTTCAACAACAACATTAGCTTCGGGCGAAGGAGAATGAGTGAACCCGATATCATGGAAAGGGTCTCCGATTGGTTTGATCCTAAGTCTTGGTGGTTGAGACTGTAGTTGAGCCTGCTGCCTTTGTTGGGATTGGAAAGGCAAAAACAGTTGCTCAAGGAGGAGATGATGGTTATTTTGCACCACCATAAATGAAGCTATCAAGGCCTCTTTCTTCTCCAATTATGTCTGAAGTGTGTGACGACTTCTTCCCGAAGCTGAGTGTTTTCTTGCACAACTGCTTCCATCCTCTTCTTCCTTTTGATTAACACGAGTGATGCTCCTGTGAGTCGTTGAGAGTGTCGAGATACGTGGTTGCGGTATTATAGTTCGAAGATGGTGAGGAGGGAAAACATATGAATGATTCATCGTGAGTACGAAAGTGTATGTATGTGATCCGTGCGAATGAAAGATGAATGCGTATGAATGCAAGTTGAAGAAAAATTTCTTTATTTCATAGGGAATTTCAAACGTTTATCGTAAGCATTGAAAAGTAAGAGAAACAGACTTTTATTTATTTCATCATAACTTAAACAGACTCCATTTATTTCATCAGAAGAACTGAATGTAAAAGCTAAATAACACCAAATTTAAAGAATTGCATGGCGGGCTGCTCTTAAGCTAGCTCAAAACATGACTCCCCAATACGTGTGTTGAAGGGTTTCATCGTTGCATTGGTTTTCTTATACTTTTCTGTCATGTCTTGAACCACTTTGTTTGCAAATGTAGCCAGCTTGGAGAAGTTAGCCTTCCACTCTGCACCCTCTACTTCACTTTGTTCGCTGCGATTACTCAGATAGTCGATTTCTCCCTCTAAGAATTCTCTGTCTTTCTTCAAATACATTGCTTGACTTTTCAGATCTTCGTATTTCCAGACCAGGTCTTCATACTTCTTGCCCATTTTTCCCAAGTTTGCATACTCACCTAGTAGCTCTTCATAACTATCGCTCATATCCCTTAAAAAGCTTAACTCAATTTCCCAAGATGCATGCTCTTCTTTCAAAGCCTCGTGCTCTTGTTTCTCGCGTAAGGCCATGGTTTGCGATTCCTCCAGATCTCGAATAAGTCCTTCAATCTGTTCTGTGTGTACTTTCTCCATCTCGCAGTTCCTTTTGAGTTCTTCTTCACATCTTTGATGCCAATAGCTAGACTGACCCTTGACGTTCTTCAGCAGGCTGTTTTGCTTTCTAACTTTTTTAGTGACCTTTCGCAGAGCTGCACCCATTCTTTTTCTTTCCTTCTTTCCAGCTTTGATCAAACCCCAAGTCTCCCATAGTGAACGCTCTTGTGTGTCACTAATCATTTTAAATGTGACTCGGTCATAGGAAGCTTTACGAAACTCAAATTGGAGGGTCTCTTTTTCTTCTTCGAGTCGATCGAGAGTTGTCTTAAGGTCATTGAATTCCTCGATAGAAATAGTGACCGACTCTGGCAAACCAGGCGGAGTAGGAGGGTTGAAAGAGAACTTGTTTTCTTCTTCCCGCTTTTTGACCTGCTGAGTGTAGAGCTCCTTGGTTGTCTTCCTCTTCTTTTTTGATTCATGTCGGTTTTTATGTGGTTCCTCCCATGCACGGAGGATTCTTCCGAGCATGTCGAGATCATTGGCGCCCATATCATGCAGTACAAATCCTTCAAGGGCTTCGTTATCAGGCTCTTCACTTATCGGGTAACCTAACTGTTTCAAGGCTAGCACTGGATTATAGTTGATGCAACCCCTTGACCCTATGAGAGGTACATTGGGGAAGTCCCCGCAATTGATGATTACCCCTTCTTTGTTGATTTTTCTAACATGCCATAAGATGGAGCTTTCAGTAAGCGACATCATTTTCTGAGACCAATCCTGGCCACTCATGGAACAGATTGAAGAGACATCCTTGAATAAGTGGGCGGTAAACCAGGCATATAACATAGGAAGGCAACAAAGCAACAACCCTTTTTCCTTCTCCTGTCGATGAAATCCTCCTGATTGGCAAGAAGAGCCGGCACGTAATCTTCTCCCCTGACTTTTGCGGCCCAAAATACACTGATGGCGGCAGAGTCGATGAAATCCTCCTAATTAGGGAATAAGATCAACCCAAAGATGAGCAAAGCTAAAACATCCCTTGAGGATTAATAACATTGGGATTCGTCAAGTTCTTTTGTCAATTTTTCCAAGCAGTGTCTTTCTACCCCATGAATACTCCCGTTCGCTTTGTATATGAAATGCGAAGCTAGTTCATGCATGGGCACCATTAAAGCCTGGGCCAACTCTTCAATGGTCGGGACTTTTCCAACTCCTTGGTAAGTACCATTCTTCCTTTCGGGAGAGCCCAACATTTGTCTGAATTCTTCCAAAGTAGGAGCCAATTGGAAGTCTTGGAAAGTGAAGCACCTCAGAGGCGGATCATAGTACAAAGCTAGAACAGTAATAGCCTCCAATTGAACAGGGACATACAAGAGATCGAGTATCCTTCCATATTTGTGGGCGAAGTCATTCCTTTGAACGCTAGTCAATTTTCTGCTAAGGACTTTCAAGCTTTTGACATCAGGGAGCTGTGCCTTTTTTTGGAGTATTTTTTGCTTGTCTGAACTCATATTTCCCAATGCTTAATGATAGAAACTTTTTGAAATTCCCTGTAAATATATGTTGTATGAATACTTTTTATGAGAAAAATGCATGACATGCATGTTGGATGCAAGATGGTGGGGACTACACACCCTAGATATGTGGGCTCCCTAAACATGGGAGGTTCTAAGCTTTCTACCCGACCCCTTACAAAGGTGGCTCTAAATTTTATACCAACCAAAGGTATGGACCCGCATGTGAAAATTACAAGGGTCTCCCGTAGGCTGGTATATTTAGGGTTTGTAGGCAAGATTTTCAGAGTCGAGGACCCAAATTCAAATTGTCACAGAGGGATAAGGGCTAGCCCATTCACGACGAACTTTTGAACGGATCTATTGTGAGCGGAGTTTTCACAAATCCCCCCAACAATGTATATATACAAAATATAGTAAATAAACAATGCGGGTAAATAAATAAAAAATAAAACATGTAAACAAACAAAAGCACATAACCCTAAAACTAATGAAGATAGGCTTAACTCTCTTATTTTAAGTCCCCAGCAGAGTCGCTAGCGTTTAGGACACTCGGAATGACACAGAGTCGCCACCAAATTTTATTTTAAAGGGAAATATTGATAAAACCTTAAGATAAGACGGTCATCGCAACCATCTTTGGGTTCGGGAGTTGGTTATGCAAGGGGAAAGTATTAGCACCCCTCACATCCGTTGTACTCAACGGGAACCTCCTGATTAATTCTAGGGTTTCTAGGGCTTTTTATGAATTGTTTACATGTTTTTTATTTATTATTTTATTTTATTCACAAATATTTACAAAATGAAGGAGAAATTAAGTTTTTTATTATTAGGCTCGACAGGATGTTGAATCCTGCTCCTACGTATTCTCAAGTGCAATGAGAAATCAGAGCTCCGTAGTTCGAGGGGTCATTTGTTTGTTGGTGTTTTTGAGAGAACGATGTGTTAATCGAATTCTAGTGGTTAAACTCAACTTGTATGCTCGCACGATGGAGGCTTAAGCTTCGTTTGTATCACGTTAGAATTGATTGTATACATGTTCATTTATGAAAAAGATCCTTAATTTGATTTTTTATTAGTCCGAAGGCAAAAACTTAATTTGATGTGTTGATGTTTTTTAATGTTTTCCTTTGAAAGAATTGTTCTTTATTTAATGAACGGAAGACGAACATTGGTAAACGAAGAGTGCACTACGCCACCAATTATCCGGAAGAAAAACGAATGTGCATTCATCCTCTCCTTTTTAATCCAAGAATTAGTATGATTTTAGTGGATTACGAACTATTGATAAACATAGTGTGCACTAAGCCATCAATAATTCGGGAGAAAAACGAATGTGCACTCGTCCTCTCCTTTTTAACCCACTTTGAAAGAGATTAACATTTTTATATTATAATTTAATAATTCAACTAAAATAATTAAATTAGATGAATCAGATTAATTAAATTAAATAGAAACAGAGTGGTGGAATTAACAGTCATAGGGGGTGTAATTAATATTCTGAATGGTGTAAAGTAGAGCAATTAGCAGTCTGATCTTGATCAGCCAGAGGAGAGTACGCTACCTACAGTGGACGCACACGCGTGGGATCAAGGCTGTATGATGCTTGATCAACAGAAGGTACACCGTAATTACTGTGTGCACGCGCGCGCATGATCAAAGAAGAGTTTATATTTGTTTTTTTTTCAGATTTCCTCATTCTCACACTTTTTCTCTCTCCTCCCTTTCCTCTCTCGGTCTCACTCTCTCCCCCTCTCTTTTCTTAGTTTTTCCATTGTTCTTCATATGAAGAACTTTTTCCATAAAATCTTTCACCCAAATCAAACCCAAATCATTTTTTTTTAACACTTTCTAAACCATTTAAACATAGATTAAACCCCAAAACACAAAATCAAACCCCAAAAATCCCAAATCCGAAAACCTAGATCTAAAGCTTGTCTTTTTCGTTTTTGAATCTATCTTTTCTTAAACTTTCATTCATTAATGTTTGTACACACAGAGATCAACCTAGATCTAGAGATTTTTTGTGACTTTTGTTTCTTTTTTTCGGATCTATTCTTTTCCTTTTAACCTTTTACTTTGCCTTTTTATTACATGTTTATGTTCATGAATCAAACATATTTGCACAAATGAAAGCAACAAATGACGAGAACAAAAGAGGCAGAGATACTAACCGGTCCTGCAGTGATTTCCTAGAGTAAGTTTTCGTTCTCCTTCGTTTTTGTTTTTTCTGCTTTACGATCGTTCCAGCTCCGGCACGATTCTGACTTTTCCCTTTTTTTTGTTGGTGCAAGATTGCTGCTACCGGTGACTGAGGAAGGTTTATTTTAAGTTCTAATTTTCTACAAATGTGTAGAAAATTAGTTTTTTTTAGGGGGTAGGCAGTGGGCAAGAGTTTTTGCTTGTTCACTGGTTCTGTGATTTTTTCTGTGTTTTTTTCACTGTGTAAAAGGTCCCTTTTATAGGCTCAGAATTGGGCTTTGTAAAAATTGTAAGAATTAGTGAAGATTTGTTTCATTAATTTGTTGTGAGAGATTTTCTAGGTTTTTGTAATTGATTCACTGTAAAAATATAATTTCAGTGTTAATCTGTTTACTTGGTGACCAAGGCCAAAGATTTGGTCTGAAAATAATTCTGATCTGCTGCGTTATTCAGTTGCACGCATCCTGGAAAAAATTTCTTCTAAAAATATACCTTTCCCTTTTTGTTTATTTTCTTGTCACAAAAAGCCCCAAAAAAAAAAAAATCTTTGGGCAAAAATAAAAAAGCTAAAAGAAAAGGAAAGACATAAATTTAAAAAAAAAAAAAAATCCCAAAACTGGTCCTACATAGAAAAAATAATTATGAATAGGACGTAGATACTTACGTGCACCATAAAGACAAGATGGATGTGGAGAGCCATTCAGTACTAGAACTTAATTCATTTAAGTCTCTCTTATCAATATAAACAGACAATCCAGCTATGTCATGATCCAATTTTAATGAGAATGAAGTTTCTTTTAGATCATTAATTTTTTTAATGAAATCTTCAGATGATGTAGTCTTGTTGATTAAATCTCTAGAGTCCATAACCTTAGAACAACTACTGCTCACACTCACGGATTGCAAATGCTGTATCAAGTGAACATTAAATTAAATTAAAAACACAAACTTAGTAATCGTTAGTTCGTTGATTGTATCAAGTTACACATACCTCTTTTTTGGGCTTCTTTTTTGGCCTATCCGCCTTCAGTTCAATTTGCATTTGCTCTAGAAGTTCCATTTTTTGTTGGATCTGAGCTCTCTCTTGTTGTAACTCCATTTGCATCTGTTGTTGGATTTCTATTCTTTGTTGATGGAGCTCTTTCTGTAATTGTTGCTGAAAATCCACATGCATTTTCTGCTGCAAGGTTTGAAGGTGATGCAAAGAGACACCTCCTGAGGTAGGGCGTGCAACACTTCCATAAAATTTCTTAAAGCCCACACCCCTAGGGGCAGTGCGAACCCGACCGGGGCGTTCATTTGTTCGAAGAGCAGCAGTCAAGATATCATTACGTCCTTCAAAAACAATAGTACCTTGTGTACTTTTTTCCACTAACTCTCCCTATAACATTTATACATGATGTAAAGCAATCAATAAGCTATAATTGAAATTTACATTTATCAAAATAAACTTTTAATTACTTACAATCTTAGAAGCTACTACTGTTGTTGCCTCAGATGTAAAATCCCCTGATCGCTTCTGTCGAGCAATCAACCATGCCTCATATCGTTTTAGTTCAGGAGGGTCAACCACTAAACTTTCATCACCGCCAGCCTCTTGGATCAATTTTTCCCTAGTCTCTTCCATTACGTCCGCCTTAAGCTTTTCGTAACCACCACGAGACAGTAAATGAGGGTGAACATTCTTCGACGCATTTGTCTTTCCCTTTAGCCTTTTAGACTTTTTAAATTAAAACACAAATTATTAAAACAACAAGTAAAATTTCATTTCACGATAAAATCTACATAGCACAACAGGCCACCAAACAAGAGCAAAAATTAGGTAAACGCCAAACGGTAAATAATTAGAGCATATCGATTGAAAGCACCATACAACAACTATATGCTTAGAGCACAATTCTGCATATGCCTCAACTAAAAGCAAGACACCCTATGTTAAATACTAACTATATTCAGGATAAGCATCTCATTGATCACACAACAAATACATAAAATAGTTCTTGAACCGACACCAAATTCTGGATCCAAGATGAAATAAAATGTCAGCAAGACAGAACTGAAACCATATCAGTTAGGCTAACTATAATCTAGGAAAGCAAAATGAATACATGGGCGAATTAGGATCTCGACAAACATGGAATTTAAAAGAAACCATGCTACCACAACATTGCTAAAACACCAAAACAGACTTCATTAAGAATACAACTTGGACAAAAATTATAACATTTATCACCTGATGAAGTCATCTAATACACCCATGTCCCTTACTTCAAAGAGAACCAGATAAAAACTTGACAGATTAACCATGCCAACAGTCATACCATCCAAAACAATTTAGATAAGCTAAGCATAAATTTGTAATTTCAACTAACCTAAAAGTCGTCTGTTTGTCGACTCTGGACAAACAAATTCATAGACATTGGAGAGCAATGTCTTAAATTGCTTCCAACGTTCCCCCATATAAACAAACCAATGCTTCTTAAAAGCATCGTCAGTGGGACATGTGAACTTTTCCTATAAAAATTTGGATGTGTTAGTAATTGGTGCAATGTACAAATAATACAAAGAATTGTCTTTAGAGTAAATACCGTGACATCTTCCCACATCTTCTTCTTCAACTCACTGTTTACTTTTTTCCACAACTTCTCATTGATACTAAGCTTGCTGCGTACAACATACGAGACATAACTCTTAAATTTTGCTGAATACTGACCTAAGGGATGAAAGGTATCAGGATCAAAATCAATCTCATATTTCTGACATACAGGGAGTTTTCTAATGAACTGTTTCAATGCAGTGATACCTCTAGTACTTTTTTTCTTGGGAGAAGAAGAGTTAGATGGTTTAACCATAATGTCTGTTTAGACAAAAAAAAATGTATTAGTTAAAATAACAATAAGGAATTAATAAATAAATTGATAAACATACACTAACAATAATATAATTATTCACAAGAAAATAAACATGTATCAACCTTTTTTTGAGTGGCTAAATTGAATTATACTTCCATTCAATTATATGAAATACCAAAGGGAGAAAAACCAAAAAATACTTCACAAAAGGGAGGCACCAAACTAATACACCAGCTACACAAATAAACAAACAAGTAGAGGCAAAACCACACATACAACCCCAAAAACAAAACAACACCAAGGCTAATCACAACCAGAAGGCAAGCCTCCCTAAACCATTAAAAAATAGCAGACAACAGTACTCGAAAGAAACGACTGAGCAAAACTGAAAAAATGGAAAAACAATCTATGATTAAAAAAATAGGCAAATACAAATTCTTTGAAGAGACAAACAGAAGCGACACAAGGAAATAGATGAGAAAACCAAAAAAAATAAATCACCAAAACTCCAATAACCAAGAACCAAACTAAAAAATCAAACTCGCCACGGATACATATAAAAGTGCTTTTTGTTGTCATGTGTTGCCCTCCAAAATCCCTTCTTGATGATCATTACGAGTGGCATATACATCGTCGACATCATTTTCATCACTAAAAGAAGGTCTTTGTGTTGAAAAAGAAGTAATGTGATCAATATCCAGAGTTGAATCTTCATTTTCATCACTACAATGTACGCTTCTTCTTTGGAGGACAACATACCGCCTATTGTTTGAGGGATCCTTTACATAAAATACTTGTTTTGCATGAACTGCCATGATGAAAGGTTCATCCTTGTATCCTACCTTGTCAAAGTCTACTAATGTAAATCCCAAATCATTAGTGTGTACACCATTGTTACAATTAACCCACATACATTTAAAAATAGGCACTTTAAACTTAACATAATCGAGCTCCCAAATCTCTTCAATAACACCGTAGTAAGCTATGGATGCCCGAATAGGGTTTTTATCCTTTGAACTAGAGAAGTGCATCGAAGAAGCCATTATCATGTCCCCACTGTTTTGCATGGTACTCTTTTCATCTTGTGACTTTGTACAAAAGGAAAATTTATTTATATCATACCCACTCCAACACAAAACATTAAAGTTAGGCCCATAGGCTAGCCATTTTAATGTCTCAGAAGCATTATCATCATTCAGAATCTTGGTTTTAAACCATTTTAAGAATGACTTGTTATGCTCTTTCAACACCCATTTTTCGTTCATTCGAGGGTTTTTAGCCTTAACAATAGTTTTGTGTGTAGATAAGTATGGCTCAACCTCATCAGTGTTATACAATATATACAAATGTGCTTGAAACACTTCTGCTTCACCCATATGCTTAACCTTTAGACCTATACCCTTACCTTCATATCTTCCGTCATGACGAGACTTTGGAATTCCTACAGGTTTTGCATCAGACAAATAGTCTGTATAAAACTCAATTGCTTCTTCTGTGATGTATCTTTCTACAATAGA
Organism: Trifolium dubium; assembly: GCA_951804385.1. Taxonomy (NCBI): domain Eukaryota; kingdom Viridiplantae; phylum Streptophyta; class Magnoliopsida; order Fabales; family Fabaceae; genus Trifolium; species Trifolium dubium. Next base: position 20,694,319 of record OX638067.1, read on the forward strand.
TGCTTCGGGACGATAAATATTCTTAACATAGCCTTTCAAGATTTTCATGTATCGTTCGAAAGGGTACATCCACCTTAAGTAAACAGGGCCACACAATTTAATCTCTCTAACTATATGAATTATCAAGTGAACCATGATGTCAAAAAATGAAGGAGGGAAATACATCTCCAACTGACACAATATAATAATAGATTCATTTTCCAACTCGTCCAATTTATCAGGGTCAATCACTTTGTTACAAACATCGTTGAAGAATAAGCACAATCTAGTTATGGCATGGCAAACATTCTTAGGCAAGATGCCGCGAATAGCCACAGGCAGTAGTTGTTGCATCAAGATGTGGCAATCGTGCGATTTTAAGCCAACTAATTTGAGATCTTTCATTAACACAAGACTTTTGACATTTGAGGAGTAACCATGGGGCACTTTGACGCCTCTTAAACACTCACAAAACTTTATTTTCTCTTCTTTTGACAATGTATGACACGCTGGTGGCAAATATGTTCTGTTACCTCTTGGTTGTGGAGCTAACTGCTCTCTTATTTTCATCTCAACTAGATCTAAACGAGCATTACAAACCATCATTGGTCTTTCCTTGAATGTTGAGAAGGGTTCCAAAGAACACTGACCTTTTCTTCCATATTTTTTTTTACCGTTGAATGCTTTCGTTTTTTCCCAAAACTAACATTTATGTTCTTCACTCCCTGATAGATTTCTTCTCCAGTTAAGGCCTTTGGAGCAACTCTATACTCTTGGTGTCCATTAAAAGCCTTTTTCAACCTCCGATATGGGTGATTAAGTTTGAGAAATTTCCGGTGTCCAAGGTAAACAATCTTCTTTCCATATGTCAATTGATGGTAACATGTTTTTTTTTCCGCATATAGGACATGCTTTATGCCCCTTAACAGTATACCCAGACAAGTTACCATAAGTAGGAAAGTCATTGATGGTGCAAAATAACATGGCACGCAATTTAAAAGTTTCACTCGAATATCTATCGAATACATCAATACCTTCCTCCCACAACCTTCTTAAGTCTTCATTTAAGGGACTCAGATAAACATCTATGTCGTTTCCTGGTTGTTTTGGTCCAGAAATCATCATAGATAACATAACATACTTACGCTTCATGCACAACCAAGGAGATAAATTGTAAATAACCAAGACAACAGGCCATGAACTATGGATACTACTTAAACTCCCATACGGGTTCATTCCATCTGTAGACAGTCCTAGTCTAAGGTTTCTTGGCTTATTGCCGAAATCTGGAAACAAAGTATCAACCTTCTTCCATTGCAAAGAATCAGCTGGATGACGAAGTTTTCCATCACACTTCCTTTCTTCTGCATGCCATCTAATATTCTTTGCATCATTTAAATTTGCAAACAATCGCTTAAACCTTGGAATAATTGGAAGATACCATAGTACTTGTCGCGCCGCGAAAATCGCCCGAGCGTTTAGGACACTCGGAATGACACAGAGTCGCCACCAAATTTTATTTTAAAGGGAAATATTGATAAAACCTTAAGGATGAGATGGTCGTCGCAACCATCTTTGGGTTCGGGAGTTGGTTACGCAAGGGGAAGGTATTAGCACCCCTCACATCCGTTGTACTCAACGGGAACCTCCTAATTAGTTCTAGGGTTTCTAGGGCTTTTTATGAATCATTTACATGTTTTTTATGTTGTTTTATTTTATTAAAGATATTTACGAAATAAAGAGGGAAAAGTTAAGTTTTTTATTATTAGGCTCGACAGGATACTGAATCCTGCTCCTACGTATTCTCAAGTGCAATGAGAAATCAGAGCTCCGTAGTTCGGGGTAAAAATTGTTTGTTAATGTTTTTTAGAGAACGGTGTGTTAATCGAATTCTAGTGGTTAAACTTAGCTTGTATGCTCGCACGGTGGAGGCTTAAGCTTCGTTTGTATCACGTTTGAATTGATTGTATACATGTTCTTTTTATGAAAAGAATTTTCCGTTGATTTTTAGAAGATTGGCCAAAAGGCAAAAATTTAACTTGATATGTTGATGTCTTTTAATAATGGAAGACGACCAAAAGTCAGACAAAGTGTGCACTAAGCCCCCAATTAGCCGAGAAGCGAACGGATGTGTATCCGCCTCCTCTTTTTTAATCCATGTTTTTTAGAGTGTATTATATTTACCAAAATATAAAAAATATATCACATTTAAATTAAATAATTAACCTTGCATTGGTTAAAATAAATTAAATGAATTAAACAAATTACATACATTAAAATATTTACAGCAGGGGTGCAAACAGCAGAAGCAGGGGGTGCAAATAGCAAGGGATAGGCCCAATTCAAAAGAAGGGCACACAGTAAGCTATTGTGGGCGCACGCGCATGTGATCGGGGGGGGGGGGGGGTATATATTTGTTTGTTTCAGATTTTTTCTCATTTTAACAAAAATTTTCTCTCTCTTATTTCTCATTCTCTCTCATTCGCTCTCTTCTCTCTCCTCCCTCTCAAGAACAAATTCATAATTGTTCTTCATGTTCTTGAGAGTTCGGTTGAACTTCAACCGGCGCAGCCGCGCGTGCCCAGTTTCCGGTGGCAGCACAACCGTGCGCCACCGTCTGCCACCGCCAATTTCCAGAAACCGATGAGTTTTCCGGTTGAGTTTCAACCGGAAAACTCATACCTTCATACTTTTTCCAGTTTTTTTTTAGAATTTTCCAAAACCCCAAATCAACCAAAAAAACATTTTTTAACCCTTTTTAAACACGATTAAACCGTTTATAAACGTGAATCAACCATTGAAAACACAAAATCAAAACCAAAATTCCCAAATCCAAAACCCTAATTCTGTTTTTTTTTTAATTTCTCTTTCGGTTCTGTATTGGTTTCCTTTAATCCCTTTATCCTAAACCCAGAAATCAGAATCAAAACCCCCCCCAAAACTTAATGCTAATTTTCGATCTGTTCTTTTTGTATTTTTGTTTTATGTTCTGTTATTTTCTTTTGCCATGTATTGCAGGAGGTATATTTATTTACACATAACCAAAAAAACGATGACAAAGCAAAGCGATATTACAGTGAATACACAAACACGGAAAAACGTTCTACATGACTATGAGGGTCGAGTAGACCTACCTGGTGTGCCGTGAACTCTCACTGCTGCGTAAGTATTCCTTCCCGTTTCTGTTTTCTGTTTCGTTATAATTTCGATCCCGTTCCGATTCGCTCCTGACCGTTCCTCTTTTTGTTTCTGCGAGGTGCTGCTGCTGGACGAAGGTTATGATTGTTGATTTTCTACTGATGTGTAGAAAAAATCAACTTTGAGGGGTTAGGGCAGTGCGTTCACTGATTTTAGTATTCTGGGATTTTTCTGTGTAATTGTGTGAAATTGGCACTCTATTTATAGTGTTGATTTAGGGTTGAAAAATTTGTAAAGAATCTGAAACAGATTTGTTTTATTAATTTGTTTGAGAGATTCTTTGTAATTTTAATGTTGATTTGCTGCAAAAATAATAATCCAGTGTAATTTCTTTACTTGGTGACCAAGAACAAAATATTTGGTTCAAAAATAAGTTTACTGGGCTTTTTCCTCCTTTATTTCCACGTTTTCCTTTTATATTTCCCCTTCATATATCTTCGTTCCCAAATAAAAATAAATAATATAATTTATATTATTTTTGGACAAAAAATACAAAAAGAAAGGAAAAAAACGAGTAGAAGGGAAAAGAGGGCTTTCAGCAAAAAAAACCAAAAAAATACCAAAACAGGCCAAGGCTGGGGTCGAACCCCTGACCTTGTGCCCAATTTGCTCACGCACGCCCACACACTTACCAACTCAACAGCCATCACTTTTCTGATATTGAGAGGAATTAAAAATTATATGTACCAACAATGGAGGGTAAAATTTGGGGTATGACAGTACCTTTGCAGGAGAACCCTTTGTGGTCTCATCACAACCCTCATCATCACCCTTCTTCTTATAGCGTGATGTCATACACTTGGGACACTTTGTTTTGTCTTCATTATCTTTCCAATACAATATACAATCATTGGGGCATGAATGTATTTTCTTATACTCTATACCCATCGGACATAATATCTTTTTTGCCTCATAGGTACGGTTCGGCAATGTGTTTTCTTCAGGAAGCATTTCCTTTAATAACTCTAGTAATTATGTAAAACTCTTATCAGTCCATCCATTTATCGCCTTCAAATTGAACAATCTCAACACGGCTGACAGTCGTGTGAATTTTTTAGAACCCGAATACAAAGGGACTTCGTTGTCACTGCAAAGAGTATCGTACATATGTGCTCGTTGAAAAGAGTCTTGTCCGACATCACGAATCATTTCTTCTAAATTATCTTCCATCTCTATATCAAACTCCTCTCTTTCGAATGCCTTTGGTGTGTCTAACAATTCACCATGCCATGTCCATGTAGTATAATTTTGGCAAATCCCATGAACTACTAAGTGTTCCAATACGACATCAGCTGTTAGAGGTGCGATATTCATACACTTAACACAAGGACAAAGAAATTGTCCATTACTCTCGGGAAGATTAGTTTCGGCAATTTTTAGAAACTCAAACACTCCTTTTTTATACTCATCACTTGCGCGATTTTTTTGCATCCAAGTACGATCCATATTTATATTCTGAAAGTTTAAACAACCATCTCAACGCAATAAAAATCTATTAAAAACTATGAGAAAACAACAAACAAAGTTAAGTAGAATAAGCATAATTTAAAAACTAATCAGATAATGCACATAGAAAACAAAAACACTGAACTAGCAAGGAACAAGAATAAATTGAACGATTGCAAGTAAAAAAATTAAATTTAAAAAAAAAAAAGCCACAAATCTGTTTAATCTAGTAACTCCCTTAAATCTTAAAACATTAAAGTCCCCTTACAATAACAAGCAATACTAGTATGTACTTTTTTTTTTTTTGAAAAGCCAAATTTTATATATATAGAATATCACTCAAAGCACAAGGAGTATTAAGAGTGATATAAGCTGTACACGGGATACAAGTGAAAAGCTGATAAAGCAAAAGAACTAAACTATGGTATGAATTGTTTAGCATTAAGTAATTAGTGGAAGCTAAACTATGGTACAATTTGACTTGATTCTACTAAGTAATAGTTCTAATTATATAATTCTACCAGTTTAATTTGACTTGATTTGTTTTTGTAAACAAACAAAAATAAAATAGTATCATAACCCTGTTCTTTATGAATAGAAAAGACCACATTATCCAATAACTATATCAGTATTCTTACATTTAATAGATTCCCTTGTTATATTAGAGGTTCTGCCTTTATTGACCTTGACATATATGAGCTCAAGGAGAAAGTAATCAATATGGCTAGTTAAAGTAAACAAAACTTGAACTGAATTGCAAAACCAAACTGAACCTTCCAACAGAATTCAATCAAACCGAGTTGTTACTAACAGTTCACAAACTGAACTAAATTGCAAAAAATCAAAGTGAACTATATTAAAGAACTGAATTGTATTTTTTTTCTATTCTCACTTTAACTTTTCAATCAAACCACTCATATTTCAATTTTTGTAAATTCACAGTGGGAACATTCACAATCTCACAACAGAAATCTCACTCTTCTACACATTCAAAGTTCAAAAACTATTTACAAACAAAAAATCCCAAAATTCTTAATAGATTAAGGATATAAATATCCTAGAGAAAACTAAGCACAACTCAGAACAATATCCCATCAAAATTCAAGAATACACTTTAAAGTTCAAATTTAAACATAACTTAAAACTAAGCCAATAACATAGAGAACATAGTGTATGACACCATACCTCAAAGAAACCAGATTTTATAGAGAATTGAAGGCTTACATGAATCAAATAAACAATTAAAGAATTAAAGACATGTTTTTAACTAGATAGTAGAAACTTTATATTAATTTTTGAACGAGCGAGAGCCACGTTAGAATTAATTAGGACTTTCGAAACTAAGGTGGTAGAAAAGTGACAGTAAAACTCCTAGTCTAGTTAGTATGGTTTTTATCAATAAAACGAGAGTGTGAGGTTTAAACCTTTAAATTGAGAAAGTCCTTCTGAAAAATAAATCATTTTTTCGCGCGCTACTAATTTATTAAATTCCCGATGGTTAATTAGTTACATACCGATATCCCGCTTTAATTAATTTAATTCTTCTTTTTAATTTCTTTTAAATTCTAAAACAATTCTAAACCACTATTCATTAGCCTTAGATTTACACCGTAACGACAGAAATACCGTACTCGACTATTGGTCCCTGTGAATTCGATATCTTTTAAAACTACACGACGAGACTGTGCACTTGTGGTCAAGATCAAATATTTTATACACAAATCGTCGATCAAGTTTTTGGCGCCGTTGCCGGGGACCAATTTAGTCGATATCGTAACTCCGTCGTTACACCGTAGAGACTAAGGCATTTTTAAATTTTAAATTTAATTTTGAAAAAAATTTTAGGATAAGTCCTTCGCGCTTAATCTGATGTACATTCCTAATTTCTTTTATAATGACTATCCTCAAAATTTCAACTACCCCAATCATGATTTCTATAACTACCAGCCTCAACCGTCCCCATACTTCGAGGGACAATACCTTAACTCTCAATATGAATACCAATCTCAATTCTTCGAGGAACCGGACGAATCCGTGAGTCCTAGCCTATTAGCAATGTTTGATAAATTTATGGAAGCCTCCGCTAATGATAGGCTAGAGCAAAAATTAAAGGAATTTATGTAAGTACAAACCCTCGAAAATGAAAAGATTAGGCTACGCAACCTCGAATATACCAAAGCCTTTGAGAAGCTCAACGATAAGGTCGACTCAATAGCGACTTACCAAGAGTCAATGGAGACGCGAATCTCCTGGCTCGCTCAGACGGCCATAAAACCCTCTCACGAGAGACAAGAAAACGTCGTAGCAAACATTAGTGAAGGTGAGATTGAGATGTCTAGTAAGAATGATAGTGATGTTGAGAGTTTAGGCAAGGAAAGAGTGGAGATCGAAGAAACATCGCCGACACCCCTCCCTAGAGAGGTAGTCAAAGAGGTAGAGAAGGGAACACTGTATGTTTTCCCTGCTCCCTATAACCCACCAATCCTTGTTCCCCAAAGGTTAGTAGAGGCTAGAGTAGACCCTAAACCCCAAACATGTGAAAAGAAAGAAATTATAAAAATCAACACACATGGGGTTGAGGGCACTAAAAGAAAGAGAAAATTGGGGGAAAGAAAGTTTAAGGGAGTCATTAGTGCAAAGAGGATGAGGGTAACACTCAAAGAGGCGAGTGAAAACACTAAGTCAAAAGAAAGAAGGACAACTGAAATATAACCAAAACCCCCGCCTCAGGCTAGAAAACATTCTTTTCCCCTAAAGCATAAAATAATAGAAGAGGGCAAGGAAGCTGAAACGCCCTATAGGAGAAAAAAGAGGAAAAGTGAGGGGTATGTGAGAGCACTTGATAAGTGGCCTTGGAAACCTAAAGTTATACAAGTGAAATATAAACACTAAGCTGTCGAGCTCACCGACACTAAACAAAGCGCTTGGTAGGAGGCAACCCACATGTAGGTTTAATTTTGCTTAATTAAAAAGAAAATTTTTGTGTCTTTGCATGTGTCATCAGTTGTTGCTTGCTTTTTCGATTATTATGTTTTGATGAAATTAAGCAGTATTACTATATATTTTATTTGTCACTCATATTTTTGGTATATATTCTTCAATTCTATTTTTTTAGATACCTTTCTCTCTTTCATGATGAATCGAGTTGAGAATCATGACATCAAGTTCAGAGGAGTAGGACAGATCAAAGATTATGAGGTTCATGCTCAGAGAGATATGCACTTATCCATCTACCCTGACGGCCTCACTATGGAAAAGCTTGGAATACAAGAAAGTGTGATGTTCTTCCTTAATCAGGTTGGTTGGTCCAGCTTTCCTATAGGGAGGCGGTTCAGCTCTTACCGCAATCTAACCCTTGAGTTCCTAAGCTCTTTCTCCTATCATCCTGAGATGGGAAAAGGATTCAGAAGTGGCCTGATAAATTTCAGAATGTTTAACATGGACTACACCTTCAACAATCTTGAGATGGCCAACTTGCTAGGCTTCCCGAGTGACCCCAATACTTTCACATCTGTCGAGGAGAGCATGTTCCCTTACCGTGAACTAGACTACTTCTGGGGTAGAATCTCAGGAGAGGGCCATGCTGATTATGAAAACATGCGTTCTCAAAACATACACAACCCAGCCTTCCGCTACTTCCACAAAATCCTAGCCCACACTCTTTTTTGGAAAGGTAGAAAACAACACCTCTGTGTCTCGTGAGGAGCTCTTTATCATGTTATATGCTTCACAATCCCGCCCTGTCAATGGGGCTACCTTTATAATGAAGAACCTGTTTAAGATAGCCCTCGAGTGACAAGGACCCATCCTAGTTGGCGGATTGGTGACTATGATTGCAGATGCTATTGGATTGAGAGTTCACCTTAACCAACTCCAACCCTTGGGAGGAATCCGACGCATGGACATAGACTTCTGTTTTAACCATGGCCTTATAGGAAACTTAGGACCCGACCGGTTTGACCTCCTCATCAATTACCAAGTCCTACCCCATTTCACCTTACCTAACTAGAAAACTAGCGTTCATGACAGAAATAATTGGCTTTATGACTTGGAAGAACCATAATATACACCCTCTACACCTCCTCTGTCACCTCAAGCCTATTAAAACCTTGACACAAATCTCTCTGATGCTGAGCCAAGTGAGTCTCCTGCTTCTACTCCTGCTGCTCCTACTTTTATTCCTGCTGGTGCCCTAGTGGGGCCACCAACCGTGACTATCGCCATGTTTGAGGCATTGCAAGCTAAAGCTAATGCAATGGAAGCCAAGCTGACTAACTTGCGCGCGGAATTTTATGCTTTCTTGAATATAGCCGCCTCGCAAGTGGAGAATATTTGGGATGAGCTAGGCTTCGTCATAAATGAAGTAGTGCACCATCGTAGTGGCTAGGACCGTCCTGACGTGTTTACCGCACTCCTAGGATTTTCTTTTACTTGCTTTCGAATAATAAATCCTAGGGAATTTTCTTTATTAGTAGTTTGATTTGATTTTCAGAAATTAGCAATAACTATTTTTAATTTTATTTAGTTTATGAATAAATAAAAACTCCTGTGAGAGACCGTTTGCTTTATGATACCTTTGTGTGCCAATATGCATTTTCTTGTGAATGACTGCTCTGTGATAGAAAATCAATTTTGTGCAAATTTTGTCCTGTTAGAACTAATTTCAACGGTGTGCAAGCTGTGCAATTTTCTTTAGACAGGTGCAGGTACTGATCAAAGGAACAACAACACGCTACAGGACGAAACAGAAGCAAAATTCTGCACAAATGGGCAGATGGCACCCGCCATGAAATTAGTGGCGCCCGCCACAGAATTGAAATCACATGCTTTTTCCCAATTTCTTATACAGAAAGCGTGTGATAGTACCATGCAATGAATGGTGTTTGTCTTTTGGCCTTTGGCAAAGAATTGATTCCCTCTGTCATGTTGACTATGTCATTATTCTTCCATTCAATTTTTCAACTACATAACACTAAGTCATTACTACCTTTTCCATTATAAAAGCACATATTACTACTACATTCATTTCACACCATTTTCACATTTCACAGAGGTTTCTCTTCATTTATTTTCTTAGCATTTGTTCAAGCTAAAGGCATGGCGCAACAAGAGCAATATGAGATACATTTTCAAAATGCGGGCCAATCGAAGCTTTATCGGCTCCTCCTCGTAAAGAGTTTGAAGCAACAAGGTATGCCGACGAACTTTGTATGGAAACTCTAGGATTGCATGATAGTGTGAACTACTTACTTAGACTATTCAAACTTGACTATTTGCTTTCTTTTAAGGATCCGGTCTACGTGCAACTTACCGCCGAATTTCTTAGCTCTTTAAAACTAAACCCCACCCCCGAGCGTGTCAAATTTCGTTTGTTTAACAATGATTATAATTTTAGTTTCGATGAAATTGCCAAGATGTGGCACTTCCCACACGGTGAGGGAGTGAAAGATGAACTCCCCACACAAGTGGGGTGGCTCGAGGCCGCGCGCTCCTTTTGGTGGGGAGTGACCGGGAAAGTAACAAATAGCTTTGAGGGTAACCGAGCGTCATTGATTCAAAACCCCGCAATTCGCTACTTTCGCCAAATTTTGGCTTGTACTATTTTTGGGCGCGCTAGCTCAAACAAGGTAAACGAGAAAGAGCTTTACTTGTTGTTCACTATTATTTCAAAAGAAAAAGTTAACTTTTCCCGGCTCATCATGTACCATATGTTTTCTATGGTTAAATCCAAAGGGGTGATTGTTTTTGGGGGGCTTATCACAACTTTAGCGCGCATGTTAAACCATGAGGCACAACTTTCCACTCTAATCCCACTCGATCCCCGTACCATTGACTTGGACATGGTACGAATCTTGAAACTAGTGAAGCAAAGGGCCGATGGTAGATATATCCTCATGATAGATAACAAAGCCTGCCCCGACATCACCCTCCCTGACCCAGCGCGCATAAATGTGCGCAACACAGCCAATTTCCGCTTGCTCCCTGACCTTGACGGCCCACCTGCATTCATGACCCCAAATGCAGTTGTTGATGAGGGAGAGAGTGACGAGCATGAGGAGGAAGAGCGCGAGGGTCTGGGAGCTGATGCACACACCACACACACTTCTTCTGGTTATTTTACAAGTACTTCATCCGGAGCCGGCAATGAGCGTGGGACTGCCACGCTCGACACTATTTTGGCTGAGATGAGGCAGCGCTCCATATTAGATGCCCAGAGAGACCAGCATGTTCAGGACATCCAGACTCGCCAGACTGAGATGATGATGATGATGCAGCAGTACCAGGTTGACCATCGTGGTTTGATTGATGGCATGGCGGATATGACTCTGCGCATGGACGAGTTTGATGATTATTTACAGCAGTTAGGTGCAGTTCCTCCACAGCATGAGAGGCGCTCGAGGAGACGCGGCCCAGACCGTCGATAGTTTGGTCCCACAGGTTCTATTCTTCCAACCTTAGGAAGCTTTATCGCTTTCCTTTTACTTTCAGTCATTTAGTTTGCATGCATAATAAAACCTTAGGATAGTTCACTTAAATTGAGTTGATTTTGCGTGATTGTTTTTGTTATTGTCCGATTTTCCCATTTCTTGAGCTATACAAAAAAAAATTTGTGAAAAGCAAAAGTGTTGAGTCTTGATGCTTGATATTGATTGTTTGAAAGTATATAGGTTGTTTGCACTATCTAGGCTATTTTGTGAAATTTGGGTAACGGTTAGATAAAATCAATACCGTTTTAACACCTTAGATTATTAGAAGTGTGTAAAACTGATTTGAGTACTAATTTTGACAAAGCTTTGAACTTGAGTTTTAATGAACCCTTAGCAGTTTATTTAGCAGTCGGCACCATCTCAAGGCACAAACTAAGTGGGAAACCGACGAATATAAGTGAATGATCTTGAAAATAAATGTTTATGAATACTATTGGTTGATTCTTTGAAATAATTGATGAAAATTCAACAAATGTTGAAACATACAAAAGAAAAAAATACCATAGTATAGAAACTCATGAGTAGTTGGTTCAGAGGTGTCTGATTCTGAACTTGGTAGGGCGGGTTACGATCTGATCCCCCGCAACTGCAAAGCGGGTAAAGCAAATAGGGGTTACCAAACTTATGTTATCAGCACCCCGCGCTATATGATGATCGTAATCACTAACAGGTTTCCTACCATGGGCGTGTACAAGATAACGGGCTTAATGTGATTGCGCTAGAATGAAAAGGGTGAATGAAACTTAGGTGAAAGGTAGAGTCAAAAGGAAATGCTTCAGGTCTGTTTTCATATAACGGGAGTCTCTTGTATCATTACGGTGTTTTTGTTATTTGAACTGTTATTTGATTTTCATGGCTTAGCCGGCAACCACGTATGAGTAGGATGATCGTGTCATGTGTTTTTACTTGTGCTATGCAATTCACTATTCTTTTATGCTTGAGGAGAAGCAATGGTTCAAGTGTGGGAGAATTTGATGACACGAAATCATATCGTATTTTTAGCTTAATTTATGTAAACTTTAGTTGCATTTTCATATGTTTTTATTTCATTTATGTCTTTTTATGTTGGTATTTGTTTTCTTTTCAGTAATGTCGAATAAAATAGGCCGAAGAAGAGAATTGAGCAAAAAGGGCCAAAAACGGAGCAAAAAGGGGGGTGCAAAGCACAGATTCCCGCAGCCCGCAAAGGAGCCAGCAGAAAGGGGCATTTGCCCCCATCAGGCTCGTGGCGGGCGCCACCAAATCCAAATCAAATTGAAACCAATTTTGCGCAACGTGGGGAGCAAGCACGCGTCTGATCCGTTTCTGTTCCTAATCGTACGGCAATTGGATGAGATCAAAAGTGAAGCATATCCTCCCTATTTTTATGGATCATACGAGGCAAATATTCTTCTATAAATAGAAGACTCAATTTCAGAAACTTCTACGCCTTTTTCTTCTTTATTTTCAGTCAGTTTGTATTTTTCTTTTCGTTAACTATAACAGTACTTCCACATCGGAAGTTCGATTTTAATTCCGTTTTCACATTCCTGTCAAGAATTCCGTACCGGTTATTTCCAGCAATTTTAATTCCAGTTTCCAGCAATTTCTATTTCCAGGTTTTTTATGCTTTTATTTAATTATATATTTACTATGCCTTATTTAATTTATTGTTTTTATTTGTTTGTTTCTTTTATCATGTCTAGGTAAATTCCTAGATATCGGTATGTAATTTAATTCTCTGAAGGGGATTTAATGATGATGTAGCGCGCGCGCATATTAAACTATTTTTCTGATTCGGGTTTCTAATTTTAAAACTCCTATGCTTTTGAACGAAAGTAAAATAAAGCAATTAAGTTAAAATCAATAGAGCGAGAGTTTGAGGTTTTAACTAGATAGTAGAAACTTGATATTAATTTTTGAACGAGCGAGAGCCACGTTAGAATTAATTAGGAATTATTGATTTTCAAAATATACTTTCGAAACTAAGGTGGTAGAAAAGTGACAGTAAAACTCCTAGTCTAGTTAGTATGGTTTTTATCAATAAAACGAGAGTGTGAGGTTTAAACCTTTAAATTGAGAAAGTCCTTCTGAAAAATAAATCATTTTTTCGCGCGCTACTAATTTATTAAATTCCCGATGGTTAATTAGTTACATACTGATATCCCGCTTTAATTAATTTAATTCTTCTTTTTAATTTCTTTTAAATTCTAAAACAATTCTAAACCACTATTCATTAGCCTAAGATTTACACCGTAACGACAGAAATACGGTACTCGACTATTGGTCCCTGTGGATTCGATATCTTTTAAAACTACACGACGAGACTGTGCACTTGCGGTCAAGATCAAATATTTTATACACAAATCGTCGATCACTAACACAATGTTACAACTCCATAAATTTTTTAAAATTATAAAACCGTCATAGACAATATTCATCAGTGGATATCATACATTCCAATTCAACCAAGCAAAATAATATATGACAACTTAAATGATACCACTAACAGCAATAGTGGGTATTTCTCAAATATATGTATCAACACATATATATCTACCCCCAAGCAACAAAATAAACATAGAATTAAGGGCAACAATCAACATAACAAATGAGGATATAAAACACAAAAACTAAAATAAGAATCGACAGAACTAATCAACAAAACAACACAACGTAACACACAAACACCCATAATTGTTTACTAACATTTAACAACAACTGACTTAGTTAACATCAAGAGTAGCAAAATCAAGATCACTACTGGTACTAAGATTCAAAACAACACAATTATACAACACATAATTTAATTCATCCATTACACAGTTCACAGTCAGGGGTCCAGTTACCATAACACAAGACCTTCCAGAAAAACAACAACACAACAAAATGTGAAACGCCCTACCCAATCACGATACACAATGATCTTCAGTTGGACCTCTTGCTCCGACGAACAATCTCCACATTAAGGTATCGGGAGGATTGGAAAGTAGGAAGATCAGCTGGTCCCCAACTTTAATTCTACTTCGTTTCACAAATTTGCCCCATTCACTGGTAATATACCTCTCATACCTACTCCACCTAGCAAACTTAATCCTGTAGATCTCTTCTGAAATTTCAGTCAGCATCGTAATAGTATTCTGCCTGAAGGGCAACAACAGCATCGAGGTCTTCTTCGGAAAATGTTGAACCACAACAAAATCATTAACAATTTTCAGCAATAATCCATACAAATATAAAACCTTGCACGCAAAATTTGTAATTTATTTTTTTAAACTTTCATTTGAAAAGAAACAACTTAACAACACAATGGGGTCTAAAATAACCATAACTTGGGGCTTGTGCAATCGAACCATAGCAGGGGTCACAGTTCTTCCCACCCATTAATACCATCTAGGTCATAGTTCCGATGCAAAATTACATCCTTGGATGATTCAGCCGGTGCAACATGAGGATGTAATTCCTCCCCAGGACTTTGATCTTCCAATGGATTTCCATCATCCGCAACGGGATTGATCGACGATTTGTGTATCAAAAATATTTTAATGACCGCAAGTGCACAGTCTCGTCGTTGAGTTTTAAAAGATATCGAACCACAGAGATCAATAGTCGAACTACCGTATTCTGTTGTCACGATGTAAATCTAAGGCTAATATTTTTAGGTTTTTAGAATTGTTTAGAATTTAAATTAAATTAAATTAAAGATTTTAAATTAATTAAAAGTGGGATATCGGTATGTAACTAATTAACTTTCGGGGATTCAATAAATTAACGGCGCGCGGGAAAGGAATTTATTTTTCAGAAGAACTTTCTTGATTTAAAAGTCTAAACCTCACACTCTCGTTTTATTGATAAAGACCATACTTTCTAGACTAGCAGTTTTACTGTCACTTTTCTACCACCTTATTTCGAAAGTATATTTTGAAAACCAATGAGTTCTAATTAATTCTAACGTGGCTCTCGCTCGTTCAAAAATTAATATCAAGTTTCTACTATCTGGTTAAAACCTCAAACTCTCGCTCTATGTATTTTAACCTTAATCGCTTTATTTTACTCTCGTTCAAAAGCTTAGGAGTTCTACAATTAGAAACTCGAATCAGAAAAATAGTTTAATAAATTACGCGCCGAATCATTACTTAATCCCCTACAGTGAATTAAGATTACATACCGATATCAAGGAATTTAGCCGGACATAGAAAAGTAAATAAATAAATTAAAACAGAAAATTAAACAAAGCATATTAAATAAGCAATAAATAAAGCGCATAAAAAACCTGGTAAATTACTGAATGAAATTGACTTGAATTAATTGCTGAATAAACCGGTACAAAATTCTGAATTAAAGAATGAAATTTAAACTGCCTAAAACTATGTACAAGGCAGGGAAAAAAAGAGAGAGCTCCCAGACTGAATTTTTGCTCTTCTATTTATAGGAAGAGTCCTCTACTGATAAGCTTTCTTCGTCCCATAACAATAGGAACAGATGAGACCATGTGCTTGCTCTTAGGAGAGAAGATAAGGATCGTACAATAAGGAAACAAAATAGGATCTGCGGTTATAATTGCATGCTGAAACGGAAAGAACGATTTTGGCTAATTGAAATTACATGGCGGGCGCCATGCATTGGTGGCGGGCGCCACAACTTGTTTGCTTCATATATATCATATATATATTCCATAATAATGCACGTGGCTTTTGTCTTCATATCTTCATATATATATAATGTGTCTTGACATGTCACGTGAATTTTGTTTGGTCTTTGCATGGTGGGTGCCATGTGTCACGTGGTGACCCCACCATGTGGCATGTGGTGGCCCACCATTTCGCGGTTTTGTTCTTTTCGTCCATTTTTATCTCTTTTCGATCCAATTCTCTTCATTTTGAGCTCAATTCTCTTTTCCGACCTATTTTATTCAACAAATCTGAAAACAAAACAAATACCAACATAAAAACAGATAAAAGAAATAAAAACATATGAAAATGCAACTAAAGTTCACATAAACTAAGCTTAAAATACGATATGATTTCGTGTCATCAAATTCCCCCACACTTGAACCATTGCTTGTCCTCAAGCATAAAAGAATAGTGAATTGCATAGCACAAGTAAAAACTCATGACACGATCATCCTACTCATACGTGGTTGCCGGCTAAGTCATGAAAATCAAATAACAGTATAAATAACAAAAACACCGTAATGACACACTAGACTCCCATTATATGAAAATAGACCTGAAGCATTTCCTTTTAACTCTACCTCTTACCTAAGTTTCATTCACCCTTTTCATTCTAGCGCAATCACATTAAGCCCGTTATCTCGTACATGCCCATAGTAGGAAACCTGTTAGTGATTATGATCATTATATAGCGAGGGGTGCTGATAACATAAGTTTGGTAACCCCTATTTTCTTTACCCACTTCGCAGTTGCGGGGGATCGGATCGTAACCCGCCCTACCAAGTTCAGAATCAGACACCTCTGAACCAACTACTAATGAGTTTCTATACCATGGTATTTTTTTCTTTTCACATGTTTCAACATTTGTTGAATTTTCATCAATTATTTCAAAGAGTCAACCAATAGTATTCATGACATTTATATTCAAGATCATTCATTTATATTCGTTGGTTTCCCACTTAGTTTGTGCCTTGAGATGGTGCCGACTGCTAGATAAACTACTAAGGGTTCATTAAAACTCAAGTTCAAAGCTTTGTCAAAATTAGTACTCAAATCAGTTTTACATACTCCTGGGAATCTAAGGTGTTAAAACGGTATTGATTTTATCTAACCGTTACCCAAATTTCACAAAATAGCCTAGATAGTGCAAACAACCTATATACTTTCAAACAACCAATATCAAGCATCAAAACTCAACACTTTGCTTTTCACAAGAAATTTTTTTGGTATAGCTCAAGAAACGGGAAAATCAGACAATAACAAAAAACAACACGCAAAAACTACTCAATTTAAGTGAACTATCCTAAGATTTTATTATGCTTGCAAACTAAATGACTGAAAAATAAAGAAAAGCGATAAAGCTTCCTCCCCCACACTTAAATCAAGCATTGTCCCCAATGCAACGACTAAAGGTGAGATTGGAAGTAGGACCTGAGTAGCCAAGCTTTCATAACTATGAGGTCATCGAGCGTGCTATCTCTTTATTACCTGCAAAATAAATTGGACTAAAAGGAAAACATTAGAATCAAAATCAGCGGGTTGCCTCCCACCAAGCGCTTTGTTTAACGTCGGTGAGCTCGACTTCAAAGAAGGTGAACCTAGTTCACGTTTTAGCGGACAAGGCGGATAGGTTAAAGTTTGCAAAAGTAGTGTCACTATCCTTAAGATTGTAATGTTTCAAACGCTGTCCATTAACCGTGAATGTATCACCAGAGTCACTCTTTATTTCACTATCCTTTTAGATTGTTGAAACTATGCCAAATGAAGTCATTTACTTTCAATTATAATAATTTTATTATTACTATGTTACGGTTTATGCTATATGACTTCATTTGGAAAGAAAATGTTTTAATATACACACATATATATAGTCATCATAATTTCATGAGGTTATTTTAGATTTTAAATAATTACATATTTTAAATATTAGTAAATTATTAGCAATTACACTATTATCAGGAATATCGTCGGAGGTCATGTTATTCGAGACTTTTAACAACAGCTAAGGTGGGGCAAGATTATGTACACGTCGGGACGGTTAGCGTAAAATAGTTTATATATATGTGTAGTGGTGTCCACAGCCACTACAACCGATAAATAACTAAGGAGAGCTTATTCTCTTTTAGTGATTTTAACGAATCGCTAGACGGGGTTACGCCGGTCTTAATTATTTATCATAAGTATAATCTATAGTAATTTTAGATTGTATTGTGCTTGCCCTATATGACTACTTGACTAATTTTTTATTTGTTAATGTTTAATTGATTGTGATTGTTAGACTAGGAAGAGAATATATTACCCTTTGAGATGAGAAATAAGAATATTGTTAGATACGGAGTGTAAGATCTCCAATAACAGGAGGGAAGTGAATATTTTGAATAGTTGTATTTGGTTGGGTTCTGGCTAAGGAAAGACTTGGTGGACTATGTCTTTTACGGTCACCTCTCTTTCCTCGGAAGTCAACCATACACTATTTATTATATGAACTGAACTTACTGTGTAAGAGTAAGGTTTATGTGAGGATAAGATGATAAAGATATTTGGAGGTTATTGATGGTATATGGCACTCAACCTAGATGACTAGTATATCTTATATTTGGAATCATTTATATGATTCATTCTTGAGAACTGAATTCTAACTTAGAGTTTGAGTTGCCATAAAGTGATTGAAAGTGCATATAGAATTGCATTCAGGAATGTGTAAGTCCACCACCGTACAGTATGGGACGTACGAGGTTGATCAGCCGCTTGAAATCCTGACGAGGATTATTTCTGCGCGCTTGGCAAGATATGAGATCTTGGCCTGTTTATCTAGGGGCGATCGACTTATAACACATAGACTCCATGTGAAGTCAAGTGGCGTTGCTCTTGGTAATTGGGAGGACGTTGGTGGCATGTGGTCTCGTGACATCTGTCTTGGTAAATAGGAGGATGTCCTTGACAGCGTTTAGTGGCATGTGTCAGCATATAGTTCAGGAATGCATCAGTTTAGATAGACTCTATTAGAAATAAACAAAAGAGGATACTACGCGTGATTGTCTACTTGTGTTTGGCATAAATATAATTCTATTTTACACCCCATCCCCACTTTTTATACTTGTACATATATCTTAGCCCTATTTTCTATCTATGTTTGGTATTTGTGGTATGTTATTACAGATGGCAGCTCATGTCCCGACTCATCTCAGGGTGCCTCAGGGGCACGGTCTTTGGAGCACTCTTGAGATCCAGTATCATGACGACGATGAGGATGAGGGAAATTGGAGTATTGACGGCACTACTGATACTCTGATATATACCGGCTCAGTGACTTATATATATAGAAGTCCTGGGATGTATGATGCCTTTTTCACAGCCCCAGTCCAGATCACACAACGCGTGCCCTTCCACCGTATTTGGGACAGCCATCGTCGCTTCCATGAGCCTCCCCCGGAAAACTTGGGCAGAAGACGTATAGTTGGAGATGCTAGCAACTACCGTCGTCTGTTTGGCTAGGTTCACCGTGGTCGAGGTCGTGGACGTGGAGTGAGACAGGTGTATAGGGATCAGCATGCCTCGACTGAGGGTTCTGTTACTTCATCTTATCATCCATCCGATCCCTAGATACTTGTTTTGATGGAGGTGGAAATGGCGACTATTACGGACATGGAGCATTTTATTTGTACAGCCAGTATAGTGTCCGTCTTTTTGGGTTAGTCTATCGTCGTCAACTTTTTGGTGTGTTAGTCTATGTATTTTTATTTTGTTTGAATCTATGTGGTTGTGCCACAGTTAACCTTGAAATGACTATGTAACAAAGTTTGAAAAATCTCTCTATATATATATATGAAGCATATTTAATATTATATCATTGGTTTTAATTTTCAAACATTTTCTTACTATGAAACTCCGAATAATTAATTAGAATATCGTTGTAGAAATTTAGGCCGTCACATAGGATATGGTGGGAGGGCGCGCACATGAGTACTATCACTCATGGGGAGCGCGCGCCTTAGCCTTTGTGTCTTGTTGGGATTTGCCCAACAAGATATATTTTTGTAACAAGATATATTTTTTTTGTAACAAGATATATTTTTGTGACAAGATATATTTTTGTAATAAGATATATTTTTGTAACAAGATATATATTTTTTTGTGACAAGATATATTTTTTTGTGACAAGATATATTTTTATTTTGTGCTCATGACAAGAGTTGTTTTGATGCCTAAGATAACAAATATCTATAAATAGAGATCTCTTGTCATAGCTCAAAACACACCAAAAAAGCCCAAGAATATTTTAGAGTTGGAAAACCCTAAAATAATTCCTCTCTCTCAATATTCTTGCATAGCCTTCAAACATAAAGGGCTAGCATTCTATTGAAGGTGACTGTTCGTGTGGACTAGTTAGAGGCGGTGGTGATCTTCATCAACGCTCGTGATCATCTTGTTCGTGATTCAAAGGTTCTTCCCTATAAGAGGTGAAAACCCTAAAACACATATCATGCTCAAATTAAGGAAAAATTTTGAATTCCGCTGCTTAAACTATTACTATTTTCCTTCAATTTTCCCATTACCTCATTTGGACACACAAGCTATTAACCTGCAAAAGGAAGTCAAAGGTTTCCTCTTTGAGCTTAAGCACATGTGACAACCTAGGAACTACTCCAGCGGACCAAATGGCTTGACAACGATCTTGTACTTCAAACGTCTCCATCATGTCATATATATAGAGACCTCGTACATGAAGTCAAGTGTGGATTACAACTAGCAAAACTGAATATACTCACAAGAAATCAAACAAAGCTTCTGATAATATTATAGCTTTGCATTTTCACTTATTCTCTTAGGATTCTAAGTGTTAGTTCTTGTGTTTGTGTTGTAATTTTCCCTTCAGTATTTGATTCTTATCAAGTACTTCAAGGCACCTAAAACTACTTTAAATTTGTCTAAGTGTAGGAAGTCTCTTGCTAGTGAGCTTGAGCATAGGAAGTCTTTACTAGTGTGTTTCAGCAACTGTGTAATATGTGTTTGAGCAACTTGTAACTTGTAATCTTACCTAAAACACAATTCAACCCCCCCTTCTTGTGTTTTTCACACCTTCAATGAATTTAAACCATAAGGGCCTGTTTGGTGCGCATGATAGAGAGACGGGATATGATAATATTACCGTATCCTATTTAAATATTTTGTTTGGTGTACCAATATGATATGATAAATTAAACATATTGTTAATCATATCTCATTGACTCATTGTTAATCCTTATTTTAAGCTAGGTTACCAATTTGGTAGCATAATTATCCAACACACTATTAATTCTCATCTCTCCACAATTATATGAAATTAGTTAATTATGAGTATTTTTTAATTACTATCAATTAATCAATAAAAAAACTCAATTAAATATATGCTTTTTTTTAATAACACATTTATTTTGTAAGGGTAATTTGATTATTTAAATATAATATATATCGTATCATGTCAATATAAAGTGTGTATCAAACATGTGATAGGAAAAAATAATGCTAATTTATTTCTTATCATTGTAATTCTGGCTACAAGACAGACAAACGCTGTGAACAATGTAAGCACAACTATCCGAGCGCGTGTCTAGCTCAGGACAACACCACAAATAAAACGTAATTAAAAACAGCGGAAAAGTAAAGAACACAGTAGGTTTGTTAACCCAGTTCGGCGCAACTTGCCCTAGTCTGGGGGATACCAATCCAGGAGTGAATTCACTATAATAGTTCTAGTGTAAGGACCAACGTAGCCTCACTACTTGTCTTCCACCTAGACCCTACTTCACGTGACAACTCTACCTAGGAACTCCTAGATGTGAGACCCCGTCTCACCTCCTAACCTAAAACAACACAGACAGCGTTGCTTTTATTCTTTTCTCTTTTGATATGTTTTCTTTGGACAAGAGACACACTCTTCCGACTAAATACTAACTCCGTACCTACAGGCTTTGGAGAAGCACAATTACAACTCAACTAAACACGTCCTTAGCTTGACCAGCGATGATACAAGCAAGGCTCACACCAATAAACAATAAACAATAAAAGAAGACTAAACCTTAAAACACACGCTTTAAGAACACATACGGTTTAGCTTAGATTCTAGGGTCTGTCATTACATATATTTATACTGCAGGGTTTGGGCTTTAGACACCTTTGGACGTTGTAAGCTCCAAGTCTTGAATCTTCTAGAACAAGAGATCTTCTTGAAAAATAAATCAATATCACCTTTTAAGATATATCTAGGCTTGACCGCCTTAGACTCCTTCAGAACACGTGACTTAATCACCAAGTTTGGTTAAAATAAAAACCAAGGCGAATCTTGTAAAAGATGGCATAAAATATTAAACGCGAGCTGGCGCGAGCTGGTAGATCACAGAATGTTGTTCCATATGCTACAGCATCTGACCACACATCTGGCTAAAATATGTTTTTGATACAATTGTAGCCAATCTTCAAAAACCCAACAATCTGCCCCTTTGGCAAAATTTTGGCTAAAACATTTAAAGCCAGTTCTTTGGAGAGATAAAACCAAACTTCCTTCAACCTCCATGGGCATAAGAATCATAGTAGATAATGAAAACACTTTCAGCACGGCTCTATGGTTAAGGATCACTTACACGTAGAAACAGAGGCGATCATCAGAAGAGAATACGTCCCGCCTCAAAGAAAACAGCCTCTCACATAGTGAGTTCATAGAGAGAATAAATGCTTTTGGAAAAAAAAAATTCCACAAGCAGAGTTAGATAAATTCCCCCTCAAAACATGCGTACAGACAAGCGCACATATCATAAAGATATTCGCTCCCCCTCAAGATACGGACACACACCACCATAGGACAGATGTTAGAGCATTTGTCACATATTCAGCAAAAACGCTCAGAGCTACGTAGAGACACATATAAGAGCTTCAACAAACGAACGAACACGATCACAATCATACTATGGTATCAGAGCGAACAGCGCGAACACGATCACGATCATACGAACGAACGAACATACTACTCCCCCTTTTTAGCCATAAATTTTGGCAAACATAAGTCATGCATATAAAATGCAAAAATAGAACATAGGGTAGTATCACATAGTGCATATTACAGACCATAAGCGCACATAGGTGCATTAGAAATCCAGGATATCACAAAACATTAAAAAGAAAATCAGAGAAACAAACATCAGAGTTAAACAGAGGTAGACTCATCAGAATCATCTGACATCTCCTCAGTATCACTAGCAGCAGAAGCATCTTCCTTCTCTCCTTCCTTTTCCTGAACTTCCTCATGATCCACATCTTCAGCTTCAGCTTCCTCTTCAGCCTTCAAGGCTGCAATGACCTTATCAATCTTCAATTTTCTGGCCGCAAGAGCCATACTGGTCTCAGTAAGGTCAGCAATCATTTGTTTCCTGCTGAGCACACCAGATGACCAGACAGAAGTACCAACATCTTCAGCAGCATCTGTCACAGACAACAACCTACAATCCACAAACAAAGGACTTGGCCTTTTGCAGGGCTCATCAGTTCCAACCAAAATGTCTGGATGTTGCTGGAGAATAATACCACACAGTAGAGTGGGAAAAGCAATGGGGAACTTGATAGCATAGGAAGTAGCATGTTCCAAAACTTGATAGAAAATATAAGCTCCATAGTCAAAAGCAGCTTTAGTACCAACTGCATAGATAAACTTGGCCAACCCAGTAGCAATAGAATTGGAATGAGTAGTTGGAGTCCAGTTGGAAGCAGCTATCTTGTTCAACACAGCAAACAGGGGAGTTAACTTTGCAGCAGACAAATATTTAGGCCAATGTTTGACCTTGTTACCAGTAATAGCCCTGCAAATAGTATCATCAATCACCTCCATCTCAGGAACCTCTTCAGTAGACCTCTCAAGATATTCATTTATGATCAGAGGAGAGAAGTTCACACACTTGCCTCTAACAAAAACCTTCCTGAACCCAGGGTTCCTTTCATCATCAAGATCTTCAGATACATTCACCAAAAATTCCCTAACCAGCTTATCATAGCAAAAACCCAAATTCTTCACTGTTTTCATCAAACCAGCAGAAGATAACAAATCCATAAGCTCCTTGCATTTAAACACATCTTCTTTCAAATTCCTTTCCAGAGCTAGTCTTCTATGGTAAATAAACTTCCACCTTGCAGACCCACTTTCCAAGTGGAAAGACAAATTATCCAGGGGTGCTGGAGGTATAGATAGAGGTACTTTCATACCCTTAATAGTCTTCCTAGATGCCTTGCCAGAAGTGGTAGCATCTGTCTCAGCAACCTCAAAATCAGAATCACTTGTAGGGGGATCCTTCCTTTTCAAACTCTTCTTCCCTGAAGCAGATTGGGGCACAGCCTTGCTCCAACCCTTAGGGGGACCATACCTGGGCTTCTTCCCAATGTGAGCTTTCTTCTTCTTGCCCTCAGGGGCACTTTTATCCACAACAGATTTGCTCTTTGTCCTACGAGCAACACCAGAAGTAGGAGTTTCCTCCACAGTAACATCATCTGGTTTATCATCATCAACCAGTACCACATCATCTTGTAACAAATTTTCAGGATCAGGACTCTCAGCATGCTGAGTCTCAAATTCTGCAGTTTTAGACTCAGGGGAGCCTTCTTCATGAGCACCATCAGTAACAGGTGTATCAGGGACCTCAGTGGTCTCAATATTAGCCTGTGCCAAAAATGCAGGAGCATCTGGCATAGCATCTTTCTGCTCTTCAGTAAACACAGCTGATTTCTCAGCAACAGGATTATCAACCAAATTTTTCTCAGGTTTCACATGTCTGTCAGCAACCAAATTAGTCTTTTCAACAGACAAACTATCATCTACCTTAGGATTATCAGAACCTAGGGTTTCAATAGCATTAATATTGACAGTATCCTCAACAGAAATATCTTCAGATTCATGAACATTATCAGGTTCCACAACAGTTGAGACAAAAGGATTTTCCTTACAGTAAAGATCATGCATGCTTAGACCAACACGCTTAGCAGGGGAGGGTTTTGATTTCTTACCTTTAGATTTTGAACCCCTTTTCGATGCAGAAGACAAAGAGCCTTTGCTGGTATTCTTCTTCCTCGAAATAGGCACATTAGCATTGTGTGTTACCACACCAGTACTAGAAATCATGGCGAGTGGTTGAGCATTTGTAATAACCGTCGTAGGATCGGCTTGTTGAGCGACGGAATCAGAAACGGGATCAGATTGAACATCGGTGGTTTGATCTTGCAATGTGGGTTGTGGAATTGAATCAGACATGATGATGATTTGTTGTTTGATTGAGCAAAAGAGTAACAAACTTGGAATATTGTTGAACCGGGCGAGAGAGAAGTTGAGAAGTTGAGTGAATGAAACAATACAATTGTAATGTGTAAAAGTAACACTTGAGGAAGTTGGAGAGTGGCTTCCTTGACTTGCGTGCAATAAACGGTTATGATATTGAAATGTAACTGCTGCACGCCTCCAATAAATTAACTGCAACATGCTCAAGAGTGATGACCTTTTCTTCAACTAAATCTTTAATAAAATGATGTCTAACGTCAATGTGCTTGGTCCTGCTGTGCTGTATAGGATTTTTAGAAATATTAATTGCACTCAGGTTGTCATAGAATAATGTCATAGCATCTTGCTTGACATTGTACTCACTCAGCATCTGTCTCATCCAAACTAATTGTGCACAACTACTTCCAGCAGCTATATACTCAGCCTCAGTTGTGGATAATGAAACACAATTTTGCTTCTTACTAAACCATGATATGAGATTGTTGCCTAGAAAGAAACATCCACCAGAAGAAGTACTCTTCCTATCATCAGCACTTCCAGCCCAGTCAGCATCACAGTACCAAATCAACAAAGTATTATTCCCATGGGTATATAGTATCCCATAATCACTAGTACTGTTTACATACTTCAAAATCCTCTTTACCTGAGTCAGATGACTCATCTTTGGTTCAGCTTGGTACCTAGCACATACTCCAACTGCAAAAGTAATGTCTGGTCTACTTGCAATGAGATATAGGAGACTTCCAATCATGCTCCTGTACATACTTTGATCAACATCTACACCTTTTTCATCCTTTGAAAGCTTCACATGAGTAGGAGCAGGAGTTCTTTTATGAGTAGCATTCTCCATACCAAATTTCTTGGCAATACTTTTAGCATATTTGCTTTGGGAGATAAAGATAGTATCTTCCATCAGTTTCACTTGAAGACCAAGAAAATAATTTAGCTCACCCACAAGACTCATCTCAAATTCAGATTGCATTTGCTGAACAAAATGCTCCACCATCTGGTTAGACATTCCTCCAAACACTATGTCATCAACATATATTTGGGCAATCATAAGCTTTCCTCTAACATCTTTCACAAACAAAGTTTTGTCATTGCCTCCCTTTCTGTAGCCATTAGTCACCAAGAATTCAGTAAGTCTATCATACCAAGCCCTAGGAGCTTGCTTCAACCCATATAGGGCTTTCTTCAACTTGTAGACATGATCAGGACCACTTGGATCAATGAAACCTTTAGGCTGTTCCACATAGCCAATTTCATTTAAATATCCATTGAGGAATGCACTCTTGACATCCATTTGATATAGCTTGAATTTAAGGATGCATATTATTCCCAACAACAATCTAATGGATTCCAACCTAGCTACAGGTGCAAAAGTCTCACCAAAATCTACTCCATCAATCTGAGCATAACCTTGAGCAACAAGTCTGGCTTTGTTCCTTGTGATAGTACCATTTTCATCTGACTTGTTCTTGAATACCCACTTTGTTCCTATGACATTCACATTCTCAGGTCTAGGAACTAAATCCCACACATCACTCCTTTTGAACTGAGTTAATTCTTCTTGCATTGCATTTATCCAAAACTCATCAGTCAAAGCCTCCTTGACATTCTTAGGCTCAAAATTTGATATAAAACAGGAATTTGATACCTCACTATATCTCCTTCTAGTGGTGATCCCTTGATTTGGATCTCCAATGACTTGATCTATAGGATGGTTCATCTGTATTCTGATAGATGGCCCTTTGTTAGGAGAAGTAGTTTCTGAACTTCTCTCTTCATATTCTTCAATATTTGTGTCTACATCTTCTGTCTCCCCCTGAGTATCACCTGCTAAGTCAGATGTGCTATCATATGGCATAGCATTTTTACCATAGTCATCTATCACAACATTAATAGACTCCATCATTGTTCTGGTTCTGGAATTGAACACTATAGGCTCTTCTGTTATTTGAATAGCCCAGAAAAATTCCTTCATCACTTTTAGCATCCATCTTCCTTCTTGGCTCTCTATCAGCTAAGATATAACACTTGCTACCAAACACATGGAAGTGTTTTACTATTGGCTTTCTGTCCTTCCATAATTCATATAAGGTAGTGGATGTACCTTTTCTCAATGTAACTCTGTTATGGATGTAACAGGCTGTATTCATGGCTTCAGCCCAAAAACAGAAAAGTAGCTTCTTGGCATGTAGCATGACTCTAGCTGATTCTTGCAATGTTTTGTTCTTCATTTCAACTATACCATTTTGCTGAGGAATGATAGGTGCAGAAAACTCATGAAATATTCCTTCATCAGTGCAAAACTCAGAGAACTTAGCGTTCTCAAACTCTTTCCCATGGTCACTTCTGATTCTGACAATACTACACTCCTTTTCTCTTTGAAGTTGTAAGCATAGATCTTTAAACTTCTCAAAAGTGTCAGACTTTTCTTTAATAAATGTGATCCATGTGAATCTGGAGAAGTCATCAACAATAACAAAGGCATACTTTGTACCACCTAGGCTTTCAACTTGCATAGGTCCCATCAAATCCATATGTAGAAGTTCAAGGACTCTAGATGTGGACAAATGTTGCAGCTTCTGGTGCGGCACTTTGGTCTGTTTATCCACCTGACATTCTCCACAAATACTACCTTCTTGAATTTGAAGGTTAGGTAAACCTCTGATAGCTCCTTCATCAATAGCTTTCTTCATGCTTCTCAGATTCAAATGCCCAAGTCTTTGATGCCACAGTTTCACTTCATCTTCTTTTGCTATTAAACAGACAGATAGCACAATGTTGTCTTGTGAGACACACATGTAACAGTTGTCCTTTGATCTCACACCTTTCATCAGGGTGTCACCTTCAGTATTTGTAACTAAACATTCAACCTTAGTAAAGTTGACTTTCAACCCTTGATCACATAACTGACTAACACTGATTAGATTGGCAGTTAGTCCCTTTACATGAAGAACTTTATCAAGTTTTGGTAGATCTCCATTCACCAGTGTTCCTATACCCTTGATTTCTCCCTTGGCACCATCCCCAAAGGTTACAAAGCTTGTAGCATGTGGCACAACATCTGTCAAAAACTGTTCTACTCCAGTCATGTGCCTGGAACACCCACTATCAAAATACCAATCTCTTCTAGATGAGGCTCTCAGAGATGTGTGAGCAATTTGAGCAGTCTCACTAGCAGTATTACTTGTGAATTGGTCATTCTATATCTTCCATTCCTTCTTGATGTTCTTCACAACAGGCTCAGGTCTTCTGTTAGGAGAGCCATGTAATATGTAACAGAAAGGTCTAATGTGCCCCTTTCTTCCACAGTGGTGACATACCCAATCATAGTATCTACCCTTTTGTCTAGACTTGTAGTTAGTCCTCTGTTGTCTTGCTCGATGTAAGGGCATCTGTCTTGACATTATTGGATCATGAGTACTGAAAGCTGGTACAAATTGTGTCTGATGAGGCACAACTTTGTAGTCAAAGCCTATACCTTTAACGTTTCTTGAACTCTGCCCAATCTCCAGAATCTCATCTAATTTATCACTACCTCTGTTGAGCATCCTCAGTTGCTTGTTCATGTTATCTATCTTTGATTTGAGTAAAGCAACTTCATCATTGAGATTTGCAATAAATTGTTCTTTCAGTTTGCAGAAGAGCAATGGTTCCTTTTTGCTTACAAATTTCTTCACTTCTGATCTCCAATTCTTGATAAACATCAAGAGATTCTTCATAGGATAGTTCTCCATCAAAGAAGCTTGGGTCAGATGTACACACTCCTGTCAGAGCAACAACATGATTGGCAGTTTCAGGATCTTCTTCATCTTCATCTGACCAAGTGACAGCCATTCCCTTCTTTTGCTTCTTCAAATAAGTCGCACACTCTGTTCTGATATGACCATATTCTTCACATTCATGACATTGAACGCCTTTGTTTTGATTCGTCTTGTCCTCAGTGCTGGGTTTCTTCTGATTAGTAACATTCTTGTTTGTGTTGCGACTGTTGTCTGGAGCATATGTCTTAGGACGTCTGTCCATCTTCAAAGCTCTACTGAATTGTTTTCCCAACATTGCCATAGCTTCAGAGATACTTTCATTAGTCTCCATATTATCTTGTT
Organism: Trifolium dubium; assembly: GCA_951804385.1. Classification (NCBI taxonomy): domain Eukaryota; kingdom Viridiplantae; phylum Streptophyta; class Magnoliopsida; order Fabales; family Fabaceae; genus Trifolium; species Trifolium dubium. The sequence goes on from OX638067.1 coordinate 20,723,486, forward strand.
GGTCAGACTCTTCAACAGCAAAAGCAATGCTCTTTGACTTCTTCTCAGATCTCTCATTGGCTGACATCTCAAAGGTTTGTAAAGAGCCAATTAGCTCATCCATCTTCAAATCTGAAATGTCTTTGGACTCCTCTATTGTAGTGACCTTCATATCAAATCTCTTAGGTAGAGACCTAAGCATCTTTCTCACTAAAGTTTCTTCAGATATCTTCTCACCCAAGGCATCAAATTGATTATCATAATCAAGAATATTCATGTGGAATTCTTGAATGCTTTCATAACCCTTCATTCTCAAGCTCTCAAACTTACTAGTCAAAGGTTGCAATCTTGAGCTTTTCACCTTAGATGTGCCTTCATGAACAATTTGAAGTATCTTCTAGGCCTCCTTTGCAATAGTGCATCTCTTGATCAGCTTGAAGATGTGCATATCAACTCCATTAAATAGAGCATTCAAGGCTTTTGAATTTGCATTAGCCAATGCCTCCTCCTCTTTGCTCCAATCCTCCTCAGGTTTTAGTGTGGTGGTGGTTGCGCCATATTTATTAGTAGTAATCACCGGATGTTCCCATCCTTTCAACACGGATCTCCATATTTTATGGTCCATGGATTTCAGAAACGTTGTCATACGAGACTTCCGATTATCATAAATAGAATCACCGACCAGAAGTGGTGGTCTGTTCATAGTTCCTCCTTACTTGTCCATTCTTGCCAGAAAAAACCTCCCTGAAGCTCACCCTAAACAGAACAGGCTGCCTGCTCTGATACCAATTGTAATTCTGGCTACCAGACAGACAAACGTTGTGAACAATGTAAGCACAACTGTCAGAGCGCGTGTCTAGCTCAGGAGAACACCACAAATAAAACGTAATTAAAAACTCCGGAAAAGTAAAGAACACAGTAGGTTTGTTAACCTAGTTCGGCGCAACTTGCCCTAGTCTGGGGGATCCCAATCCAGGAATGAATTCACTATAATAGTTCTAGTGTAAGGACCAACGTAGCCTCACTACTTGTCTTCCACCTAGACCCTACTTCATGTGACAACTCTACCTAGGAACTCCTAGATATGAGACCCCGTCTCACCTCCTAACCTAAAACAACACAAACAGCGTTGCTTTTATTCTTTTCTCTTTTGATATGTTTTCTTTGGACAAGAGACACACTCTTCCGACTGAATACTAACTCCGTACCTACAGGCTTTGGAGAAGCACAATTACAACTCAACTAAACACGTCCTTAGCTTGACCAACGATGATACAAGCAAGGCTCACACCAATAAACATTAAACAATAAAAGAAGACTAAACCTTAAAACACACGCTTTAAGAACACACACGATTTAGCTTAGATTCTAGGGTCTGTCATTACATATATTTATACTGCAGGGTTTGGGCTTCAGACACGTTTGGACGTTGTAAGGTCCAAGTCTTGAATCTTCTAGAACAAGAGATCTTCTTGAAAAATAAATAAATATCACCTTTTAAAATATATCTAGGCTTGACCGCCTTAGACTCCTTCAGAACACGTGACTTAATCACCAAGTAATGGTTAAAATAAAAACCAAGGCGAATCTTGTAAAAGATTGCATAAAATATTAAACGCGAGCTGGCGCGAGCTGGAAGATCACAGAATGTTGTTCCATATGCTACAGCATCTGACCCATCAACAGTGATCATAGGCATCTGACCACACATCTGGCTAATATATGTTTTTGACACAATTGTAGCCAATCTTCAAAAACCCAACAATCATGTGTACACCAAACATATGACAAGATAATATTTATCATGTACCTATTTATCAGATCATTTTCTATTTTCTTATCATATCTTGTCTCTTTTCAATCCAACGCACCAAACGGGCCCTAAAGGTTCTTAGATATTAGTGTTAATGTTAAAGCTCAATAATTTTAATGACAATGCATCTAAGACCTATAAATGCAAATGCATGCATACATATTCAAATGATACTAATAAACTAACTCAACAAATAAAAACAAACAGATAAGAGAACAACTAAGGGAAAGAAAAAAAATAGAACGAAACAAATAAGTAAATAAACGACCTTGAATCTAGCATAAAACACACAAAAACAGAGATCTAAACCCAAGATCTACATTTCATTTTTTTTAGAAAAAGATGTGATGATGAAAATGAACGAAGAGATTCAATACCTCTCCTTCCGTGAATCTTCAAAGTTTGTGTTCTCTTCCTTCTTTGTCTCAGTTCTCCCTTCTTCTCTCTATCTTTGATTCGTGACTTTTTTGTTCTTTCTCCTATCTCTTACCCGCCCCCTTCTTTACTTGCGAGGTATATGACGGAGCAATGGCGACTAAGAAACAAAGTGACCCTAGTTCTTCACATTGTGTGAAGAATCAAAGGGTTAGGTTTGGGTATGTTTTTTGTATTTCTGTTTTTTTGTTTGTATTTTGTATGAATATTTGTTCTTTGTTTCCCTTCCTCCCTTTCTATGTCGTCCCATCAAGGTCACTGTTTAACCCTTATATAGTGATAGTTTAGGGCAGAGGGGTTAGGTGAGAATGAGGGAGAAATTTGGGAAATTTTCATTGTGTTGTGATGATAGGATTATGATTCTGACATCTGTTATTGTATTGTGAATTTTAGACTGTAAATTTGTTTGCTGTCTTTTTTCCTTGCTGTAAATTATGACTGTGATGTTGTAAAGAAAATTTGATGTGTTGTGCTGAGCTGTCAAAAACGAGACCATCTACTGGGTTTTGAGGGGTAGTTTTCTTCTTTGTAGTACTGGTTTTGGAATTGTAATGGCAACGCTATGAATGGTTTTTCTGTTGTATTGAGTTTTCTTGTTTCCACTGTGTTGTGGTTTTGATGGCTTTGTATACTGGTTTTGTGTAAATGAGAGCAGTTTTTGCGCACATGACTTCTTCCCCTTTACCTTTTGTATTTTTATATTTTTTCTACTTTTCTTGAAAAAGAAAATAAAACAAAAGCCAATACTAATAATCAAAAATAAAATAGAGTTAGCAAAAGAAATTAAAATGGAAGAAGATTCTATTTAAAAGATTTTTTTCTTATAAGAAAAGGAAATGAATTTCTTTTTAAAAGGAAATAATTAAAAGACGGTATTTTTCTTATATCCTTTTTAGGCTAATTTTTTTTTCAATAACTTTGTTTAAAGTGAGCGAAATAATATAAAAGAAAATGGCGAGATATAAAATTATTGATGGGATATGATGTAAAAAGAAAACTTACTGGCTTTTACAAAAAAGGAAAAAGAAAAGGAGCTTTGTACTATTTTTTATATTCTTTAAAACAAGAGCAAAATGAAGGACTTGATTTCAACTTAATTTTGAAACTAATGATAAAAGTACTTATATAAAAAAAAGTTCTCTTTTAACATTTTCAAATACCACATGATACCATAAAGCATAACAATCATAATTGCTATAAGAGATATGACTTTCCTTTTTTTGATAACGAACACTAGAGAGTGTTAGCCACATTAGAGAAATGAAAGCAAGAAAATAAGAAGACCTATAAACAAGAGGGTAACATTGTTTAAAAACACGTGAAAACTACCTCGTTTGGGGCTCGAATTGATGAAAACTGAAACTCAAAATCCTTGGTTATTTTGAAGTCCGATTTGAGTTTGGAGGGTAATTGAGTAAACTTAAAAATTAGAGATTTTTTATTGATTTGTTTAAATGGAAAAATGGTTTATGATGTGGAAGTGGTGATGTGTTATGATGTGATTAAACTATGCAAAAGATGTTTTTTAATGTGATAAGGAATATGCTCTTGAGTAGAAAAAGAATATGCTTTGTGATGGAAATGGAATATTTTTTATGCACTTAAAATTAAAATGCGATGAATAAAAATGAACGAATGAAAGTGAAATGGAATATATTTTTATGAATTTATGTAAAATTAACGAAGGGCGCAAACACATTATTTTTGAAACTATTTTTTGGTGTTTCTTATAAAATAAGAAACAATTTTTTAAATAAAATATTTATTAAAAATTAGATGCAAAATTAAGGTATTACAGCTTCCCCTATTTAGTTATCTTATACTCGAAGAAATTACTGTAAAATCGACGAACTAGTTGTTGCTAATCTGAATCTTCTACAATTTGATCTTGTTCTTCTCTAGCTTCCTTTATAATAAATTGCAAAGAAAGAACGAACAATTGTTTGATGTGAGACGTGTTGATCACAATATCCTCAAGAATTTATCCGCGGTTAAGCCAAAATCTCCCAGAATTTAACAGACCCTTCTCAAAGAGGTAAGGAACTTGAAGAAATATAATTGCAACAGGTTGATGTTAACTCAAAGAGTCAATATGTGAGAGAAAATAATGAAATAATGGAGATTGGTTTTGAGAGAGTAAGGTTATGCATTTAAGTATTATGTTCGTCCATGTATGAATGCAGAGTTTTGATTTTAGTCTCTATATTGATTTTTGTTCTAAATAAGCCCATAAATCAACTAAACTTTTTTTATTTTAATTCCTAAAGCAAAATTCCGCAGGAAAATTCATAACAAAATCTACTAAAAACATAAGAATTTTCCAATTGATTTTAACCTTAGAGATCAAAAGCCAAAAATTAAGTTGATTTAGGGACTTATTTAGAAAAAATTGATACATGGACTAAAACAAAAATTTCACGTACATACAAGAACGAAAATGATACTTAAATATATATTTTTTAGGTACTGCGTGAAAGTCTCTGGTTATTTTTCTACTGATGTATCCTATGTATCGGTCATATATGTTCATATATACAACAAGAAATGAAAACAGAATGTTGAAAGCAATTCCTGATATTAAGGAATAAATGAAAACGTGCATATCCCCGTCCAACGACTATATGTAAAGAATAATAATAATAATAATAATTCTAATACAAACTTTAGTCCGTCAAAAAAAAAATACAAACTTAAGGAAATTTAAAGAATAATTATTATAATAATAATAACAATAATAACACAACAACAGTGTCTAATTCTTGCTCCAATTGCTCCCACAAGTTTAGCCTACAAATTGGTAGAAGATTTTACATTTCGTTGATGAAAGACTTTCAGCAAGCTATGACAGGCATTATTGTTAATTACATAACAAGTGGACCATAATTCTTTGACTTTTAAATCCAAAGGCACAACACAACCAAGAAAACTTTAAAAACTAAAGGCACAACACGACCAACAATTGCTACAATGATGAACCCCTAAATCAACTCTAACAACTTGAAGACTCAACTTTTGAGGCCTTTTAAATCTAATGAATAACAGATTCTATCATCAAGAGCTAAATAATCAAATAAGCCAGTGAAGAAGATCAGATAAACCCATGCTGCAATGGTTTGCATAGGTGTACTTTTGCCATTTGAGATTTCCAACATAAACCAGTTAGAAAGTCTTGTTCTCTTTATCCTCCTCCTGTTTCAGATATTATATATTAGGAAGAATATTTGTCCCAAAAAAATAATTAGAACACAATTCCGCTCCACCCAATTTAAATAACGCATGCATCATATTGGCATTCAATTCAACTGAAATTAGCACTCCAATGAATATCAGGAGTAACGAATATATTTTTAAAGGATGGACAGTCGTAAAAACTAAAAAGGGCAGCCTGGTGCACTAACGCTCCCGTGGGGGAAGGTTTCCCACCATTTTGGTGTATTGTTTTTTAAAAACTCAGCTGTCATGATAGAAAGGCATAAACAGGGAAGCAAAATGACGTAGTAGGTAAAAATATTTACCTTAATTATGTACCATAATTTGAGATGACAAGTTTAACCTCTTCTCAGAATATGTGGAGATGCAGACCCAGAGGACTGGGAGAACGACCTCTTGACAAATTTGTGGTCTAAGAGTTGAGCCGCTGTTGGACGATCATCTGGATTAACTCTAAGACACTGCAGGATGAAATCACGTGCATCTCTTGAAAGAGAATTCGGCACCGGAGGTAATTCACCTTTTCCAATTCTAAATAATGCGCTGATCTGTTCTCAGAAAAGATTCATCGAAGCTTGGAAGTCAAAACCAAAAGTATGCAATGTTTCAATATAAATTTCATATTGAGGGCACATTTCTTATACCGATATATATATATATATATATATAGGAGACATATCTAGTGAGAGGGCTAACAAATGTAAGAGTGAGAGGAGTAAAGCTAGACCATTATACACAAATGATAAAGATTGGAATGTTTTGAAGGTCATACGACCATCTAAAGATATCACGTTACTATTGTTTTAATCTTGTCTTCCCCATTCACTGTTAAATACTTCGATCTCTGTATCAAGATTTACTCCTCCTTCTTAATACAAAAATGGCACTTTCACTAGTGAAATGACAATTTTACTATAAGAATAAAAAAAAATCATTTATTAGTTATTTAACATCTTTGAAAAGTCACATCAGTTTAACTCCTATAATTTTTTATAAGCTAATTCAATTAGCTTTTGGCATAAAACTTATTGCTTATCATTATTTTCTTCAAATTTTACCCCTACCATTCTTATTTGAAAAAAACTAAATATTAATTAAACTTTTTTTTTGTCATTTCATATCTATAAGCTAGTTCAAGTGCTAATTTTACCAAACACTACAAATTCAATCAACCAGGTGGCAATGGCCACATGCCCAAAATTAAAAGTCATCTCAATAGTGTGGTAAACAGAAGAAACTTAGTTGCTTTATTTACTAGACATACACATTCCATAGGTGAGTAAGGAAGTTTCCCAGTTAACATTTCCAACACAGTGCATCCTAAACTCCATACATCAGCCGGAAGTCCATAACCTTTAACTTTTCCTTTTACAACCTGCATATTAACACAATAATACTTATGAATCACTGCTTAACCTAATAATAATTATAAAATGAAACATCTTTTTTGTAGGCGTGTATCTAAGGGGAGGGGGTTGTTAAGAAGACTGATGAAATCCAGCAAGTTCAAGGTTTCTAATCCAACAGTTATGTATAACTACAAAACCATTATCACTGATCATATTCACCAGTTTATTATATTAATAGTGTTTTTTGAATCACTAAATTGATCAAGTAATGCTTCCCTTTATGTATAGAGAGTACATTATACTCTATTACATCTTGATGTCCATACTACACTTCAGAGAAGTATTGTTTCAGCTTTACAACTAACCCTATTAAAAGATGTCAAGACAATGATAGGATGGATTTAGTATAAGTAGCTAAGAAAACGATAAAACAGTAGAAGTAGCTGGGAAATAGAAAGTATTACTATAGCAAAACCAAACTAGAGTTCGAATGGGATCTAGCTGCGAGTACAATGAGTAAAACTGGGAGGATATATAGTACTGGAAATGACTAGCTCTTCGAGAGGCTAAACTCTCCTAGTAGTGAGAACTACAGAAAACTATGCATCGAAATTGATAGAGAACATTCCTTCTGCCTTTAATTATTCAGATCCATTTTCTCTCTTCTCTGCCACTGATCCCACCTCATGCATTTCCACTGAGTTAGTTATGACTTATGAGTGAATGATTTCCTGCGTCACCCTTCCCAGGTGTTCTTTTATATACTCTCCCATAACAATCGGACAACCCATTGTTTCTAAATCAGTTATCTATGGCAGTAAGATTTACATATGAACTAAGGTTCTAGGTGGAATGCCAATAACTTCAGAACAATCAAAGCAAGCATTTGAACCAGTAGAACGTTCAATCTAGCTGTATATATGTATGACAATTTAATTTTACTTGGCAGGCAAAAGAAGAAGAGCGTATTCAATCTACATGTTATAACCATGGACCAAGTCACCCAACAACTAAACTATTAAAGAAACTATTAGGAAGTTAAAAACAAGGTAATAAATATGTTGAACCATTATTGAACAATTTTCTTTCGAAGAGAAGATTGAAGACAAACCTCCGGAGCCATCCAGAATGCTGTTCCCTGGCATGATTTAACATCATTCAATTTAATTGCCTGAAGAACAACAGCCATACGTAAAACTAGTAAGTAAATGGAAATTATATTTTATGCAACTGAATGTAGCACAGATTCTCTGACTGAAGTCAAAGTTTGTCAAAAACTAAAACAAAGTAGAAAGGTTACCTTTGCCAATCCAAAATCGGCAACCTTGACAGATCCATTTGCATCAACCAATATATTTGCACATTTAATATCCCTTCAAGTAGAAGAGAAAATAGTCAGGCAATATTTACGAAGACTTCTTTGTGGCACTACATAACTGATACAGAACAAATATGCTAAAGAAATTATGACACATGAACCAAAAAGAAATAAAACTGGACTCAATGACATAGATAAAGAAATATATGCCAAAGAAATTATGACACCATAAACCATGATTTTTTTGTTTATACAGTTTCAAGTTCCAAGAACAAGTTGAAATGTTCTTTATACTCTATCTAGAGCTTAAATATTAAGTTGTTTCTTTCTAAGGCTAAATACCACCTTTATTAGATATCTTAACCTCAAATTGATATCAATGAAAAGGACATTTCTTTTTTGGGAACATATCCAACAAAGTATCAAACACCACAAAAACACAAGCAGTTCGGAACCAAGGGTAGAGAAATGGTAAATTGATAGAAACAGTGACACGAAATGAACAATTTCATTTAAAATACTCAGAATGGGAGAAAGAATTCTCCTCCAAGGGTTTCCCCCTGGACATCAGAGTCTTCGATCAGTTCTCACATACAAAGTACGGAATTCCAATCTCTCTAGGTCCTTTCATTTAACACCTTTCTACCGAACTACCCATCCAACAGTATAACTCACTCTAAATCTAACCACATACCCATTAATTCTTCTAGGTCCTATCACAACAAGCCAACCACAAGCACAAGAATACTTATCCAAGGTTATATAATTGAGAAAAGAAGAGAACAGCAAGGACAATAATTGGATGTGAAAACCTTTTTTCATTTCCACTCCCCTACAATATTTTTCTTATTTCCACTCCCCTTTACTATATTGTTTAATACATGGAACCATCTGCAGTCCTCGGAACCATGTAAAATGCATTCCAGACAAGATAAATAAGGGGATGCTCTTAACAACCAGTTAACAACGACATTTCAAAACAATTTTATATTGCAATTACGAGACAGCAAGTGGAAGTTTCTTTCATGCAAGGTAAGAAACGACATAGGCATACCAGAACACCAGAAATAATTTCTATTCAATACCACATAGGATAGAAAAATAAAGGAATAAATTTTGGGATCACCTATGAACAATATTGCGATCATGAAGATACTTCAAACCATGCAGAATCTGTCTCGTATAAGCAGATACTTGGGAATCTCGAAGTTTATACCTCCGGTAGAGGCTTAAAAGGGAACCTTTGGTTACAAACTCGATAAAGATATATAGATTTGATTCATCCTGCAATAAACAACAAAAAGAATGTAAATTACAAACTATGGTTCAAGATTGTAGTTATAAACTGAAATGAAAAGCTTATAACAACAAAATGGCTGATAGAAGAAACACTTGTTTATAGCTTGACAAAATCTGAAAACAAACAAAACACTGCAGCATAATTACAGAAAATAATTGAAAGAATTGCACGGTTTCCAAATGTCTTGACATGCAAGCTGAAATCTAATTTTGGACTTTGGTTACTACTTTATATGCTAAAATTTATATTGGAAATCAGTTCCTAGCTTTGTAGTGCGACAAGATAAGGTGAAGTTCGTAATACCTCAAACTACACAATGTACAGTTCTGGCTACAGCTTTTCCACTACATTGAAAGCATCCAGTAAAATATCTCAGATGAAAAAACACCTATTACTAACCTAAAATTATAATGAGTTATGCTGCACAATTAGCTCGAGATTAATCTCCTATTTTTTTTTGCATAGATTATGTTTTCTTAATGTCAGTTATTTAGAACAGATATATTCCCTGTAATTCTAGGCTAGTATTTATTAGATTGTAAATAAACTTGTTGAAATATAGAAGATTAGGCTCATTAGTTGAGTTAGTATATAAGGCATAGTTGAACTCATTTTGTAGTATTTTCTTCATTTAGGAATTCCTCCCTGATAACAGGAAGGATCTTCTTCAACATGGGAGCAGATTTGGCTGCCAACTTCTGAGCTAATAAACCCAACAAAACTTCAAATGCAGCAGTCAGATCTCCTTCATGCACAAGCCCAGCTTCATGCCTACCAGCATCCTGATCTGCAACACTAGCACCAGCTTGACCTTGATAGTTGGTAACAAAAGGGTATACTCAAATTTATGGCTTGGATTATGGTGATACCTTCTCTCCAGTTGCTAAAACGGCGTCAGTTCATTTGTTCTTGTCTATGGTTGCCATCCTCCATTGGCCTTTATACCAACTTGATATTAAGAATGCCTTTATACATGATGATTTAGAAGAGGAGATTTAAATGGTGGAACCACCTGGCTTTGTTGCTCAGGGGGAGTCAGGTCTTGTCTGCAGGCTACAAAAGTCATTGTATGGATTAAAACAATCATCTTGAGCTTGGTTTGGGAAGTTTAGCAAAGTCCTTCAGCAATTTGGTATGCGAAGCAGACCACTCGGTTTTCTTTAAATGCTCACCTAGGAATGAGAAGATTTACCTTGTGGTGTATGTAGAATGTAGATGATATTGTTATTACAGATTTACAGGTGATGATGAAGAGGGTATTAAGCAACTAAAGCAACACTTTTTACACATTTTCAGACCAAAGATCTTGGTCTGTTGCAATGCTTTCTTGGAATTGAAGTTGCTCAATCAAAATCAGGTATTGCCATTTCTAAAAGGAAATATGCTCTCGACATTTTGGAAGAAACAGGGATGCTTGATTGCAAGCTTGTGGATACACCATGGATCCAAATGTCAAGCTTATACCTATAATCAGGGGGAGCCCTTTTCAGACCCAGGCTGATATAGAAGACTGATTGGAAAGTTAAACTATCTTACTATAACCAGGTCAGACCTTGCATTTCCAGTCAGTTTCTCAATTCACCATGTGATAGTCATTGGAATGCAGTTGTTCGGATCCTAAGATACATCAAAGGATCACCGGGCAGAGGACTTATTTTTATGGACAAACGACACACTAATATTCTTGGATATTTAGATGCAGATTGGGCAGGATATATCAGTCCATACCTGTGTTGGTATTGGGAGTGGCTGCAATAACCCACCTAGACTAAGTGTTTGATATTTGTTTCTCTGACATATCTCACAAGCTTCAACATACTTCTTGATGCATTTTCTCATTCCTTCTAAGTACACAATACCATCAAGCCTTTTATATGTCCTCAAATAACCTGAGTGGCCACCAGTGGCTGTGTCATGCAATTCATGTAATAACCATTGAATTCTAGGTGAATTTGGTGGTAAGACTAACCTGCCATCATGGAAAAGCCTTCCTCCTCTCAACTGAAACTTTCCATGGCTTAAAGGATTTATAGTCAATTCTTGTACTATTGTTTTCAACTTATCATTATTTTGCACTTCTTCTTCTAATCCCTCCCATACTTCACATTGGTGAGATATGATTGCTACATATTGCATTTGTCTAAAGAGAGCATCAGCACCCGAGTTTTCCTTACCAGGCTTATATTTTACCTCAAAATCATAGCCAATAAGTTTAGATATCCAGTTTTGTTGTCTTTCACCCATCACTTTCTGTTCAGATAGGAACTTAAGACTTTTTTTATCAGAATGCACAATAAATTTCCTTCCCAACAAGTATGGTCTCCATTTTTGTACTGCTATAACTATTGCCATAAGTTCCCTCTCATACACAGATTTTAACTGAGCCCTTGCAGATAGAGTATGGCTCATATATGCTATTGGTTTTCTTTCTTGCATCAACACAACCCCCAATCCTTGTTCTGATGCATCAGTCTCTAAAACAAAGGATTTAGTGAAATCTGGCATAACCAAGACTGGCAAAGTAGTCATAGCTACTTTAAGCTTCTCAAAAGCTTTCTGAGCTTCCTCACTCCACAAAAAACTGTCCTTCTTTAGAAGTTGCACAAGTGGCCATGCTATCTTGCCATAGTTTTGTACAAACTTCCTATAGTAACCTGTAATACCCAAAAATCCCCTCAGTCCCTTCAGATCTTTTGGAACTGGCCATTTAACCATGTCATCTATCTTCTTAGGGTCAGTCATCACCCCCTCACAAGAGATTATATGACCTAAATACTCAATTTGAGGCTGACCAAATGAGCATTTTTTCTGATTAGCATATAGTTTATTGTCCTTCAACACTTGTAGTATCTCTCTGACATGTATACAATGCTCTTCTCTAGTTTTACTGCATATAAGAATGTCGTCAAAGAAGAGCAAAGCAATTTTTCTCAAATAAGGCCAGAGGACTTCATTCATCTATGATTGGAATGTTGATGGTGCATTGTTCAAGCCAAAGGGCATGACTATGTACTCATAATGCCCTTCATCCATCCTAAAAGCGGTTTTTGGAATATCTGCCTCATTCATCCTTATTTGATGGTACCCGGACTTTAAATCCTACTTAGTAAAAATGACTGCACCTCCTAACTCATCTAGTAGTTCTTCAATGATGGATATAGGAAACTTATTAGGTACAGTTACCTTGTTTAAAGCCCTATAATCAGTACAATATCTCCACCCTCCATCCTTTTTTTATAACCAGCAAAACAAGACTTGAGAATGGACTTGTACTGTGATTGACTATACCAGATTGCATCATCTCAGCCACAATCTTTTCTATTTCATTTTTTTGATAAAATGGATACACGTAGGGTCAGTGTGTCAGCTCCAGGCTTTAAAACAATGGCATGATCATGTACTCTTTTAGGTGGTAATCCTGTTGGCATATTAAACACGGCTACAAACTCCTCCACTAATATAGCAAATACAGGATCTAATACCTCCTTCTGCTGTATATCAGTGCTAACTGACCTATACTGCATATAGTACACCTTTCCTTCATCATACAATGCCTTCATCATAGCCATGAATAAGGCTTGACTTGTACTGAGAGCTGGATCTCCCTGTATCTCATAATTCTTATCTTTTCCATTTCAAGCTCAATTTCTGAAAATTTGCCTCAATATTACCAAGGCTAGCTAGCCAATCCATTCCTAACACCATTTCAGTTCCTCCCAATCTCATGAGAAAGAAATTTTGTTTGAACTGCACACCTTGTATCTGGAATTCCAAGTCCTTGCATACACCCTTATTTCTGATCTTCTCACCATTTCCAACTTCAATCACATATGTGAGAGTTTCTACCAATGTAATTCCCAATTCCTTCACTAATTCAGTGGCTATAAAGTTGCTAGTAGCCCCAGAATCAATGAGGGTCAGTACAGGTTTGTCACCAATCATTACCCATATTCCGAAGGACTTGTTGGAAGTGAAACCTTCCTTACTTTGCAAGGACACTTGCAAAGTCTTCATCTCTTCTTCGGGTGGTTCTTCTTCCTGTTCTCGCTCCGCACTTCCTTCTTCTTCTTCTTCTTCTTCTTCACTACTACTCCCTTCACACAACACCAATTTCATGTGTTTAAGTTTACACAAATGCTCCCTATTCCATTTTTCTCCACATTTGAAGCATAGTCCCTTCTTATGCCTCTCATCCAACTCTGCGGGACACAATCTTCTTCCTCTAAACTTATCAATGTTATCATTCGCCATTCTTTCTACTTCTTTCCTTCTTCCACCATAATCACCAAGATCTTTGAATTTAGTGGTAGCACCCCTATCTCTCCACTCTCCCCTTCCACCAATCCCCTTCTTAAACAATGCATTATTTTTCTCCTCCAGTAATAATGACTTATCCATCAAAGAAGACAGATCCAAGTCTTCATACAACTTCAACTCAGCTTGTATCTCTTCCTTTAATCCATTTAGATAGATTGCTTCCAACATATTTCTATCATCCCTTCTCACCGGTGCAACAAGCAATTCAAACTTGTCTCTATACTCCATCATAGATCCAGTTTGCTTGTGATTCAATAATGGTCCAAATGGATTTTGAGGAATTCCGGGTTGGAATCTGCGTATGAGAGCAATTTTGAACTCATCCCAGTTGCGATAAGGAGTTTGCTCTTCCGACCATTTGAACCAATTCAGAGCTTTGTCTTCCAAAGCTATCACTGCTGTGTCTAACTTCTCAGGTATACGTACTCCACTGAGTCGGAAATATCGTTTGATGCGCACTAACCAACTATACGCATCATCACCCTTGAAGATCGGCATCTCCAGCTTCCGCTGGTGCTGTTGATTCCGATGATCGTTCCTGCCATGTCGCGCTAGAGAATCGCTCGAAACCGTACTATTCCCACTATCGTCATCGTCCTCTTCACGTGGGAACCTCCTCCCTACCAGACGACCTTGACGACGGTGTGGTCGTGCTCGTTCCTTCAATAACTGATGGATCAGAGTGATCTGAGCTTCCATCGCCGTGAATCTTTGTTCTATCGGATCAATTGGGGTTGCCATCGTTATAGTCAGAACATAGGCTCTAGATACCAATTGATAGGATCTAGGATCAATAGAACACTAGAAAAAACAATAAAATAGTACAAAAATGATGGAATGGAAGTATATTATATATGATAACTGATTTAGAGAACAAACGGGACCTAAAACAAGGAAATGGATACAAATAATCAGCAATAAGCTGAATCAAGCTAAAACAGAAAAGTGATTATGCAAAATAAAATGGCTTTTCGAGAGGCCAAGTCTTTCCCAATTGCTAGATATAGCTCAACTTCTGCATAAACCTAATCACACAATCAATGTGACTTATATAGGCTCATCCATCCACTCACAAGAGGACACATGTCCCATGTGCATTCCCTCCTCTAAGTTTGTGAGAGCTGCTGACAGCTCATGATGAGGAGTGGTTAGAGTTGCTGACAGCTCATGATGAGGAGTGGGACCCTTTTTCTTATTCTTTCTCTTGTATACTAACTTATGCCTATCACATGTGAACTTATATGGTTAAGGAATTTGCTTCAGGAGTTGAAGTTTTGTGAGATACGTCCTATGGAACTTGCTTGTGATAACCAATCAGATTTGCACTTCCCTTCAAATCCAATCTTTTATGAGAGGACTAAAAACATAGAAGTTGATTGCCATTTCATTAGAGAAAAGATTATCTCAGGCATCATCACGACTTCCTTTACCAGATCTAATGACCAACTTGCAGACATGCTAACTAAGTCCTTAAGGGGTCCTAGGATAGTTCACATATGTAACCAGCTGGATGCATCTGACATATATGCTCCAGCTTGAGGGGCAGAGTTGATTGTATATATATTTTGTATTTATTATTTGATTCTGGTTTGACATGATCCTATTATGGGATAATATTTACTTAGTCTCTTGTATATATAGACTAGTGGTTCCCTAATGAATACGATGAGAAACATTCAGATTTAAGTATTGCCTCAAAAGTTGGCAGTCAAATCTACTCCCATGTTTTTGAAGAAGATCCTCCTCCCTATTATCAGGAAGGAATTTCTAAATGAAGAAGATAGTACAAAATGAGTTAACCTATGCCTTATGTACTAACTCAACTAATGAGCTTAGTGTTCTATACTTCAACACTTGTCTAAAGTGTAATATTAATCCAGTATAATTTCATGTTTAGTGAATACTATTCAAATAACTATCCTTTCATCTCTTTCAAGTAGATGGAAGTTGTCAATCTGTCATGAACCAACAACGTAAAAGATTAAACCATTAGGCCAAGAACGATGCACAAGCCTGCACCAATATAACTTATAACTTCTATCTGAAAGAATAGGAGCAATAACGATTGAAGATGTCATGAACCAAGTACTCATAAAGCCAAAGTCGTTCAATGAAAGCACATAAATAGCACTTACATGAAACAGATTCTTTCACCATGGGCTTAAATGAAATTGAACGTAAAAGGAAAGGGAGAAGACAAGAGACGACAAGTACCATTTCAGTGCCAATGTATCGAACGATATTCTCATGTTCCAACTGACTCAAAACTTCAATTTCCTGACAATTAGGAAGAAGTAGAGTGAGATAAAATATAGTTGAAACAATAATAAGCAGAACATAAATAGATGAAAATAGTTGATAAGCCTTCAAGATATTTCACAAGACAACAAAGATTATAAGAAAACTATTATCTTCATAACCGGATTTTGATTAGTGGAAATCTGAAGTATAAAAAAATTTATAAAGCAATAGAAAGAGTAAGTCTGTTTGACTGTCTTACGTGCTCCAGTTGAACGACACTTTGCTTTCCCTGACTCCCTTGATCAAGCAGTGAAACTTGTTTTACAGCAAAAAAGAATCCATCTCTACAGTGGTAATCATAAAGGGAATATAACTAGTAGTTAGCACACTTACCTAACACTTATAAATATCAAATTTTGTAAATGCCAATTTATTTAGGGTTTTTATCCAGAGCATTGAATAGAAGATATTAGATGACAATTTCACTAAGAACAACTTAATCTCACCATTAAACTAAGAGATAAACAAGATTACTTGTATAATGCTCGCAATTGACATGCATTTTCTAATCACGATGAGCAATAGAACAAATACATAGTGGCATTCCAGTAACAAATACATAGTCTCACCAGAGGCACAGACTGTCAGTATATTAGAGAAAAACTCAGGCATTAAAGAACCATGAAAGGTTAAAAATAATCTAGAACATTTGCCCAAGAAAACAAATTAGAAAAAGCAAGGTCAGTCCTTTGAAATCATGATCTTCATTTTGTGCCAAAATGGACAACCTAGGACAAAAGGGCATCATTCCAACAGATGCAACAAAGGGATGGCAACATCATACTCCCTCCATCCCGAAATGTAAGAGAAAAAACAAAAATCACACTTATTAAGAAAAAGTAAAATATAATGATAGAGTATGTTTTTTGAAAAAAGTTGTATTTTGAGATTTTTTCTCTTATATTTTGGGACAAAAAATTTGAGTTTTTTTCTCTTATATTATGGGACAGAGGGAGTACTACTTTTCAGTACATTGTTGACAACAAAAAAGGATTTCGAGCTAGCTTCTATGTAAATTTTAGAAGTCCCACATTGCCTAGAGATATGGCATAGATAGTATTTATAAGGGTAGTGCAAATATCAACTCTCAAGCTAGCTTCTGTGGTTGAGTATATTGGCCTTCCACATTTTAGAATTGATTCTGCTTGAAAGCTAGAAATTGTAGCATCTGGCTTTAGAATTGATTTTTACACTGAAATTTACTGTTCAACTCACTTTTAGTTGAATGTCTCCAAACATAAATCAATTCTACTAAACTAAATTTTGATAAAATCAATTCTACGAAAATCAATTTTATCTAAAGGAAAACAAAACATACCCTAATTCTAATATGGTATCAACGTCTATCGAAGATCCATTTGTTGTTTGTTATGAAGACCTCCCATATTTGGGCCACCCATCGTTGTTGGTTCCATGTTACAACTTGTTTAGTTCTGGACGTGAGGGTCTATGTTAGAAGTCCAGCATTGGCTAGAGATATGACATAAATAGTCTTTATAAGAGTAGTGCACATCTCAACTCTCAAGCTAGCTTTTATGGTTGAGTATAGACCTCTCAAATTCTAATTGGAAACAAGACAAAATGAATGGCCATATTGTCTAATGTGCAAAACATTTCCCTAACAAGCTCAGCTATGTTTCAAATAATCACTCTAATTACAATTTACTACCTCCGAAAAATTGTACTAAAATATAAGTAACTTTACAATACCAATGAAGCATTTAATGTTATATTTCTTATTATATTCTTAACTATTTATTACTCTCTTTTCTTTTACTTCTTCAACTTATTTCTTCCGTACCATTAATGAAGGACAATTTTGTAAACTACCTCATAATTTCTCTTTCCCATACAACAGGCTTAATTACAGTTTTGGTCCCCCTATTTTCAGTTATTCACAGTTTTGGTCCCCCAATTTTCAAATCATACAGTTTTTGTCCCCTGTCATAATTTTATACTTAAAAATGGTGATTTAACATATTTTAAATGATGTAACATACAATTCAATGATATTCAATAATCAGAAGTTATGAAACTACAAGAAAGCTCGTTAAAAACTTAGATTTTAATTTAAGAAGTTACTCATTTTTTGTAATTGAATTAATAAAAAATAAACAATTAATCCACGTTGATAAATCTACATCATCATACCGTATGTCACAACATTTAAAATATGTCAAATCACCATTTTTGATAATAAAAATATGATAGGTGGACCAAAATAAGGGGACCAAAACTGTGAAATGACTCAAAATAGGGGGACCAAAACTGTAATTAAACCTAAATTATTTTTAAAAACATTTTATAGTGTTCTTAATTTAGAAAAGAAAAATAAGTCTTCCCCTCCCCTCCCCTCCAAAACTCAACTCACAAACAAAGCCTTAAGTAGATCATTGGTGAACAAAATGAAAAGATTGTATTAAAAACATCTCTTTAGATCATTAATGTACAAAAATTTATAAAGACATGCTATCCCTGTAGATCTCACAAAAATAGGAGGGGAGCAAAAATTCTTTCAAGATTTTCCTCCCCTGCCCTTCCAGAAAGATAAACAAACTATAAAAATTTAACAACATCTCTC
Organism: Trifolium dubium; assembly: GCA_951804385.1. Classification (NCBI taxonomy): domain Eukaryota; kingdom Viridiplantae; phylum Streptophyta; class Magnoliopsida; order Fabales; family Fabaceae; genus Trifolium; species Trifolium dubium. The sequence continues at coordinate 20,742,089 of OX638067.1, forward strand.
CCAACTAAAGACTACCTAGTACAAACCCTTTTTATTTTATCTTTATATGCTTGGTTTCGTGGCGAATTTAGCACAATTCAATGTGCCATTATTGCTTTGATAAAAGCTACAATTTGGAGCTTTAACTAAATCTCAATGCCACTATGATTTCGCCAAACAAGCAGTGATTCCAAACAATTATTTCATACATTAATGAAATCACTAAAATTTAATGAACAAGCTAATAATAGAAACTAGAAAGGGCACAAGTGAAGACTGAAGAGGATGAAAGCAGAACAATACTTACTCAGAAATTCCTTCATAGACAGATCCAAATGAACCACGTCCCAAAAGCTCACCCTTTTGCCAACTACCTGGAATAATAACTGGCTTCAATCTCACATTAGGAGATATACTATTAGACCTGGTATCTGTTGTAAAGCTAGATGAATCATCCTCATGCGAAGTAGTGAACAAGCTCGATGAATCATCTTCGTGCGAAGTAGTGAACGAACACGACCTCGAAAACTCATGAACAATCTCAGCAGTTTCCTTTTCTTCTATCTTCAATCTCACTCCACCAACTTCCCCTTCTTCATCTTTCTTCTCTTCCTCTTCTTCTCTCTCATTTCCTTTTCCTTCCTCTACTGGAGCGAAATCCCTCAGAAGATCCCACGTGGAACACGTGCTGTCTACAACAGAAAGCCTAACACCCGGCGGCGGCTTAAGCATCGGAGGTCTAAATCCCTTTATTCCACAAACACCGCCGCTGGTGGAGCAAGCATTCGTCTCAACAAAACCCTTATTTTCGCTGCCAGTACAGCTCCTGCTAACCTCATCAAAACCCCTAATCGGAACCCTATCTTCTCCACCACTATCGCCCGCGCTGCAGCAACCGCTGGTCTCAGCAGGAGAATCTCTAATGGAAACCCTATCTTCGTGCTCTACTAAGTCGACTTTTTCGTTAACCTTAATTTCATCAAAATCAGACAAATTCAGCCTCGGCAGAACATCAGAAGAAGACCGAACCTTCATTGCCTCCCAAGCGGCCGCCGGAATTGAGAAATCCTCCGGTCCGGAAAGCCCAAGACTACGGCAAATGATGTCGAATTCACCGTCGACGCCTTCGACTCGGAAACTCTTTTTATCATAGAAATCCATCGATCGAGTGTAAAGAATTGACGCCGACTCAGATGATTCCGGCGAAGATGGTTGAGCATCGTAATTGAAGTTCTTGGCAGCATTACGGCGCTCCAACTTCGGTTGTTTCCTTGGAATCTTCTTCTTCGAATTCATATCCGTTGATTGCTTTCTATGACCAAAAATTCGAGGTATGTGATTCATTCGTAGCTGAAAAGTCCATTAAAAAAAATACCGTGAGTTTGAAAAAATAGCTTTTTCAAGTTTATGTGTTGTTGAAGCCGCCGAGAGAAGAGCTTGAGAAACAAGTTGTAATCGCGAGTTTAGAAATTGTTGGAGAGAAAGAAATCGAAAGAAAGACTGCACCAGAGCTGGTAAATGAAAATATTAAAAGGAGAAAATAAAATCTTATCAAAAAAAGGAGAAAACGCGGTGTCACGTTGACTTCCAACACATTTTATCAAATTTGTTTGGTAAATACATATTTTGAGCTTATAAGTTTACAAGCTCATTTGTCAAAAAAATTTATGTAGTAAGATTTTTTCAACATTAGTTTGTAGCTTATTTGATTGGCTTTTATCTTATTTTTGACTTATATCTAATAGCTTATCACCCTTTTTCTCACTTTTATTCTTACTAATTTATCAAAACCCACTTTTGCCCTTAATGTTTTAAATGTTAAGAATATCAAAGATCATCCTTTTCTCTCTATTTTTTTAAATGACTTTATGAATTTTTTTCCAATGTTATACATACTGCATGTTTTAACGTTACTGTACCTTTATTAATTTATTTTTTGAGATTAACATCGCTTGCATTTTTGGCAAAATTAACGTTACTTGCCTATATGAGTTCTTATATTATGAGTTACATACCTGCATGTTCTTCTTTCTTACCTATATGGCAAAATTAACATTACTTACATATATATATATATATATAGGGGAATTCTAACTACGACCCATGTAGGTCATAGTTAGCAACTATGACCTACATAAAAAAAAAAATTACTATGCAGCCCCCATCCTTTCTCACGCGCGCCCCCCACCACCCTCACCCCTCAGTTTCTCCGCACGCCCCCCAACCCCACACCCCCACCCCCCACCTTTTTTTTAAAAAAAAATTTTAATTGTTTTTTTTTTTGCTTTTTTTGAAGTAATTTTTTTTTTATTATTTTGTAGTACATATTATAAGAATCTATTTTTGATATTTATATAGCTTTATTTTATAGTATAATTATATCATTGTTCTTTTATTTTATTAAAAACCATACCATTTTTTTTGAATTTTTTTTAATTGTTTTTTTTACATTTTTTTTAAGTAAATTTTTTTTATTCTTTTATAGTACATATTATAAGAATCTATTTTCAATGTTTACATAGCTTTATTTTGTAGTATAATTATTTCATTGTTCTTTTATTTTATTAGAAACCATAATATCTTGTATTAATAAATTTGGGGTATCGAAACCATTAGACCATGCTAATGGTTTCACTTTATAATATCTTGAAACCATTTAACAATAATATTGGTTTCAAAAATCTATTTTATGATTTCAGGCATAGTCATTATTTAAAACCATTTAACAATAATTATTTCATTGTTCTTTTTATTTTATTATAAACCATAACATATTGATTAATATTTGACTCAATTTTTTATTATTTTTGGGGTATCGAAACCATTAAATCATACTAATGGTTTCACTCTATAACATCTTGAAACCATTTAACAATATTAACGGTTTTCAAATATCTATTACATAATTAAGTACATGTAATAGTTTATGAAATCATTTCACCCCAAAATGGTTTTGGGGTATCAAAACCATTAAACCATATGAATGGTTTCACTCTATAACATCTTGAAACCATTTAACAATATTAATGGTTTCAAATATCTATTACATAATTAAGTACATGTAATAGTTTATGAAACCATTTCACCCTCAAAATGGTTTTGGGGTAAAAATTTATGAAACCATTTCACCCCAAAATGGTTTTGGGTATCGAAACCATTAAACCATACTAATGGTTTCACTCTATAACATCTTGAAACCATTTAACAATATTAATGGTTTCAAATATCTATTACATAATTCAGTACATGTAATAGTTTATGAAACCATTTCACCCCCAAAATGGTTTTGGTGTAAAAATTTATGAAACCATTTCACCCCAAAATGGTTTTGGGTATCGAAACCATTAAACCATACGAATGGTTTCACTCTATAACATCTTGAAACCATTTAACAATATTAATGGTTTCAAATATCTATTACATAATTAAGTATATGTAATAGTTTATGAAACCATTTCACCCCCAAAATGGTTTTGGTGTAAAAATTTATGAAACCATTTCACCCCAAAATGGTTTTGGGTATCGAAACCATTAAACCATACTAATGGTTTCACTCTATAACATCTTGAAACCATTTAACAATATTAATGGTTTCAAATATCTATTACATAATTAAGTACATATAATAGTTTATGAAACCATTCCACCCTAAAATGGATTTGGTGTAATAATTTATGAAACCATTTCACTCCAAAATGGTTTTGGGTATCGAAACAATTAAACCATACTAATGGTTTCACACTATAACATCTTGAAACCATTTAACAATACTAATGGATTCAAATATCTATTACATAATTAAGTACATGTAATAGTTTATGAAACCATTTCACCCCCAAAATGGTTTTGGTGTAAAAGTTTATGAAACCATTTCACTCCAAAATGGTTTTGGGTATCGAAACCATTAAACCATACGAATGGTTTCACTCTATAACATCTTGAAACCATTTAACAATATTAATGGTTTCAAATATCTATTACATAATTAAGTACATGTAATAGTTTATGAAACCATTTCACCCCCAAAATGGTTTTGGTGTAAAAGTTTATGAAACCATTTCACCCCAAAATGGTTTTGGGTATTGAAACCATTAAACCATACGAATGGTTTCACTCTATAACATATTGAAACCATTTAACAATATTAATGGTTTCAAATATCTATTACATAATTCAGTACATGTAATAGTTTATGAAACCATTTCACCCCCAAAATGGTTTTGGTGTAAAAATTTATGAAACCATTTCACCCCAAAATAGTTTTGGGTATCGAAACCATTAAACCATACGAATGGTTTCACTCTATAACATCTTGAAACCATTTAACAATATTAATGGTTTCAAATATCTATTACATAATTAAGTACATGTAATAGTTTATGAAACCATTGCACCCAAAATGGATTTGGTGTAATAATTTATGAAACCATTTCACTCCAAAATGTTTTTGGGTATCGAAACAATTAAACCATAATAATGGTTTCACACTATAACATCTTGAAACCATTTAACAATATTAATGGTTTCAAATATCTATTACATAATTAAGTACATGTAATAGTTTATGAAACCATTTCACCCCCAAAATGGTTTTGGTTTAAAAGTTTATGAAACCATTTCACCCCAAAATGGTTTTGGGTATCGAAACCATTAAACCATACGAATGGTTTCACTCTATAACATCTTGAAACCATTTAACAATATTAATGGTTTCAAATATCTATTACATAATTAAGTACATGTAATAGTTTATGAAACCATTTCACCCCCAAAATGGTTTTGGTGTAAAAATTTATGAAACCATTTCACCCCAAAATGGTTTTGGGTATTGAAACCATTAAACCATACGAATGGTTTCACTCTATAACATCTTGAAACCATTTAATAATATTAATGGTTTCAAATATCTATTACATAATTCAGTACATGTAATAGTTTATGAACCCATTTCACCCCCAAAATGGTTTTGGTGTAAAAATTTATGAAACCATTTCACCCCAAAATGGTTTTGGGTATCGAAACCATTAAACCATACGAATGGTTTCACTCTATAACATCTTGAAACCATTTAACAATATTAATGGTTTCAAATATCTATTCCATAATTAAGTATATGTAATAGTTTATGAAACCATTTCACCCCCAAAATGGTTTTGGTGTAAAAATTTATGAAACCATTTCACCCCAAAATGGTTTTGGGTTTCGAAACCATTAAACCATACTAATGGTTTCACTCTATAACATCTTGAAACCATTTAACAATATTAATGGTTTCAAATATCTAGTACATAATTCAGTACATGTAATAGTTTATGAAACCATTTCACCCCCAAAATGGTTTTGGTGTAAAAATTTATGAAACCATTTCACCCCTAAATGGTTTTGGGTATCGAAACCATTAAACCATACGAATGGTTTCAATCTATAACATCTTGAAACCATTTAACAATATTAATGGTTTCAAATATCTATTACATAATTAAGTACATGTAATAGTTTATGAAACCATTTCACCCCCAAAATGGTTTTGGTTTAAAAGTTTATGAAATCATTTCACTCCAAAATGGTTTTGGGTATCGAAACAATTAAACCATACTAATGGTTTCACACTATAACATCTTGAAACCATTTAACAATATTAATGGTTTCAAATATCTATTACATAATTAAGTACATGTAATAGTTTATGAAACCATTTCACCCCCAAAATGGTTTTGGTTTAAAAGTTTATGAAACCATTTCACCCCAAAATGGTTTTGGGTATCGAAACCATTAAACCATACGAATGGTTTCACTCTATAACATCTTGAAACCATTTAACAATATTAATGGTTTCAAATATCTATTACATAATTAAGTACATGTAATAGTTTATGAAACCATTTCACCCCCAAAATGGTTTTGGTGTAAAAATTTATGAAACCATTTCACCCCAAAATGGTTTTGGGTATTGAAACCATTAAACCATACGAATGGTTTCACTCTATAACATCTTGAAACCATTTAATAATATTAATGGTTTCAAATATCTATTACATAATTCAGTACATGTAATAGTTTATGAACCCATTTCACCCCCAAAATGGTTTTGGTGTAAAAATTTATGAAACCATTTCACCCCAAAATGGTTTTGGGTATCGAAACCATTAAACCATACGAATGGTTTCACTCTATAACATCTTGAAACCATTTAACAATATTAATGGTTTCAAATATCTATTACATAATTAAGTATATGTAATAGTTTATGAAACCATTTCACCCCCAAAATGGTTTTGGTGTAAAAATTTATGAAACCATTTCACCCCAATATGGTTTTGGGTTTCGAAACCATTAAACCATACTAATGGTTTCACTCTATAACATCTTGAAACCATTTAACAATATTAATGGTTTCAAATATCTAGTACATAATTCAGTACATGTAATAGTTTATGAAACCATTTCACCCCCAAAATGGTTTTGGTGTAAAAATTTATGAAACCATTTCACCCCTAAATGGTTTTGGGTATCGAAACCATTAAACCATACGAATGGTTTCAATCTATAACATCTTGAAACCATTTAACAATATTAATGGTTTCAAATATCTATTACATAATTAAGTACATGTAATAGTTTATGAAACCATTTCACCCCCAAAATGGTTTTGGTTTAAAAGTTTATGAAATCATTTCACTCCAAAATGGTTTTGGGTATCGAAACAATTAAACCATACTAATGGTTTCACACTATAACATCTTGAAACCATTTAACAATATTAATGGTTTCAAATATCTATTACATAATTAAGTACACCATTTCACCCCCAAAATGGTTTTGGTGTAAAAATTTATGAAACCATTTCACCCCAAAATGGTTTTGGGTATCGAAACCATTAAACCATACGAATGATTTCACTCTATAACATCTTGAAACCATTTAACAATATTAATGGTTTCAAATATCTATTACATAATTCAGTACATGTAATAGTTTATGAAACCATTTCACCCCAAAATGATTTTGGTGTAATAATTTATGAAACCATTTCACCCCAAAATGGTTTTGGGGTATCGAAACCATTAAACCATACGAATGGTTTCACTCTATAACATCTTGAAATCATTTAACAATATTAATGGTTTCAAATATCTATTACATAATTAAGTACATGTAATAGTTTATGAAACCATTCCACCCTAAAATGGTTTTGGTATGAAACCATTCCACCTCCAAAATGGTTTTGGTATCATAATTTATGATAATTTACATGTAAATTTTCCTTAATCAATAAATTAAAATTTAATTAAATAAAAAAAGACTTTACAAAATGTTTTTAAAAAAATTACCACAAAAAAAACTAAAAATGGAGGCGAATGTACTTCAAATAAATAAAAAAAACAAAAAAAAAATTTTTAAAAATAAAATTAAAAAGGAGCGCGCCCTACAATTCTGGGGGGCGCGCGGAGAAACTGGGGGGTGGGGGGTGCGCGGAGAAATGGGGAGGGGGGGTGGGGGGCGCGCACAAAAAAACGGGGGGGGGGCACGGAGTAATTTTTATTTTATTTTATGCAGGTCATAGTTGCTAACTACGACCCACATGGTCGTAGTTAGCAGCCCCCATATATATATATATATATATATATATCATCGACTTTTTAATTTATGACTTTTTATTTTGATTTTTTTGTTACAAGTTTTTCTTTTGATTTATGCATTTGATATAAAAAAATGTTATGTTTAAAAATAAATAAAACTGTAATGAAAAGAATTAAAATAATATTATATTTAAAATATATAAAAGTTATATTAAATTATTAAATTTAAATTATTAAATTTAAATATTTTAAATATTAATTTGATATGGATTTTATTACCATTTTTTACAAGAGATTTTAATATGAATAAGAATGTACTTTCATGTCATTTTACATTTATCAACTAGTTCAACCGCTAATTTTACCAAACACTTTAATTAGCTTATCAACTATCAGTTATAAGTCATCAACTATAAGTTAAAAGTTAAAAGCTATCAGCCATCAGCTATAAGCTATCAGCTATAAGCTATTTTTGCCAAACAGACCCATAAAACATTTTGATTTTCAAATTTGTAAATCAAGAAGTCAAAAAAAATTGTAAATCATAGTTTTGTATTTCCCATTGTAAATTATTATTTTTAAAAACATTAGATTTTCATATATTAAATAGAAAAATAATAGTATTGCAACTCTGGACTATTAGGAGTCTTTTCTCCTAAGAAACAGAGGGTTGTATGATTTTTAATATTTAGTCAAAAAATTAAAGATTCTTGAAATTGGATAGTAGTGTTGCGTATTGTCATGTCAATATCAAATATGATCACCTTAAACCTTATAGTCTACTGTTGTTTTTGATAAACAATTGTTAGTTTAAAATTAATTACTTGTGAGATCAACTAGTAAATTTGAAGACATGTTTGTGCAATGTTTGATTTAAAACTTTGAACTTTCATCGTTGTTCTTAAATGTAAAGTGCAGAAAAGAGATGTTTGAATGCAAAGTAAAATATATTTCGAACAATAAATCAAAACAACGATGAAGTAAATAACATGAAGATGGTGAAGAGTGAAGACAAACGTGCATTGCCTTATTTGCACTCGTTTCTCACTGCTTAGGGTACTTATAGTTTTGTAAGGATTTTGTGCAAATGATTGTTCACCCTAAATGTTGTCTACATAACTCTTTTCTTTTTCAAAGAGTTGTTTGGATCTAAAACTTTTTACAATAAACTAGACCAAGTTTATAAAGCTTCTAAGTAATTGAATAATCTCTCTAAAATCACTCAATAAGAATATTGATCTAGGTAAGCAATATGAAGCTTTGGAGTGAAAGAGATTAAAGAAGAGTTTGTAGAGAATCTTGTTCACAAAGACAACTGTAGTGGGATTGATGTTGCTTGCAAACCCTTGCTATTCTTCTGTTGTATACCATGCTATTTATAGTTGAGGAGAGCCTTTTGAATCTTGGAGAAAGCATGATAAAGTGAGAGAACATTAAACTAGCTGTTATTGTTAGATTACTTGGCTTATCACTTAGAAGAGGGGTTGAATAATTGATTCAATACACATTTAACAATATTTACAAAAATAAAGTTTAGCGCGGAAGTCCACCGGATCGGTAGTCTATATGCACCTTGATAAAAGGAGAAGTAGTAAACACCAATATGCGTATGATGATAAAAACAATGGCAATCAATGCTTTACGATGGAGTAATTGAAGATTCATGGTTTTTAAGAATCGAAAACTTTACGTGTTAGACTACTTGGTTTGTCACTTAGAAAGGGGGGTTGAATAAGTGACCCGAAATACAATTAACGATATTTCGATTTTCAAAAACGAGTGCGCGGAAGCCCACCGGATTGGTAGTCTACTTTCCACCTTTCGACCAAAGGAAGTGTAGTATAGCCTTTGCAATGATAACGATAAAAACAAATGCTCAATCAAAGTTTCGAGTACAAGTAATCAATTCAAATTCTATTTATAACTTTGAAAATGTTCACACAGATTTTTATATGGTCAAAATTCACTATTGCAAGCAAAGTACAAAACACTTGAATTTTAGTGAACACTTGGCGTGCGCTAAAATTCGCGTTTATCCAAATTCACAATTTAACGAAAATTAAAGAGTAGGGATCGAGAAAACAAACACAAGATGATCTAGGAGTTCCCTGGCGTTCATGTAGTCCTCGCGTTCGGCCGGTACGTCTTCCCCCAACTTGTCAAACAGACAAGTTGAGATTTTATAGAAAAATTCTCGAAAATACAAATGCATAAATCTTCACGAATACAATACACGAATATACAAGACTCTATCTTCCTATATCCGTCGTAGCTTCTATGAATTTTATGCGATCCTCAACCCAATCACGACTTCTACCTCTGATTCCAACGATTGATCCTCACACCATTCTTTACCCCAAGAAACCTTGTGACAACCGTCCAGCTGATTACCTCGTCGTATTGTATTGATCCTTCAAACAAGCACGCTTCTTGAATCCTTGATGAGAAACCCCTTAAAGCCAATTCCACCCGAGCACACACTGATTGTGAAAGAAATGAATACCACTGCATAGAATGATCCGAGAACATTCTCTGAGCAACAGCAGATACAATCTTTCAAGTTGATTATTTGGCACTAGCACTTATTCGTGAGTCAACTAGTTTCAAGACATTATTCCACTTTATCATTAGACTTCAATTCAGTATCTCAACAGTGGATAAGTCATGTTAGGCAAAACAAGACCATTGCATGAAGAACATTCCTTGTATGACATGTTTAACGAAATGAATAAATGCAACATGGAGACAAGCAAGTGTGAACTAGTGTTTCTACTAGTTTTTGGATCTGATGGTGTTTCATAGACCAATCACAATGCAATAACATGCTACTGATCTCATAGTTGGCATTGTACTTGCATATGTACTTCACATGAACATTCTCCAAAGCTTCTCCCACATAAGACAAGAAGGTTTGTACTTGCAAAAGTTCTTTATGGACAGCTACTATGCTAGTCCCAGCTGTTTAGGACGATCCACTACAGCTCTGTTTGATCAAGCAATTAAACTCCACTCATGAATTTTTGCATCAGCCCAGAAAGGGGAGAACGTTGCCAGAACGATCTCTCACCCAGGCAGTTTTCTACTTGAACATTCAAAATGAATATCTAGTTGTTCAATGTACTTTGATTTGATGCACAGCGTCTATTACAACGTATATACTTGAAGAACAAGCTTCATACAGCCTGCTACAACTGTTTACAACTCATCACCTTTATTTGGTGAAATGAAGAAATTGGGAGAGTGTTTGCAGAACGTTCTCACAGATTTGAATTATGCAGCAAACTCATCATGAGCTGTCATTTGAAGGATGCAACAACTTTATTACAGCTATCAAACGTCTATAATTGATGACTAAGCATCAGGAGCGTATTTGGCATCTATAAATAGCACCCATTGGTGCATTGGAAGGGTAAGAGCTTTAGTTACACATCATACAACACCTTGTTTAGTTCTCAAGAATCACAAGCTCTTCTCTCACACTCAAGCTCTTCAAGTTCATCAATACTTCTGAGTGTGCAGAGTGTTTATTATTTGCTTCTCAAACTAAATTGAGTTTCTACAAAGCAAATACCTCAAGAGACCACTTTTCAAGAAAACTCACTTTTACGTGGTTTTATCCTTTGTCTCTTCTTGTTTACCACTCACACTCTAGTTCTGTCAACATATTGGATCATCTATATTCTGAGTGTATTGAGTGTTTATAAGCTTCTCAAAGTTTGTTTGAGTTTTGTATAAGCTTAGATCCAGAAACAAACCCTTCTTGTAAAAGAAAGAATTCCTCAAGTCAATACGTAACTATTGATTGAGAGTACCTTGGATAGTCAGGTTTGACTAGAGGTAAGCCTTGGATAGTCAGGACTTACTAGAGGCAGAAAAGATTTGATCTTGGTTTAGATCTTTGAAGAAGAATTGTAATCGAGATCGGTAGTATCTTAGAAGATTATAGTGGAAATCCTCATGGACGTGGGGGACTGGATTAACCCAAGTTTAGGGTGAACCAATATAAACTTTGTGTGTGAATTTTCCTACCCTTAACCCTTTATTTACTGTAAACACACCACACACAAACCACTTCATTTACATTTACTTTGAACTCACGCAGTATAGAGAGAACGTTCTCGGAACAGTCTCTTTGAACACAAGCAGTATAGAGAACGTTCTCAAATCAGACTCTTCTATAGTTCACTAACATTTATCCAAGTATACACTTGAGATCAATTTAGTTCAATGCAGGATTAAATTTTAAAAGGGTCACAATTCAAACCCCCCCTTTCTTGTGACTATTTCTTCCACTTCAATTGGCATCAGAGCCCGGCTCTAAGGTGTACGCACTTAACAGTGTACGAGGAAAGATTTAGGAAGAAGTGATGTCGAAACCTGCAAATCAAAGTAGATGTCGTGAATGTACAAAGTTTGGACACTTTAAAAGTAAATGTCCTCATGACAAGAAAGTGAAAAGAAAGATCGTTTCCAAAGAGAAATCCATGATGGCAACCAAAGGAAACTTTGATAACTACAAACTAGAAGAAGAGTTCAACACATGTCTAATGGTAAATGAAGAGGTAACAACTTCTAAACCTTTTCCTCTATGTTTAGAAAGTGATATTGATTTTGATAGCCTTCTAAATGATTCAAACACTTTATCTCAAAAGTGAATTTTTTTCAGAAAATCAATTACTTGAGATAAAGAAAGAAAAAGAGAAACTACAAATCTTGAATGATAAATATTTTAAAACTATTCAAGAATTGCAGCACTCTCATTTTGAATTGTTTGAGAAACAAAAGATTATCAACAAAGATCAAATCAATAAACATATTCTAGAATGTTCTGAAATTCTTGGAGAGAATTTTGTTTTAAAAGAAAATATTTTAAAATTAAAAAGTGACATAACAAGTTCTGTTATTTCAAAAGAAACTTTTCAAAAATTTAAGGAATCACAAGTACGAGTTTTTGATAAAACTTGTATATGTTTAAAAACTTTTCAAAAACCAAAGTTATATGAGAATTTTGTTTTTCTCTAAAAGATCAAAAAAATGCAAATATACAAATGTTCATATTGTTACAAATATGGTTATATTGAATCTTTTTTTTTTAAGAAAAAACTCAAATAATCTCATCAGAAACAAGAACATTCTCAGCAGACATTTTTATTCTAAAAACTTCCTAAAAGAAATCATCTTATTATCATAAGAAGAAATCTTATAAGAGGAATAAAACTAACCTCCAAGGACCCAAATCACTATGGGTACCAAAATCATTACTAACTTGTGTTGTAGGAACTTCTTCAAGTAGTCATGAAAATGCCTTGGTGCTTGGAAATTTGATGCTCTAGAAATATGACTTTGGAAAGATCATATTCTCTCACATTCAACAAAAGGGAGAAATGTTGAATCTGCAACCGTTGAAATCATTGACAAAAACCAAAACAAAGGTACATGTATCATTAGTAAAATACATTTGCATACTTAATGATGATTGATATGTTAAATGCATAACATACAACTTCTTTAAATTTTGTCAATTTGGAACTGAGGTTATTTCATATTCATAATCATGTTTTTTTTTTAAATCTTTATGTTTAAATATTTAGCTGATTTTTAAACTAAAACATGTTTCTATGTCTTTTGAAAAAGATAAATGATTTTGGGATAAAAAGAGTTTTATCGAACAATGTTTTTGCATATTTTAAGAATTTTTTTTATATGTGGATATTTGATTCATAACTTCATTAAAATTTGTTCTAGAATGTTCTGAAATTCTTGGAGAGAATTTTGTTTTAAAAGAAAATATTTTAAAATTAAAAAATGACATAACAAGTTCTGTTATTTCAAAAGAAATTTTTCAAAAATTTAAGGAATCACAAGTACGAGTTTTTGATAAAACTTGTATATGTTTAAGAACTTTTCAAAAACCAAAGTTATATGAGAATTTTGTTTTTCCCTAAACGATCAAAAAAATGCAAATATACAAATTTTCATATTGTTACAAATATGGTTATATTGAATCTTTTTGTTTTAAGAAAAAACTCAAATAATCTCATCAGAAACAAGAACATTCTCAGAAGACATTTTTATTCTAAAAACTTCCTAAAAGAAATCATCTTATTATCATAAGAAGAAATCTTATAAGAGGAATAAAACTAACCTCCAAGGACCCAAATCACTATGGGTACCAAAATCATTACTAACTTGTGTTGTAGGAACTTCTTCAAGTAGTCATGAAAATGCCTTGGTGCTTGGAAATTTGATGCTCTAGAAATATGACTTTGGAAAGATCATATTCTCTCACATTCAACAAAAGGGAGAAATGTTGAATCTGCAACCGTTGAAATCATTGACAAAAAACAAAACAAAGGTACATGTATCATTAGTAAAATACATTTGCATACTTAATGATGATTGATATGTTAAATGCATAACATACAACTTCTTTAAATTTTGTCAATTTGGAACTGAGGTTATTTCATATTCATGATCATGTTTTTTTTTTAAAATCTTTATGTTTAAATATTTAGCTGATTTTTAAACTAAAACATGTTTTTATGTCTTTTGAAAAAGATAAATGATTTTGGGATAAAAAGAGTTTTATCGAACAATGTTTTTGCATATTTTAAGAATTTTTTTTATATGTGGATATTTGATTCATAACTTCATTAAAATTTGTTTTGAATTTGAAGTTATTTTTAAATCACGTGTTTATGAGGAAACAAACATCTTCATGTTTTATGAATTTTATTTCAAATCATGTTTCCATTTCATTTGAAAAAGTCAAATGTGTTTTGCATACAATAGTTTGTCAAATATGAAAAATAGTTCAAATTTATCTATGTTTGGTTTGGTAAGACAATTTTGAAAAATCATTTTTGTGAAAAGGGAAAACTTATGAACTGTGTCAAGAGTAGCCTTTATTTAAAAAATACAATTTTGAACCATATATTTCTTGAATTACTTCATATTGGTTTATTTATTTTTATTTCACAAGTTTTATAACTTTGTAATGTTTGTGATTTTATTCAAAGGTCATCTTGCACTTATTTTTTTAAGAGCATAAGAATGTTTTTCTTTAAAGCTTTTAAGCTTCTTGAAATATCTTTTTCAGTAAGTTTGTAATCTTGGGGAGATTATGAATTTTTTCCTTTCAAAGCTTTCTTTGAAGAAAATATTTTTTCACTTGATTTAAATTATTTTAGAATTCTCCAACAAATATAGTTTTGCTCAATAGCTAAAACATTTTCAAATGAATCAAGTGTTGAAAAAATATTTTTTTAAAGAAATCTTAGACATTGCATGCTATGTTTTGAATCATGTTTCTATTAGAAAAATAGTGAGTAAATCTTTATAATTTTTTGAAAAATAGAAATTCAACCATATCACGTTTTACATTTTTAGATGTCATCACTATATTTTGCATATTGAGAATATTGTTTCAAAATAACAAAGCATATTTTTTTGCATTCATTCTCTACATTATCTAAATGTTATAAAATATGCAAATCTTAAAGCTCAAAGTTGAAATAACATGCATATTACTTTTGACGAGTTTGATAATAAGAGAAGAGGTCATACTGGTGTTGATGATAAGGGACAACAACAAGAAATCGTGTATCAAAAGATTGATATTGTTCAAACATCATCATTACAAATACATCCAAAGAGTTGGAAGTTGACTTACCATCATCCTCAAGTGTGAATCATTAAAAGCTTCAATAGTGGAAAAAGAAATGATTTAATCATGGTGATGTTCATTGCAATTGGTGCTAAGATGGAAGAATCTCTCTTATCAATTCTCAAGTATGATTACAAGATATCTCACAACATGTATCATCATCCTGTATTTCTAAGAAAAGGAAGAAGAGAAAAGGTTTATGAGAATGACATGATTATCATGTAGCACCTTGCTAAATGATTGAAGTTGAATCTTCCACATGTCATCTTGCAACATATGATGAATGCATCAGAGAGAAGATCAAGGAAATTTATTTTTTCCTTCTAGGATTATCCTCATCAAGTTTGTTTTTACATCTACAAGATTAACGTCAAGAAGAAGGAAATGATCAACCTTTGCACTATACCTATGACTTCAAATACGTTCCTGATATTAAAAAAGAGTTATTTCAATCTTGATAACTCTGCTACTGAAGTTTGGAACAAAAGGAAAAGAGATGGATTTGAAAATGAAAGTAACTTGAAAGAGTTATTTATGCTGTTCTGATTCAAACAGATCAATCTCAGAATGTTCTCACTCCTGTGACAACAAGTGCCAAAAGCAAAGAAGTTATACTCGAAGATCTTCACTCAGTGTCCTACCTTTTTAATCCTAAAAACCTCACTGAATATTGATTGAAGTATTGATATTGATCTTGGACCAATCGCTTCTCAAGTTGATGCTAATATATTTGAAGTTGGTGGATTTACTAAATATTGGAGAATACATCAAAGGCTGAATCTTCTCTCCTCAACCATTAATCAAGTGTTCTCAATTTACAATGATGTTAAATAAATGAGCATGTGGTGAAATTTCAATACAATTGAAGATTCTCTCATCATTGAACTGCAAGTAAAGAAAGTCATTATATGAGGTACACAAATTCTAAACCTTATAACATTTGCATTATCATAAGTTTGAATATTTTTATGCAATGTTATTATGTGATTGATTGGTGCACATGATGTTTTTAAACTCATATTTGATTTTTTCTCAAAAGAGTTGTTTAAAAATATTGACTTATGATCATACTTTTACACTTGCACATTATGAGATGTGAACATTTTTTTTTTGCAAAGGATGATCGTTCGAATATTATTTTCTTCTTTCTAAAAGAATCATTTTCATCATAAAAATATTTGTAAAAGAGAGAAACATTTTTTTTACATAATATACTCTGATTTCAAAACTTCCGTATATGCATCTTTTTCTCTATAATTTTAATGTTTTTGAACATTTTCTAAATGATCTTTTAATCATCAATTAGTCTTGTCCATCTTTTTCAAATTTGAGATTGACCATGTTTTAAAGGAAAGTCATACCTCTACTCTAAATATTTGAAATTTTGGGAAAATATTAATCTCATAAGATTGAGGGGGAGTTTTTTAAAAAATTAAGAATATTTATTCCTCTCAAATTGCATTGTCATTGAGTCAAAATCAATTTCTCTAAAATTTGAATGATTTCAATATTGACTAGAATGATAATTGATCACAAGATATGTGCTTTAAATGTTTAAATGCAAACTTGATACGTTTGATATGTGAGTGAACTTCACCATTGCATGTTTTCTATGTGCAAAATATTTCTAAATATCATTAGGATCCCTAGCTAATATTGTTTGAGAAAAATCATACTTTGCAGAGAGATTGTTCTCAGAACACTCTGCTACTGGGTTCAGTAGCAAACATGACATGAACCATGACCGTTTCATGTGACATGTTTTGATTCAATTGTTTTAGTTTGTGATTTTCGACAATTGAACATCATTTTTTCATATCACCCCTATACTTTTTGATAAATGACAAAAGGGGGAGAGTTATATAATGAGAGAAAAATCTAAGATGGAGTAATTAATGAAGAATGTTATGAATTAACCTCTTGCATGTGTTTAGGGGGAGTTTAAATTAGAATGATAAGAATTAAACTCTTGCATGCATCTAGGGGGAGCTTAATTACATATCTATGAACATTCTTGCATTTGTTATTATATCCATCCATAAAACATAAGATTTATTCAATAGGTTTGTCATCATCAAAAAGTGGGAGATTGTTGAGGCAAAATCCCTTTGGTATATGTTTTAATGACAACAAACCTTATGGAATAAATGTTAAGTTTTATGAATGATGATCTACTGATGTTTGCACTTGAGTTTTGTTTAAATGTAGAGAATGACATAAGTGGACAAGCTAGAGGCCACTCATATCTACAAGTGCATTTTATCTACTCATTAATGAAATAATCAGAGTAGCATCATTAATGACAATAGTAGTATCACAAGTTTCAAGAAGAATTCTAAAGACTATTGGTTGAATTATAAGAAGAATTCATTGAAGGTTTAAGCAAGAAAAATGAGCTTCATGGTTAATTGTCTTCTTCATCATCATAATGTCTACATCAAGTTTACAAGCTTACAAGGAAGAATATGAGGTTTATAGTTGAAGAATCATGATGGCTAAACCTGCATCCAAACTTCACAAGAATACATTTGATGTTGTGTGACAAAACTCTCATTGTGTTTTTGTGTTACATGCTTTAAGGGTTTATCAATGAAATTAACATCAAAAGGAATTGATGCATACACTGAATCTTCAATATCTACTCAAAGTATCATCCTACAAAGCTTCTCAAGATCATCATGTTTAGGAATGCTTTTCCATGAGTTTTCAAAGGAGTTTATGCACAAGGCATAAAAGTTTTAATCACTCTCTATACTAGAAAGTGATATTTCTCATGATGAATACACCCCACGCGTCCACTATAAAATCTTAAAGGTATTCATTGATCAAGCAACATTGTGTTCAAAACATCAAGAGAAATTGTTGGAAGGTTTGCAACACCTAAGGATATCAAGGTTGTTTAGCCAAAGAGATATTATCTTCTTTTATCGAATGTAAACATTATCAACTCTTATGATATAATGTTCTCATGATGAACATATTTATTTTTGATGACACGAAATCATATCGTATTTTTAGCTTAGTTTATGTAAACTTTAGTTGCATTTTCATATGTTTTTATTTCATTTATGTCTTTTTATGTTGGTATTTGTTTTGTTTTCAGTAATGTCGAATAAGATAGGTCGGAGAAGAGAATTGAGCAAAAAGAGTAAAAAACACAACAAAAAGGGGGGTGCAAAGCACAAATTCACGCGGCCCGCAAAGGAGCCCGACATTTGCCCCCAGAAGCCTTATGGCGCCCGCCATGAAACTCGTGGCGCCCGCCACATAATCCAAAATCAGCAAAAACCAATTTTCCGTGACGTGGGGAAGTGGCACACCGTCTGATCCGTTTTCTGTTCCTAATCGGATGGCAATTGGATGAGATCAAAGTGAAGCTTATCTTTCCTACTTTTGTGGATCGTACGAGCAAATTCTCCCCTATAAATAGAAGACTCAAATTCAGAATTTTCTACGCCTTATTTTCTTTACTTTTCAGTCAGTTTATATTTCCTGCTTTGTAAACTGTATCGGTATTTCCACACCGGGAATCCGATTTCAGTTCCGTTTTCACTCTCCTGTCAAGAATATTATTCCAATTAATTCCAGTAAGTTTAATTCAAGTTATTTCCAGGTTTCTTTTAATGCTTTTATTTAATTATTTATTTACTATGCATTGTTTAATTTACTGTTTTTCTTTGTTTATTTCTTTTAGATATCGGTATGTAATTTGATTCTCCGAAGGGGATTTAATTTTTAAGTAGCGCGCGCACTTATTAAACTATTTTTCTGATTCAAATTCCTAATTTAATTCAAAGCTTTTGAATGAGAGTAAAATAAAGCAACTAAGGTTAAAATCAATAGAGCGAGAGTTTGAGGTTTTAACTAGATAGTAGGAATTTGATATTAATCTTTGAATGAGCGAGAGCCACGTTAGGATTAATTAGAACTAATTGATTTTCAAAATATACTTTCGAAGCTAAGGTGGTAGAAAAGTGACAGTAAAACTCCTAGCTTAGAAAGTATGGTTTTTATCAACAAAACGAGAGTGTGAGGTTTAAACCTTTAAATTGAGGAAGTTCTTCTGAAAAATAAACCCTTTTTCGCGCGCTATTAATTTATTAAATTCCCGATGGTTAATTAATTACATACCTTTGAAGAAGAATCACCTTTGAAGAAGAATTCATTTCAAAGGTTGAGCTATTTATGAGATAGCAGAACATTCTCAGAATGATCTCTGAACTACCAGAATGTTCTACCAAGTATGAACTTCAACATATTCATACCTACATAAGTCAACTTGGTAAGAGACAAGAAATAACCTTGCCTCATGTGTTATTTCGTGATTCTCTATAGTGAATACATCACTGTTTGTGAAAGAAATGAATACCACTGTAGAGAATGATCCGAGAACATTCTCTAAGCAACAGCAGACACAAGCTTTCAAGTTGATTATTTGGCACTAGCACTTATTCGTGAGTCAACTGGTTTCAAGACATTATTCCACTTTATCATTGGACTTCAATTCAGTATCTCAACAGTGGATAAGTCATGTTAGGCAAAACAAGACCATGTGCATGAAGAACATTCCTTGTATGACATGTTTAAGGAAAGGAATAAATGCAACATGGAGACAAGCAAGTGTGAACTAGTGTTTCTACTAGTTTTTGGATCTGATGGTGTTTCATAGACCAATCACAATGAAACAACAAGCTACTGATCTCATAGTTGGCATTGTACATGCATATGTACTTCACATGAACATTCTCCAAAGCTTCTCCCACATATGACAAGCAGGTTTGTACTTGCAAAAGTACTTTATGGACAGCTACTATGCTAGTCCCAGCTGTTTAGGACGATCCACTACAGCTCTGTTTGATCAAGCAATTAAACTCCACTCATGAATTTTTGCATCAGCCCAGAAAGGGGAGAACGTTGCCAGAACGATCTCTCACCCAGGCAGTTTTGTACTTGAAAATTCAAAATGAATATCCAGCTGTTCAATGTACTTTGATTTGATGCACAGCGTCTATTACAACGTATATACTTGAAGAACAAGCTTCATACATCCTGCTACAACTGTTTACAGCTCATCACCTTTATTTGGTGAAATGAAGAAATTGGGAGAGTGTTTGCAGAACGTTCTCACAGATTTGAATTATGCAGCAAACTCATCATGAGTTGTTGTTTGAAGGATGCAACGGCTCTATTACAGCTATCAAACGTCTATAATTGATGACTAAGCATCAGGAGCGTATTTGGCATCTATAAATAGAACCCATTGGTGCATTGGAAGGGTAAGAGCTTTAGTTACACATCATACAACACCTTGTTTAGTTCTCAAGAATCACAAGCTCTTCTCTCACACTCAAGCTCTTCAAGTTCATCAATACTTCTGAGTGTGCAGAGTGTTTATTATTTGCTTCTCAAACTAAGTTTGAGTTTCTACAAAGCAAATACCTCAAGAGACCACTCTTAAAGAAAACCCACTTTTACGTGGTTTTATACTTTGTCTCTTCTTGTTTACCACTCACACTCCAGCTCTGTCAACATATTGGATCATCTATATTCTGAGTGTATTGAGTGTTTATAAGCTTCTCAAAGTTTGTTTGAGTTTTGTATAAGCTTAGATCCAGAAACAAACCCTTCTTGTAAAAGAAAGAATTCCTCAAGTCAATACGTAACTATTGATTGAGAGTACCTTGGATAGTCAGGTTTGACTAGAGGTAAGTCTTGGATAGTCAGGACTTACTAGAGGCAGAAAAGATTTGATCTTGGTTTAGATCTTTGAAGAAGAATTGTAATCGAGATCGGTAGTATCTTAGAAGATTATAGTGGAAATCCTCATGGACGTGGGGGACTGGATTAGCCCAAGTTTAGGGTGAACCAGTATAAACTTTGTGTGTGAATTTTCCTACCCTTAACTCTTTATTTACTGTAAACACACCACACACAAACAACTTCATTTACATTTACTTTGAACTCACGCAGTATAGAGAGAACATTCTCAGAACAGTCTCTTTGAACACAAGTAGTATAGAGAACGTTCTCAGATCAGACTCTTCTATAGTTCACTAACATTTATCCAAGTATACACTTGAGATTAATTTAGTTCAATTGTGGATTAAATTTTAAAAAGGTCACAATTCAAACCCCCCTTTTCTTGTGACTATTTCTTCCACTTCAGGAATGTTATGTAATGTGTCATATGTTACTCTCATGGTGATAATGGTGTAACCCATCCTTCGACCTGAAACCACTATGGACCCTAGATGTAGAGTCAAGTGCTTTATCACTGATCTAACATTGTCCGTAACTGGATAATCATAAAAGCAGTAAATGGGTACTTTACAAAGCATGTTGAGGGACAATAGTGACCTAGATGGAATTTGCCAATCCTACATAACACGATAAATGTCTATGGGCTCAATATTGAATTGGACAGGGATGACACAGTCTATGTCTTGTGTTCAATATAGACGTAAGGGCAAAGGGGTAATTGTACACAATTAATATTATCACAAAATGTTTTGTTAAGATCATATAAACATTTTGTGACTTGGATAACAGTGAAATGTTGCTAGATACCTCTCACTATTTGTAATATTAAATAGATGATTTAATATTATTACCAACGTTACGGAAACCTAAAGGGTCACACAAGGACAATGTAGTGTGCGATTGAGAACACCGAAAGGTACGGTGCACTTTAGAGAAATATACAATGTGATAAGGTATCACAAATTAATAATAAGTAGTACAACATAAGGTATGGTGGTCGCGCACACACATGGGTAGTAAGACTCATGAGGCGCGCGCCTTAGCTTGCTTATTAGGCTTTTGCCCAAGACAAGTGTTTGTCTTCGAGAGCAAGACAAGAGACTCTATAAATAGAGAACTTGTGCAAGAGCTTCATACACAAGAGAATTCATTAGAATTTTAGGTTTACTTGAATCCTAAAATTATTTCTCTAAACTTTCTCTCTCATAAAAGTTCTTCATTCATAAGCTAGCACTTGGAGTGAAGGAAAGCTGTTCGTGTGAACTATCTAGAGACGTTGCTGTTCATCCTTCAATGTTCGTGATCGTCTTGTTCGTGATTCAAAGGGTTCTACACTTCAAGAAGTAAAACCATAAACACATGATCATGTCCATTCGTAAGGAGCATTAAAGGAATTTTTTGAATTCCGCTGCTTTTACTATTACATTTTTCCTTCATAATGTAGTATCAACCTTCCCCTTAGAGTATCCATTTTTGATTAACAACTTGATAAGACGTTCATAGCAAGCCCGCGGGGCATGTTTCAGACCGTGTAGAGCTCTTTTAAGTTTGAAAACATAGTCGGGATGCTTGTGATTTTCAAAGCCGGGAGGTTGTTTTACATACACTTCTTCATTAATGTATCCATTTAGGAAAACACTCTTAACATCCATTTGCTAAAGCTTAAAGTTCATATTACATGCATATGCTAGAAAAAAGCCTAATAGCCTCGAGGAGGGCAACCGAAGCATAAGTCTCCTCATAGCCAATGTCCTATTCTTGGTTATAACCTTCAGCTACTAGACGTTTCTTATTTCTGACAATAACCCCTTGTTCATCAAGTTTGTTCCTGTTGTTCCTTTGTTGTCATGCATTTTGATCAAACAACATGTTAAGCAAGATGTCACGACATCTTGCCACCAGAGGTCTGTAACATCTTGCCTCTGGTAGAGTACATCAGTGAATTATTCAAATGTGCGATTCTTCAATCACATACCTTAAAGATTTGTTTGTTAATAACTCCAACGTTCTTAGTTGAAGTATATCTCTTAAGGAAGTTTGTTTTGTGTGATTTTTGTTTGTAAAGATTGAAAACAAATATTCCAAACAAAAAGATAAGTTTGTTACTTGTTGAAGATTGACAGCAAGTGTTTACATCTTGAAGAAAAAATATATTCAGACTTTATTTGTTTGAATATATTTGTTGAAGATTTATTTTGTTGAAGATTATTTGTTTGGAAAAAGATTGAGTTTCAATATTCCAAACAAATATATTTTTGTTGTTGTGCGTAGTTCAACCAAACAAATAAACGTCCAAGAAGATTTGTTTGCGCGCCACAAGATATTTTTGGAATAGCTTGAAGAAGATTCAAAAATAAATATTTTATCTTTAGAAGATAAAAGATTTAATCTCAACACACTTTCCTATTATTTGGCTTGACCTCTATCTCATATCAAATACTATAAATAGAGGTTCAAGCTCCACAAGAAGACTTACCGATTTACAGAGATAAAATCTAGAAGCTCTTAGAGTTTTAAATCGAATCATTTGTTTTTTCTTTTGTTCTTTATTGTTGTCGTTGTCGTTGTGGTTAATGTGCTGTTTCTGCACGAGTTCAACGAGCTTAAAGTCGTTCCTCCAATTGGGTTAATTGGTTGAGGGAGAGTCACATATTTAGGGGGAGTCCTAAATAATTTCATTCGGGTAGTTTAGTGAGAGGCATTGAATAGGAGCTATTCAACAAAGACCTAGAGACTAGTAACTACGGTATAGTGAAGGTTATTCTCCTGGATTGGTATCCCCTAGATTAGGTGTATTGACACTGAACTGGGTAAACAATTACTTGTGTTCGTTTACTGCTTTCTGCACTACATTATTTATATACTGTCACAAGCATAACGCTGAGCAAGTTGTCGAAGCATCTTGCTTAACAACTTGCCTTCAGGGGACCTAGAATTTCAATTGGCATCAGAGCAGGCACCCTGCTTGTTTAGGGTGAGTTCTAGGGAACTAAATTCTATTCCCCATGGACGTTGACAAAGATGGAGTATCGTGCAACAAACCACCATTGTTGAATGGTGCTAATTATGATTATTGGAAAGGCAAGATGATTGCCTTCTTGAAATCCCTTGGAAGAAGCACATGGAACTCTATTAGAAGGGGTTGGACACCGCCAACTGTGGCTACTAAAGAAGGCACATCTACTCAGGAGCTGAAAGATGAAGATCAATGGACTAAAGGAGAAATAGAAGCTGTTGAAGCTAATGACAAAGCCTTGAATGCCATATTCAATGGTGTTGACAGACATGTGTACAAGTTGATCAACTCATGTCTTGTTGCCAAAGAAGCTTGGACAATCTTGCAAAATACTTATGAAGGAACAACTAAGGTAAAGGTATCTAGACTACAACTCATTAACAATAAGTTTGAGAATATGAAGATGGAAGAAGATGAGACAATTCATCAGTTTTATTCAAGGATTCTAGACCTTGCAAACTCATCCTTCATCCTAAGTGAAAGGATACCAACTGAGAAAATAGCAAGGAAAATACTCAGATCTTTACCAAAGAGATTTGACATGAAAGTAACTGCTATTGAAGAAGCTCAAGACATAAGTACTATTTGCTTGGATGAATTACTTGGCTCTCTACAAACCTTTGAGATGGTTTTAGATGATAAATCTGAGAAAAAGAACAAAAGTATTGCTTTTATATCAAACAATGAAGAAAAGAATGATCAACCTACAAAATTGACTGGAGACAATATCTTAGATATTGTTAAATTAATTAGTAATGAGTTCAACGAAGCCTTCAAGAAGTTTGACAGAAGATCTAGGCAAAATGTCAGAGACAAGTTGCCTGGTAAGTTGTCCGATAAACTCAAAGGAAACAGTTCTCAGAGAAAGTCCTCAGATGATGACAAGCCAAGTAAGCATTTAAGGTGCCAAGAATGTGAAGGATATGGTCACATCAAAGCAGAATGTGTTACCTTTTTGAAAAGGCAAAATAAGGGCATGAATGTTTCTTGTTCAGGTGATGATGATAGCAGTGATGATGAAACTGCAAACAGAGTCATTGCTTTCTCAGGGAAATTTGATGATGACTCAGATGGTGAAGACATGACTGATGAAGAACTAGGAGAGACCTATAAACTTCTATATACTAAATATTATGAAGCTCTTCCAGTAATTGAAGAACAAAAGGTAACCATTTGTAACTTGAAAGTTGAGAAAGAGAGGCTAACTAACACAATCTCTGTTTTATCTGAAGAAAACATCCTCCTGAAATCAAAAATAGATGGTATGTCCAAATCTATTAGGATGTTAAATAATGGATCAGATGTGTTAGATCAAATTCTGGAAACAGGTAAGACCACTAAAGATTTAAATGGCTTAGGTTTTGTTGAATCCAAACATGTAAAATCCCTAAAGCCAACTTTTGTCAATGCCAGCAAATCAGTTGTCAAACCTAGCAAACCTGTTGTCAACATGTCAAGCAAGATGTCTCAGACTTTTTGAAGAAGTAACAAACCTGAGAATCTTGGCTGGAGATGTCATTATTGTGGTGTATATGGTCACATCAGACCTTTCTGTTACAAGCTACATGGATATTCATATGACAGAAAGCCTAGAGCAAAGAGGAATCATCATTCTACCTCACAAGTTCTAAAGGTGTGGAAGCCCAAAACTGAAGTTGTAAGCCTAATTGCTTATACCTCTCTCAAAGTTACATCTAGAGATGACTGGTACTTTGATAGTGGTTGCTCCAGACATATGAATGGAGAAGAAAGCTATTTGACTGAGATCAAACCATCAAAAGGAAACAAGTTTGTAACTTTTGGTGGTGGAGTCAAAGGCAAAATTAAAGGCACTGGGAAACTTATGTATCCTAATTCTCCTTGCCTTAATGATGTTTTATTGGTTGAAGGTCTAACTGCAAACTTGATAAGCATAAGCCAATTGTGTGATCAAGGAATGAAGGCCAATTTCAACAAAGGAGAATGTATAGTGACTGACATAGATCAATCACTTAGTATGAAGGGAACTAGATCCAGAGACAATTGCTATATGTGGATTTCCCAAGTTCAAGACCAAGTGTTGAGTTGTATGATCACCAAAGTGGATGAAGCTAAGCTATGGCACCAAAAGCTAGGTCATCTACATCTCAAGGGCATGAAAAGAATCATGTAAGAAGAAGCAATCAGAGGACTACCAAATCTCAACATTGAAGAAGGTAAAATTTGTGGTAAATGTCAAATAGGGAAGCTGACCAAGATGTCACACACGAAGTTGCAACATCTTGCCACGACATCTAGGACAGTTGAACTTCTTCAGATAGATCTCACAGAACCAATGCAAACAGAAAGCTTGGGAGGAAAGGAATATGCTTTTGTACGTATATATGACTTTCCAAGGTATACAAGGATTAGTTTCTTAAAAGATAAGTCCAAAATATTTAAAGCCTCTCAAGAACTATGCAAAAGTGTCCAAAGAGCAAAAGGTTTTGACGTTTTAAGAATCAAAAGTGAGTATGGTAAGGAATTTCAAAACTTCAAATTCACTGAATTATGTGTCTCTGAAGGTATTGTTCAAGAGTTCTCAGCATCTATTACGCCACAACAAAATGATATTGTGGAAAGAAAGACCTAGAGACTAGTAACTACGGTATAGTGAAGGTTATTTTCCTGGATTGGTATCCCCCAGAATAGGTGTATTGACACTGAACTGGGTAAACAATTACTTGTGTTCGTTTACTGATTTCTGCACTACATTATTTATATACTGTCACAAGCATAACGCTGAGCAAGTTGTCGAAGCATCTTGCTTAACAACTTGCCTTCAGGGGACCTAGAATTTCAGTTCCTAAACACCCAACGTGTACCAATTACTTGATGGTTTGGAGGAGGTGGAACCAAATCTCATACCAAATCCAATATTCATCAAGTAATGCACTTTTCGAGTTTTTAGGTGCTACTTGAGACACAAATGCAAAGTGTGAGGGGAAGTTACTTATCTGTGAGCGTGTGGACACACCCTTAGAGATATCTTCCAATATTATGTCGATTGGGTGGTTCTTCAATGTTATCCATTCTTTAGCTTGGTCGGCTCCCTTTTGCTTATGATGATTCTTGGAGAAAGATCTATCATCGTCTTTGTCTTTATGGGATGGTGATGACTCATCGTCCTTTTCCTTTGGAGTATCCGCAACGGGTTGATCACTCCCGCCAACTTCATTATCCTTTAGGATGTCTGTCGTGTCTACACCTGCACCAATAAGAGATCATTTTCCGTTTTCTTTCGGTAAAAACTCATCAAAATCAACATGAACTGACTCTTCAACAATTTGTAACCTTTTATTATACACTTTATATGCTTTACTAGACAAAGAATAGCCCAAAAAGATACCCTCATCCGATTTAGCATCAAACTTGCCAAGATTCTCTTTTCCATTGTTCAAAATAAAGCATTTACACCCAAAAGCATGCAAATGACTAAGATTAGGCTTCCTTCCCTTAAGTATTCCATAGGGAGTTTTATCCAAAATAGGACCAATGATGGCCCTATTTAAGACATAACTCGCGGTGCTAATTGCATCCGCTTAAAAATACTTAGGCAAAGAAGACTCACTAAGCATAGTCCTAGCAAGCTCCTCAAGCACTCTATTTTTCCTCTCCACTACCCCATTTTGTTGTGGAGTACGTGGAGCGGAGAAATAATAATCAATACCATATTTTGAACAAATTTCTTCAAATTTAACATTTTCAAACTAACCTCCATGATCACTTCTTATGGTAGTAATCTTAAGGTTAAGTTTATTTGGATCATCTTGGCAAATTTCTTAAATTCGGATAATGTATCACTTTTACTAGATAGAAGTAGTGTCCAACAATACCTAGAATAATCGTCAACGATAACAAGTCCATAATAGTTGCCACCAAGGCTTTTCGTCCTTGATGGACCAAAGAGATCTAAATGGATAACTTCCAAGAGTTTTGTAGTTGAAATCATCTTTTTCGATTTAAAAGAAACTTTGGTTTGCTTACCCATTTGGCATGCATCGCATAAGTGATCTTTTGAAAATTTCATTTTTTGGAATGCCGACGACAAGGTCTTTGGGTATTATTTTATTTAGTAAATCAAAGTTTAAATGTGCTAATCTCCTATGCCATAACCAAGATTCTGTAAATGCACCAGTTCCCCTCCGAGTTTTAATAATTGTCAAAACACATGAAAATAGAGTAGAATATGTTTAGGTAACAATTGAAATTGACTTGACAGCAAAAACACTTATTGAAACTTTGGAAAACCAATTTTTGGGTGTTTTGTATCGATACATACATACCTGTATCGATACAAATGTCCTGAAACTTGGTCAGGCTGATTATCACACATTTGTATCGAAACATAACACTTGTGTATCGATACAAATTGCTCTCATTGGAGTCAGAGGAGCCTCTGTGTTTCGAAACACACTTGCATGTTTCGAAACACATGCAGACTCTCTTGAAACCAGAGAGAGCCTTGTGTTTCGAAACACACCTTTGTGTTTCGAAACATATCAGTCACACTCTGTTTTTCTGGTGTATGTATCGATACATACGCGTAGTTATATCGATACAAGAACACAAAATTTCAGTTATTCTTCTGCTGTCAATTGCTTGTATCGATACACACTGATGCATGTATCAATACAAGTCTGTTAGATTGTGCCTAAATTTGCTCAATTCTATTTTTATTATAAATAGCTTTATGTGTTATTGTTGTAAGTGTGAGAAACCATTAGTGGAGAATTCTTTGATCAAGATTGCTGAGTATTTTGCAACAAAGAGTATTCAAGAGCAATCATCATCTTCCTTCATATCTCTATCAAATTGAAGTTGAATATGGGTTTAATTGATGTTTCTTAGAAGATCTTGAAGGATAACGTTCGGAGTAAGTTCGCGGTGAATCATAATTACGTCCGAGTTGATTGGGTCTTGAAGGTAGAGTTTCTCATCCGGATTCAAGTGTTGCTTGAATTGCACAATTCAATTTGGCGAGGGAATTGTAAGTTTGGAATGCAATCTAAGAGGGGGGGTGAATTAGATTCTAAGATTTTTTCGGTTATTTCAGAGATGTTTAAGTTTTTCTTATTTTTCTAGTATGTTTGTGATGAAGGTATGAACAAAATGCAGAAAAATAAAAGAGAAGGGAAAGAGAAAAGCACACAAGAAATTTATACTGGTTCCCCTTCTAACCTAAGGGTAGTCCAGTCCCCTCACACCTTGTGAGAGATTTCACTATGTCGGAATCCTTGTTACAAGACAACCTCAACCAAAGGCCTCCCTAACAATTTCCTATACAACACAAAGATAGCACCCCCACTATCTTTAACAATCAGAATCTTCACCAAACCCTATGATGAAATTCTCAAACAACACAAGATAGCAACCCCACTATCTTTAACAACAAATTCTCACCAAACAATTATGAGAATTTTACAAACAAGTGTTGAAGAATAAAATTGTATGGTTATTATCAAATCAATATCACTTTAATAATATAGAACTTAGTGCTCAGAAACCTTTTTTGATATGAAAGTATAATCAAAGTTTCTCAAAGATGTGTATGAAAATTATGAAAGAAAAGTGATATTGTTTTACTTAGAATTTTTGAGATATATAAAAGTTGTTAACAATTGTAATGGTCTCAAATATAATTATAGAGACTTTAGAAAATGTCCATGAAGCAATGGAACTCTTTAAAAAAGTCCCTTAAAAAATAACATAAAAATAAAAACGAATTTTTCAAGGAAATATAAAAAATCTGCATTCTGCCCAGGATTTACAAAAGCGGTTAAAACGCGTGGCCGATTTAAAAGGTACTGGGTCAACGGTCAACATATTTCAAATTTCAAACAGTACCGGCCCTTTTACATCAGCTACAGGCAAAAGTGATTTTAAATGTTGCAGACAGCTTTTCCTAAAAATTAATTTTTATAATTTTAAAAGCTTGCTTTATATGGACTCTTATATATAACTTAGAAAAATATTAGTGATACATTTTTAATTAGTTTATGAGCATTCTAAGTTATATAATTATTGAATGTGATAAATCAAAGATAAGGACCATACTTACAATTAATTCATTAAATAAGCCTAAGCTTTGGTCTTCATCTTGGCTCCTCATCTTAAAACTCCATAAGCTTTCTTCTTTTGTGATGTGAGTTTGTTATCATCAAAACCCAACCAAGTTCAAGAAGGAAATCTTCTTCACAATCTCCCCCTTTTTGATGATGACAAACCATATCTTTTTAACATTGTTGTTCAATGAATCTCCCCCTATCTTATATGTCCCCCCCTTTATTTTGCAAATGAATATCCTGACAATTATTAACCACAAAACAAGCATACAAGCATATACTCCTTCTCCCCCTTTTGACATCATCAAAAAGAAGAAAGAGTAAAATCGAAGGAATAATAATATATAATATAAGAAAATATGTATACCTTTTAAAGATGATCATGCATTAAATTTCATTCTCATCCAAAATGCCAAGTTCTCTTCTTATTTTGAAAAATTGTTCCTTGGCTAAAGGTTTAGTAAAAATGTCCGCTAGCTGAGAATGAGTATCTACAAATGTTACTTCTACATCTCCCTTAATAACATGATCTCTTAAAAAATGATGTCTAATATCTATATGTTTGGTTCTTGAATGCATGATTGGATTTTTTGTTAAATTGATGGCACTAGTATTATCACATCTTAAAGGAATGCATCCTAAATTTAAACCATAGTCACATAATTGTTGTTTTAACCAAAGTATTTGTGCACAACAACTACCGGCAGCAATATATTCTGCTTCTGCGGTACTTAAGGCTACACATGCTTGGTTCTTGCAAGACCATGAGACTAATGCATTTCCTAAAATATGACAAGTACTACTAGTACTTTTCCTATCAGTTTTACACCCAGCATAGTCTGAATCAGAATAACCAACTAAGTCACATAAACTACCTTTTGGATACCATAGACCGACATTAGTGGTTCCCTTAAGATATTTCATGATTCTTTTAACAGAAGTAAGATGTGATTCTTTTGGACATGATTGAAATCTAGCACAAAGACATACACTAAACATAATATAAGGTCTACTTGTAGTAAGATAGAGTAAGGAGCCAATCATACCTCGATAATTTGTTATGTCTATTGGCTTACCATATTCATCTTTATCCACATAGGTACTTGAACTCATTGGTGTGGCTATCTCTTTGTAATTCTCCATTTCAAATCTTTTGAGAAGTTCCTTGCAATATTTTGATTGATTGATGAAGATTCCATCTTTTGTTTGTTTTATTTGTAGACCAAGGAAACAATTTAATTTTCCCATCATAGACATTTCAAATTCTCCTTGCATCATATCAGAGAATTCCTTACATAAAGATTCATTGGTAGCACCAAAAATTATGTCATCAACATAAATTTGCACAAGTAAAGTATGATTATTTATTCTTTTGATAAATAATGTGGTGTCTACTTTTCCTTTTTCAAAACCTTTTGCACAAAGAAAATTACTTAATCTATCATACCATGCTCTAGGGGCTTGTTTTAAGCCATAAAGGGATTTCTTTAGTTTATACACATGAGAAGGATTTTTAAAATCTTCAAAACCTAGAGGTTGTTTAACATAAACTTCTTTATGTATATAACCATTTAAGAAGGCACTTTTGACATCCATTTGATATAATTGAAAATTTAAAGAACAAGCATATGCTAATAATAATCTAATGGCTTCTAATCTTGCTACGGGTGCAAAAGTTTCATCAAAATCTATACCTTCTTCTTGATTATACCCTTGTGCAACTAATCTTGCCTTATTTCTAACTATGATTCCATTTTCATCTAACTTATTTTTAAAAACCCATTTTGTTCCTATAATATGTTTATCTATAGGCCTAGGTACTAATTCCCAAACTTGATTTCTTTGAAATTGATTTAATTCTTCTTGCATGGCTAAAATCCATTGATCATCATCTAATGCATCATTAACTTTAGAAGGTTCAATTTGAGAAACAAATGCCATATTTAAACATGCATCTTTAAGATTAAGTCTAGTAGATACTCCCTTGTTTATATCACCAATAATGTTATCAATTGGATGGTCTTTATGAGTTCTCCATTCCTTTGGAAGATCATCTTGATTTGACTCTTGTTGTGAAGTTTCTTGTTGTTGATCTAGTTGGTTGACATTGATATCTTTGGAAACTTCTTCCGAAGACATTTCTAAGAAATCATCATCATTATCACAACCAACTATATCCTCCTTGGAGGTATTAGATTCATCAAAGGAAACATGCATAGATTCTTCAATAGATAATAAAGTTCTTTTATTATAAATTCTATATGCTTTGCTTGAAAGAGAATAACCTAGAAATATACCT
This sequence comes from Trifolium dubium, assembly GCA_951804385.1. Lineage (NCBI taxonomy): Eukaryota > Viridiplantae > Streptophyta > Magnoliopsida > Fabales > Fabaceae > Trifolium > Trifolium dubium. The sequence continues at coordinate 20,774,472 of OX638067.1, forward strand.
TCGTCGGATTTCTCATCAAACTTACCGAGATTATCTTTGTTATTGTTGAGGACAAATCATTTGCATCCAAAAATATGAAAGTGAGAAATGTTTGGTTTCCTTCCCTTGAAGAGTTCATATGGAGTTTTTTTTTCAAGATTGGTCTTATAATAACCCGGTTACTTACATAACATGCCGTACTAACCGCATCCGCCCAAAAATACTTTGGTAGATTTGAGTCACTAAGCATTGTTCTTGCAAGTTCTACTAAAGATCGATTTTTTCTCTCCACCACTCCATTTTGTTGTGGAGTCCTTGGTGCTGAAAAATTATGAAAGATTCCATTTTCTTGACAAAACTCTTCAAAAAATGCATTTTGGAATTCTCCACCATGGTCACTTCTAATTGATGCTATCTTTAGAGATTTTTCATTTTGAATTTGCTTTGCAAATTTCTTAAATGATTTGAAAGCATCACTTTTCTGCACAAGAAACAAAGTCCAAGAATATCTAGAAAAATCATCAACAATAACTAAGGCATATACATTACCTCCAAAGCTTCTTGTTCTTGATGGACCAAATAAGTCCATATGTAACAATTGAAGTGGCCTTGTTGTTGATATCACGTTCTTTGGCTTGAAAGTTGATTTGGTTTCCTTTCCCTTTTGACAAGCATCACATAATTTATCTTTGATAAACTTTATCTTTGGCAAACCAATGACTAAATCCTGTTTGGCTAATTTATTTAAATGTTCCATATGAAATGGGCTGCTCTTTTATGCCAAAGCCATGAGTCATTGTTGTTTGCCAAGAGACATTTTACTTTCAAAGATGAATCATCTAAGGAAATCATAAAAATATTATTAATTCTTTTATCTATGAGTTTTACCTCATAATTTGCTTTATCTTCAATCAAGCATTCATCCTTGGTGAATTTGATTTTGAAGCCTTTGTCACAAAGTTGGCTTATACTTAGAAGATTGTACTTCAAGCAAGGTGGTGCTCCAACTTTGCCTATGCCAAGAATTTTTCCTTTGTTATTGTCTCCATAAGTGACATAACCCTTGGCTTTAAGCACTAGATTTGAAAATTTGCTTATATCTCCCGTCATATGCTTGGAACAACCACTATCAAGATACCATAGATTTGAAGTGGTCTTCAAGCAAACCTACAAAACAAATTACGTTTTGTTAGGTACCCAAATTGCTTTGGGTCCTTCATAATTAGTTCCTTTCTTTACCCACACATAATTCCCACTTGGAACACTAAAGTTTCTTACATAGCAAGCATTAGGTGTATGGCCACTTATACCACAATAAAAGCAAGTAGGAACAAAATTACTTCTATATCTAGGAACATGAGATTTATTTTTAGGAAATCTCTTCTTAGAATGATGATTAACTTTTTGTGCTTTATTCACTTTCTCTTTGTTGGATTGGTCAATTGCCTTAACAAAGATAGTTTTATTTGTACTTGGTTTGTCAAATTTAGAATAACCAAGTCCAGTTTTATCATTAAAATATTCCTTGCTTAAAAGCTTCAGATTACAACTCAATAAACTTAGTCCTTAAGCAAGCATCTAGGTGATACAAGCTAAGGATCACAAATAACAATTAACAATGAACAAAGAGACTCAAACTCTAATACCTCTAATGTTCAATATTGGCTTGAATGAATATTAGGTTTAGTCTTCATACATATGTATAGTCTTCAGAATCTTCTAGGTCTTCAAACGTGTCTTGGGCTTCAAGTAATTCCTTGTAATAATTATGACCCAAGAAACATAAATATGAACTAAATAAAAAATTCCCATACATGGAAAATATTTTTTACAAATAAAATTAGGTTAACAAGTAACCCTGATGGTTCATAGAACGCGCGTGACTTAGCCTGCAAGTATGTTGGTGTAAGCCCTAGAGGCCAATGAATTTAGTACTTGTATCAAATTAATTATTAATAATATATATTGTTTCTTTTATTAATAATCAAAGGCATTTTCTTTATTATGTTTGTAACGTCCAAAATACTAATAAAGTCCCTAGAATAGAAAGTCCGTTTAATATTAAGTGAGACTTAATCATGAGATTAAATTAAACATAAGGACACTATTCTTAAAGTATCCGTAGTCTAGCTTTAAGGTGAAAAGGGATAACCTTAAAGCATAAAGACTATTATGAACATAGACTGATGATCCCATCTCATGGATCATAGGATAAGGAGTTATCAAGTCTTGACATAGGTATAAAAGATTAAGAGTAATAGTTATACCGGATTGACCCGCTATGAGAGTACTACATGCAAAGTTATGTAAAGTGTCATAAGTTACTCTCATGGTGATAATGGTGTAAACCGTCCTTAGACCTGAAACCACTTTGTACCCTAGATGTGGAGTTAAGTGCTTTGTTGCTGATCTAACGTTGTCCGTAACAGGATAACCATAAAGGAAGTTAATGGGTACTTCACAAAGCATGCTGAGGAACAGTAGTGACCTAGATGGAATTTGTCAATCCTGCATAACAGGATAAATGTCATGGGCCCAATATTGAACTGGACAAAGATGACACCAAGTATGCTTTGTGTTCAATATAGACATAAGGGGCAAAGGGGTAATTGTACACGCATATATTATCACAAAGGTTATGTTTTGATCACATGTTAATTTCTCATAACTTGGGTAGCAATGATGTGTTGCTAGATACCGCTCATTGTTTATTATATTAAATAAAGGATTTAATATAATTGCCAATGTTATGGAAACCTACAAGGGTCACACACATAAGGACAGTCTAATATTGAGAAAATTAAAAGAACACTGTAAGGTACGGTGTAGGTGCAAAGTGATAAGGGTATCACGGTAATTTAATTGAGCGAAGAACACCATAAGATATGGTGGGAGGGTGCGCACATGAGTACCACTACTCATGAGGAGCGCGCTCCCTAGTCCTAATTCTCTTGTTGGGCTTTGCCCAACAAGAGATATCTTGGTGCATAAGACAAGAGTTGTCTTGATGCCTAAGACAAGAAATATTTATAAATAGAGACCTCTTGTCATAGCTCAAAACACACCAAAAAGCATAAGAATAGTTTAGAGTTGGAAAACCCTAAAATAATTCCTCTCTCTCTCAATATTATTGCATAGCCTTCAAACATAAAGGACTAGCACTCTATTGAAGGTGACTGTTCGTGAGGACTAGTTAGAGGCGTGGGTGACCTTCATCAACGCTTGTGATCATCTTGTTCGTGATTCAAAGGTTCTTCCCTACAAGAGGTAAAAACCCTAAAACACATATCATGCTCATTCGTAAGGATCAAACTAAGGAAAAAATTTTGAATTCCGCTGCTTAAACTATTACTATTTTCCTTCAAAGTATGCGAGGCAAAAACAAAACAAATCTTCAAGAAAGATATGGCGCGTAAATATAATCAAAAGTTCCGGAGTAATATGATGTGCGCACATTGTTCTTCACATCTTCAATGATGTGCACACATTATCCTCCACATTGTGTTTTGCCAAAAATGAGGCCAACACAAAAACACTAACACTCTAGATAGTACAAAAGGTTGGTTTGAAATTAATTTTAAACCCTTTGTCACAAAGTTGAGCAACACTTAGCAAGTTATGCTTAAGACTTTCAACAAGAATAACATTCGATATGGTTAAAGTAAAGGGATTACCAATAGTACCTACACCAAGAATATTTCCCCAATTGTTGTCTCCAAAGGTGACATATCCTTTCTCCTTTGACTTGAATTCAATGAAGAGTGACGCATCACCGGTCATGTGCCTTGAACATCCGCTATCTAGGAACCACCTCCTTTCTAGCTTGTCAAGACACTTTTCCTACAAATTTAGACATGAGAGGGATGTCCCCAATTTTCATTGGGTCCTATGTGGTGAGGTAAATAATCTTTGTTGGGTTTTAGCATCCATTGCAATATGCCTTTAGGTACCAACATTATCCTTGCTTGGCATTTTGCGATGGAGTGACCTTTACCACAACAATAATAGCAAATGACATGAGAGTTACTTTCACTTTGATCCTTTTTAAAATTTTTGTTCTTTTTGTTTTTCAACTTCACATCGAAGGTTACAGTGGCTTTGTAAATAAATTCTGGGCTAATCAAGTTACATAACATAGTGGAGGAGTTTTACTTCTTTCGCCACAAAATGGAATAAATTTATAAAGATTAGAGGAGTTTACAGAATTTACAATGGTTTCTTTATAGTTTTACTTAGTTCTTTTTGCTCAGAATGGACTAAGTTAAAACTCCTCTAATCTTTTAAATTCTGTAAACTTAGTCCATATATGAAGTAAAACTTAGTCCATATGTCCTCTAATCTTTTAAATTCTGTAAACTATAAGGAAATTATGTAAACTTAGTCCATATGTCCTCTAAATTCTGTAAACTATAAAGTAAAACTATTTGAATAAATTTATAAGATTAGAGGGTTGAAAGTGGAGGAGTTACAGTGGCTTCAAGTTTATTCTGTGCTTATATTTACTTCGAGCAATGCTGGCTTCTATTTTTCAAATATTTACCATTAACTCCCAAAACATGTTTTTCAGGACTCAGCTCTTCAATTTCATAAGCACCATTAGAGACAACTTGAACAACTTTGAATGGTTCTTCCCAATGAGGGGACCATTTACCTAAGACTCTATCTTTTTTATCCATAGGCAAAAGTTTTTGACTTAACCTTTTTGTTATAGGCTTTGGAAACTCTTTCTTTTTGCCTAGTCAAAACTTCTAAAGCTTGTATCCTTTCCTCATCTAAATCAACTAGTTCATCTAACATCATTTTCCAATATTGGTCTACTGGAATTTCCATTTGTCTTTGCACTCGAACTGATTGCAAATTGATTTCGATAGGAAGTCCAGCATCAAGACCATATGTCAAACGGAATGGTGTAGTATTAATTGATTCTCTGTGAGAATTTCTACATGCCCATAAAACTTGATCTAAAGTTTTAGGCTTAAATAATCAACCGGTTCCTGTAAGTTCGTGATTTTTTGGTTTTAGTCCCTTTAAGTTTTTTTTTCTAAATATGTCTCTACGAGTTCAATTCATTTTGACATTTGTCCCTAACGTTAATTTCCGTTTAAAAAAACTGATGTGGCAAACAGTTTGACCAATGGAAATGATGATGTGGGCTGTTTACATTTAAGAGGGACCAAATCCAAAAAAAATTGATAAATGAGGGACAAATTCCAAAAAATCAACAATCCACAAAGTGTTCATCTTCTCACTTTCAACTTTAAAATTGCTAAAATCTCTAAATTTCTAAATTGAATTCATATCTCTGTGAAACTTTCTCTGCTAGTTTGTGTGCTAAATAACTTTTTCTAACTCCATATTCTCCATATAAATCGTGTCAAATCTTAAGAATCTATATCAAAACATACAAAATCAGTTCATAAATCATTCTCAAACAACATCTCCAACCAAGATATTGTTATAGTAGTATAATTAATGGACAACCTCTGTCACTTCTCAAACAACTAAGTTCATGCATGCTTTAGATAGATTGATGTTGTTTTCCACTTGTTGGACGAAAAGTAGCACATTAACTGGCAGAAGAAAGTTTCACATGGGATATAGAAGAATAGATAAATTCCAAGTTTCACTTAGGTTTACAAGCTTTGCAAACTCCCCCTAAGTTCAACATTTGAATAATTAAAATAGTATAAAACATATTTTTATTTTGACTCAAATTTTTCATAATTTGACTCTCAAGGGCTAGTTTTGCACGCTCTCCCCCTAAGTCTGATAATAAATGAAAAAATTGCACTATTTTCATTTTTCATCATATGAAAATTTCAGTTCAATATAAACTTATGTTTCCCACATAATATAAATAATAACCAGTAACTTTAAAAACTGTAAAGATTTTGGTTTTAGTTTTGTGCTTCGTATAGTTAGATTAATGACTCTTACTCCCCCTTTTGTCATCAAACAAAAACAGTTTTATAGAAAGAAATAAAGACATTAATAACCTAAAAGAAAAAAACAGTCAAAGCACAACTTCCAAGTAGTCAAGTCAGTGGACAGTTACAACTGTATCATTGATGACTCACTCTTTGTGTGTTATTTAGGCCTTTATTCATGAATTATTTCTTGCCAATATGGTGATCAAACCATGTTTTAATTCAATTTCATTAGTTTTGTTTACTTTTGAGTCTAGAATTATGTATTAGGAATAATTATGTAATCTGGATGAAAAAGAGTTAGTTTAGAGGCAATTTATGTCAAGACATGTTATTTGGTTCTTGATAATGACTGTCAAGACATTATGTTCCGTACAAGTCAAACCAAGTCAAGCATTGCTAGAAGACAAAACCTGGGAACGTGCTAGAACATTGTGGAAGGCATCTTTGGAGGATAAGGATGAATTGGCTGGCCTGCCAGCTGTCAGCATCACAATGATTGTACTATGATTAAGTGGTCCTTGCAAATGGAATATCCTTTATTCCTTGGGCCTAGTAGTCACAATTAAGGTTGCACCCGATCCAAGTAGGATTGTCCTATAAATACACGTCCCTAAACCTAAAAATGCATGCTTGAAACCTAGAGAATATTTCTGAGAAGAAGAAGAGTTACTGCGCCGTTTCATCTACTCTGCCGCAGGAGGCGACCGGTGATAACGAGAGGCACGACAGTGTCTGTAGGAGTATCTATTGCATTGTAATGGGTATCACTACTTTACTTGTTATTATTGTTGTTGTTTCTATGCTCGTTCTGAGCTAAACTCTTTGTAGTTGAGATTATGTGAAATTTAATATAATGAATGAAGTATTTATGTGAATGAATGATTATTCTTGTGTCATCTTTAACTTTATGTTTTTATGAAAATACATTTATTTCTTTGACTGATCAACTTAGATTTAAATACAAGTTGCATGTGTAGAGACATCTAGCATGTTAATGGAAATAATAAAGTTAATAAGGTTAAGTGGGAGCAGACATCTAATCCCTACCTTTTCTTATGGATAAGTTAAGGGCCTTAGTGGGAAACCAAACAAGCAAGTGTGTTTCTGAACTCTAATGGGATTAATAGTGACCTCGACAGAGCCAGTCCATTATACCTTTATTAATATCTACTGTTGTAGACATACACCACAAGGCAAGCTTGCTCACAGATGGCACGACAATAGTTATCATTCACTACGCTTCATTCATGTGTTAAATGGATCATGATCTCAGCTACTGTTTTATTATTGTTTTCAACCATCACTTTATATAACTGTTATTTTATTTATTTTGTTAAAAACTAAATATGTCTTGTTACTATTACAATAGACTAAACACTTTATCTGAACTTGGAATGCATAACTCTTAGACTATTCCCTGTGGGTTCGACACACTCTTTACTTATTACTTGCTACAGTGGACTGCGTATACTTGCGTATTCACAGGGTGCTCTGACATTGCATGCGTAGATTACTTACACCTGAATACAGACCAGATCCTGAGATAGAAAGAACATTCAGAAATTGAAGGAAGAATACAAGAGGCAATCAAAGCCAAGACACTGGTGTTGGTTTGGTTTTTGAAGAAACAAGTGAACAAATTCAATTTTCTGGCTCTAGTTCAGAAGAAGAAGTAACCATGGCTGATCATGAAGTACAACCAACTGCTAGAGGGCAGAACCCTCCTGTTGAACCTCAGAATCCTGACATTATTGGTATTGCCAATGATAGAGGGAGAAGCATAAGGGATTATGCAGTGTTTGATCATAATTCTATGAACACTGGCATAGTTAGGGAGGAGATTACCACTGTTGCGTTCGAGTTCAAGCCTATGATGTTCCAAATGTTGCAGACTATTGGACAATTTAGTGGAGTTGCTACTGATGATCCTCACTTGCACCTTAGACAATTCTTGGAGGTGGCGAGTAACTTTAAAATTCCAGGAATTACTGATGACGCTTTCAAGCTGAGACTCTTTCCTTACTCATTAAGGGATAGAGCAAAGAGTTGGCTTAACTCTCTAGAGCCTAATTCCATTACTACTTGGAATACTCTAGCTAAGAAGTTTTTAGCCAAATACTTTCCTCTTGTCAAGAATGCAAAGATGAGGAATGAAATCACTTCATTCAGACAAGGAGAAGATGAGACTTTGTTTGATGCATGGGAGAGATTCAAAGAGATGCTGAGACAATGTCCACACCATGGTATTCCTGTGTGTATTCAACTTGAGACATTCTATAATGGGTTGGTACCTGCTTCAAGCAATATGCTAGATGCATCTGCTGGTGGATCCCTATTGTCAAAGTCTTATACTGATGGTTTTGAACTGATTGAGAGCATTACTGCTAACACATATCAGTGTCCAACTGTGAGGGCTAACCCTCAACCAACTAAGAAGGCTGCTGGTATGCATGAAGTCAGTGAAACTACTGCACTAGCTGCTCAAATAGCTTCTATGCATACCATGTTAAAAAATCTGCTTACTGCTCCAGAGAAGCCTGCTACTGAGACTGCTAAGGCATTGACTAGTGGAGCTGAAGCTTCATGTGTGTATTGTGCTGTTCTCATTTGTTTGAAGACTGTCCTGCAAATCCTGCAAGTGTAAACTATGTGGCTAGGAACAAAAACCCATATAGCAACACTTACAATCCTAATTGGAAGAACCATCCAAATTTTTCTTGGTCCAACAATCAACAGAAGGCAACGCCTCCAGTTGCCAACACTAATCAACTGGAAGGTATTTTGAAAGCATTTATGCAAGAGACCAAGAATTTTGCTGCTGAGACAAAGAGTCAAATTACTGCCCAAGGGGTTAGTATCAAGAATTTGGAGACTCAAGTGAGGCAGATTGCTACTTCCTTAACTTCAAGAGCTAGTGGTTCGCTTCCAAGTACCACTAAATCACCTGCTTCTACTTCAAAAGATAAAGGGAAAGAAACTTGCAAAGTTATTTCATTGAGAAGTGGAACAGAGTATGAAGGCCCCAAGATGCCTGAACTGGCTTCAGAAGGCAAGACTCAAGTTGCCTCTGCACCTGTGAATGACGATATTCAACAGGCAAGCCAGAAGTTACCTTTTGAAGTTACAACCAAACAGAAGACTGAATTACCACAGAAGAAGACAAGGCCTGATAAGACTATGGCTGACATTGATATGACATTACCTCCAGATCCTTGTCCTATTGATGTTCAGAAGCTAATGAATGAGAGACCACCTCCTCCATTTCCTCAAAGGCTGAGAAAAGCTAAAGAAGAGCAACAGTACAACAAGTTCATTGAGATGATGAAGCAACTGCATATCAACATACCACTCATTGAGGCAATTCAGTAGATGCCTAATTACTCAAAGTTCATGAAGGATGTGCTAACAAAGAGGAAGAGGATTGGTGAGTTCGAGACTGTGGCATTTACACAAGAGTGTAGCCAAATGGTTCAGGGTAAGTTACCACCAAAGTTGAAAGATCCTGGTATCTTTACTATACCCTGCACCATTGGAGATGTACATGTAGGTCAAGCTCTATGTGACCTAGGAGAAAGCATCAATCTGATGCCATTATCTGTTTTCAACAAGTTGGGTATTGGTGCTGCTAGACCAACAACCATTACTCTTCAACTAGCTGACAGAAGCATATGCTACCCACAAGGGAAGATTGAAGATGTGCTGGTTAGGGTTGACAAGTTTGTCTTCCCTGCTGATTTTATCATTATGGATTTCACTGTTGATGAAGATACTCCCATACTTTTGGGAAGACCATTCCTTGCTACTAGAAGAACATTGATTGATGTAGAGAATGGAGAAGTAACCATAAGAGTTAACAACCAAGAAGTCAAGTTCAACATTCTCAATGCTATGAAGTTTCCTACTGAAAAGTTGGAGGTTGTATCACAACTGCAAAGTTGGGATTCTCTGGTGCACATGCAATTCATGAAAGATTCTGATCATTTGAAGAAGATTCCCTTTCCTCATGAAGACAAGGAATTGGTAGATGATGAAGTTACAAAGGAAAAATCCATTATCAAATGGGCTGGAAGATATGAAGTACTAGAAATACCACCTAATGCTAAGAAGGAGAACATTCCTTCAGTTTTGAAGCCACCTGCTTTAGAATTGAAACAATTACCTTCACATTTGAAGTATGCATTTCTGGAGGCAAGTCAGCAGTTGCCTGTTATAATTTCTGCTGATTTGACTAGTGAACAAGAGAAGAGCCTAATATTGTTGTTGAGAAGATACAAAAGAGCCATAGCTTGGCAAATGGTTGATATCAAAGGTATAAGTTCCACTGTTTGAATTCACAGAATCTTGCTTGAAGAAAATTCCAAGAATAGTGTGGAATGTCAAAGAAGGCTAAACCCCATTATGAAAGAGGTAGTGAAGAAGGAGATAATCAAATGGTTAGATGATGGTATTGTTTATCCTATCTCTGATAGTGTGTGGGTTAGTCCTGTTCAATGTGTTCCTAAGAAGGGAGGCATGACAGTAATTGCCAATGAGAAGAATGAGTTAATCCCCACCAGAGCTGTAACAGGGTGGAGGATATGTATGGACTATAGAAAGCTTAACAAGGCCACAAGGAAAGATCATTTTCCTCTGCCATTCATTGATCAGATGTTGGATAGATTGGCAGGCAAAGAATTCTATTGTTTCCTTAATGGATATTCTGGTTATAATCAGATAGCTATAGCTCCTGAAGATCAAGAGAAGACTACTTTCACATGTCCCTATGGTATCTTTGCCTTTAGGAGGATGCCATTTGGATTATGAAATGCCCCTGCTACTTTTCAGAGATGTATGATGGCATTATTCTCTGATTTGATTGAATCTGCTATGGAAGTATTCATGGATGATTTTTCTGTCTTTGGAGAGTCATTTCAAGGATGCTTGGATAACTTGGAATTGGTTTTGACAAGGTGTGAAGAGAGTAATCTGGTGCTGAACTGGGAGAAATGTCACTTCATGGTAAAAGAAGGAATTGTGTTGGGTCATAGGATTTTTAAGAAGGGATTAGAAGTGGATAAATCTAAAGTGGAAGTGATTGAGAAGTTGCCTCCACCAACAAATGTTAAAGGAGTCAGAAGATTTCTAGGACATGCTGGATTCTATAGAAGGTTTATCAAGGATTTTTCTAAGATTACAAAGCTTTTATGTCAACTACTACAACATTGAAGACTGCTCTGATCACAACACCTGTGATTGTAGCTCTTGACTGGACAAAACCATTTGAACTGATGTGTGATGCTAGTGACTTTGCTATTGGAGTTGTGTTGGGTCAGAGGCATGACAAAGCTTTCCATTCTATCTACTACGCCAGCAGAACATTGACAAAAACTCAGATGAACTACACTACTACAGAGAAGGAGTTATTGGCAGTTGTGTATGCCTTTGACAAATTCAGATCATATCTTGTTGGTACAACGGTGGTGGTGTACACAGATCATTCAGCTATCAAGTATCTACTTACAAAGAAGGATGCTAAACCAAGGCTTATCAGATGGGTATTGCTGCTGCAAGAATTTGATCAAGAGATTAGAGACAAGAAGGGTGTTGAAAATCAGGTAGCTGATCATTTGTCTAGACTGCCTGAAGAAGTGCAAAGCCATGACAGGTATGTAATTAAAGAGCAATTTCCTGATGAACAACTCTTAATGATAACTAATGATAAGACACCTTGGTATGCTGATATTGTAAATTATTTGGTTGGAAAACACTTATCCCCTGATTTGAATTATCAACAAAAGAAAAGATTTTTGTCTCAACTGAAAAATTATTTTTGGGATGAATCATTTTTGTATAGAAAGTGTGCTGACCAAATAATGAGAAGATGTGTGGCAGAAGAAGAGGCAAGACAGATCTTATCACATTGCCATGCTTCACCTTATGGTGGACATTTTGCAAGTGTAAGAACTGCTGCCAAAGTTCTTCAGTGTGGCTATTATTGGCCATCATTGTTTAAAGATTCTTATAATTTTGTGAAACAATGTGATAGATGTCAGAGAACTAGAAATTTGTCTAATAGACAAGAGATGCCTCTTACAAACATTTTAGAAAATGAATTATTTGATGTTTGGGGTATTGATTTCATGGGACCATTTCCTCAGTCCTTTGGTAATCTATACAAATTAGTTGTTGTAGACTATGTATCTAAATGGGTGGAGGCAATTGCTAGTCCCACCAATGATGCTAGAGTGGTAACCAACTTTTTAAAGAAAAATATCTTCACTAGATTTGGCACTCCAAGAGCAATCATCAGTGATGAAGGCTCACATTTTTGTAACAAAATTTTTGAGGAGTTGCTGGCCAAATATGGTGTGAGACATAGAGTTGCCACTGCTTATCATCCACAGACAAGTGAGCAAGCAGAGTTATCAAACAGAGAGATCAAAAGAATTTTAGAAAAAATGGTTAATCCATCAAGGAAAGATTGGTCTAAACTGTTGGATGATGCTTTGTGGGCCTATAGAACTGCTTTTAAAACACATTTGGGAATGTCCCCATTCAGATTAGTTTTTGGAAAGGCTTGCCACTTACCAATAGAGCTTCAATGCAAAGCCTTTTGGGCTACTAAGAAACTTAATTTTGATTTTAAAGCTTTTGGTAAGGCAAGACTTTTGCAACTATCTGAGTTGGAGGAGCATAGGATGTTTTCTTATGAAAATACTGAAATGTACAAGGGAAAAACTAAAGCCTGGCATGACAAAAAGATTCAAAAGAGAGAGTTGGTAAAAGGTCAAAATGTTTTACTCTACAACTCTAGGCTGAAGTTATTTCCTGGTAAATTGAAATCAAGATGGTCAGGACCATTTAAACTTTTGAAAATTTATCCTTATGGTGCTGTTGACCTTCTTGATGAGACAACTAGTAAAGAATTCAAAGTGAATGGACAGAGAGTGAAAAGCTATTGGGGTGATGACTCAAGGAAGAGAGTCATCACCACTCTTGATGATTCTTAATCATATTTTGCAAGTCAGGCTGAGGACTTTCTGAAAACCAAGCGCTTACTGGGAGGCAACCCAGGATTCTAATAAATTTTGTTGTTTTTAGTTGTTTTAAATTTCAGGTATTGTGTGGAAAAATATTGCTGTTAGGAGGCAAGGCATTAGTTGCCTTAGTCTAGTTGGCTGAGTGATGATAAATACGGTGACTGGCATCATTCTTGAGCTCTATGCCAACCAGATGAACCAAAGAAGAAGAATTGAAATTTTGAGGACTTGGAGAAGTCCTGAGGAAAAGGCACGCCAGATGTTATCAACATGAAGCTGTGATACTGATTACTGATGGGCCAGTAATTATCAGAAGTTACCACGTGGCATTTGGCAGACGAAGTGATAACACGCACTGAATTAGCCGTTGCATTGATTTCGCGTGTAAACCGTTTTTCCAACGGTTAAACCCACATCATCCGCCTTCCATCATCATTACTCCAACGTCCATAAAACTTTTCCATATCTTTTCCATTAAGATTCGTAACAAAAATTCAACCACCCACTACCTTCTATATAAACCAACCCTTATCACTCATAAACCCTTTACACCGCAAATTTCTTAACCTACTATTCTCTATACTTTCTGAAAGCAAACTCAAACACCAACCCTTACCTTTCAAAACACCCCACCGTTTTATCAATCCTTATCATGCAATCATGTCAACTGGAAAGAGGCAAGTGTCCACTGCTGCCATGTTTGAAGATAAAGGAGATTATGATATTTTTGTTAATAGCGACACTGCTAAACGCTATGAGATCTTTAACTCCAAACAGATCCACACTGAACATGGATTCATCTTTAACGCTGACTTAGAGCGTTTGGAGATTAGAGAAGACCTTGAGATGATCATCCATTCTCTCAAGTGGCAGAAGTTTGTTGCACATCCCTCAAGTTACAACACTCAACTGGTGAAAGAGTTCTACTCCAATCTTACCAACATTCACCAAAAGAGAAGAGAATTTATGGTGAGAGGAAAAGCAATCCTCTACTCAGAGGCGAACATCAACTGGTTATATGGCATTGACGTATCAGAGGATGCCTATTCTGCTACCCTCGAATCCATGGATGAAGAACGATTGGAAGAGATCATGCTGAGTCTCACTATTCCTGGAACTAAATGGAATCTAGGAGTAGGTGAGAATGAGAAGACTGTTCAGACGATGAACCTGAAGCCTGTACCAAAGGTTTGGTACCAATTTTTGAAGCACAGGATCATCCCAACAACTCACAATGACACTGTGAGTAAAGCAAGACTAATACTGCTGCACTGCATCATTGAGAAGCAGCCTATCAACGTTGGGAGGATCATATCCGATGAGATCTAGAAGTGTTCAACTAGGGAAGGTATGCTATACTTCCCCTGTCTCATCACTGCTCTGTGCAAGAAGAATGTAGTTCCCCATAGAATGGGAGATGAAGTGAAGAAGCCTGTGGCTGGCTTTGATGCCAAGGCTATTAACGTGTTGATCAAAGGAAACACATGAAGAAAGGCAAGCCAATAGTTGCCTGCTGCTAAGCCTAGCACACCTGGTGCTAGTGCTTTTGGAGAAAAGGACCTGCTATCCGAATTGAGAAGGGATATGCAGAGGTTTTGGAAGTGGAGTGCTGACATGCATGCATGGTACGTTAGCAACTTATCTACCCACTTCCCAAACTTTGAATTCATTAGGGCACCTGTTTTTCCAATGGACATCTTGGGTGAGTTCAATCCGGACTTGCCTAAAGAAAAGGAAACCATTGACGTGCCAGAGAGCTCCAGCAAGCAGTAGAAGAAGAAAAAGAAAAAGTTAAGAAAGGCAACTGTTGAGAAGGTGATTGTGGAAGAGGTTGAAGAAGAAAAAGGAGAGAAAGAAAAGAAGAAAGAAAAGAAGAAGAGTCACAAGATGAAGAAGCTACCTGCTGTGGTAGAGGAAGAAAAGGAGGCCCCTGCAGAATCAATGGAGAAAACTCCTGCCTCACCACCAATTGATGAGAAACAGGATGTAGCTGAGGAAGAAGAGGAAGATGAACACTATGAGAGGGCTGATAGTGACTACATTGAGGGTGCTGCAAACTCTGATGCCAATGAGAACGTGATCAACTGGTCAGAGGAGAAGAAGAGTGAAGAAGAGGAAGGACGCAATGGGTCAGACAGACAAGACCCTGAAGACCCAGAGGCAAGTACTGGCACGCCTTCAGAGGGTGCAGATGCCATTGAGCATACCCCTTTGCAGGAGGGTACTCTGGGAGTGGAGACTGTGCATGAGCATGATAATGCACCTCCACAGATTAATTTGGCCATGATGGATTAGGCTGCATCTAAGGAGATGGATCAGATCTTGACCACTGATGACACGAAATCATATCGTATTTTTAGCTTAGTTTATGTGAAATTTAGTTGCATTTTCATATGTTTTTATTTCATTTATGTCTTTTTATGTTGGTATTTGTTTTCTTTTCAGTAATGTCAAATAAAATAGGCCGAAGAAGAGAACTGAGCAAAAAGGGTAAAAAACGGAGCAAAAAGGGGGTGCGAACAAGCAAAATCAGCAAAGCCCAACAAACTGGGCTGGTGGCGCCCGCCACCAGCTTCGTGGCGCCCACCACAGAATCCAGGATCCAAAAAAACCAATTTTCGCGTGATGTGGGGAGCTGGTAGCTGCACGATCCGTTTTGTCCTCCTTATCGTACGACAATTAGATATTCACAAACAAACTTATCTTCTCCTATTTTCATGGATCGTACGAAGACAAAAATCTTCTATAAATATAAGACTCAATTTCAGAAACTTCTACGCCTTATTTTCTTTACTTTTCAGTCAGTTTTAGTTTTTTGTTACAGTAATTGTAACGGTATTTCCACATCGGGAATCCGTTTTCAGTTCTGTTTTCACTTTCTTGTCAAGAATTCTGTACCGATTATTTCAGTCAAGTTTATTCAGCATTTATTTCCAGGTTTTTTTTATGTCTTTATTTAATTATTTATTTATGCTTTATTTAATTTTCTGTTTTTATTTATTTATTTCTTTTGCTATGTCTAGCTAAATTCCTAGATATCGGTATATAAATTAATTCTCCGAAGGGAATTTAATAATGATATAGCGCGCACTTATTAAACTATTTTTCTGATTCAAATTCCTAATTTAATTCAAAGCTTTTGAACGAGAGTAAAAGAAAGCAACTAAGGTTAAAATCAATAGAGCGAGAGTTTGAGGTTTTAACTAGATAGTAGGAATTTGATATTAATCTTTGAACGAGCGAGAGCCACGTTAGGATTAATTAGAACTAATTGATTTTCAAAATATACTTTCGAAACTGATGTGGTAGAAAAGTGACAGTAAAACTCCTAGTCTAGATAGTATGGTTTATATCAACAAAACGAGAGTGTGAGGTTTAAACCTTTAAATTGAGAAAGTTCTTCTGAAAAATAAACCCTTTTTCGCGCGCTATTAATTTATTAAATTCCCGATGATTAATTAAGTTACATACCGATATCCCGCTTTTATTAATTACTTTAATTCTTAATTTAATTTCTTCTAAAATTCCAAACAACTCTAAACATCTATTAGCCTTAGATTTACACCGTAACGATAGAAATACGGTAGATCGATTATTGGTCCCTGTGGATTCGATATCTTTTAAAACTACACGACGAGACTGTGCACTTGCGGTGATAAAATATTTTTGATACACAAATCGTCGATCAACCACTCCTACTACAAAAAGAAAGAGAACAACAAAGAAGAAAGATGCACCACAGGCAACCTTGACAAGCCTGAGGAAGCTGTTTCTTAGCCAAATCAACCATCAGAAGAGGAGACTGATGAAGAAGAAAGAAACAGAGAGAGGGAAGCAAAATCAAAGAAAGAAACTGCTCTAATGGTATGTCTTGACACACTTTGCCTGTAGGATCGAGTCTAGTTTAAGTTTTTATTTTCTGTTCTGTTTTTGAAAACTTTTTGATGAGTCAGTCGTTGCCTCTCCTTAGTGTCAACAGTGAGGTCACTGTTTAGTTTAAGTTTGGGGGAGAGGTAACATCAAATAAAAACTTTTTGAAATTGTTTTAAAATAGATCGCTTTTAATGTGTTCTTGTAAGCATTTTATTGACATGCAAAACCAGAGGTTAGAGTTTTAGAGGCATGACCATAGGTTTGTTTGGAAATTTTTGGAAATTCTTATGTTGGATGCTTGATTTGATGATCTCTGCACCTTAATGCACACTGTTGAATACTGTCAAACTTAAGAGTGGCTAGATAACTCTTTTAAATACACATTCTCTACTCTAAGTTTTCTAAAAATGAATATAATGAAGAACATGGTTAGAACCAAGTTTGGGGGAAAGGATTAGAGTATTGAATTGGTGATCATTGCTACAATAATTCCTAATAGGAGGCTGTTGGTTAGCTAAAAAAAAAAGAAAAAAGATGAAAGAATGAATAAGTCTCTGTGAGACAAGTGAGTAAGGTGCTTTACTCTTATTAGCAGGTTAGACCTATTACAAGTAGGATATAGTCAGTGAAAAGATGGAGTATCCCCAAAGCTAATGTATATATATAATTGATAATGAAAAAGCAACCCAGCAGTTCTCCTTGGCTATAATCAAAATGCTTTGGTCACCCTTGAAAAGAAATAGTCCCCCTTTTGCTGAAATTCTAAGTAAATTTAAAATTATAGGAAAAAGAGGATAGCTTAGCCTTTAGAATGAGTAGTTTAAGCGTGGGATGTAGTCATTAATTTGGTTGGCAGTACTAAACAATTCACACACACGCGCATGGTCATCATTGATGGTTGATTTTATGAGAATTGTACCAATTTTTGAAAACTTTCCTAGGGTCTGAGTCTCTTTACTTAAATGTGATGTTTACATGTCAATATTATGAGTAGTTGAACACAGTTTTTGCTTTCTACCATTACCTGAGGACAAGCAATGATTCACTATTTGTGTGTTATTTAGGCCTTTATTCATGAATTATTTCTTGCCAATATGGTGATCAAACCATGTTTTAATTCAATTTCATTAGTTTTGTTTAATTTTGAGTCTAGAATTATGTATTAGGAATAATTATGTAATCTGGATGAAAAAGAGTTAGTTTAGAGGCAATTTATGTCAAGGCATGTTATTTGGTTCTGGATCGTCATCAAAGGCATCTACTGATAATGACTGTCAAGACATTATGTTCCGTACAAGTCAAACCAAGTCAAGCATTGCTAGAAGACAAAACCTGGGAACGTGCTAGAACATTGTGGAAGGCATCTTTGGAGGATAAGGATGAATTGGTTGGCCTGGCAGCTGTCAGAATCACAATGATTGTACTATGATTAAGTGGTCCTTGCAAATGGAATATCCTTTATTCCTTGGGCCTAGTAGTCACAATTAAGGTTGCACCCGATCCAAGAAGGATTGTCCTATAAATACACGTCCCTAAACCTAAAAATGCATGCTTGAACCCTAGAGAATATTTCTGAGAAGAAGAAGAGTTACTGCGCCGTTTCATCTACTCTGCCGCAGGAGGCGACCGGTGATAACGAGAGGCACGACAGTGTCTGCAGGAGTATCTATTGCATTGTAATGGGTATCACTACTTTACTTGTTATTATTGTTGTTGTTTCTATGCTCATTCTGAGCTAAACTCTTTGTAGTTGAGATTATGTGAAATTTAATATAATGAATGAAGTATTTATGTGAATGAATGATTATTCTTGTGTCATCTTTAACTTTATGTTTTTATGAAAATACATTTATTTCTTTGACTGATCAACTTAGATTTAAATACAAGTTGCATGTGTAGAGACATCTAGCATGTTAATGGAAATAATAAAGTTAATAAGGTTAAGTGGGAGCAGACATGTAATCCCTACCTTTTCTTATGGATAAGTTAAGGGCCTTAGTGGGAAACCAAACAAGCAAGTGTGTTTCTGAACTCTAATGGGATTAATAGTGACCTCGACAAAGCCAGTCCATTATACCCTGTTTTAATATCTAAAGTTGTAGACATACACCACAAGGCAAGCTTGCTCACAGATGGCACGACAGTAGTTATCATTCACTACGCTTCATTCATGTGTTAAATGGATCATGATCTCAGCTACCGTTTTATTCTTGTTTTCAACCATCACTTTATATAACTGTTATTTTATTTATTTTGTTAAAAACCAAATATGTCTTGTTACTATTACAATAGACTAAACACTTTATCTGAACTTGGAATGCATAACTCTTAGACTATTCCCTGTGGGTTCGACACACTCTTTACTTATTACTTGCTACAGTGGACTGCGTATACTTGCGTATTCAATCATAAATGACATTTTTGAAAAACCACATGACTTAAACCATTTTGAAGTCTATAAAAGCAATACTTTACCAAGTTCAATTTACTCAACACTTCCACACGTTATAATCAGAATAATGGATAAGGATAGAAGAGCAAACAAAGGTAAAATGCCACAAGAAGTGAAGAAAGAAGAATCACCATCAAAATCCAAGCCAAAAGGAAAGAAATTGAAAGGAGAAGGTTCTTCTTCAGCTCCATTGAGAAGAAGTAATAGACTCAGATCAAAGGCAACACCAAAAGAACCAGTGTATATTACACTTTCATCAGATTCTGATGAAATTGATTCTGATTATGCAGAATTTCTCAGAACATATGATCCAAAACTTTATGAGGGTTCAGAATCCCCTTCTGGTTCTGATAAGCCAGATTTTGATTATATGAGGTTCTTAGAGAATTATTATTCTCCAACAGTGAACTCAAGCTCTGGTAGTTCTCAGAAGTCAAATGTAGATTCCAAATAGAAGTAGAATCTCATGTACTAATAATTCTTTATAATCAATAAAAAATTTCATGGTTTATGCTTTGAAAGTTTCTATTATTTCTGTGTGCTTTTATATTTAAAAAAATTTAAGAAAATAAAAAAAAAATTTAACAGAACAACATGAACACACAAATAATGGCAAACATAATAAAACAAAAGCAAATAGATGTTCATGCAATTAAAGTAAAACATGTTCAAATATTACAACCATAAAAAAATATCCAACATAAAATGTGCTCAGACATAGAATATTGGGTGGTAGTCTTGATTCAATCAGATTCAAAAGCTTTTCAAACTGTTTATCTACCTTCTCAGCATTTTTATCTATAGTTTCGTTTAGATCTTTCTGGTTGGCTATGACTTCACTTAACCCAGCTTCCAAAGAAATAAGCTTGTCTTTGTGTTCCTTCTGTCCCTCTTCAAGCTTCAAAAACCTTGTCTGATCAGCAGCACTTGAACTTGTTATAACCATACCAGCAGACTTTTCATCAACAAATTTGTTCACATCATTGAACATCATCATTCTTCTTTCATATTCCAAAAGAAATATATCTTCATGAGAGCAGCTAGTGAGAGCAAGTTTCTGAATAGATTTTTCAAAAGCATTTTCAGATTCATCACAGAACTGCAGATGTTCATAAGTGAGCTCTTCAACATTCTTCTTCTTTAAAGCAGCCATAATCAACCTCTGATAACCATCAATTTCATCACACTTTTCCACAATCTGACTAGGCATAATAGCATGAGATGATTTTAAAGAGTGTAGTCTTCTAATATCACTATTAATAAGCCTGTCCAGAATCTCAATACTAGACACAATGTTGTTTGAGTGTTGAGATACTATGTTGTCAAGTATGGATTGATAGGAAACTTCTGGTTCAGAAAAGGTTTGACAAAGGTTTTGTGGCTCAGAAGTTGTTGACATGTGAATTGGGGATGATGGAGGTGAAGTGACAATGTATTGGGGGGGTTCATAAGTAACTTCATCTAAAGGATTGATGATTTGAATGGTTGGTTTAGATGGAGTTGGTTGTTTGACAAGTGTTTTGTTATGTTGAGAAGTGGGAGGTTGTTCATCTTCTGATGAAGAATCAGAACTTAAGTCAGTGACAGTTTTGAAAATGTTCTCTTCAAGTTCATCTAACTTAGTTTTCTTTTTCTCCTCAGAGATTTGTTTGGATGGAGTTTCAGGTAAGTTGGAGGTTTCAACATTAATAGTTTGTGGTGAGAGGTGTTTAGACAGAACTTCTAGAATTGAAGGTTCCTTTGTTGAAGGTTCTATTGTTGTTGGTTTGGGTAAGGGTTTATCAGCAACAACAGGGTTAGATGAAGGTTTAGGTTGAGAAGAAACAACATTTCTAGGCTTAACATTCCTAGATTGAGACTCTGTAGACTCATTAACAATGTTTTTAGAAGACATACCTTGATTCTGCATTTAATTCAGAGCTGCTTCTTCTTCTCTATGTTTCTTAATCCTTCTTCTCTTCACTTCCAGAGGTTCTTCATTAGTTTCCTCATCATCAGAACATACAAGCTTCCGTTTGTTCTTTTGATGATCATTCATTTTCTTTGATCTAGCTTCCTTCTCCTGATTTTCCCTTTCTTTTTCATCCAAAATAGTAATACCAGAATTTGGATTTTTCTTTGGTATTCTATCTCTTTTCATTGCAGTCTTCATCACAAAATCTTGCTTCTTATCAAAGCCAAGTTTGGTGATATCCACCTCATTTCCAGCAGTCTCAACACCATATTCCTCCTAGTGCTTGATCAACCCTTTTACTATGATCATTGCTTCTTCTGTATTCATTGCATGAAAAGAAGATAACAGTCTTTGATCTTCTTTAACCATCAGAAGTGGATTATCTGGAACAACCACTTTTCCTTTAATCAATTGCATCTTCTTTAGAGATTTACCATCAACCACTCTCTCTTCCAAGTAAGATGACTTAACAAAACCAGGATAATCCTTCTCAAGGATTTCTTGAAAGTTGCTCAAAAAGAACATGTGTGACAGTAACCTAGCATGATGACAGTTGGAGTGTCCAAGCTCAATGCTACAAGTGATTACTTCACACAGATGATCAAAGATGTATTTTGGAATATTCATCTTGATAAATTTGTGTAGGTAGAACATGAAGTATTTTGTACACCAGCTTTAGTTGCAATAGATTCAAAAAGTATTTTGTACACCACCTTGAACAGACTTTTCAAATCTCTTTGCTCAAAAGATTTTTCATTTTCAAACAGCAGAGATTGAATGTTTGGATTGTGAGCCTTGTTCTTGTATCCTCCCAAGAACATTCCATTGTTGGGTAGGTTGAGAACTTTTGCTATGTGATCAACAGTAATCACAATATCCATTCGAGCAATATTGGATCTGATCTCTGTTTGAGTAAATGTTGAAAGCCCTAATTCTTCTCTTGTTTTCCCTTTCAAGAGAGGATTTTTCTTAACAATCTTCACCTCATCTTGATACGCAGATTCTCTGTCAAAGATAGAAGCCTTCATCCAAAATTCCTTTACCATTTCATCATAAACTGGACCATTTAAGATGTTAAAGTACTTCTCTAAGCCTTGTTCAAAGAACATTTTCTGAACATCAAAGTCGTTAGCCTTTAAGCTGTTGAAATCAACTCTCTTTTCAACAACGCATTTGAGATGCTGACTTTTGAACTTCATCGTATCCACCATTATAGAAAATTTCTTTTGTTTCTGAAGATTCACTATAGGTTCGACATCAGGAACAAGTAATGAAGAAGCTTTTTGAGTAGAAGTACCAGTTGGAGCAGAGGATGACGAAGCCATTGATGAAGGTTAGGATTTTTGGTAATGCTAGAGAGATGAGAAGAACTGAAGCGTTTGGAGGTTTAGAAGAATATAAAAAGTGTTGGTAGTGAGAGTGCTTGTGTGTAAGTGAATAACGTGTATGACATGTATATTTTTAGAAAACAAACAAACAACAAAACAGTACCACACAAAAGGACAAGAGAGTCATTTTCTAAATAAAGCACTTAATCATCATTAACCAATACTCAGACTAATTACAAATAGACACGTGTATAGAGGTTTATTTAAATAACTAACGCGTTAGTGGACACCAGTTAAAAAAGTACAGGACAAAAACTGTTCCACTACCACATCAGAACCATTCTTTGATTCTGATAATTATCAGAAATAGTTGTCTATCAGAACTTCTGACCTTGAGGTTCTGAAGTCCAACAGCTTCTGATTACCATCAGATTTAAAAAACAAGATTTTACTCACAAAAACTAACAATCAGGGACAAACACCATGTTTAGATTTTTCTTAATAGAATCAAATCTTTCAACAGGTAGGAGTTTTGTACAGATATCAGCCCATTGTTTTTCAGTTTCAACAAACTTGATATCTATAATCCCTTTTTCAACATAGTCTCTAATAAAATGATGTTTGATCTCAATATGTTTTGCTCTTGAGTGTAAAATAGGATTTTTTGAAAGATGAATGGCTGCAATATTATCACAATATAATGGAATATTGTTACTGCTTATATAATAATCCTCTAATTGATATTTCATTCAAAGAAGTTGTGTGCAACATTTAGTAGCTGAAATGTATTCTGCTTCTGCTGTGGATATAGCAATGGTGGTTTGCCTTTTGCTACCCCAAGAGACAAGGTTTTCACCCATAAATTGACAACTGCCACTTGGTTGATTTTCTTTCAAGTTTGTCTCCAACATAATCAGCATCACATAATCCATTTAACTCATATTTATTGGATTTCTTATAAAGCAATCCATAATTACAAGTTGCTTTCAGATATCTAAAGATTCTCTTCACAGTAGTGAGATGAGATTCTCTAGGATTTGATTGAAATCTTGCACATAAACATACAGAGAATAAAATATTAGGTCTAGATGCAGTTAGATAGAGTAGAGAACCAATCATACCTCTGTAAGCTTTCTGATCAACTTTGCCTTCAGATTCATTCAGTTCCATGCTTGTGGTTGGATGCATAGGAGTGTTCATAGGCTTGCAATCTTCTAAGTTAAATTTCTTTAGAAGCTCTCTGGTATATTTGGTTTGATGAATGTAAGTTCCTTCCTTTGTTTGATTGATTTGAATACCAAGGAAGTACTTCATTTCTCCCATCATACTCATTTCAAATTCTTTCTCCATTAGCTTTAAAAAATTCTTGCATAGAGAAGCATTTGTTGAACCAAACACAATATCATCAACATATATTTGAACAATTAGGATGTCTTTCTTCAAAGTCTTTCTGAATAGTGTGCAGTCAACTTGCCCTTTCTCAAAACCATTACTAATGAAGAAGTTACTTAGTCTCTCATACCAAGCTCTAGGAGCTTGTTTAAGACCATAAAGAGACTTCTTTAGTTTGTAGACATGATCAGGTTTTTGAGAATCTTCAAATCCAGGAGGTTGTTTGACATAAACTTCTTCAGTAATAAACCCTTTGAGAAATGCACTTTTAACATCCATCTGATATAGTGTGATACCATGATTAACTGCATAGGATAGGAATAATTGGATTGCATCCAATCTTGCAACTGGAGCAAATGTTTCTTTGTAATCAATTCCTTCTTGTTGACTATAACCTTGTGCAACTAATCTTGCTTTGTTTCTTGTAACTTCTCCTTGTTCATTCAGCTTGTTTCTGAAAACCCACTTTGTTCCAATAATGTTTTTGTCCTTTGGTCTTGGAACCAAATTCCAAACATCATTTCTTTCATACTGATATAGTTCATCTTTCATAGCTAGGATCCAAGCTTCATCTTTTAAAGCTTCATCAACATTCTTAGGTTCAGTGATAGATACTAAACACACCATTGAATTCTCATTTTGAAAGCTTGATCTAGTTCTTCTAGGACTATCTTTGTTGCCCAGAATTAACTCTTGTGGATGAGATGACTTGTATTTGAAGGAATTCTTTTTGATTACTTCTTCTTTCTCAACATCAGATTCACTATCATCTTGAGTTGTTGGAACATCTTCAGAACTAGCTTTATCATGTTTATCAGAAGCTAATTCAGGTTCTGAACTAATGCGAACTTCTGAACTTTCTTCTTCTAATACCTGTTTATCTGCAATTACTTCAATGTGCTCTGATTTTTCATCATCAGGCTCTTTATCATCAAATTTTACATGCATAGACTCTTCAACTGTATTAGTTTCAGAGTTAAACACTCTGTATGACTTTGAACGCTCAGAGTATCCAATAAAGATACCCTTGGATGCTTTAGAGTCAAATTTCTTTAAATGGATTTTTGTATTCAAGATATAACAAGTACATCCAAATTGATGAAAATAAGAAATATCAGGTTTTCTTCCTTTAAATAATTCATATGCTGTTACTTTCATCATAGGTCTGATGTAGATCCTATTTTGAATATAACAAGCTGTGTTTACTGCTTCTGCCCAAAAATACTTAGCCAAATTATTTTCATGCATCATGGTTCTGGCCATCTCTTGTAAAGATCTATTCTTTCTTTCTACAACCCCATTTTGTTGTGGAGTTCTAGGAGAAGAGAACTCATGGAGAATTCCATTATTTTCACAAAAGATTTCAAAAGGTTCGTTTTCAAATTCACCACCATGATCACTTCTGACCTTAACAATTTTCAAATCTTTTTCAACTTGTATTTGAGTGCAGAAAGTACTAAACACATAATATGTATCATCCTTGGATCTAAGGAATTTAACCCAAGTCCATCTACTATAATCATCAACAATGACAAGTCCATACTTTTTACCACTTATTGAAGCAGTGCTAACTGGTCCAAACAAGTCAATATGAAGTAGTTCCAAAGGTCTAGAAGTAGAAACAATGTTTTTATCTTTAAAAGAACTTTTGAAAAGCTTCCCTTTTTGACAAGAACCACAAACTGAATCTGAGTGATATTTTAAATTTGGTAAGCCTCTCACAAGATTTTGTGTACTAAGCTTAGAGATTAATCTCCTGTTAGCATGACCCAATCTCTTGTGCCAGACCCATTTTTCTTCACTCAAAGTAAATAAACAAACAACATCTTGTTCTTTTAGTTCAAAAAGGTTGATTTTATAAACATTGCCTTTCCTCTTTCCTTTGAAAACAATAGACTTATCAAAGTCTTTGTTTATAGTACATGTGTTCTTATTAAACACCACTTCATAACCACTGTCACATAATTGGCTTATGCTCAGATGATTATGAAATAATCCATCAACTAACAAAACATCAGAAATAGTTGAAAAAGAGTTACCTACTGTACCAGTACCAACTATTCTTCCTTTTTGGTTCCAACCAAATCCTACATTCCCTCCGTCTTTGTGAGTCAGGGTGAGGAACAAATCCTTTTCTCCTGTCATGTGACGTGAGCAACCACTGTCCAGGTACCAAGTACTTTCCTTTTTCTCTCTTTGAGTGCAAACCTGTCACATAAACTATTTCAGATTTTGGTACCCACAACTTGTTGGGTCCAGATTTGTTAGCATAGGCCTTATAGAAGTATGATTTTTCAAAATCAGTTTGAGAAACATACTTCTTCTTGCCAAAACTTCTAATAGGTTTCACAGACTTTGTATTAGAAGTACTAGCTTCTGAAGTTCTTAGAACCTTAGTTTCCTTAGGAACTGGTCTCTTTAGAATCTTAACTTCTGAATATCTCATTTTTGAATTAGAGTTAATCTTAGCTACTGAAGTATTATCTTCTGAAGCTTTTGACTTACCCTTGTTCAAAACAGCAGTTTGTGAAACTTTCTTAGAATTACCTAATTCTGATACAAAAGTGGAATAGAGAGAAGGAGGTGTTTTGCTCATACAAACAGATTGAGTTGATTTTTCTTTATCAGAAGATGCAGAATAACCAAGCCCATATCCTTTGTTTTTGCTAACATAGTAAATCATGGAAGCAACTTTACTCTTATTGACATTTTGTTTAACAAATTCATGAAGAGCAACTTCGTGCTTATCATGTGATTTGTTAAAAGCAACACAACCTTCTTCAAGCTCTTTGATTTTCAAAAGAGATTCATTGTATTGAGTTTGATGTTGGTCAGATTTCTCTGTAAGCAAGTCAATTTTAGTTTTTAAACTTTTGAAATCATTTGACTTGTTTATATATTGCTTCATAGTGTCTTTAAGTGCAATCAGAAGCTTATCATGAGGAAGTTTAGAAATTACCTCATCAATATCATCAGTATCAGATTCATCATCCATGTTTGATTCATTATCAGAAGATGTTGTAGCCATTAGAGCTATGTTAGCCTCTTCATCATCATCATCTTCATCTGATAACTTCTCCAAATCTTCAAAAGTTTCCATAAGACTTTTCTTCATTTTGTTTTTGAAACTGCCCTTTTTCCCTTTATCATTTGAGTTTAACTCAGGATAGTCAGCAATGAAATGACCAGTCTTTTTGCAGTTGAAACAACTATTCTTGGAGCTGTCTTTCTTGTCTTTCAAACTTGAATTTTTGTTTCCATAACTCTTTGAACCATAACTCTTCCCAGAAGATTTATTGTTCTTATATTTGTTCCATTTTCTGAACTTTGAAATTAAAGCAAAGAGTTCCTCATCTGATCCATCCTCCTGTTCATCTACAAAAGATTCCTCAGCATCACATTCAATAATTTTTGCCTTCAGAGCCTTAGGAGACTTCAAAGTTGCTGGCAAAGCCAATGACTTTGATTTCTTCTTTGGCTCATTAGAAGCTAGTTCCATCTCGTGACTTATGAATGAACTAGTTAACTCTTCTAGGCTCAAAGTATTGAGATCTTTTGCTTCTTGAATAGCAGTGACTTTTCGTCTCCACTTAGGTGGTAAACACCTCATAATCTTCTTTACAAGATCAGAAGTTGTATAACTCTTCTTTAACACTCCAAGACCTAAAACCAAGATTTTAAACCTTGCATACATTTCTTCAATGTTTTCAGTGTCTTTCATCTTAAACATTTCATACTGATGAACCAGAAGATTTGCTTTTGCTTCTTTCACTTAGCATAGATCTGTTTCCAAAGTTTGAGAAACTTATCATGTGTAATACATTCAGGAAGGATAGATATAGATCTGTTATGTCTTTTCCACTCTTTCTTTTGTTCAGTCGTGAATGTCTTCTTAACAGCTGCAATAGTTTTGCCATCTTCATCTAGGTGTTCTTGAAAGCTAACACCTTCTTCAATGATATCCCACAAACCTTCATCTTCAGCTATAATATGTGGATATATCTTGTATTTCTACCAAGCAAAGGTTGATTGATCACCATTGAACTTAGGTGCTTTGCTGTAGACACCACCAGATTTCTCTCCTTTCTCATAGTTGTAGTCATAAGAAATTTCAGTCTTCTTAGTAACCTCAGAATCTCCAGACATTGTGTTTTTCAGGATCTTTTTGTTTCACTGTTAAGTGATGCGTAACAACCATAGCTCTAGATACCAATTGAAGGTGTGAAAAACACAAGAAGGGGGGGTTGAATTGTGTTTTGGTATTTTTAAAACTTCTTCTAAGTTCAAAGAACTTATCAGAATCACCAGCGGTTAAAACAAACACAATTAACGCGCACAGTCCGAAGCAGAGATAAAAAGAGTGAGAGAGAGAGAGAGACAAGACAAGCAATTTTATACTGGTTCCTCTCACAAACCGAGAGTAGTCCAGTCACCTTGCACTTCCAAGGGATTTCACTAAAAAATCACTTAGATTACAAATTGCTCAAACACACTAGTAAGAGACTTCCTAATGCTCAAGTTCTCAAAACAAGAGACTTCCTAACACAAAAACAAAAGATAGTTATAGTGATGAACACTTGATGTTAAAATCAAGAGTTCACAAAGAGTACAACACAACTGAAAAGACTCTAACAATTGATTCCTAAGAAAACAAATTGTCAGAAGCACAACAGATAAATTCAGAATGCTTTCAGTCTTGTATGAAAAACAGAGTAAGTGTTGTTGCTTTTGTATTTGCGTCACTTGATCTTCAAAGTATATAATTATATTATTTGCTTTGAAAACATGTCACACACACATGTTTATGGTTTTTACAATCTATTGCAACCAAAGTATCAAACCTATACTTTTGTCGAACACTTGGCGTGCACGACAAAACAAATATCACAATTCACAATTAAAACGGAATTTAAATGAGTTATGGGATAGAGAATGCAAACAGAGATGATCAGAGAATTCCCAGCATTCGTGTCGTCCTCGCGGTCGGCCAGTACGTCTCCCCCTTGTTGGAACAAAAGTGGTTCTAACTAAGTCCTCAAGTTTTGATGATAACAAAGTATTAATGAACAATAGGGTATTTTAATATTTTATCTAAGTGTGCAGGATTAAAAGTATATTATGTTCACACTTGATATAAGAAGCTCTGAAACAAGCGTCAAAATTGATATCAGAAGCATTGATATCAGAGGCAACGACATCAGAAGCAACATTGGTCAGAAGTTATCCCAAGTCAGAAGCTGGTTAACTCAGAAGCTATGTTGAGTCTGATGGTCTTGAATTTCAGAAGCTGAGGAATCAAAAGTAATGTTGGGTACATAAATTCTGAATGACATGCCAAAAGACGTCAGTGTTAACTGGTAGTGATTCAATAATTGGAAATCATTTGAATTTAAAGGCTGTGATTGATTGTGAAATCATAGTACTACATCCTTATCATCATGATAGTGACGTTAGTACTATTTTACTTCATATGGGCGAATATTCTAATACAAAAGGAATGAATGGATAAGCATTACCAGAAATGGCAAATATCCCATGTTACCTTTGTCCTTACACTGCTGGCATGAAAATGACCTCTGTAACGGTCAGTAATCCTCAAACGTCTCTATTGTCTTGTTGCATATAAATAGTGAACAAAGTTTTGCAGATCAATAGACGCAAGTACAAAAAGCTACAACACTTATTCTGCTTTAGTACAAGACTGCAAGCATTGCTTCTGAACTTATCTCTTTTGCTTTTGACAATCTATTTTCTTAGGAATCAATTGTTAGAGTCTTTTCAGTTGTGTTGTACTCTTTGTGAAATCTTGATTTTAACATCAAGTGTTCATCACTATAACTATCTTTTGTTTTTGTGTTAGGAAGTCTCTTGATTTGAGAACTTGAGCATTAGGAAGTCTCTTACTAGTGTGTTTGAGCAATTTGTAATCTAAGTGATTTTTTAGTGAAATCCCTTGGAAGTGCAAGTGGACTGGACTACTCTCGGTTTGTGAGAGGAACCAGTATAAAATTGCTTGTCTTGTCTCTCTCTCTCTCACTCTTTTTATCTCTGCTTCGGACTGTGCGCGTTAATTGTGTTTGTTTTATCCGCTGGTGATTCTGATAAGTTCTTTGAACTTAGAAGAAGTTTTAAAAATACCAAAACACAATTCAACCCCCCCTTCTTGCGTTTTTCACACCTTCACCCCTAACTTATCAAACAGATAAGTTGATATTTTCACTAGTTCTTCGAAAATCTTTACAAATGCACAATTCACAATAATACAATACACGAACGGTAAAGACTTAATCTACTATCTTCGTCGTAGCTTCAATGCGAATTGCACGACCTCAACACAATCTTGGTTTCAACCTCTGATTCCAACAATCGATCCTCATACCTATCTTGACCTAAGATCCTTGTGACGATTGTCCAATCGATTCCTTCACCAAATTGTGTTGATCATTCAAGCAAGCGATGCCTCTTGAATCCGGATGAGAAACCCTAACCTTCAAGAACAAATCAATCCGGTCGTAATTCTGATTCACCGTGAACTACACCGAACGTTATCTTCCAAACTCTCTAAGAAACCTTAATTAAACCCATATTCAATTTCAGGTTGATGGAGATTTGAAAGAAGATGATGAACTTGTCTTTAATGCACTTTGATCCAAAATATCAACAATTCTGCTCAAAGGAGTGTTTTCTAACTGTTTCTCTATGTAGCTATTTATAGAGAAAATAGAATGGAGTAGATTTAGGCACAATTTCATAGAAGCGTATCGATACATCCATCACTGTGTATCGATACAAGAAGTTGTTGTTTTAACCAAAGTATTTGGGAACAACAACTTCCGACCGCAACATACTCGTCTTCGACGGTTGACAAAGCAGCTGAAACTTGCTTTTTGTTATGCCAACTCACAAAAGATTTACAAAATAGGTGACATGTTCCACTAGTACTCTTCCTATCCAACTTGCAACCTGCAAAGTCGGAATCAGAGTATCCTACAAAAGAGCAATTGTTCCTTTTAGAGTACTGTTGCGGGGAATTTGGGATTTCCACCACTACATTGATCTTTCATTTCCAAAGAGGGGAAAGTATCAAAAAACCATTTAAAAAGAAATTCTAAGTTCGGGGGTTGATTACACCTAGGGAAGGTTTTAGCATCCTAAGCGCCTATAGTATCCTATAGTAACCTCTAGTTTATTGCTTTTTTACTTATTTTTAATGTGAAGAAATGACAGAGAAATAGTAAGAATTTGTTTGGAGGGAGAAGTAGTAGAGAAAGAGTTTGTGTGTGCAAGTGGAGATTGGATTGAGAAGAGAAGGTTTAAAGCAAAATTTAAAGTGTTTTGAAAAGTAAACTTAAAATCTAACCGTGCGACTAATTTTGGGTTTTGTACTAAAAGAAATTTGTATTAGGAAAGAGAAGATGTTTTAGTTATTCTATTTTTTCTAAGAGATTAAGCTAACACGCCTCTTTGGAAATGAAAGTTCGCTTTTAGTTTGTTTTTTAGCGTGTGCGGAAAGCGGTAAAAATAATATGCATGCAATGCAATTTTCTACATCCTCATGGGGTTACATTTTCACCTAAATACATTCTAAGTTCTTGCGAAAATTTAAACATGAATGAATGCAACATTTGAATGAAGATGCAAAAGACATAAACAAAACTAAATTACAAGTCCGACGGAATTAAAATAAATAAACTAACTAAACTAAACAATTTTTTTTTTTAGGTTCTAATCCTATTATTTTCTAAGTCCGTCTCCAATTAAGCTAGGAAATAATTTTAAGTCCAAAAGTCACCAATCAAGCACAATACATAATATGATAAAAGCATAAAAATAAAATAGCTAGAAAAATAAATGGCGTAGAATTTAAATGACAAAAAAAGAAAAAAAAAATAGGATGAAGATAAATTAAGCTAGACTAAAAAAGTGAATTAAACAACTAAATAAAAAAAAAAAAAACTGATGATAAAAAAAACGAATGTAAAAATGAGAAAAGAAGAAGAAAATAATAAAAACAGAGGGGGGTGCAACAGTAATATGGGGGTATGAACAGCAAAACAGAAAAGAAAGAAAGAAAAGGAGATCCAGGCCCAAAAACGCAATAAACCAGACCAAAGCCCGAATCGGACCGGTTCGTCTGGTTCAACCCCAAGGTTGAACCGAACCAGATCTTCGATTCAATACGGTTTGCACGCGTGAGCTCACCTTTGAGATGCAATCAGGGACGTTTGATTAAATCTTAAAATGAATCGGACGGATATGTTTTAATCTACCAGATCTGCAGTCTATACTATGGTCCTTCTTCTTCTAAAAACAAAAAGAACGTGTTATGAACCATGGAAGAACAATTTTAAGAAGCTTGAATCAAACAAACATGAAAAACTCAAATCAAAACCAAAAAATACAAATACATAGTCGATTTCATAGTATTTTTCGTGTAGATTTCAAATATGTTTTCAGTTTTCACAATAGAACACTCTATATAAAAAAAACGGTTTAAAAGAAAAACGGGTCAAAATCAAAAATCGATGTATCGCAAAAATTAGTGAAAACTAATATGTAAATCAGCTTCATCATTCGATTGCGAGTTCAATGGGCCAAGAATTAACGAAAAAGGAGGTGTAAGACGATCAAAATCATCACCTCAAATTTTGAGCAAAAATTGGTTTCGGATTTGTTTTTTTCAACATCGTTTTGGACGTGATTTGTTGTTGTTTTGAAGTGTTTGTATTTGGTTGATGATGAATTGATGAATATGAATGATGTTTGTTGAGATTTTTTTGATTTGATTTTGGGTTTGATTTTGGTTTTCAAAGAAAAAATGAAGGAGAAGACACAAGTTGTGGCTACTGACGTGAACTCCTTCCTTCTTTTTTTTTTTGATTTTTTTTATTTTGTAATTGGTGGAGAAAATTGGGAGAAATTTGGGAGTTGGTGAATGAAGAAATGTGTCTAGGTATGAGTGTGATGTGAGGTTTCTTTTATAGAGGGAAAAATAGGGTTAGTGGTAGGAATGTAATAATGATAAAATGTGAGATAATTTGGGTAAAAATGATAGAAAATGGTAATTTGATTAAAAAGAAAAATAGAAAATAGAATAATGATGGTAAAAGGGTGAGGTGGAGCAATTTGATTGGTTAAGGTAGAAAATGGTTTTTTTGATTTTTTAGGAAAATGATAAAGGGATAAGAATGAGATGAAATGGTGAGTCATAGAGATAGAGCAACTTGTGCTCTACTCTTTCCTCCTCTTGGCATATTTTTAAAACAAAATATAAATGATAATAAGATAAAATAAAATGAGTGAAAGTGAAGTAAATTTTTTCATTTTTTTGAAATTTATGGAAATGGTATATAAAACAAGTGTAAAAAATAGAAAAACGCTAATTTTTGATATTTTAAACTTTAACGCTGATTAAAAGAAAATTAACATCGTGAGCTGAAAAAAACTATTTTTTGACATTTTTAGAATAAAGCGTAAAATAAAACCAAAAACTATTTTTTATATTATTTTGACTTTTTTCGAGAATATGAGAAAAATAAGAAAATATGCAAAGAAAATGAAATTAAAACATGTATAATAAAGAAAGTAAATATTTTTATATTTTTTATAAATGTAATGCGAATTGGATTTGTAGGTCCAAAATTGGGGTACAACAGCTGCCCCTATTTAAGTTTCTTCAACAGGAGAGATGAAAATGTAATTTTTTTGTCTAGACGGAGTTGAAGAGACTTAAATATAAGACGTGCGCCATTTTTGGACCTAAAAATCCTCTAGCAATACTCATTATGCGAATGTATGCAAAATGCTGACTTTCCTTTTTAATTTTGTACGAATGTTATAAAAGGCAGACAAATGAAAACATAGTTGAGACTCCACAGGGGAAGAACAAAACATGGCCCGACTGGGAAAACAGCGAGATATACCCTGAGTTCATCGGGATGAACTCTATTGGGGAACTTAAACAAATACTGGGGGAAAAGTGTTACTGATTATCGTCTGACCGACAACAAGAATGTTGGCACTGACACACAACATTTTCAAAATATCAACTATCGACTAATCGATAGTAAGAAAGTTATGTACTGTCACACAACATTTAAATTAACAGACTATCCACTGAACGACAACGGGAGTGGCGTATACTGACATACGACCATTGGATATCAAAAGGCTTATCGACTGACCAATAAGAAGGATGTTATGCACTGACACACAACATTTAAATCAACAGATTATCGACTGACCGAAAGCTGGATTGTTGTACACTGACATACAACACTTTGATATTAATAAACTTATCGACTGACCGATAAGAAAGATGTTATGCACTGACACACAACATTTAAATCAACAGACTATCGACTGACCGACAGCTGGATTGGCATACACTTACATACAACCATATGTAAATCATTTACTATCGACTGACCGACAGCAAGAATGTTGGCACTGACACACAACATTTTCAAATTATCGACTATCACCCGACTGACAACAAGGACGTTGTACACTGACATACAAACGCTCATATATGATCGATTATTGACTGACCAACTATAAGGATGTTGTACGCTGACATACAACTTTTCAAAACATGAACTATCGACTGACCGACAGGAATAATGTTATGCACTCACACACAACATTTTAATATCAATAAACTATCGACTGACCGACAGCAAAAATTGTGTACACTGACATACAACATTTGGATATTACCTACCATCATATAAATGACAGTGAGTCAAGGTAATTCAAAGAGATATGGTGTCATCTACTATCCAACAAAGTGATAGCGTGTCAAGATAAAGAACCAAATATTACTATCATGCAAACGATAGTGTGTCAAAGTAATATCCAAAGATGAAACATTACCTACTGTCCAACAAAGTGACAGCAAGTCAAGACAATGAAACAAAATATCACCTACAACCCTGTAAACGGCAGTTAGTCAAGGCAATACGAAAAGATAGACATCATCTACTATCCAACAAAGTGATAACAAGTCAAGACAATGACTTAATATTATCTACTATCATGCAAACGATAGTGAGTCAAGATAATATGAAAAGAAGAAACATTATCTATTGTCTAACAAAATGACAACAAGTCAAGATAATGAAACTAGGGAATTACCTCCTACCATGTGAATGGTAGTGTGTCAAGGCAATCTGAAAAGATAGACATCATCTACTATCCAATAAAGTGATAGTAAGTCAAGACATTGACTAAACATTACCTATTATCATGCAACGATAGTGTGCGAAGGCAACATGACTCCATTGAAAGGAGATGACTATACTAGGTACTTCAAAAAGTGACTCAAGTAGGTTGTAAAAAGTGTATGTATTTGTAGAAAGAAAAGATTTGTATGATCTTTTTGTGTAATGTCTGAATAGGATTCATTGGGGATAAAATCACCTGAGGAATTTTAAATGTATCAGATAAAACAAAAGTTTCTTGTATGGAAAACTTGTCATTTGTTATTTTTGAATTGATGTTCAATCCGGGAACAAACCGGAGGGAAATCGTAAAGCAAGACTCTGTATTCAATTGAAGAATAAATTCAACTGGGAATTTCCTTTTGTTGTAGGAAAAAACTAAAACAACCATCTTCCACAAGAGAGGAGTCTAGTGGGGAATTTTTTGAAACAAGAGATGTACACTTATCTGCCTAAGCTAACACTCTAATTGCAAAGAACAACATGCCCATCCCGACTCTATTTTGTAGACGCAGACAAGACAAAAGAGACAAAAATTTGTATGTGATGTAACAATGTATGAATGATGTAAATGTTTATGGCACATGTAAATGCTATGTATGTATGTATGTATGTATGTATGTATGTATGTATGTATATTATGAATATTTGCTGACAACACAGATAGAACAACCAAGACTAGAAGCAAGCCAACATTGCATTGCAACTCAAAGTGTTTCAACATGGTGTATATGTTGTTGTAGATGAAGCAAGAGAACACCTTGGGGAAGGAACAACTTCTCTTGGGGAAATGACCGTTTTAACCAAAACGATCTGTATTCAAACTTGATGGTAGTCAAAACAAATTGTAAACCTTTATTGGGGATGTACCCTTTTTTTGAGATGACTGTTGACACTCTGTTGTAGAAAATATGCTTGCTGTTGATGAATAAACTTGAGAGAATGAAGAGGACTTGCCCCTTGCTTTTTTGATTTTTTTTGCTTGAGTATAAGAAATCTTTGAAAGAAATCGCTCGAAGAGTGTAACTTGTTAACTTTTCACATTTAGCATACTGCAGTCATTATGCCTCTTTCTTTTGTCTCTGTTTTTTTCTATTTTTGCTTTTTTTATTTTGTATATTTTTTTGTGTCCCTAATTTTTGCTTGGACCACCTTTTCAGGTTTTCAATCCACTGGGACGCTCATATTTTCCTAAGCCGCCTTTTCAGGTTTTCGACTTAGCGAGCTCTTTTTTTTTTGTATTCTTTTTTTTGTAGGCATTGTATGATTTGACTGTAGCAGCGTACACTGAGAGTAGAAACTCTTCTTTGTTCATGATAATGACAATCAAGATTTTGTCACTATTTCGCAACATGTAACCATTCAGGACAATATGATCTCGACATAGTATGCCCCAAGTTCTTGAAATCTTGAAGGGTATGCCCCTGATTAACTGATGTTTGTAGTATAACTAAACTTTGAACCATTTTCAACCTTGATTAGCGGGGTAATCCACTTGTTTGCCCCTTTTTGGCGAAATCCATATGTAACTTGCCCCTTGTTAGGAGCGTCTCAACTCAGCTTTACCCTTGATCAAACTATAGCTTCAAATTTCTTTGATGTCAAGTATTAATTTGCGAGTAAAATTATTTCTTTTGAAAAGTATTTTTGATATAATGTACATGTAAGTTTTTTTTGAAATTAAATATTTTTGTATTGTTTTTTTTTTTGAATGAAAGCACATATGATATGTACAAAAGGTTATTACTGATTAACCAAACAGGAGGAGTCAGTGTAACAATAAATTTGCCGAATATGCTTTCACAGTGAACCTAGTTTCAATTAGGTCTTTTGTATGTTATAACGTGGCTGGGCTCACGGTTTTCAAAAAAAGGATTGTTAGGCACAAAATTTATTTGGTCCCACCCATTCTTCTTGATGTCCTTCATTCCTAAGTTCAATTAATTCAACTGATGCATTCAGTCGGCAAGAGAATTGTTGACAATGATGTTTGAAGTTGATACCTTGGTTAAAGCTTCATTGATACTCTTTTTTTGTACCGACTTCGATGAGATTCTTGAATTGACAGTCACTTTTCTTTGTTAGGAAATTTGTTCCCATTTGTTGAAATCACTCCTTTATTTGTATGGACTAGTTCTTTTTTTTTTGAACTTTGAATTTGCGGTCCATCAGGATGCCCCTCTTTTTTTTTGTTTTTGTATTCTCTTTTTTTGTACTCTTTTTTTTTTATTCTCTTTTTTTGTATTCTCTCTGTTTTTTTGTTGAACAATCCTTGTAAGATCTTGGTGTATTAATTGTAACTGTCATATAGATTGTTGTGAGTCTCATCTCTCGACAGCTTCTTTTGTTTGAGGTAAGCATTGCGCCTCTTACTTGGTATGACCAAATGAATTGATTCTCTTGTATCAGAATACATCACCAGATTAATTGAAATACTACCCTGCCCCAGGTTAAAATTAAGGGTTCAGAAAAGTAGAAAAAAACACTGACTTCAGGCTCAAAGGGGTTCATTACGGATTATCTCCTTATATCTCCAGTGTTTGGGAATCGAAACAATGCCTTACATCGTCAACTAGGTTTTTCACCATTGAAAGCATATACCAGCAAAAATCAGTTATTTATTTTCGTCATCCTCGCTCCAAGTTTGTAAATAATAAAGCAAGAGAAAAAGAGTGAATATGAATGAATTAATTCAAAAAACATGCATGTTTATTATATTAAAAGTACTTGACAAAAGACATAATTTTAGAATAAAACAAATGCTTGATAAGAAAGAAATAAAAAGCCTAGTTATCATAGGGATGAGCTTCCTTGTATCACTGATTTCAACTAGATAAAAGAGTAGCAGATATAACTTCAACAACAACCCCATGGTGTCAAACCGTATCCATGCAAAACAGAGCTGGGTCTATATCCTCAAAAGAGAACTTGTTAGCTTCGATCAACCTTTCGACTTCACCCTTCAAAGTCAAAAATTATTCAATACTGTGCCCAGGTGCTCCTTGATGAAAAGCACAAGATAACTCAGGTTTATACCACCATGGTAATTTTGCAGGTATCTTAGGTGGCGACCTAGTCTGAATAAGATTTCTCTCAAGCAAAATAGGAAGGAGATCTGCATACAACATAGGGATCGATTCAAACTTAGGCGCCCTTTTTGGAGCGGTATCAGTAATTATAGCAGCAACATGCTGTTGTTTGTTCTTCTTCGGCTTCCCATGAGCCACCATACTCAGCTCTTGTTCTTTCTTTTTATCAAAGTCTGACCTAAACTCTCTTGTATTTCTAGAAGAAGAAGTCTCTCTTGTTAATCGTCCTTCTTGAAGACCCTCCTCAAGGCGCACACCTATGTCTACCATGTTAGTAAAATCACGAGGCGCATTGGCAACCATTTTATCATAGTAGAAAGTATCAAGAGTTTTCAAGAAAATTTTAACCATTTCTTTTTCCTCTAGAGGTGGACTGATCTGAGCAGCAACCTCCCTCCATCTCTGAGCATATTCTCTGAAATTTTCCTTGTCTTTCTGAGCCATGGCTCGAAGCTGATCCCTATCTGGTGCTGCATCAGCATTGTACTTGTACTGGCAGACGAAAGCCTCACACAGGTCACTGAAAGTTTTGATGTTGTTGCTAACCAAACCCATATACCATTTTAAAGCAGCACCGGTCAAACTGTCTTGGAAGAAATGAATCAACAACTGATCATCTTTTGTCAAAGCACACATCTTTCTAGCATACATCACAAAATGAATATGAGGACAACAGTTCTCCTTATACTTTTCAAACTCGGGTACTTTGAACTTAGGCGGAATCCTGACATTCGGCACTAGACACAGCTCATAAGCATTCTTTCCAAATAAGCATTTCCCTTGGAGAGCACGAATCTCGTGTTGTATTTTATCAAGCTGATCTTGGTAAGCAACCACACCATATGCCCCAACATTTTCAGTTTGTTCGACGTTGTAAACATGTTCATTCTTGCGTGGTGTAGTGTGAACCACAGGAACTGGAACAGTCATCACTGGTGGGGGGATAGGCACATTAACTTGAGGAACTGTCAAAGTAGGAATCTGGATACTAGAAACATTAGGATGAAAGCTCTCATTGAAGTTATAAGTCTCAAGAACAATACTTGTTAAAGCTTGAGAAGGAAGAGGTGGCAGAGGTGCCTGATTCTGTGCGTTCAACAAAGTTTCCATCATAGTAGTCAACTTATCAACAGATGACTGGAGTGTAGCAACTTCTTCACGGAGCCGAAGGTTCTCTTGCTCAATTGTTTCCATTCTTTTCTCTTGATTAACACGAGCGTTGCACTTGCAAGTTGA
Source organism: Trifolium dubium (assembly GCA_951804385.1). NCBI lineage: Eukaryota > Viridiplantae > Streptophyta > Magnoliopsida > Fabales > Fabaceae > Trifolium > Trifolium dubium. Next base: position 20,813,946 of record OX638067.1, read on the forward strand.
CTTTAGACAAGAACGTCAGACCACTGAGAGAAAGACATGAAGTTTAGATTTTTTGAAGAAGACCATGAATGCAAAATGATGCATGAGCAAGGAAGTTTGTTTTGATTTTGATTTTAATTGGTTTTCAAAGGACCCTAGGATATCAATCATAAAGGACTTTATTTTTTGTTTGTGTATGATCAAAAGAATTTTCTTTTTATTTTCAAAGCAATCTCTTTTTTTTTCTTTTTTTTCTCAAGGTCTATGATGATTGTAAAGAAATTCCTCTAAATCCTTTGAAAACCAATGGAAAGAGCTTTTCATGGATGCATGGATGAATGATATGTGATGATGCAACAGGCACAAACACAAGCAAACATGGTTGGTTTAAGATAACACATGGTTGGGGTCAAAAGGTAAGCCGCCCAAAAAGGTATGAACTATGGTTTTTCTTCACATTCGTAACCGGGTTCTAAGAGTTCCCAAAGTCTACAACTTCTCTTTTGAATACCATGTGCACATAACTACTCATGGCTCACTGAAATATCCAAAGAAAAGTCTCATTTGGGTGTAGCATCGCGGAACAACCAAAGCCAAAACTACTCGTGACTTTAGCCATCGCGCTACATTCTAAAAGGCCAAGATGGGTTTAATGTATCTAAAAGGTCCTTGAGCTTCTCGGGATCCACAAAAGATGGTGTCGCCAACACAACTACTTGCGTCGACTATTCCACCTCTCATAAACCCTCCACCCAAGCGTAGCCATATCACTTGCGTTTATGCACAAACTACTCTATACATAACCGCTATGACTTCACTACAAATCCTATCCTATTTGTTCTCTCAAGCAGGGGTATTGTGCTTGTCTCACCTCTCATAAAACCCATGACATAATAAGTAAATCATTTAAGCACTTAGGAAAGCAATAAAACTAGGTGGGCTTAACCCTCTTAAGGTACATCCCCAGTGAAGTCGCCATTTTTCTGTTGCGGGGAATTTGGGATTTCCACCACTACATTGATCTTTCATTTCCAAAGAGGGGAAAGTATCAAAAAACCATTTAAAAAGAAATTCTAAGTTCGGGGGTTGATTACACCTAGGGAAGGTTTTAGCATCCTAAGCGCCTATAGTATCCTATAGTAACCTCTAGTTTATTGATTTTTTACTTATTTTTAATGTGAAGAAATGAGAGAGAAATAGTAAGAATTTGGAGGGAGAAGTAGTAGAAAAAGAGTTTGTGTGTGCAAGTGGAGATTGGATTGAGAAGAGAAGGTTTAAAGCAAAATTTAAAGTGTTTTGAAAAGTAAACTTAAAATCTAACCGTGCGACTAATTTTGGGTTTTGGACTAAAAGAAATTTGTATTAGGAGAGAGAAGATGTTTTAGTTATTCTATTTTTTCTAAGAGATTAAGCTAACACGCCTCTTTGGAAATGAAAGTTCGCTTTTAGTTTGTTTTTTAGCGTGTGCGGAAAGCGGTAAAAATAAAATGCATGCAATGCAATTTTCTACATCCTCATGGGGTTACATTTTCACCTAAATACATTCTAAGTTCTTGCGAAAATTTAAACATGAATGAATGCAACATTTGAATGAAGATGCAAAAGACATAAACAAAACTAAATTACAAGTCCGACGGAATTAAAATAAATAAACTAACTAAACTAAACTATTTTTTTTTTTAGGTTCTAATCCTATTATTTTCTAAGTCCGTCTCCAATTAAGCTAGGAAATAATTTTAAGTCCAAAAGTCACCAATCAAGCACAATACATAATATGCAATAATATGATAAAAGCATAAAAATAAAATAGCTAGAAAAATAAATGGCGTAGAATTTAAATGACAAAAAAAGAAAAAAAAAATAGGATGAAGATAAATTAAGCTAGACTAAAAAAGTGAATTAAACAACTAAATAAAAAAAAAAAAACTGATGATAAAAAAAACGAACGTAAAAATGAGAAAAGAAGAAGAAAATGATAAAAACAGAGGGGGGTGCAACAGTAATATGGGGGTATGAACAGCAAAACAGAAAAGAGAGAAAGAAAAGGAGATCCAGGCCCAAAAACGCAATAAACCAGACCAAAGCCCGAACCGGACCGGTTCGTCTGGTTCAACCCCAAGGTTGAACCGAACCAGATCTTCGATTCAATATGGTTTGCACGCGTGAGCTCACCTTTGAGATGCAATCAGGGACGTTTGATTAAATCTTAAAATGAATCGGACGGATATGTTTTAATCTACCAGATCTGCAGTCTATACTATGGTCCTTCTTCTTCTAAAAACAAAAAGAACGTGTTATGAACCATGGAAGAACAATTTTAAGAAGCTTGAATCAAACAAACATGAAAAACTCAAATCAAAACCAAAAAATACAAATACATAGTCGATTTCATAGTATTTTTCGTGTAGATTTCAAATATGTTTTCAGTTTTCACAATAGAACACTCTATATAAAAAAAACGGTTTAAAAGAAAAACGGGTCAAAATCAAAAATCGATGTATCGCAAAAATTAGTGAAAACTGATATGTAAATCAGCTTCATCATTCGATTGCGAGTTCAATGGGCCAAGAATTAACGAAAAAGGAGGTGTAAGACGATCAAAATCATCACCTCAAATTTTGAGCAAAAATTGGTTTCGGATTTGTTTTTTTCAACATCGTTTTGGACGTGATTTATTGTTGTTTTGAAGTGTTTGTATTTGGTTGATGATGAATTGATGAATATGAATGATGTTTGTTGAGATTTTTTTGATTTGATTTTGGGTTTGATTTTGGTTTTCAAAGAAAAACTGAAGGAGAAGACACAAGTTGTGGCTACTGACGTGAACTCCTTCCTTCTTTTTTTTTTTGATTTTTTTTATTTTGTAATTGGTGGAGAAAATTGGGAGAAATTTGGGAGTTGGTGAATGAAGAAATGTGTCTAGGTATGAGTGTGATGTGAGGTTTCTTTTATAGAGGGAAAAATAGGGTTAGTGGTAGGAATGTAATAATGATAAAATGTGAGATAATTTGGGTAAAAATGATAGAAAATGGTAATTTGATTAAAAAGAAAAATAGAAAATAGAATAATGATGGTAAAAGGGTGAGGTGGAGCAATTTGATTGGTTAAGGTAGAAAATGGTTTTTTTGATTTTTTAGGAAAATGATAAAGGGATAAGAATGAGATGAAATGGTGAGTCATAGAGATAGAGCAACTTGTGCTCTACTCTTTCCTCCTCTTGGCATATTTTTAAAACAAAATATAAATGATAATAAGATAAAATAAAATGAGTGGAAGTGAAGTAAATTTTTTCATTTTTTTGAAATTTATGGAAATGGTATATAAAACAAGTGTAAAAAATAGAAAAACGCTAATTTTTGATATTTTAAACTTTAACGCTAATTAAAAGAAAATTAACATCGTGAGCTGAAAAAAACTATTTTTTGACATTTTTAGAATAAAGCGTAAAATAAAACCAAAAACTATTTTTTATATTATTTTGACTTTTTTCGAGAATATGAGAAAAATAAGAAAATATGCAAAGAAAATGAAATTAAAACATGTATAATAAAGAAAGTAAATATTTTTATATTTTTTATAAATGTAATGCGAATTGGATTTGTAGGTCCAAAATTGGGGTACAACAAGTACCATAGGCCAAAGTTTGAAGTTCCATTCAAATATTTAAAGATTCTTTTAACGGCCTTTAAATGAGACTCCTTAGGGGACGATTGGTATCTAGCGCATATACAAACACTAAACATAATGTCCGCCCTTGATGCTGTTAAGTAAAGCAAGGAACCTATCATACCTCGATATTTTGTGATTTCCACACCCTTACCATCTTCATCTTTACTTAAAGCACATGTTGATGCCATTGGTGTATCCATAGGTTTTGAGTCCAACATACCAAACTTCTTCAAGAGGTCAAGGCAATATTTAGTTTGATAGATGAAAGTCCCTTCATCTAGTTGCTTGATTTGTAGGCTCAAGAAGTAGGTTACTTCCCCCATCATGCTCATCTCAAATTCACCTTGCATTAGACTAGAAAAGCTCTTTACAAAAGAGGGATTAGTGGAACCAAATATAATATCATCAACGTATATTTGAACTAGTGAGACATCCTTTCCCTTTCCTTTAATGAATAATGTTGTATCAACCTTCCCTCTAGAGTACCCGTTTTTTATTAAGAACTTGCTTAAACGATCATACCAAGCCCGTGGGGCTAGTTTGAGACCGTATAGAGCTCGTTTAAGTTTAAAAACATACACTACTTCATTAATGTATCCATTTTGGAAAGCACTCTTAACATCCATTTGGTAAAGCTTAAAATTCATGTTACATGCATATGCAAGCAAAAGCCTAATAGCCTCTAGTCGGGAAACCATAGCATAAGTCAGAGAGAGCCTTGTGTTTCGAAACATACCTTTGTGTTTCGAAATATATCAGTCAAATTTCTGTTTTTCTGGTGTATGTATCGATGCATAAGCATGGGAGTATCGATACAAGAACACAATCCTTCCTGCTGTCAGCTGCTTGTATCGATACACACTGATGCATGTATCGATACAAGTCTGTTAGATTGTGCCTAAATTTGCTCAATTCTACTTCCATTATAAATAGCTTTATGTGTTATTGTTGTAAGCATGAGAAACCAGTATTGAAGAGTTCTTTGGTCAAGATTGTTTGAGAGTTTTGTATCAAGGATCATTCAAGAGCAATCATCATCTTCCTTCATTACTTCTATCAAAATTGAAGATGGAGTATGGGTTCAATTGGAGATTGATTAGAAGAATTCGAAGGATAACGTTCGAGGAGAATTCGCGGTGAATCAGAATTCGTCGCTCGGGTTGATTGAGTCTTGAAGGTTAAGTTTCTCATCCGGGTTCAAGAGTTTGCTTGAAGGTTACAATTCGATTTGTTGAGGGAATTATTCGGACGATCATCACGGATTCTTGGATTGAAGATCGCGTGAAGGATTGATCGTTGGGAACGATAATTGAAGACAAGATCGAATTGGGTTTGCGCAATTACAAAGACGGGTTTATGTTGAAGATGGTGAAGACCGGGTTGTAGCGTCTGTATCTTACATATTTGAGTCGTTTGTAAATTGTGCATTGAAAGAGATTTTTCCGAAGTATACGTCTCAGCTTATCCGTTTGATAAGTTGGGGGGAGACGTACCGGCCCACTGCGAGGACGACGCGAAAGCTGGGAACTCCCTGATCACTCCCTTGCGTATCTCTCTATCCCTTATCTCTTTTACATTCTAATTTGTTATTCAATAGCATAGATAATTTCGTGACACACGCCACGTGTTCGACGAAATTATTGTGTGCTCTCTTCGTTTGTTATTTGAATTTGCAATTCCGAATTTTGTGTGTGATTCAATTTTCAAAAGATTAGTGTAATTTGAAAATTGCTTGACTTGATAATTTGAATTGCATTCGTTGTATCGTATTCATTCCATCGGCTTTTACTACACTTTCTTTGATCGAGGTGCAATAGACTACCGATCTAGGTAGCTTCCGCGCTTACTCGATTATTTTACGAAAAACCGCAGTTGTTGTTTGAAACGCTTTTGCTCGTCACATTTGAGCGTAGCCTTGTAGTCTAACAAGTGGTATCACGATCCCGGTTGATTTTTCATAAAATTCAGCGGATTTGTGCCAATTATTAGACAATATGGCTTTTGCACCAAAAGGGGCATACAATCGCGCTCCAATCTTCAACGGCGAGCATTTCGATAGTTGGAAGAGTAGTATGAGGATTCACATCACTTCTTATGATGTTGAAGTTTGGAATATCATCATCAACGGTCCCTTTGTTCCGACAAATACCGATTTGAATAGTGTTATTACCAACAAGCCTATGGCACAATGGAATGACGACGATAGAAAGAAAGTAGGTTATGATGCGAAGGCACAAAATATTTTACTATCCTCATTGGGGATTGACCAATTTTACCATGTCTCGCATTGTACCTTGGCAAAACAAATGTGGGATACTTTAGTTGACCACTTTGAAGGAATTAATGAAGTTAAGCAATAAAAAATTAACACGTTGACACAAGAATTTGAACTTTTTCATATGAACGATGGTGAAACCATCAATGAAATGCAACAAAGGTTCATAAAAACACACATAAATTGCATGGTCTTGGAAATCCAATAGCAAATGAAGTTGCTACTAACAAAATTTTGAGGTGTTTATCTAGAAAATGGCAACCAAAGGTCACGGTAATCAAAGAAGCCAATGATCTCTCTCAATTGAGCCTTACAACGCTCTTTGGAAAGCTTGAAGAGCATGAGAGTGTGCTCATGCCTTAGATATGCATGAGAAAGGATCTAAGAAGGACAAGCATGTGGAGAAGGAAAAAGACAAAGATAGGAGGTCAATTGCTCTAAAGGCTTCCATCTCAAAGTCCAAAAAGGTTGAGCAAGAGGAGAGTAGCGAAAGCGAAGATGACTCCGATGATGAGGAAATGGGGTTGTTCGTGAAGCGCTACCATAGGTATGTGAGGAAGAATGGCATAAGGGACTCTGATACTAATCTCAAGAAGTTCCGGAGAGATAGTGGTTACCGTAATAGTGACGGTGCAAGGTACTCCAAGAAAGGGACATGCTATGAGTGCGGCCAAGTTGGTCACTACAAGCCGGATTGTCCTAAGCTCAAAAGGAAAGAGAAGGAGTCACCCAAGTTCACTAAGAGGAGCAAAGGAAAGAAAGCCTATGTGGCATACGAGAGTGATAGCTCTTCATCTTCTACTCCCAAGAGTTTGAGTTCAAGTGTTGAAGAGGAATTGGCAAACATATGTTTCACTACTCGACACAATAAGAAGAAAGAGAAAGCTCCTAAAAAGAACAAGTGTCTTGACAAGCTAGAAAGGAGATGGTTCCTAGATAGTGGATGCTCAAGACACATGACCGGTGATGCATCTCTCTTCATTGAGTTCAAGTCAAAGGAGAAATGATACGTCACTTGTGGAGACAACAATCGAGGAAAAATACTTGGTGTAGGTACCGTGGGTAATCCTTCAACTCTTACCATATCTAATGTTCTTTTAGTTGATAGCCTTAAGCATAATCTACTTAGCGTTGCCCAACTTTGTGACAAAGGGTTTAAAATTAGTTTCAAACCAACCTTTTGCTCCATTGAAAGCAACAAAGACAAAAGTATTGTGCTTAAAGCTATTAGACATGGAAATGTCTATATGCTTGACTTAGATGATAATGGCCTAGGTAGTGCTAAATGTCTCATAACCAAAAATGATGAGTCTTTGCCGGAAGAAAACGGGAAAGGATCGTTTATTGGTGCAGGTGTCGATACGATAGACATTCTTATGGACCAAGACGTTGGCGGGGATGATCAACCCGTTGCGGATGATCCGGAAGACAAGAACGATGCATCCACACCATCACACAAAGATAAAGACAATAATGATGAAGGTGGATCCTCCTCTTCAAAGAATCATCATAAAGAAAGAGGCGCCGGACTAGCAAAAGAATGGCGGACCTTGAAGAACCACCCAATAGACAAAATTTTGGGAGATATCTCTAAGGGTGTGTCTACACGCTCACAGATAAGTAACTTTTCCTCACACTTTGCATTTGTGTCTCAAATTGAACCTAAAAACGCATAAAGTGCATTACTTGATGAACATTGGATTCTTGCTATGCAAGAGGAACAAAACCAATTTACAAGAAACGAGGTTTGGGATTTAGTTCCACCACCCTCAAATCAACAAGTAATTGGCACAAGATGGGTTTTTAGGAACAAACTTGATTAACATGGAGTCATAGTTAGGAATAAGGCACGTCTAGTAGCTCAAGGTTATAACCAAGAGGAAGGCATTGACTATGAGGAGACATATGCTCCGGTTTCCCGACTAGAGGCCATTAGACTTTTTCTTGCATATGCATGTAACATGACCTTTAAGCTTTATCAAATGGATGTTAAAAGTGCTTTCCTAAATGGATACATTAATGAAGAAGTGTATGTAAAACAACCTCCCGGTTTTGAAAATCATGAGCACCCCGACTATGTTTTTAAACTAAAACGTGCTCTTTATGGTCTTAAACAAGCCCCGCGGGCTTGGTATGATCGCTTAAGCAAGTTTTTAATCAAAAATGGGTACTCTAGAGGGAAGGTTGACACTACACTATTCATTAAGCGAAAGGGAAGGGACGTTTTACTCGTCCAAATATATGTTGATGATATCATTTTTGGTTCTACTAATCCATCTCTTGTAAAGAACTTTTCTAGCTTAATGCAAGGTGAATTCGAAATGAGTATGATGGGGGAGCTAAACTTCTTTTTGGGATTGCAAATAAAGCAATTGGAAGAAGGAACATTCATCTATCAAACAAAGTATTGCCTTGATTTACTCAAAAAGTTTGGTATGTCGGATTCCAAATCCATAGACACACCAATGGCTTCAACATGTGCATTAAGCAAAGATGAAAGTGGTAAGGATGTGGACACTAAGAAATATCGAGGTATAATAGGTTCGTTGCTTTATCTAACGACATCTATGCCGGATATTATGTTTAGTGTTTGTATGTGCGCTAGGTATCAATCTTGCCCTAAGGAGTCTCATTTAAAGGCCGTTAAAAGAATTTTTAAATATTTGCATGGAACTTCAAACTTTGGCCTATGGTACTCTAAAGGGAACGGTTGTTCATTGGCTGGTTACTCCGATTCCGACTTTGCCGGGTGCATGTTGGATAGGAAAAGTACTAGTGGAACTTGTCACTTATTTTGTAACTCCTTGGTTAGTTGGCATAGTAAGAAACAAGTTTCGGTTGCTTTGTCAACGGCCGAGGCCGAATATGTTGCGACCGGAAGTTGTTGTTCCCAAATTCTTTGGTTGAAGCAACAACTTCTCGACTATGATTTGAAACTTAAACATATTCCTATCTATTGTGACAATACTAGTGCTATCAACCTCACCAAAAATCCGGTGTTACATTCAAGGACTAAACATATAGAGATTAGGCATCACTTTCTTCGCGATCATGTAGAGAAAGGTGACGTTGTGTTTGAGCATGTTGAGTCTAAAAACCAACTTGCCGATATATTTACAAAACCTTTAGCAACGGAATCTTTCATACATATTCGAGGAGAACTAGGGATCCTCGATATCTCTAACCTTTCCTAGATATATCTTCATATGCACTTTGAATATATACAAATCATATGCCTCTTGGTGACTTGAAGCATCACACATGACAAAGTGCATAACTACTTCGTGGTAAAGGTTCTATTGTATCACACCTTCTTCTTTTCTCTTCTTCTCTTCTTTACATTTCTTTTGAATCATCAACTTGACATGTCATAATAGCATTATTTCATAGGTTGCACATTTCCAAAATTTTTGCATGAGATAGTAATAATTCTCTATGTCCACATCTATAAATGGCATTTATGATTTGATGACTATATGTTTTGTCAAAAGCTTATCACATGTTGCACATATGATATTCATGTCTCTTTCATTACTTTATGACTTCCACATGTGTATGATATGGCTACATAAAATCTACATGCTAATTAATAGGATGCATGTTGTTTATTTTATTCGTCCGTAGAATATGTTTTGAATTGCTTAAAATGCCGATGGTTGATAATCATGATATTTGGTTTGGCTTGTTGTTCTACATGCCATGTTTCTCATGATGCTATGTTTCGTCATTTGACTATATTCGTGCATATTTTGCTTAATTATTTGATCAGGTTATGTTTATCATATAGTGCATTTCGACAAATGTAAGTGCATTTTGTGACCTATATGGTCTTTATTTCGGAATTGATACTTCTCATGAGTTTCTTTTCTTCTTTTTGATAATGTCAAAGGGGGAGAAAAGATTGGCAAGCATAAGCTAGGGAAAAAGCTTTGAGACTTCGAATCCGATATTCAACATTTGTGCAAGACTGCATCAACTAAGGGGGAGCTTCGCAAGTGGTTAGCCTTTTGTTGTTTGAGTCTGTATCTTAAAGCTATTTGTAAAATTGCATCTTAGGTAGCCTTAGTTAGCTTATGCAATAGTTTTGACAATTATCAAAAAGGGGGAGAATGTTAATGCACCAGTTCCCCTCCGAGTTTTAATAATTGTCAAAACACATGGAAATAGAGTAGAATATGTTTAGGCAACAATTGAAACTGACTTGACAGCAAAACATTATTTTGAAACTTTGAAAAATCAATTTTTAGGTGTTTTGTATCGATACATATATACCTGTATCGATACAAATGTCCTGAAACTTGTTCAGGCTGATTATCACGCATTTGTATCGATACATAGCACCTTGTATCGATACAAATTGCTCTCATTGAAGTCAGGGAAGCCTCTGTATTTCGAAACACACTTGTATGTTTCGAAACACATGCAGACTCTCCTGAAGTCAGAGAGAGCCTTGTGTTTCGAAACATACCTTTGTGTTTCGAAACATATCAGTCAAATTTCTGTTTATCTGGTGTATGTATCGATACATACGCGTGGGTGTATCGATACAAGAACACAATCCTTCCTGCTGTCAACTGCTTGTATCGATACACACTGATGCATGTATCGATACAAGTCTGTTAGATTGTGCCTAAATTTGCTCAATTCTACTTCCATTATAAATAGCTTTATGTGTTATTGTTGTAAGCGTGAGAAACCAGTATTGAAGAGTTCTTTGGTCAAGATTGTTTGAGAGTTTTGTATCAAGGATCATTCAAGAGCAATCATCATCTTCCTTCATTACTTCTATCAAAATTGAAGATTGAGTATGGGTTCAATTGGAGATTGATTAGAAGAATTCGAAGGATAACGTTCGAGGAGAATTCGCGGTGAATCAGAATTCGTCGCTCGGGTTGATTGAGTCTTGAAGGTTAAGTTTCTCATCCGGGTTCAAGAGTTTGCTTGAAGGTTACAATTCGATTTGTTGAGGGAATTATTCGGACGATCATCACGGATTCTTGGATTGAAGATCGCGTGAAGGATTGATCGTTGGGAACGATAATTGAAGACAAGATCGAATTGGGTTTGCGCAATTACAAAGACGGGTTTATGTTGAAGATGGTGAAGACCGGGTTGTAGCGTCTGTATCTTACATATATGAGTCGTTTGTAAATTGTGCATTGAAAGAGATTTTTCCGAAGTATACGTCTCAGCTTATCCGTTTGATAAGTTGGGGGGAGACGTACCGGCCCACTGCGAGGACGACGCGAAAGCTGGGAACTCCCTGATCACTCCCTTGCGTATCTCTCTATCCCTTATCTCTTTTACATTCTAATTTGTTATTCAATAGCATAGATAATTTCGTGACACACGCCACGTGTTCGACGAAATTATTGTGTGCTCTCTTCGTTTGTTATTTGAATTTGCAATTCCGAATTTTGTGTGTGATTCAATTTTCAAAAGATTAGTGTAATTTGAAAATTGCTTGACTTGATAATTTGAATTGCATTCGTTGTATCGTATTCATTCCATCGGCTTTTACTACACTTCCTTTGATCGAGGTGCAATAGACTACCGATCTAGGTAGCTTCCGCGCTTACTCGATTATTTTACGAAAAACCGCAGTTGTTGTTTGAAACGCTTTTGCTCGTCACATTTGAGCGTAGCCTTGTAGTCTAACAAGTGGTATCACGATCCCGGTTGATTTTTCATAAAATTCAGCGGATTTGTGCCAATTATTAGACAATATGGCTTTTGCACCAAAAGGGGCATACAATCGCGCTCCAATCTTCAACGGCGAGCATTTCGATAGTTGGAAGAGTAGTATGAGGATTCACATCACTTCTTATGATGTTGAAGTTTGGAATATCATCATCAACGGTCCCTTTGTTCCGACAAATACCGATTTGAATGGTGTTATTACCAACAAGCCTATGGCACAATGGAATGACGACGATAGAAAGAAAGTAGGTTATGATGCGAAGGCACAAAATATTTTACTATCCTCATTGGGGATTGACCAATTTTACCATGTCTCGCATTGTACCTTGGCAAAACAAATGTGGGATACTTTAGTTGACCACTTTGAAGGAATTAATGAAGTTAAGCAATAAAAAATTAACACGTTGACACAAGAATTTGAACTTTTTCATATGAACGATGGTGAAACCATCAATGAAATGCAACAAAGGTTCATAAAAATCACACATAAATTGCATGGTCTTGGAAATCCAATAGCAAATGAAGTTGCTACTAACAAAATTTTGAGGTGTTTATCTAGAAAATGGCAACCAAAGGTCACGGTAATCAAAGAAGCCAATGATCTCTCTCAATTGAGCCTTACAACGCTCTTTGGAAAGCTTGAAGAGCATGAGAGTGTGCTCATGCCTTAGATATGCATGAGAAAGGATCTAAGAAGGACAAGCATGTGGAGAAGGAAAAAGACAAAGATAGGAGGTCAATTGCTCTAAAGGCTTCCATCTCAAAGTCCAAAAAGGTTGAGCAAGAGGAGAGTAGCGAAAGCGAAGATGACTCCGATGATGAGGAAATGGGGTTGTTCGTGAAGCGCTACCATAGGTATGTGAGGAAGAATGGCATAAGGGACTCTGATACTAATCTCAAGAAGTTCCGGAGAGATAGTGGTTACCGTAATAGTGACGGTGCAAGGTACTCCAAGAAAGGGACATGCTATGAGTGCGGCCAAGTTGGTCACTACAAGCCGGATTGTCCTAAGCTCAAAAGGAAAGAGAAGGAGTCACCCAAGTTCACTAAGAGGAGCAAAGGAAAGAAAGCCTATGTGGCATACGAGAGTGATAGCTCTTCATCTTCTACTCCCAAGAGTTTGAGTTCAAGTGTTGAAGAGGAATTGGCAAACATATGTTTCACTACTCGACACAATAAGAAGAAAGAGAAAGCTCCTAAAAAGAACAAGTGTCTTGACAAGCTAGAAAGGAGATGGTTCCTAGATAGTGGATGCTCAAGACACATGACCGGTGATGCATCTCTCTTCATTGAGTTCAAGTCAAAGGAGAAATGATACGTCACTTGTGGAGACAACAATCGAGGAAAAATACTTGGTGTAGGTACCGTGGGTAATCCTTCAACTCTTACCATATCTAATGTTCTTTTAGTTGATAGCCTTAAGCATAATCTACTTAGCGTTGCCCAACTTTGTGACAAAGGGTTTAAAATTAGTTTCAAACCAACCTTTTGCTCCATTGAAAGCAACAAAGACAAAAGTATTGTGCTTAAAGCTATTAGACATGGAAATGTCTATATGCTTGACTTAGATGATAATGGCCTAGGTAGTGCTAAATGTCTCATAACCAAAAATGATGAGTCTTTGCCGGAAGAAAACGGGAAAGGATCGTTTATTGGTGCAGGTGTCGATACGATAGACATTCTTATGGACCAAGACGTTGGCGGGGATGATCAACCCGTTGCGGATGATCCGGAAGACAAGAACGATGCATCCACACCATCACACAAAGATAAAGACAATAATGATGAAGGTGGATCCTCCTCTTCAAAGAATCATCATAAAGAAAGAGGCGCCGGACTAGCAAAAGAATGGCGGACCTCGAAGAACCACCCAATAGACAAAATTTTGGGAGATATCTCTAAGGGTGTGTCTACACGCTCACAGATAAGTAACTTTTCCTCACACTTTGCATTTGTGTCTCAAATTGAACCTAAAAACGCATAAAGTGCATTACTTGATGAACATTGGATTCTTGCTATGCAAGAGGAACAAAACCAATTTACAAGAAACGAGGTTTGGGATTTAGTTCCACCACCCTCAAATCAACAAGTAATTGGCACAAGATGGGTTTTTAGGAACAAACTTGATTAACATGGAGTCATAGTTAGGAATAAGGCACGTCTAGTAGCTCAAGGTTATAACCAAGAGGAAGGCATTGACTATGAGGAGACATATGCTCCGGTTTCCCGACTAGAGGCCATTAGACTTTTTCTTGCATATGCATGTAACATGACCTTTAAGCTTTATCAAATGGATGTTAAAAGTGCTTTCCTAAATGGATACATTAATGAAGAAGTGTATGTAAAACAACCTCCCGGTTTTGAAAATCATGAGCACCCCGACTATGTTTTTAAACTAAAACGTGCTCTTTATGGTCTTAAACAAGCCCCGCGGGCTTGGTATGATCGCTTAAGCAAGTTTTTAATCAAAAATGGGTACTCTAGAGGGAAGGTTGACACTACACTATTCATTAAGCGAAAGGGAAGGGACGTTTTACTCGTCCAAATATATGTTGATGATATCATTTTTGGTTCTACTAATCCATCTCTTGTAAAGAACTTTTCTAGCTTAATGCAAGGTGAATTCGAAATGAGTATGATGGGGGAGCTAAACTTCTTTTTGGGATTGCAAATAAAGCAATTGGAAGAAGGAACATTCATCTATCAAACAAAGTATTGCCTTGATTTACTCAAAAAGTTTGGTATGTCGGATTCCAAATCCATAGACACACCAATGGCTTCAACATGTGCATTAAGCAAAGATGAAAGTGGTAAGGATGTGGACACTAAGAAATATCGAGGTATAATAGGTTCTTTGCTTTATCTAACGACATCTATGCCGGATATTATGTTTAGTGTTTGTATGTGCGCTAGGTATCAATCTTGCCCTAAGGAGTCTCATTTAAAGGCCGTTAAAAGAATTTTTAAATATTTGCATGGAACTTCAAACTTTGGCCTATGGTACTCTAAAGGGAACGGTTGTTCATTGGCTGGTTACTCCGATTCCGACTTTGCCGGGTGCATGTTGGATAGGAAAAGTACTAGTGGAACTTGTCACTTATTTTGTAACTCCTTGGTTAGTTGGCATAGTAAGAAACAAGTTTCGGTTGCTTTGTCAACGGCCGAGGCCGAATATGTTGCGACCGGAAGTTGTTGTTCCCAAATTCTTTGGTTGAAGCAACAACTTCTCGACTATGATTTGAAACTTAAACATATTCCTATCTATTGTGACAATACTAGTGCTATCAACCTCACCAAAAATCCGGTGTTACATTCAAGGACTAAACATATAGAGATTAGGCATCACTTTCTTCGCGATCATGTAGAGAAAGGTGACGTTGTGTTTGAGCATGTTGAGTCTAAAAACCAACTTGCCGATATATTTACAAAACCTTTAGCAACGGAATCTTTCATACATATTCGAGGAGAACTAGGGATCCTCGATATCTCTAACCTTTCCTAGATATATCTTCATATGCACTTTGAATATATACAAACCATATGCCTCTTGGTGACTTGAAGCATCACACATGACAAAGTGCATAACTACTTCGTGGTAAAGGTTCTATTGTATCACACCTTCTTCTTTTCTCTTCTTCTCTTCTTTACATTTCTTTTGAATCATCAACTTGACATGTCATAATAGCATTATTTCATAGGTTGCACATTTCCAAAATTTTTGCATGAGATAGTAATAATTCTCTATGTCCACATCTATAAATGGCATTTATGATTTGATGACTATATGTTTTGTCAAAAGCTTATCACATGTTGCACATATGATATTCATGTCTCTTTCATTACTTTATGACTTCCACATGTGTATGATATGGCTACATAAAATCTACATGCTAATTAATAGGATGCATGTTGTTTATTTTATTCGTCCGTAGAATATGTTTTGAATTGCTTAAAATGCCGATGGTTGATAATCATGATATTTGGTTTGGCTTGTTGTTCTACATGCCATGTTTCTCATGATGCTATGTTTCGTCATTTGACTATATTCGTGCATATTTTGCTTAATTATTTGATCAGGTTATGTTTATCATATAGTGCATTTCGACAAATGTAAGTGCATTTTGTGACCTATATGGTCTTTATTTCGGAATTGATACTTCTCATGAGTTTCTTTTCTTCTTTTTGATAATGTCAAAGGGGGAGAAAAGATTGGCAAGCATAAGCTAGGGAAAAAGCTTTGAGACTTCGAATCCGATATTCAACATTTGTGCAAGACTGCATCAACTAAGGGGGAGCTTCGCAAGTGGTTAGCCTTTTGTTGTTTGAGTCTGTATCTTAAAGCTATTTGTAAAATTGCATCTTAGGTAGCCTTAGTTAGCTTATGCAATAGTTTTGACAATTATCAAAAAGGGGGAGAATGTTAATGCACCAGTTCCCCTCCGAGTTTTAATAATTGTCAAAACACATGGAAATAGAGTGGAATATGTTTAGGCAACAATTGAAACTGACTTGACAGCAAAACATTATTTTGAAACTTTGAAAAATCAATTTTTAGGTGTTTTGTATCGATACATATATACCTGTATCGATACAAATGTCCTGAAACTTGTTCAGGCTGATTATCACGCATTTGTATCGATACATAGCACCTTGTATCGATACAAATTGCTCTCATTGAAGTCAGGGAAGCCTCTGTATTTCGAAACACACTTGTATGTTTCGAAACACATGCAGACTCTCCTGAAGTCAGAGAGAGCCTTGTGTTTCGAAACATACCTTTGTGTTTCGAAACATATCAGTCAAATTTCTGTTTATCTGGTGTATGTATCGATACATACGCGTGGGTGTATCGATACAAGAACACAATCCTTCCTGCTGTCAACTGCTTGTATCGATACACACTGATGCATGTATCGATACAAGTCTGTTAGATTGTGCCTAAATTTGCTCAATTCTACTTCCATTATAAATAGCTTTATGTGTTATTGTTGTAAGCGTGAGAAACCAGTATTGAAGAGTTCTTTGGTCAAGATTGTTTGAGAGTTTTGTATCAAGGATCATTCAAGAGCAATCATCATCTTCCTTCATTACTTCTATCAAAATTGAAGATTGAGTATGGGTTCAATTGGAGATTGATTAGAAGAATTCGAAGGATAACGTTCGAGGAGAATTCGCGGTGAATCAGAATTCGTCGCTCGGGTTGATTGAGTCTTGAAGGTTAAGTTTCTCATCCGGGTTCAAGAGTTTGCTTGAAGGTTACAATTCGATTTGTTGAGGGAATTATTCGGACGATCATCACGGATTCTTGGATTGAAGATCGCGTGAAGGATTGATCGTTGGGAACGATAATTGAAGACAAGATCGAATTGGGTTTGCGCAATTACAAAGACGGGTTTATGTTGAAGATGGTGAAGACCGGGTTGTAGCGTCTGTATCTTACATATTTGAGTCGTTTGTAAATTGTGCATTGAAAGAGATTTTTCCGAAGTATACGTCTCAGCTTATCCGTTTGATAAGTTGGGGGGAGACGTACCGGCCCACTGCGAGGACGACGCGAAAGCTGGGAACTCCCTGATCACTCCCTTGCGTATCTCTCTATCCCTTATCTCTTTTACATTCTAATTTGTTATTCAATAGCATAGATAATTTCGTGACACACGCCACGTGTTCGACGAAATTATTGTGTGCTCTCTTCGTTTGTTATTTGAATTTGCAATTCCGAATTTTGTGTGTGATTCAATTTTCAAAAGATTAGTGTAATTTGAAAATTGCTTGACTTGATAATTTGAATTGCATTCGTTGTATCGTATTCATTCCATCGGCTTTTACTACACTTCCTTTGATCGAGGTGCAATAGACTACCGATCTAGGTAGCTTCCGCGCTTACTCGATTATTTTACGAAAAACCGCAGTTGTTGTTTGAAACGCTTTTGCTCGTCACATTTGAGCGTAGCCTTGTAGTCTAACAAGTGGTATCACGATCCCGGTTGATTTTTCATAAAATTCAGCGGATTTGTGCCAATTATTAGACAATATGGCTTTTGCACCAAAAGGGGCATACAATCGCGCTCCAATCTTCAACGGCGAGCATTTCGATAGTTGGAAGAGTAGTATGAGGATTCACATCACTTCTTATGATGTTGAAGTTTGGAATATCATCATCAACGGTCCCTTTGTTCCGACAAATACCGATTTGAATGGTGTTATTACCAACAAGCCTATGGCACAATGGAATGACGACGATAGAAAGAAAGTAGGTTATGATGCGAAGGCACAAAATATTTTACTATCCTCATTGGGGATTGACCAATTTTACCATGTCTCGCATTGTACCTTGGCAAAACAAATGTGGGATACTTTAGTTGACCACTTTGAAGGAATTAATGAAGTTAAGCAATAAAAAATTAACACGTTGACACAAGAATTTGAACTTTTTCATATGAACGATGGTGAAACCATCAATGAAATGCAACAAAGGTTCATAAAAATCACACATAAATTGCATGGTCTTGGAAATCCAATAGCAAATGAAGTTGCTACTAACAAAATTTTGAGGTGTTTATCTAGAAAATGGCAACCAAAGGTCACGGTAATCAAAGAAGCCAATGATCTCTCTCAATTGAGCCTTACAACGCTCTTTGGAAAGCTTGAAGAGCATGAGAGTGTGCTCATGCCTTAGATATGCATGAGAAAGGATCTAAGAAGGACAAGCATGTGGAGAAGGAAAAAGACAAAGATAGGAGGTCAATTGCTCTAAAGGCTTCCATCTCAAAGTCCAAAAAGGTTGAGCAAGAGGAGAGTAGCGAAAGCGAAGATGACTCCGATGATGAGGAAATGGGGTTGTTCGTGAAGCGCTACCATAGGTATGTGAGGAAGAATGGCATAAGGGACTCTGATACTAATCTCAAGAAGTTCCGGAGAGATAGTGGTTACCGTAATAGTGACGGTGCAAGGTACTCCAAGAAAGGGACATGCTATGAGTGCGGCCAAGTTGGTCACTACAAGCCGGATTGTCCTAAGCTCAAAAGGAAAGAGAAGGAGTCACCCAAGTTCACTAAGAGGAGCAAAGGAAAGAAAGCCTATGTGGCATACGAGAGTGATAGCTCTTCATCTTCTACTCCCAAGAGTTTGAGTTCAAGTGTTGAAGAGGAATTGGCAAACATATGTTTCACTACTCGACACAATAAGAAGAAAGAGAAAGCTCCTAAAAAGAACAAGTGTCTTGACAAGCTAGAAAGGAGATGGTTCCTAGATAGTGGATGCTCAAGACACATGACCGGTGATGCATCTCTCTTCATTGAGTTCAAGTCAAAGGAGAAATGATACGTCACTTGTGGAGACAACAATCGAGGAAAAATACTTGGTGTAGGTACCGTGGGTAATCCTTCAACTCTTACCATATCTAATGTTCTTTTAGTTGATAGCCTTAAGCATAATCTACTTAGCGTTGCCCAACTTTGTGACAAAGGGTTTAAAATTAGTTTCAAACCAACCTTTTGCTCCATTGAAAGCAACAAAGACAAAAGTATTGTGCTTAAAGCTATTAGACATGGAAATGTCTATATGCTTGACTTAGATGATAATGGCCTAGGTAGTGCTAAATGTCTCATAACCAAAAATGATGAGTCTTTGCCGGAAGAAAACGGGAAAGGATCGTTTATTGGTGCAGGTGTCGATACGATAGACATTCTTATGGACCAAGACGTTGGCGGGGATGATCAACCCGTTGCGGATGATCCGGAAGACAAGAACGATGCATCCACACCATCACACAAAGATAAAGACAATAATGATGAAGGTGGATCCTCCTCTTCAAAGAATCATCATAAAGAAAGAGGCGCCGGACTAGCAAAAGAATGGCGGACCTTGAAGAACCACCCAATAGACAAAATTTTGGGAGATATCTCTAAGGGTGTGTCTACACGCTCACAGATAAGTAACTTTTCCTCACACTTTGCATTTGTGTCTCAAATTGAACCTAAAAACGCATAAAGTGCATTACTTGATGAACATTGGATTCTTGCTATGCAAGAGGAACTAAACCAATTTACAAGAAACGAGGTTTGGGATTTAGTTCCACCACCCTCAAATCAACAAGTAATTGGCACAAGATGGGTTTTTAGGAACAAACTTGATTAACATGGAGTCATAGTTAGGAATAAGGCACGTCTAGTAGCTCAAGGTTATAACCAAGAGGAAGGCATTGACTATGAGGAGACATATGCTCCGGTTTCCCGACTAGAGGCCATTAGACTTTTTCTTGCATATGCATGTAACATGACCTTTAAGCTTTATCAAATGGATGTTAAAAGTGCTTTCCTAAATGGATACATTAATGAAGAAGTGTATGTAAAACAACCTCCCGGTTTTGAAAATCATGAGCACCCCGACTATGTTTTTAAACTAAAACGTGCTCTTTATGGTCTTAAACAAGCCCCGCGGGCTTGGTATGATCGCTTAAGCAAGTTTTTAATCAAAAATGGGTACTCTAGAGGGAAGGTTGACACTACACTATTCATTAAGCGAAAGGGAAGGGACGTTTTACTCGTCCAAATATATGTTGATGATATCATTTTTGGTTCTACTAATCCATCTCTTGTAAAGAACTTTTCTAGCTTAATGCAAGGTGAATTCGAAATGAGTATGATGGGGGAGCTAAACTTCTTTTTGGGATTGCAAATAAAGCAATTGGAAGAAGGAACATTCATCTATCAAACAAAGTATTGCCTTGATTTACTCAAAAAGTTTGGTATGTCGGATTCCAAATCCATAGACACACCAATGGCTTCAACATGTGCATTAAGCAAAGATGAAAGTGGTAAGGATGTGGACACTAAGAAATATCGAGGTATAATAGGTTCTTTGCTTTATCTAACGACATCTATGCCGGATATTATGTTTAGTGTTTGTATGTGCGCTAGGTATCAATCTTGCCCTAAGGAGTCTCATTTAAAGGCCGTTAAAAGAATTTTTAAATATTTGCATGGAACTTCAAACTTTGGCCTATGGTACTCTAAAGGGAACGGTTGTTCATTGGCTGGTTACTCCGATTCCGACTTTGCCGGGTGCATGTTGGATAGGAAAAGTACTAGTGGAACTTGTCACTTATTTTGTAACTCCTTGGTTAGTTGGCATAGTAAGAAACAAGTTTCGGTTGCTTTGTCAACGGCCGAGGCCGAATATGTTGCGACCGGAAGTTGTTGTTCCCAAATTCTTTGGTTGAAGCAACAACTTCTCGACTATGATTTGAAACTTAAACATATTCCTATCTATTGTGACAATACTAGTGCTATCAACCTCACCAAAAATCCGGTGTTACATTCAAGGACTAAACATATAGAGATTAGGCATCACTTTCTTCGCGATCATGTAGAGAAAGGTGACGTTGTGTTTGAGCATGTTGAGTCTAAAAACCAACTTGCCGATATATTTACAAAACCTTTAGCAACGGAATCTTTCATACATATTCGAGGAGAACTAGGGATCCTCGATATCTCTAACCTTTCCTAGATATATCTTCATATGCACTTTGAATATATACAAATCATATGCCTCTTGGTGACTTGAAGCATCACACATGACAAAGTGCATAACTACTTCGTGGTAAAGGTTCTATTGTATCACACCTTCTTCTTTTCTCTTCTTCTCTTCTTTACATTTCTTTTGAATCATCAACTTGACATGTCATAATAGCATTATTTCATAGGTTGCACATTTCCAAAATTTTTGCATGAGATAGTAATAATTCTCTATGTCCACATCTATAAATGGCATTTATGATTTGATGACTATATGTTTTGTCAAAAGCTTATCACATGTTGCACATATGATATTCATGTCTCTTTCATTACTTTATGACTTCCACATGTGTATGATATGGCTACATAAAATCTACATGCTAATTAATAGGATGCATGTTGTTTATTTTATTCGTCCGTAGAATATGTTTTGAATTGCTTAAAATGCCGATGGTTGATAATCATGATATTTGGTTTGGCTTGTTGTTCTACATGCCATGTTTCTCATGATGCTATGTTTCGTCATTTGACTATATTCGTGCATATTTTGCTTAATTATTTGATCAGGTTATGTTTATCATATAGTGCATTTCGACAAATGTAAGTGCATTTTGTGACCTATATGGTCTTTATTTCGGAATTGATACTTCTCATGAGTTTCTTTTCTTCTTTTTGATAATGTCAAAGGGGGAGAAAAGATTGGCAAGCATAAGCTAGGGAAAAAGCTTTGAGACTTCGAATCCGATATTCAACATTTGTGCAAGACTGCATCAACTAAGGGGGAGCTTCGCAAGTGGTTAGCCTTTTGTTGTTTGAGTCTGTATCTTAAAGCTATTTGTAAAATTGCATCTTAGGTAGCCTTAGTTAGCTTATGCAATAGTTTTGACAATTATCAAAAAGGGGGAGAATGTTAATGCACCAGTTCC
The DNA here is from genome assembly GCA_951804385.1 of Trifolium dubium. Taxonomy (NCBI): domain Eukaryota; kingdom Viridiplantae; phylum Streptophyta; class Magnoliopsida; order Fabales; family Fabaceae; genus Trifolium; species Trifolium dubium. Next base: position 20,836,013 of record OX638067.1, read on the forward strand.
CCTCCGAGTTTTAATAATTGTCAAAACACATGGAAATAGAGTAGAATATGTTTAGGCAACAATTGAAACTGACTTGACAGCAAAACATTATTTTGAAACTTTGAAAAATCAATTTTTAGGTGTTTTGTATCGATACATATATACCTGTATCGATACAAATGTCCTGAAACTTGTTCAGGCTGATTATCACGCATTTGTATCGATACATAGCACCTTGTATCGATACAAATTGCTCTCATTGAAGTCAGGGAAGCCTCTGTATTTCGAAACACACTTGTATGTTTCGAAACACATGCAGACTCTCCTGAAGTCAGAGAGAGCCTTGTGTTTCGAAACATACCTTTGTGTTTCGAAACATATCAGTCAAATTTCTGTTTTTCTGGTGTATGTATCGATACATACGCGTGGGTGTATCGATACAAGAACACAATCCTTCCTGCTGTCAACTGCTTGTATCGATACACACTGATGCATGTATCGATACAAGTCTGTTAGATTGTGCCTAAATTTGCTCAATTCTACTTCCATTATAAATAGCTTTATGTGTTATTGTTGTAAGCGTGAGAAACCAGTATTGAAGAGTTCTTTGGTCAAGATTGTTTGAGAGTTTTGTATCAAGGATCATTCAAGAGCAATCATCATCTTCCTTCATTACTTCTATCAAAATTGAAGATTGAGTATGGGTTCAATTGGAGATTGATTAGAAGAATTCGAAGGATAACGTTCGAGGAGAATTCGCGGTGAATCAGAATTCGTCGCTCGGGTTGATTGAGTCTTGAAGGTTAAGTTTCTCATCCGGGTTCAAGAGTTTGCTTGAAGGTTACAATTCGATTTGTTGAGGGAATTATTCGGACGATCATCACGGATTCTTGGATTGAAGATCGCGTGAAGGATTGATCGTTGGGAACGATAATTGAAGACAAGATCGAATTGGGTTTGCGCAATTACAAAGACGGGTTTATGTTGAAGATGGTGAAGACCGGGTTGTAGCGTCTGTATCTTACATATTTGAGTCGTTTGTAAATTGTGCATTGAAAGAGATTTTTCCGAAGTAAACGTCTCAGCTTATCCGTTTGATAAGTTGGGGGGAGACGTACCGGCCCACTGCGAGGACGACGCGAAAGCTGGGAACTCCCTGATCACTCCCTTGCGTATCTCTCTATCCCTTATCTCTTTTACATTCTAATTTGTTATTCAATAGCATAGATAATTTCGTGACACACGCCACGTGTTCGACGAAATTATTGTGTGCTCTCTTCGTTTGTTATTTGAATTTGCAATTCCGAATTTTGTGTGTGATTCAATTTTCAAAAGATTAGTGTAATTTGAAAATTGCTTGACTTGATAATTTGAATTGCATTCGTTGTATCGTATTCATTCCATCGGCTTTTACTACACTTCCTTTGATCGAGGTGCAATAGACTACCGATCTAGGTAGCTTCCGCGCTTACTCGATTATTTTACGAAAAACCGCAGTTGTTGTTTGAAACGCTTTTGCTCGTCACATTTGAGCGTAACCTTGTAGTCTAACAAGTGGTATCACGATCCCGGTTGATTTTTCATAAAATTCAGCGGATTTGTGCCAATTATTAGACAATATGGCTTTTGCACCAAAAGGGGCATACAATCGCGCTCCAATCTTCAACGGCGAGCATTTCGATTATTGGAAGAGTAGTATGAGGATTCACATCACTTCTTCTGATGTTGAAGTTTGGAATATCATCATCAACGGTCCCTTTGTTCCGACAAATACCGATTTAAATGGTGTTATTACCAACAAGCCTATGGCACAATGGAATGACGACGATAGAAAGAAAGTAGGTTATGATGCGAAGGCACAAAATATTTTACTATCCTCATTGGGGATTGACCAATTTTACCATGTCTCGCATTGTACCTTGGCAAAACAAATGTGGGATACTTTAGTTGACCACTTTGAAGGAATTAATGAAGTTAAGCAATAAAAAATTAACACGTTGACACAAGAATTTGAACTTTTTCATATGAACGATGGTGAAACCATCAATGAAATGCAACAAAGGTTCATAAAAATCACACATAAATTGCATGGTCTTGGAAACCCAATAGCAAATGAAGTTGCTACTAACAAAATTTTGAGGTGTTTATCTAGAAAATGGCAACCAAAGGTCACGGTAATCAAAGAAGCCAATGATCTCTCTCAATTGAGCCTTACAACGCTCTTTGGAAAGCTTGAAGAGCATGAGAGTGTGCTCATGCCTTAGATATGCATGAGAAAGGATCTAAGAAGGACAAGCATGTGGAGAAGGAAAAAGACAAAGATAGGAGGTCAATTGCTCTAAAGGCTTCCATCTCAAAGTCCAAAAAGGTTGAGCAAGAGGAGAGTAGCGAAAGCGAAGATGACTCCGATGATGAGGAAATGGGGTTGTTCGTGAAGCGCTACCATAGGTATGTGAGGAAGAATGGCATAAGGGACTCTGATACTAATCTCAAGAAGTTCCGGAGAGATAGTGGTTACCGTAATAGTGACGGTGCAAGGTACTCCAAGAAAGGGACATGCTATGAGTGCGGCCAAGTTGGTCACTACAAGCCGGATTGTCCTAAGCTCAAAAGGAAAGAGAAGGAGTCACCCAAGTTCACTAAGAGGAGCAAAGGAAAGAAAGCCTATGTGGCATACGAGAGTGATAGCTCTTCATCTTCTACTCCCAAGAGTTTGAGTTCAAGTGTTGAAGAGGAATTGGCAAACATATGTTTCACTACTCGACACAATAAGAAGAAAGAGAAAGCTCCTAAAAAGAACAAGTGTCTTGACAAGCTAGAAAGGAGATGGTTCCTAGATAGTGGATGCTCAAGACACATGACCGGTGATGCATCTCTCTTCATTGAGTTCAAGTCAAAGGAGAAATGATACGTCACTTGTGGAGACAACAATCGAGGAAAAATACTTGGTGTAGGTACCGTGGGTAATCCTTCAACTCTTACCATATCTAATGTTCTTTTAGTTGATAGCCTTAAGCATAATCTACTTAGCGTTGCCCAACTTTGTGACAAAGGGTTTAAAATTAGTTTCAAACCAACCTTTTGCTCCATTGAAAGCAACAAAGACAAAAGTATTGTGCTTAAAGCTATTAGACATGGAAATGTCTATATGCTTGACTTAGATGATAATGGCCTAGGTAGTGCTAAATGTCTCATAACCAAAAATGATGAGTCTTTGCCGGAAGAAAACGGGAAAGGATCGTTTATTGGTGCAGGTGTCGATACGATAGACATTCTTATGGACCAAGACGTTGGCGGGGATGATCAACCCGTTGCGGATGATCCGGAAGACAAGAACGATGCATCCACACCATCACACAAAGATAAAGACAATAATGATGAAGGTGGATCCTCCTCTTCAAAGAATCATCATAAAGAAAGAGGCGCCGGACTAGCAAAAGAATGGCGGACCTTGAAGAACCACCCAATAGACAAAATTTTGGGAGATATCTCTAAGGGTGTGTCTACACGCTCACAGATAAGTAACTTTTCCTCACACTTTGCATTTGTGTCTCAAATTGAACCTAAAAACGCATAAAGTGCATTACTTGATGAACATTGGATTCTTGCTATGCAAGAGGAACTAAACCAATTTACAAGAAACGAGGTTTGGGATTTAGTTCCACCACCCTCAAATCAACAAGTAATTGGCACAAGATGGGTTTTTAGGAACAAACTTGATTAACATGGAGTCATAGTTAGGAATAAGGCACGTCTAGTAGCTCAAGGTTATAACCAAGAGGAAGGCATTGACTATGAGGAGACATATGCTCCGGTTTCCCGACTAGAGGCCATTAGACTTTTTCTTGCATATGCATGTAACATGACCTTTAAGCTTTATCAAATGGATGTTAAAAGTGCTTTCCTAAATGGATACATTAATGAAGAAGTGTATGTAAAACAACCTCCCGGTTTTGAAAATCATGAGCACCCCGACTATGTTTTTAAACTAAAACGTGCTCTTTATGGTCTTAAACAAGCCCCGCGGGCTTGGTATGATCGCTTAAGCAAGTTTTTAATCAAAAATGGGTACTCTAGAGGGAAGGTTGACACTACACTATTCATTAAGCGAAAGGGAAGGGACGTTTTACTCGTCCAAATATATGTTGATGATATCATTTTTGGTTCTACTAATCCATCTCTTGTAAAGAACTTTTCTAGCTTAATGCAAGGTGAATTCGAAATGAGTATGATGGGGGAGCTAAACTTCTTTTTGGGATTGCAAATAAAGCAATTGGAAGAAGGAACATTCATCTATCAAACAAAGTATTGCCTTGATTTACTCAAAAAGTTTGGTATGTCGGATTCCAAATCCATAGACACACCAATGGCTTCAACATGTGCATTAAGCAAAGATGAAAGTGGTAAGGATGTGGACACTAAGAAATATCGAGGTATAATAGGTTCGTTGCTTTATCTAACGACATCTATGCCGGATATTATGTTTAGTGTTTGTATGTGCGCTAGGTATCAATCTTGCCCTAAGGAGTCTCATTTAAAGGCCGTTAAAAGAATTTTTAAATATTTGCATGGAACTTCAAACTTTGGCCTATGGTACTCTAAAGGGAACGATTGTTCATTGGCTGGTTACTCTGATTCCGACTTTGCCGGGTGCATGTTGGATAGGAAAAGTACTAGTGGAACTTGTCACTTATTTTGTAACTCCTTGGTTAGTTGGCATAGTAAGAAACAAGTTTCGGTTGCTTTGTCAACGGCCGAGGCCGAATATGTTGCGACCGGAAGTTGTTGTTCCCAAATTCTTTGGTTGAAGCAACAACTTCTCGACTATGATTTGAAACTTAAACATATTCCTATCTATTGTGACAATACTAGTGCTATCAACCTCACCAAAAATCCGGTGTTACATTCAAGGACTAAACATATAGAGATTAGGCATCACTTTCTTCGCGATCATGTAGAGAAAGGTGACGTTGTGTTTGAGCATGTTGAGTCTAAAAACCAACTTGCCGATATATTTACAAAACCTTTAGCAACGGAATCTTTCATACATATTCGAGGAGAACTAGGGATCCTCGATATCTCTAACCTTTCCTAGATATATCTTCATATGCACTTTGAATATATACAAATCATATGCCTCTTGGTGACTTGAAGCATCACACATGACAAAGTGCATAACTACTTCGTGGTAAAGGTTCTATTGTATCACACCTTCTTCTTTTCTCTTCTTCTCTTCTTTACATTTCTTTTGAATCATCAACTTGACATGTCATAATAGCATTATTTCATAGGTTGCACATTTCCAAAATTTTTGCATGAGATAGTAATAATTCTCTATGTCCACATCTATAAATGGCATTTATGATTTGATGACTATATGTTTTGTCAAAAGCTTATCACATGTTGCACATATGATATTCATGTCTCTTTCATTACTTTATGACTTCCACATGTGTATGATATGGCTACATAAAATCTACATGCTAATTAATAGGATGCATGTTGTTTATTTTATTCGTCCGTAGAATATGTTTTGAATTGCTTAAAATGCCGATGGTTGATAATCATGATATTTGGTTTGGCTTGTTGTTCTACATGCCATGTTTCTCATGATGCTATGTTTCGTCATTTGACTATATTCGTGCATATTTTGCTTAATTATTTGATCAGGTTATGTTTATCATATAGTGCATTTCGACAAATGTAAGTGCATTTTGTGACCTATATGGTCTTTATTTCGGAATTGATACTTCTCATGAGTTTCTTTTCTTCTTTTTGATAATGTCAAAGGGGGAGAAAAGATTGGCAAGCATAAGCTAGGGAAAAAGCTTTGAGACTTCGAATCCGATATTCAACATTTGTGCAAGACTGCATCAACTAAGGGGGAGCTTCGCAAGTGGTTAGCCTTTTGTTGTTTGAGTCTGTATCTTAAAGCTATTTGTAAAATTGCATCTTAGGTAGCCTTAGTTAGCTTATGCAATAGTTTTGACAATTATCAAAAAGGGGGAGAATGTTAATGCACCAGTTCCCCTCCGAGTTTTAATAATTGTCAAAACACATGGAAATAGAGTAGAATATGTTTAGGCAACAATTGAAACTGACTTGACAGCAAAACATTATTTTGAAACTTTGAAAAATCAATTTTTAGGTGTTTTGTATCGATACATATATACCTGTATCGATACAAATGTCCTGAAACTTGTTCAGGCTGATTATCACGCATTTGTATCGATACATAGCACCTTGTATCGATACAAATTGCTCTCATTGAAGTCAGGGAAGCCTCTGTATTTCGAAACACACTTGTATGTTTCGAAACACATGCAGACTCTCCTGAAGTCAGAGAGAGCCTTGTGTTTCGAAACATACCTTTGTGTTTCGAAACATATCAGTCAAATTTCTGTTTTTCTGGTGTATGTATCGATACATACGCGTGGGTGTATCGATACAAGAACACAATCCTTCCTGCTGTCAACTGCTTGTATCGATACACACTGATGCATGTATCGATACAAGTCTGTTAGATTGTGCCTAAATTTGCTCAATTCTACTTCCATTATAAATAGCTTTATGTGTTATTGTTGTAAGCGTGAGAAACCAGTATTGAAGAGTTCTTTGGTCAAGATTGTTTGAGAGTTTTGTATCAAGGATCATTCAAGAGCAATCATCATCTTCCTTCATTACTTCTATCAAAATTGAAGATTGAGTATGGGTTCAATTGGAGATTGATTAGAAGAATTCGAAGGATAACGTTCGAGGAGAATTCGCGGTGAATCAGAATTCGTCGCTCGGGTTGATTGAGTCTTGAAGGTTAAGTTTCTCATCCGGGTTCAAGAGTTTGCTTGAAGGTTACAATTCGATTTGTTGAGGGAATTATTCGGACGATCATCACGGATTCTTGGATTGAAGATCGCGTGAAGGATTGATCGTTGGGAACGATAATTGAAGACAAGATCGAATTGGGTTTGCGCAATTACAAAGACGGGTTTATGTTGAAGATGGTGAAGACCGGGTTGTAGCGTCTGTATCTTACATATTTGAGTCGTTTGTAAATTGTGCATTGAAAGAGATTTTTCCGAAGTAAACGTCTCAGCTTATCCGTTTGATAAGTTGGGGGGAGACGTACCGGCCCACTGCGAGGACGACGCGAAAGCTGGGAACTCCCTGATCACTCCCTTGCGTATCTCTCTATCCCTTATCTCTTTTACATTCTAATTTGTTATTCAATAGCATAGATAATTTCGTGACACACGCCACGTGTTCGACGAAATTATTGTGTGCTCTCTTCGTTTGTTATTTGAATTTGCAATTCCGAATTTTGTGTGTGATTCAATTTTCAAAAGATTAGTGTAATTTGAAAATTGCTTGACTTGATAATTTGAATTGCATTCGTTGTATCGTATTCATTCCATCGGCTTTTACTACACTTCCTTTGATCGAGGTGCAATAGACTACCGATCTAGGTAGCTTCCGCGCTTACTCGATTATTTTACGAAAAACCGCAGTTGTTGTTTGAAACGCTTTTGCTCGTCACATTTGAGCGTAACCTTGTAGTCTAACAAGTGGTATCACGATCCCGGTTGATTTTTCATAAAATTCAGCGGATTTGTGCCAATTATTAGACAATATGGCTTTTGCACCAAAAGGGGCATACAATCGCGCTCCAATCTTCAACGGCGAGCATTTCGATTATTGGAAGAGTAGTATGAGGATTCACATCACTTCTTCTGATGTTGAAGTTTGGAATATCATCATCAACGGTCCCTTTGTTCCGACAAATACCGATTTAAATGGTGTTATTACCAACAAGCCTATGGCACAATGGAATGACGACGATAGAAAGAAAGTAGGTTATGATGCGAAGGCACAAAATATTTTACTATCCTCATTGGGGATTGACCAATTTTACCATGTCTCGCATTGTACCTTGGCAAAACAAATGTGGGATACTTTAGTTGACCACTTTGAAGGAATTAATGAAGTTAAGCAATAAAAAATTAACACGTTGACACAAGAATTTGAACTTTTTCATATGAACGATGGTGAAACCATCAATGAAATGCAACAAAGGTTCATAAAAATCACACATAAATTGCATGGTCTTGGAAACCCAATAGCAAATGAAGTTGCTACTAACAAAATTTTGAGGTGTTTATCTAGAAAATGGCAACCAAAGGTCACGGTAATCAAAGAAGCCAATGATCTCTCTCAATTGAGCCTTACAACGCTCTTTGGAAAGCTTGAAGAGCATGAGAGTGTGCTCATGCCTTAGATATGCATGAGAAAGGATCTAAGAAGGACAAGCATGTGGAGAAGGAAAAAGACAAAGATAGGAGGTCAATTGCTCTAAAGGCTTCCATCTCAAAGTCCAAAAAGGTTGAGCAAGAGGAGAGTAGCGAAAGCGAAGATGACTCCGATGATGAGGAAATGGGGTTGTTCGTGAAGCGCTACCATAGGTATGTGAGGAAGAATGGCATAAGGGACTCTGATACTAATCTCAAGAAGTTCCGGAGAGATAGTGGTTACCGTAATAGTGACGGTGCAAGGTACTCCAAGAAAGGGACATGCTATGAGTGCGGCCAAGTTGGTCACTACAAGCCGGATTGTCCTAAGCTCAAAAGGAAAGAGAAGGAGTCACCCAAGTTCACTAAGAGGAGCAAAGGAAAGAAAGCCTATGTGGCATACGAGAGTGATAGCTCTTCATCTTCTACTCCCAAGAGTTTGAGTTCAAGTGTTGAAGAGGAATTGGCAAACATATGTTTCACTACTCGACACAATAAGAAGAAAGAGAAAGCTCCTAAAAAGAACAAGTGTCTTGACAAGCTAGAAAGGAGATGGTTCCTAGATAGTGGATGCTCAAGACACATGACCGGTGATGCATCTCTCTTCATTGAGTTCAAGTCAAAGGAGAAATGATACGTCACTTGTGGAGACAACAATCGAGGAAAAATACTTGGTGTAGGTACCGTGGGTAATCCTTCAACTCTTACCATATCTAATGTTCTTTTAGTTGATAGCCTTAAGCATAATCTACTTAGCGTTGCCCAACTTTGTGACAAAGGGTTTAAAATTAGTTTCAAACCAACCTTTTGCTCCATTGAAAGCAACAAAGACAAAAGTATTGTGCTTAAAGCTATTAGACATGGAAATGTCTATATGCTTGACTTAGATGATAATGGCCTAGGTAGTGCTAAATGTCTCATAACCAAAAATGATGAGTCTTTGCCGGAAGAAAACGGGAAAGGATCGTTTATTGGTGCAGGTGTCGATACGATAGACATTCTTATGGACCAAGACGTTGGCGGGGATGATCAACCCGTTGCGGATGATCCGGAAGACAAGAACGATGCATCCACACCATCACACAAAGATAAAGACAATAATGATGAAGGTGGATCCTCCTCTTCAAAGAATCATCATAAAGAAAGAGGCGCCGGACTAGCAAAAGAATGGCGGACCTTGAAGAACCACCCAATAGACAAAATTTTGGGAGATATCTCTAAGGGTGTGTCTACACGCTCACAGATAAGTAACTTTTCCTCACACTTTGCATTTGTGTCTCAAATTGAACCTAAAAACGCATAAAGTGCATTACTTGATGAACATTGGATTCTTGCTATGCAAGAGGAACTAAACCAATTTACAAGAAACGAGGTTTGGGATTTAGTTCCACCACCCTCAAATCAACAAGTAATTGGCACAAGATGGGTTTTTAGGAACAAACTTGATTAACATGGAGTCATAGTTAGGAATAAGGCACGTCTAGTAGCTCAAGGTTATAACCAAGAGGAAGGCATTGACTATGAGGAGACATATGCTCCGGTTTCCCGACTAGAGGCCATTAGACTTTTTCTTGCATATGCATGTAACATGACCTTTAAGCTTTATCAAATGGATGTTAAAAGTGCTTTCCTAAATGGATACATTAATGAAGAAGTGTATGTAAAACAACCTCCCGGTTTTGAAAATCATGAGCACCCCGACTATGTTTTTAAACTAAAACGTGCTCTTTATGGTCTTAAACAAGCCCCGCGGGCTTGGTATGATCGCTTAAGCAAGTTTTTAATCAAAAATGGGTACTCTAGAGGGAAGGTTGACACTACACTATTCATTAAGCGAAAGGGAAGGGACGTTTTACTCGTCCAAATATATGTTGATGATATCATTTTTGGTTCTACTAATCCATCTCTTGTAAAGAACTTTTCTAGCTTAATGCAAGGTGAATTCGAAATGAGTATGATGGGGGAGCTAAACTTCTTTTTGGGATTGCAAATAAAGCAATTGGAAGAAGGAACATTCATCTATCAAACAAAGTATTGCCTTGATTTACTCAAAAAGTTTGGTATGTCGGATTCCAAATCCATAGACACACCAATGGCTTCAACATGTGCATTAAGCAAAGATGAAAGTGGTAAGGATGTGGACACTAAGAAATATCGAGGTATAATAGGTTCGTTGCTTTATCTAACGACATCTATGCCGGATATTATGTTTAGTGTTTGTATGTGCGCTAGGTATCAATCTTGCCCTAAGGAGTCTCATTTAAAGGCCGTTAAAAGAATTTTTAAATATTTGCATGGAACTTCAAACTTTGGCCTATGGTACTCTAAAGGGAACGGTTGTTCATTGGCTGGTTACTCCGATTCCGACTTTGCCGGGTGCATGTTGGATAGGAAAAGTACTAGTGGAACTTGTCACTTATTTTGTAACTCCTTGGTTAGTTGGCATAGTAAGAAACAAGTTTCGGTTGCTTTGTCAACGGCCGAGGCCGAATATGTTGCGACCGGAAGTTGTTGTTCCCAAATTCTTTGGTTGAAGCAACAACTTCTCGACTATGATTTGAAACTTAAACATATTCCTATCTATTGTGACAATACTAGTGCTATCAACCTCACCAAAAATCCGGTGTTACATTCAAGGACTAAACATATAGAGATTAGGCATCACTTTCTTCGCGATCATGTAGAGAAAGGTGACGTTGTGTTTGAGCATGTTGAGTCTAAAAACCAACTTGCCGATATATTTACAAAACCTTTAGCAACGGAATCTTTCATACATATTCGAGGAGAACTAGGGATCCTCGATATCTCTAACCTTTCCTAGATATATCTTCATATGCACTTTGAATATATACAAATCATATGCCTCTTGGTGACTTGAAGCATCACACATGACAAAGTGCATAACTACTTCGTGGTAAAGGTTCTATTGTATCACACCTTCTTCTTTTCTCTTCTTCTCTTCTTTACATTTCTTTTGAATCATCAACTTGACATGTCATAATAGCATTATTTCATAGGTTGCACATTTCCAAAATTTTTGCATGAGATAGTAATAATTCTCTATGTCCACATCTATAAATGGCATTTATGATTTGATGACTATATGTTTTGTCAAAAGCTTATCACATGTTGCACATATGATATTCATGTCTCTTTCATTACTTTATGACTTCCACATGTGTATGATATGGCTACATAAAATCTACATGCTAATTAATAGGATGCATGTTGTTTATTTTATTCGTCCGTAGAATATGTTTTGAATTGCTTAAAATGCCGATGGTTGATAATCATGATATTTGGTTTGGCTTGTTGTTCTACATGCCATGTTTCTCATGATGCTATGTTTCGTCATTTGACTATATTCGTGCATATTTTGCTTAATTATTTGATCAGGTTATGTTTATCATATAGTGCATTTCGACAAATGTAAGTGCATTTTGTGACCTATATGGTCTTTATTTCGGAATTGATACTTCTCATGAGTTTCTTTTCTTCTTTTTGATAATGTCAAAGGGGGAGAAAAGATTGGCAAGCATAAGCTAGGGAAAAAGCTTTGAGACTTCGAATCCGATATTCAACATTTGTGCAAGACTGCATCAACTAAGGGGGAGCTTCGCAAGTGGTTAGCCTTTTGTTGTTTGAGTCTGTATCTTAAAGCTATTTGTAAAATTGCATCTTAGGTAGCCTTAGTTAGCTTATGCAATAGTTTTGACAATTATCAAAAAGGGGGAGAATGTTAATGCACCAGTTCCCCTCCGAGTTTTAATAATTGTCAAAACACATGGAAATAGAGTAGAATATGTTTAGGCAACAATTGAAACTGACTTGACAGCAAAACATTATTTTGAAACTTTGAAAAATCAATTTTTAGGTGTTTTGTATCGATACATATATACCTGTATCGATACAAATGTCCTGAAACTTGTTCAGGCTGATTATCACGCATTTGTATCGATACATAGCACCTTGTATCGATACAAATTGCTCTCATTGAAGTCAGGGAAGCCTCTGTATTTCGAAACACACTTGTATGTTTCGAAACACATGCAGACTCTCCTGAAGTCAGAGAGAGCCTTGTGTTTCGAAACATACCTTTGTGTTTCGAAACATATCAGTCAAATTTCTGTTTTTCTGGTGTATGTATCGATACATACGTGTGGGTGTATCGATACAAGAACACAATCCTTCCTGCTGTCAACTGCTTGTATCGATACACACTGATGCATGTATCGATACAAGTCTGTTAGATTGTGCCTAAATTTGCTCAATTCTACTTCCATTATAAATAGCTTTATGTGTTATTGTTGTAAGCGTGAGAAACCAGTATTGAAGAGTTCTTTGGTCAAGATTGTTTGAGAGTTTTGTATCAAGGATCATTCAAGAGCAATCATCATCTTCCTTCATTACTTCTATCAAAATTGAAGATTGAGTATGGGTTCAATTGGAGATTGATTAGAAGAATTTGAAGGATAACGTTCGAGGAGAATTCGCGGTGAATCAGAATTCGTCGCTCAGGTTGATTGAGTCTTGAAGGTTAAGTTTCTCATCCGGGTTCAAGAGTTTGCTTGAAGGTTACAATTCGATTTGTTGAGGGAATTATTCGGACGATCATCACGGATTCTTGGATTGAAGATCGCGTGAAGGATTGATCGTTGGGAACGATAATTGAAGACAAGATCGAATTGGGTTTGCGCAATTACAAAGACGGGTTTATGTTGAAGATGGTGAAGACCGGGTTGTAGCGTCTGTATCTTACATATTTGAGTCGTTTGTAAATTGTGCATTGAAAGAGATTTTTCCGAAGTAAACGTCTCAGCTTATCCGTTTGATAAGTTAGGGGGAGACGTACCGGCCCACTGCGAGGACGACGCGAAAGCTGGGAACTCCCTGATCACTCCCTTGCGTATCTCTCTATCCCTTATCTCTTTTACATTCTAATTTGTTATTCAATAGCATAGATAATTTCGTGACACACGCCACGTGTTCGACGAAATTATTGTGTGCTCTCTTCGTTTGTTATTTGAATTTGCAATTCCGAATTTTGTGTGTGATTCAATTTTCAAAAGATTAGTGTAATTTGAAAATTGCTTGACTTGATAATTTGAATTGCATTCGTTGTATCGTATTCATTCCATCGGCTTTTACTACACTTCCTTTGATCGAGGTGCAATAGACTACCGATCTAGGTAGCTTCCGCGCTTACTCGATTATTTTACGAAAAACCGCAGTTGTTGTTTGAAACGCTTTTGCTCGTCACATTTGAGCGTAGCCTTGTAGTCTAACAAGTGGTATCACGATCCCGGTTGATTTTTCATAAAATTCAGCGGATTTGTGCCAATTATTAGACAATATGGCTTTTGCACCAAAAGGGGCATACAATCGCGCTCCAATCTTCAACGGCGAGCATTTCGATTATTGGAAGAGTAGTATGAGGATTCACATCACTTCTTCTGATGTTGAAGTTTGGAATATCATCATCAACGGTCCCTTTGTTCCGACAAATACCGATTTAAATGGTGTTATTACCAACAAGCCTATGGCACAATGGAATGACGACGATAGAAAGAAAGTAGGTTATGATGCGAAGGCACAAAATATTTTACTATCCTCATTGGGGATTGACCAATTTTACCATGTCTCGCATTGTACCTTGGCAAAACAAATGTGGGATACTTTAGTTGACCACTTTGAAGGAATTAATGAAGTTAAGCAATAAAAAATTAACACGTTGACACAAGAATTTGAACTTTTTCATATGAACGATGGTGAAACCATCAATGAAATGCAACAAAGGTTCATAAAAATCACACATAAATTGCATGGTCTTGGAAACCCAATAGCAAATGAAGTTGCTACTAACAAAATTTTGAGGTGTTTATCTAGAAAATGGCAACCAAAGGTCACGGTAATCAAAGAAGCCAATGATCTCTCTCAATTGAGCCTTACAACGCTCTTTGGAAAGCTTGAAGAGCATGAGAGTGTGCTCATGCCTTAGATATGCATGAGAAAGGATCTAAGAAGGACAAGCATGTGGAGAAGGAAAAAGACAAAGATAGGAGGTCAATTGCTCTAAAGGCTTCCATCTCAAAGTCCAAAAAGGTTGAGCAAGAGGAGAGTAGCGAAAGCGAAGATGACTCCGATGATGAGGAAATGGGGTTGTTCGTGAAGCGCTACCATAGGTATGTGAGGAAGAATGGCATAAGGGACTCTGATACTAATCTCAAGAAGTTCCGGAGAGATAGTGGTTACCGTAATAGTGACGGTGCAAGGTACTCCAAGAAAGGGACATGCTATGAGTGCGGCCAAGTTGGTCACTACAAGCCGGATTGTCCTAAGCTCAAAAGGAAAGAGAAGGAGTCACCCAAGTTCACTAAGAGGAGCAAAGGAAAGAAAGCCTATGTGGCATACGAGAGTGATAGCTCTTCATCTTCTACTCCCAAGAGTTTGAGTTCAAGTGTTGAAGAGGAATTGGCAAACATATGTTTCACTACTCGACACAATAAGAAGAAAGAGAAAGCTCCTAAAAAGAACAAGTGTCTTGACAAGCTAGAAAGGAGATGGTTCCTAGATAGTGGATGCTCAAGACACATGACCGGTGATGCATCTCTCTTCATTGAGTTCAAGTCAAAGGAGAAATGATACGTCACTTGTGGAGACAACAATCGAGGAAAAATACTTGGTGTAGGTACCGTGGGTAATCCTTCAACTCTTACCATATCTAATGTTCTTTTAGTTGATAGCCTTAAGCATAATCTACTTAGCGTTGCCCAACTTTGTGACAAAGGGTTTAAAATTAGTTTCAAACCAACCTTTTGCTCCATTGAAAGCAACAAAGACAAAAGTATTGTGCTTAAAGCTATTAGACATGGAAATGTCTATATGCTTGACTTAGATGATAATGGCCTAGGTAGTGCTAAATGTCTCATAACCAAAAATGATGAGTCTTTGCCGGAAGAAAACGGGAAAGGATCGTTTATTGGTGCAGGTGTCGATACGATAGACATTCTTATGGACCAAGACGTTGGCGGGGATGATCAACCCGTTGCGGATGATCCGGAAGACAAGAACGATGCATCCACACCATCACACAAAGATAAAGACAATAATGATGAAGGTGGATCCTCCTCTTCAAAGAATCATCATAAAGAAAGAGGCGCCGGACTAGCAAAAGAATGGCGGACCTTGAAGAACCACCCAATAGACAAAATTTTGGGAGATATCTCTAAGGGTGTGTCTACACGCTCACAGATAAGTAACTTTTCCTCACACTTTGCATTTGTGTCTCAAATTGAACCTAAAAACGCATAAAGTGCATTACTTGATGAACATTGGATTCTTGCTATGCAAGAGGAACTAAACCAATTTACAAGAAACGAGGTTTGGGATTTAGTTCCACCACCCTCAAATCAACAAGTAATTGGCACAAGATGGGTTTTTAGGAACAAACTTGATTAACATGGAGTCATAGTTAGGAATAAGGCACGTCTAGTAGCTCAAGGTTATAACCAAGAGGAAGGCATTGACTATGAGGAGACATATGCTCCGGTTTCCCGACTAGAGGCCATTAGACTTTTTCTTGCATATGCATGTAACATGACCTTTAAGCTTTATCAAATGGATGTTAAAAGTGCTTTCCTAAATGGATACATTAATGAAGAAGTGTATGTAAAACAACCTCCCGGTTTTGAAAATCATGAGCACCCCGACTATGTTTTTAAACTAAAACGTGCTCTTTATGGTCTTAAACAAGCCCCGCGGGCTTGGTATGATCGCTTAAGCAAGTTTTTAATCAAAAATGGGTACTCTAGAGGGAAGGTTGACACTACACTATTCATTAAGCGAAAGGGAAGGGACGTTTTACTCGTCCAAATATATGTTGATGATATCATTTTTGGTTCTACTAATCCATCTCTTGTAAAGAACTTTTCTAGCTTAATGCAAGGTGAATTCGAAATGAGTATGATGGGGGAGCTAAACTTCTTTTTGGGATTGCAAATAAAGCAATTGGAAGAAGGAACATTCATCTATCAAACAAAGTATTGCCTTGATTTACTCAAAAAGTTTGGTATGTCGGATTCCAAATCCATAGACACACCAATGGCTTCAACATGTGCATTAAGCAAAGATGAAAGTGGTAAGGATGTGGACACTAAGAAATATCGAGGTATAATAGGTTCGTTGCTTTATCTAACGACATCTATGCCGGATATTATGTTTAGTGTTTGTATGTGCGCTAGGTATCAATCTTGCCCTAAGGAGTCTCATTTAAAGGCCGTTAAAAGAATTTTTAAATATTTGCATGGAACTTCAAACTTTGGCCTATGGTACTCTAAAGGGAACGGTTGTTCATTGGCTGGTTACTCCGATTCCGACTTTGCCGGGTGCATGTTGGATAGGAAAAGTACTAGTGGAACTTGTCACTTATTTTGTAACTCCTTGGTTAGTTGGCATAGTAAGAAACAAGTTTCGGTTGCTTTGTCAACGGCCGAGGCCGAATATGTTGCGACCGGAAGTTGTTGTTCCCAAATTCTTTGGTTGAAGCAACAACTTCTCGACTATGATTTGAAACTTAAACATATTCCTATCTATTGTGACAATACTAGTGCTATCAACCTCACCAAAAATCCGGTGTTACATTCAAGGACTAAACATATAGAGATTAGGCATCACTTTCTTCGCGATCATGTAGAGAAAGGTGACGTTGTGTTTGAGCATGTTGAGTCTAAAAACCAACTTGCCGATATATTTACAAAACCTTTAGCAACGGAATCTTTCATACATATTCGAGGAGAACTAGGGATCCTCGATATCTCTAACCTTTCCTAGATATATCTTCATATGCACTTTGAATATATACAAATCATATGCCTCTTGGTGACTTGAAGCATCACACATGACAAAGTGCATAACTACTTCGTGGTAAAGGTTCTATTGTATCACACCTTCTTCTTTTCTCTTCTTCTCTTCTTTACATTTCTTTTGAATCATCAACTTGACATGTCATAATAGCATTATTTCATAGGTTGCACATTTCCAAAATTTTTGCATGAGATAGTAATAATTCTCTATGTCCACATCTATAAATGGCATTTATGATTTGATGACTATATGTTTTGTCAAAAGCTTATCACATGTTGCACATATGATATTCATGTCTCTTTCATTACTTTATGACTTCCACATGTGTATGATATGGCTACATAAAATCTACATGCTAATTAATAGGATGCATGTTGTTTATTTTATTCGTCCGTAGAATATGTTTTGAATTGCTTAAAATGCCGATGGTTGATAATCATGATATTTGGTTTGGCTTGTTGTTCTACATGCCATGTTTCTCATGATGCTATGTTTCGTCATTTGACTATATTCGTGCATATTTTGCTTAATTATTTGATCAGGTTATGTTTATCATATAGTGCATTTCGACAAATGTAAGTGCATTTTGTGACCTATATGGTCTTTATTTCGGAATTGATACTTCTCATGAGTTTCTTTTCTTCTTTTTGATAATGTCAAAGGGGGAGAAAAGATTGGCAAGCATAAGCTAGGGAAAAAGCTTTGAGACTTCGAATCCGATATTCAACATTTGTGCAAGACTGCATCAACTAAGGGGGAGCTTCGCAAGTGGTTAGCCTTTTGTTGTTTGAGTCTGTATCTTAAAGCTATTTGTAAAATTGCATCTTAGGTAGCCTTAGTTAGCTTATGCAATAGTTTTGACAATTATCAAAAAGGGGGAGAATGTTAATGCACCAGTTCCCCTCCGAGTTTTAATAATTGTCAAAACACATGGAAATAGAGTAGAATATGTTTAGGCAACAATTGAAACTGACTTGACAGCAAAACATTATTTTGAAACTTTGAAAAATCAATTTTTAGGTGTTTTGTATCGATACATATATACCTGTATCGATACAAATGTCCTGAAACTTGTTCAGGCTGATTATCACGCATTTGTATCGATACATAGCACCTTGTATCGATACAAATTGCTCTCATTGAAGTCAGGGAAGCCTCTGTATTTCGAAACACACTTGTATGTTTCGAAACACATGCAGACTCTCCTGAAGTCAGAGAGAGCCTTGTGTTTCGAAACATACCTTTGTGTTTCGAAACATATCAGTCAAATTTCTGTTTTTCTGGTGTATGTATCGATACATACGTGTGGGTGTATCGATACAAGAACACAATCCTTCCTGCTGTCAACTGCTTGTATCGATACACACTGATGCATGTATCGATACAAGTCTGTTAGATTGTGCCTAAATTTGCTCAATTCTACTTCCATTATAAATAGCTTTATGTGTTATTGTTGTAAGCGTGAGAAACCAGTATTGAAGAGTTCTTTGGTCAAGATTGTTTGAGAGTTTTGTATCAAGGATCATTCAAGAGCAATCATCATCTTCCTTCATTACTTCTATCAAAATTGAAGATTGAGTATGGGTTCAATTGGAGATTGATTAGAAGAATTTGAAGGATAACGTTCGAGGAGAATTCGCGGTGAATCAGAATTCGTCGCTCAGGTTGATTGAGTCTTGAAGGTTAAGTTTCTCATCCGGGTTCAAGAGTTTGCTTGAAGGTTACAATTCGATTTGTTGAGGGAATTATTCGGACGATCATCACGGATTCTTGGATTGAAGATCGCGTGAAGGATTGATCGTTGGGAACGATAATTGAAGACAAGATCGAATTGGGTTTGCGCAATTACAAAGACGGGTTTATGTTGAAGATGGTGAAGACCGGGTTGTAGCGTCTGTATCTTACATATTTGAGTCGTTTGTAAATTGTGCATTGAAAGAGATTTTTCCGAAGTAAACGTCTCAGCTTATCCGTTTGATAAGTTAGGGGGAGACGTACCGGCCCACTGCGAGGACGACGCGAAAGCTGGGAACTCCCTGATCACTCCCTTGCGTATCTCTCTATCCCTTATCTCTTTTACATTCTAATTTGTTATTCAATAGCATAGATAATTTCGTGACACACGCCACGTGTTCGACGAAATTATTGTGTGCTCTCTTCGTTTGTTATTTGAATTTGCAATTCCGAATTTTGTGTGTGATTCAATTTTCAAAAGATTAGTGTAATTTGAAAATTGCTTGACTTGATAATTTGAATTGCATTCGTTGTATCGTATTCATTCCATCGGCTTTTACTACACTTCCTTTGATCGAGGTGCAATAGACTACCGATCTAGGTAGCTTCCGCGCTTACTCGATTATTTTACGAAAAACCGCAGTTGTTGTTTGAAACGCTTTTGCTCGTCACATTTGAGCGTAGCCTTGTAGTCTAACAAGTGGTATCACGATCCCGGTTGATTTTTCATAAAATTCAGCGGATTTGTGCCAATTATTAGACAATATGGCTTTTGCACCAAAAGGGGCATACAATCGCGCTCCAATCTTCAACGGCGAGCATTTCGATTATTGGAAGAGTAGTATGAGGATTCACATCACTTCTTCTGATGTTGAAGTTTGGAATATCATCATCAACGGTCCCTTTGTTCCGACAAATACCGATTTAAATGGTGTTATTACCAACAAGCCTATGGCACAATGGAATGACGACGATAGAAAGAAAGTAGGTTATGATGCGAAGGCACAAAATATTTTACTATCCTCATTGGGGATTGACCAATTTTACCATGTCTCGCATTGTACCTTGGCAAAACAAATGTGGGATACTTTAGTTGACCACTTTGAAGGAATTAATGAAGTTAAGCAATAAAAAATTAACACGTTGACACAAGAATTTGAACTTTTTCATATGAACGATGGTGAAACCATCAATGAAATGCAACAAAGGTTCATAAAAATCACACATAAATTGCATGGTCTTGGAAACCCAATAGCAAATGAAGTTGCTACTAACAAAATTTTGAGGTGTTTATCTAGAAAATGGCAACCAAAGGTCACGGTAATCAAAGAAGCCAATGATCTCTCTCAATTGAGCCTTACAACGCTCTTTGGAAAGCTTGAAGAGCATGAGAGTGTGCTCATGCCTTAGATATGCATGAGAAAGGATCTAAGAAGGACAAGCATGTGGAGAAGGAAAAAGACAAAGATAGGAGGTCAATTGCTCTAAAGGCTTCCATCTCAAAGTCCAAAAAGGTTGAGCAAGAGGAGAGTAGCGAAAGCGAAGATGACTCCGATGATGAGGAAATGGGGTTGTTCGTGAAGCGCTACCATAGGTATGTGAGGAAGAATGGCATAAGGGACTCTGATACTAATCTCAAGAAGTTCCGGAGAGATAGTGGTTACCGTAATAGTGACGGTGCAAGGTACTCCAAGAAAGGGACATGCTATGAGTGCGGCCAAGTTGGTCACTACAAGCCGGATTGTCCTAAGCTCAAAAGGAAAGAGAAGGAGTCACCCAAGTTCACTAAGAGGAGCAAAGGAAAGAAAGCCTATGTGGCATACGAGAGTGATAGCTCTTCATCTTCTACTCCCAAGAGTTTGAGTTCAAGTGTTGAAGAGGAATTGGCAAACATATGTTTCACTACTCGACACAATAAGAAGAAAGAGAAAGCTCCTAAAAAGAACAAGTGTCTTGACAAGCTAGAAAGGAGATGGTTCCTAGATAGTGGATGCTCAAGACACATGACCGGTGATGCATCTCTCTTCATTGAGTTCAAGTCAAAGGAGAAATGATACGTCACTTGTGGAGACAACAATCGAGGAAAAATACTTGGTGTAGGTACCGTGGGTAATCCTTCAACTCTTACCATATCTAATGTTCTTTTAGTTGATAGCCTTAAGCATAATCTACTTAGCGTTGCCCAACTTTGTGACAAAGGGTTTAAAATTAGTTTCAAACCAACCTTTTGCTCCATTGAAAGCAACAAAGACAAAAGTATTGTGCTTAAAGCTATTAGACATGGAAATGTCTATATGCTTGACTTAGATGATAATGGCCTAGGTAGTGCTAAATGTCTCATAACCAAAAATGATGAGTCTTTGCCGGAAGAAAACGGGAAAGGATCGTTTATTGGTGCAGGTGTCGATACGATAGACATTCTTATGGACCAAGACGTTGGCGGGGATGATCAACCCGTTGCGGATGATCCGGAAGACAAGAACGATGCATCCACACCATCACACAAAGATAAAGACAATAATGATGAAGGTGGATCCTCCTCTTCAAAGAATCATCATAAAGAAAGAGGCGCCGGACTAGCAAAAGAATGGCGGACCTTGAAGAACCACCCAATAGACAAAATTTTGGGAGATATCTCTAAGGGTGTGTCTACACGCTCACAGATAAGTAACTTTTCCTCACACTTTGCATTTGTGTCTCAAATTGAACCTAAAAACGCATAAAGTGCATTACTTGATGAACATTGGATTCTTGCTATGCAAGAGGAACTAAACCAATTTACAAGAAACGAGGTTTGGGATTTAGTTCCACCACCCTCAAATCAACAAGTAATTGGCACAAGATGGGTTTTTAGGAACAAACTTGATTAACATGGAGTCATAGTTAGGAATAAGGCACGTCTAGTAGCTCAAGGTTATAACCAAGAGGAAGGCATTGACTATGAGGAGACATATGCTCCGGTTTCCCGACTAGAGGCCATTAGACTTTTTCTTGCATATGCATGTAACATGACCTTTAAGCTTTATCAAATGGATGTTAAAAGTGCTTTCCTAAATGGATACATTAATGAAGAAGTGTATGTAAAACAACCTCCCGGTTTTGAAAATCATGAGCACCCCGACTATGTTTTTAAACTAAAACGTGCTCTTTATGGTCTTAAACAAGCCCCGCGGGCTTGGTATGATCGCTTAAGCAAGTTTTTAATCAAAAATGGGTACTCTAGAGGGAAGGTTGACACTACACTATTCATTAAGCGAAAGGGAAGGGACGTTTTACTCGTCCAAATATATGTTGATGATATCATTTTTGGTTCTACTAATCCATCTCTTGTAAAGAACTTTTCTAGCTTAATGCAAGGTGAATTCGAAATGAGTATGATGGGGGAGCTAAACTTCTTTTTGGGATTGCAAATAAAGCAATTGGAAGAAGGAACATTCATCTATCAAACAAAGTATTGCCTTGATTTACTCAAAAAGTTTGGTATGTCGGATTCCAAATCCATAGACACACCAATGGCTTCAACATGTGCATTAAGCAAAGATGAAAGTGGTAAGGATGTGGACACTAAGAAATATCGAGGTATAATAGGTTCGTTGCTTTATCTAACGACATCTATGCCGGATATTATGTTTAGTGTTTGTATGTGCGCTAGGTATCAATCTTGCCCTAAGGAGTCTCATTTAAAGGCCGTTAAAAGAATTTTTAAATATTTGCATGGAACTTCAAACTTTGGCCTATGGTACTCTAAAGGGAACGGTTGTTCATTGGCTGGTTACTCCGATTCCGACTTTGCCGGGTGCATATTGGATAGGAAAAGTACTAGTGGAACTTGTCACTTATTTTGTAACTCCTTGGTTAGTTGGCATAGTAAGAAACAAGTTTCGGTTGCTTTGTCAACGGCCGAGGCCGAATATGTTGCGACCGGAAGTTGTTGTTCCCAAATTCTTTGGTTGAAGCAACAACTTCTCGACTATGATTTGAAACTTAAACATATTCCTATCTATTGTGACAATACTAGTGCTATCAACCTCACCAAAAATACGGTGTTACATTCAAGGACTAAACATATAGAGATTAGGCATCACTTTCTTCGCGATCATGTAGAGAAAGGTGACGTTGTGTTTGAGCATGTTGAGTCTAAAAACCAACTTGCCGATATATTTACAAAACCTTTAGCAACGGAATCTTTCATACATATTCGAGGAGAACTAGGGATCCTCGATATCTCTAACCTTTCCTAGATATATCTTCATATGCACTTTGAATATATACAAATCATATGCCTCTTGGTGACTTGAAGCATCACACATGACAAAGTGCATAACTACTTCGTGGTAAAGGTTCTATTGTATCACACCTTCTTCTTTTCTCTTCTTCTCTTCTTTACATTTCTTTTGAATCATCAACTTGACATGTCATAATAGCATTATTTCATAGGTTGCACATTTCCAAAATTTTTGCATGAGATAGTAATAATTCTCTATGTCCACATCTATAAATGGCATTTATGATTTGATGACTATATGTTTTGTCAAAAGCTTATCACATGTTGCACATATGATATTCATGTCTCTTTCATTACTTTATGACTTCCACATGTGTATGATATGGCTACATAAAATCTACATGCTAATTAATAGGATGCATGTTGTTTATTTTATTCGTCCGTAGAATATGTTTTGAATTGCTTAAAATGCCGATGGTTGATAATCATGATATTTGGTTTGGCTTGTTGTTCTACATGCCATGTTTCTCATGATGCTATGTTTCGTCATTTGACTATATTCGTGCATATTTTGCTTAATTATTTGATCAGGTTATGTTTATCATATAGTGCATTTCGACAAATGTAAGTGCATTTTGTGACCTACATGGTCTTTATTTCGGAATTGATACTTCTCATGAGTTTCTTTTCTTCTTTTTGATAATGTCAAAGGGGGAGAAAAGATTGGCAAGCATAAGCTAGGGAAAAAGCTTTGAGACTTCGAATCCGATATTCAACATTTGTGCAAGACTGCATCAACTAAGGGGGAGCTTCGCAAGTGGTTAGCCTTTTGTTGTTTGAGTCTGTATCTTAAAGCTATTTGTAAAATTGCATCTTAGGTAGCCTTAGTTAGCTTATGCAATAGTTTTGACAATTATCAAAAAGGGGGAGAATGTTAATGCACCAGTTCCCCTCCGAGTTTTAATAATTGTCAAAACACATGGAAATAGAGTAGAATATGTTTAGGCAACAATTGAAACTGACTTGACAGCAAAACATTATTTTGAAACTTTGAAAAATCAATTTTTAGGTGTTTTGTATCGATACATATATACCTGTATCGATACAAATGTCCTGAAACTTGTTCAGGCTGATTATCACGCATTTGTATCGATACATAGCACCTTGTATCGATACAAATTGCTCTCATTGAAGTCAGGGAAGCCTCTGTATTTCGAAACACACTTGTATGTTTCGAAACACATGCAGACTCTCCTGAAGTCAGAGAGAGCCTTGTGTTTCGAAACATACCTTTGTGTTTCGAAACATATCAGTCAAATTTCTGTTTTTCTGGTGTATGTATCGATACATACGCGTGGGTGTATCGATACAAGAACACCATCCTTCCTGCTGTCAACTGCTTGTATCGATACACACTGATGCATGTATCGATACAAGTCTGTTAGATTGTGCCTAAATTTGCTCAATTCTACTTCCATTATAAATAGCTTTCTGTGTTATTGTTGTAAGCGTGAGAAACCAGTATTGAAGAGTTCTTTGGTCAAGATTGTTTGAGAGTTTTGTATCAAGGATCATTCAAGAGCAATCATCATCTTCCTTCATTACTTCTATCAAAATTGAAGATTGAGTATGGGTTCAATTGGAGATTGATTAGAAGAATTTGAAGGATAACGTTCGAGGAGAATTCGCGGTGAATCAGAATTCGTCGCTCGGGTTGATTGAGTCTTGAAGGTTAAGTTTCTCATCCGGGTTCAAGAGTTTGCTTGAAGGTTACAATTCGATTTGTTGAGGGAATTATTCGGACGATCATCACGGATTCTTGGATTGAAGATCGCGTGAAGGATTGATCGTTGGGAACGATAATTGAAGACAAGATCGAATTGGGTTTGCGCAATTACAAAGACGGGTTTATGTTGAAGATGGTGAAGACCGAGTTGTAGCGTCTGTATCTTACATATTTGAGTCGTTTGTAAATTGTGCATTGAAAGAGATTTTTCCGAAGTAAAAGTCTCAGCTTATTCGTTTGATAAGCTGGGGGGAGACGTACCCGGCCACTGCGAGGACGACGCGAAAGCTGGGAACTCCCTGATCACTCCCATGCGTATCTCTCTATCCCTTATCTCTTTTACATTCCAATTTGTTATTCAATAGCATAGATAATTTCGTGACACACGCCATGTGTTCGACGAAATTATTGTGTGCTCGCTTCGTTTGTTATTTGAATTTGCAATTCCGAATTTTGTGTGTGATTCAATTTTCAAAAGATTAGTGTAATTTGAAAATTGCTTGACTTGATAATTTGAATTGCATTCGTTGTATCGTATTCATTCCGTCGGCTTTTACTACACTTCCTTTGATCGAGGTGCAATAGACTACCGATCTAGGTAGCTTCCGCGCTTACTCGATTATTTTACGAAAAATCGCAGTTGTTGTTTGAAACGCTTTTGCTCGTCACATTTGAGCGTAGCCTTGTAGTCTAACATACGTGAACGATACAGACTCAATCAACCTTGTGAATTGCGTGAGCTCTATCCAATCTTGGCTTCAACCTCTGATTCCAACAATCGATCCTCACACATATCTTAACCCAAGATCCTTGTGACAATTGTCTAGCCGATTCCTTCACCAAATTGCGTTGATCATTCAAGCAAGCAATTCCTCTTGAATCCGGATGAGAAACCCTAACCTTCAAGAACAAATCAACTACACCGAACGTTATCTTCCAAACTCTCTAAGAAACCTCAATTGAACCCATATTCAATTTCAATTTGATGGAGATTTGAAAGAAGATGATGATCTTGTCTTGAATGCGCTTTGATCCAAAATACTCACCAATTCTAATCAAAGGAGTGTTTTCCAACTGTTTCTCAAGCATACAACAATAACTCATATAGCTATTTATAGAGAAAATAAAATTGAGTAGATTTAGGCACAATTTATCAGAAGTGTATCGATACATCCATCAGTGTGTATTGATACAAGTACTTGACAACTTTCAGGAAATTGATGTTTTATGTGTATGTATCAATACAACCACGATTATGTATCGATACATACACCAGTAAAATCAGTTTCTTGACTGATATGTATCGAAACACACATGTATGTTTCGATATACAAAGCTCTCTCTGGTTTTAGAAGAGTCTGCATGTGTATCGATACATACAAGTATGTTTCGATACACAGAGGCTCCTCTGACTCCTTTGAGAACTATTTGTATCTATACAAAAGTGCTATGTATCGATACAAATACGTGGTAATCATCCTGAACAAGTTTCAGGACATTTGTATCGATACAAGTATGTGTGTATCGATACAAAACACCTAAAAATTGGTTTTTCAAAGTTTAAAAAATGTGTTTCACTGTCAAGTCAACTTCAATTGTTACCAAAATATATCTACTCTATTTTCATGTGTTTTGACAATTATTAAAACTCGGAAGGGAACTGGTGCATTTATATTCTCCCCTTGTTGATAATTGTCAAAACTATTGCCTACCTAAGATGTATTTACAAATAGCTATACGATACAGACGCTAACAACAACAAGGCTAACCACTTGCAAAGCTCCCCCTTAGTTGATGCCATCTTGCATATATGTGGCGAAAATAAGCGATCCGAGAATACAACACACGATTTTTCGGATTTTAAAAGAGTGCGCGGAAGCTACCTAGATCGGTAGTCTATTTGCACCTTGACCAAAGGAAAAGTAATATAGCCAAAATGTTGAAACGATGATAATTCGAATGCAACGACAAATATTCGAATTCAAGCAAATTGTGAAATAATGTTTTTCTTTGAAATCTTTCACACACACACACAATTTATGGTATTGAGTTATTCGATAACAAACAAAGTATCAAACAATACGTTTGTCGAACACTTGGCGTGCACGATGATGACTCACTAAAAGTGGGGAATTTAGGCCTTTATTCATGAGTTATTTCCTGCCAATAAGGTGATCAAACCATGTTTTAATTCACTTTCATTAGTTTATTTAGTTTTTGAGTCTAGAATTATGTAATAGGAATAATTATGTAATTTTAGTGAAAAAGAGTTAGTTTAGAGGCAATTTATGTCAAGGCGTATTATAGGCGTATTATCTGGTTTTGGATCGTCATCAAAGGCATCTATTGGAGACTACTGTCAAGACATTCTGATCCGTACAAGTCAACAAGTCAAGCACCACAAGCAGACAAAATAAGGGTTTGTAGTACAACATTGTGAAAGGCATCTATTTGAGGATAAGGATGACGGCTGGCTTGCCAGCTGTCAGCATCACAAATGATTGTACTATGATTTGAGGTCCTTGCAAAAGGAATATCCTTTATTCCTTGGGCCTTATGACAACATTTAAGGTTGCACCCGATCCAAGAAGGATTTGCCTCTAAATAGACAACCCTAAATCATTTGTTGGTGAGCTTGAAAACCCTAGAAAGAGGAATTGAAGAAGAGAGGAGGCAGCGCCGTTCCAGCTTCTGAAGAGACGACTGGAGATAACGAGAGGCACGACAGTGTCTGTAGGAGTATCTATTACTTTGTAATGGGTATCACTACTTTACTTGTTATTTTTATTGTTGTTTCCATGCTCAATCTGAGCTAAACTCTTTGTAGCTTGAAATTATGTGAAGTTTAATATAATGAATGAAGCTTTTATGTGAATGAATGGTTATTATCTTGTCATCTTTAACTTTATGTTTATATGAAAATACATTTGTTCTTAGGACTGATCAACTTAGGAATAAATATAAGTTGCATGTGTAGAGACATCTAGCATGTCAATGGAAACTTAAAGTTAATAAGGTTAATTGAGAGCGGACATGTAATCTCTACTTAATATTGATGCTAGGAGTATTAAGGCCTTAATGAGATATAAACAAGCAAGTGTTTTCTGAACTAAAATGGGATTAAAAGTGAACCTCGACAGAGTCAGTCCAAATATACCCCATTTTAATATCTAACGATGTAGACATACACCACAAGGCAAGCTTGATCACAGATGACATGCCAGTAGTTATCATTCACTAGCTTTCATTCATATGTATTAAATGGATCATAGTTTCAGTTACACCTTTACCTTTGTTTTCACACCATCATTTTATATTCTTGTTATTGAATTTACTGCATTAAAAAAAACCAATCATGTTATGTTACTTTAACAATGAGCTTAACACCTTGAATGAACTTGGTATGCATAACCAATAGCTATTCCCTTTGGGTTTGACACTCTATTTTTTACTTATTACTTGCTACTGATTGACTGTGTATACTTGCACATTGTTCAATTTACCTACAAACAAGTTTTTGGCGCCGTTGTCGGGGAATAGAAGGTTTTAAGTGCCAAATTTCATTTATTGTAGTTTAGGTTTATTGTTTGTATTTGATCATTTCTGTTTAAGTGTATCAAGACAGGTGTGCTTGTGACATTGCATGCGTAGACTGATTACTCCAGAATACAAATCTGATCCTGAAATAGAAAGAACATTCAGAATTCGAAGGAAGAACCTAAGAGGCAATCAAAGTCAAGACATTGGTGTTGGTCTGGTTTTTGAGAATACAAGTGAAGAAGTTTCTGGCTCTAGTTCAGAAGGAGAGATAGACAACACTATGGCTGGGCAACCATAACAAGTACCACTAGTTGGTGATGAACCTGCTAACACTGATATCATTGGCATTGCTAATGATAGAGGGAGAAATATTCGTGATTATGCCGTGTTTGACCACAATTCAATGAACACCGGCATTGTTTGAGAAGAAACCACCACTGCTGCGTTTGAATTCAAACCCATGATGTTCCAGATGTTACAAACAATTGGACAATTCAGTGGAGTTGCAACTGATGATCCTCACTTGCACTTGAGACAATTTCTTGAGGTAGCAAGCAATTTCAAGATTCCTGGAATTACTGAAGATGCTTTCAAGCTGAGACTCTTTCCTTACTCATTAAGGGATACATCAAAGAGTTGGTTGAACTCCCTAGAGCCCAATTCCATTACTACTTGGAAAACTCTAGCTGAGAAGTTCTTAGCCAAATACTTTCCTCCTGTCAAGAATGCAAAGATGAGAAATGAAATTACTTCATTTATACAATGAGAAGATGAGACTTTGTTTGATGCTTGGGAAAGATTCAAGGAGATGCTGAGACAATGTCCACACCATGGTATTCTTGTGTGTATTCAACTTGAGACATTCTACAATGGGTTGGTACCTGCTTCAAGGAATATGCTAGATGCATCTGCTGGAGGATCTTTATTTTCAAAGTCTTATACTGATGGTTTTGAAATGATTGAGAGCATTACTACTAACACTTATCAGTGGCCAACTGTAAGAGCTAACCCTCCTACAACTAAGAAGGCTGTTGGTATGCATGAAGTTAGTGAAACTACTACCCTTGCTGCTCAGATAGCTGCTATGCATACTATGTTGAAGAATCTAGTAACACTTGATAAGTCTGCTACTGAGACTACTAAAGCATTGACTAGCGGAGCTGCTGCTTCATGTGTGTATTGTGCTGGTGCTCATCTGTTTGAAGACTGTCCTTCTAACCCTGCATCTGTTAACTATGTGGCTCGGAACAACAACCCATATAGTAACAGTTACAATGCTAATTGGAAGAATTATCCAAATTTTTCATGGTCCAACAATCAACAGAAGGCGACGCCTCTAGTTGCCAACAATAATCAACTGGAAGGTATCCTCAAAGCCTTGATGCAAGAGACCAACAATTTTGCTGCTGAGTGCAAGACTCAAATTACTGCCCAAGGGGTGAGTATCAAGAATCTAGAGACTCAAATGGGGCAGATTGCTACTGCCTTAACTTCAAGAGCTATTGGTTCACTACCGAGTGCCACTAAAACACCTGCTTCTACTTCAACTAATAAAGGAAAAGAGACCTGCAAGGTTATTTCATTGAGAAGTGGAATAGAGTATGAAGGCCCCAAGATGCCTGACCTGGCTACTAAAGGCAAGAATCAACTTGCCTCTGAACCTGTGAATGACGATATTCAACAGGCAAGCCAGAAGTTACCTCTTGAAGACACAAGCAAAGAAAAGACCCCTGCAAGACCACAGAAGGCAAAGCCTGATATGACTATGGCTGACATTGATATGACACTGCCACCTGATCCATGTCCTATTGATGTTCAGAAGCTAATGCAAGAGAGACCACCTCCTCCATTTCCTCAGAGGTTGAGAAAAGCTAAAGAAGAGCAACAATACACCAAGTTCATTGAGATTATGAAG
Organism: Trifolium dubium; assembly: GCA_951804385.1. Classification (NCBI taxonomy): domain Eukaryota; kingdom Viridiplantae; phylum Streptophyta; class Magnoliopsida; order Fabales; family Fabaceae; genus Trifolium; species Trifolium dubium. The sequence goes on from OX638067.1 coordinate 20,866,336, forward strand.
CAACTGCATATTAATATCCCACTGATAGAGGCAATACAGCAGATGCCTAATTTCTCAAAGTTCATGAAGGACGTACTAACTAAGAGGAAGAGGATTGGTGAGTTTGAAACTGTGGCACTTACACAAGAGTGTAGTCAAATGGTTTAGGGTAGATTACCACCAAAGTTGAAAGATCCTAGTATCTTCACTATACCCTGCACTATTGGTGATGTACATGTAGGTCAAGCTTTATGTAACCTAGGAGCAAGCAACAATCTGATGCTCTTATCTGTTTTCAACAAGTTGGGTATTGGTGCTGCAAGAGCAACAACCATTACACTTCAACTAGCTGACAGAAATATATGCTATCCCCAAGGGAAGATTGAAGATGTATTGGTCAGGGTTGAGAAATTTGTTTTCCCTGGTGACTTTATCATCATGGATTTCACTACTGATGAAGAAACCCCCATCCTATTGGGAAGACCATTCCTTGCCACTAGAAGAACATTGATTGATGTTGAGAAGGGAGAAGTAACCATGAGAGTGAACAACCAAGAAGTCAAATTCAATATTCTCAATGCTATGAAGTTTCCTGCTGAGAAGTTGGAGATTGTTTCACAACTGCAAAGTTGGGATTCTCTGGTGCAAAGACAATTTGTGAAGGACAATGATCATTTGAAGAACATACTTTCTCCTCATGAAGACAAGGAATTGGTAGATGAAGAAGTTATACAAGAAAAGTCCACTGTCAAATGGGCTGGAAGATATGAAGTGTTAGAAATACTACCTGATGCTAAGAAGGAGAATATTCCTTCAGTTCTGAAGCCACCTGCTTTAGAACTGAAATAATCACCATCACATTTGAAGTATACGTTTCTGGAGACAAGTCAGCAGCTGCCTGTCATTATTTCTACTGATTTGACGGGCAGACAGAAAGAATGCCTAATTTCAATTCTTAAAAGATACAAGAGAGCCATAGCTTGGCAAATGGCTGATATTAAAGGTATAAGTCCTACTATTTGTATGCTAGAATATTGCTTGAAGAGAATTCTAGGAACAATGTTGAATGTCAAAAAAGACTGAACCCCATTATGAAAGAGGTAGTCAAAAATGAAATAATCAAATGGTTAGATGCTGGAATTGTTTATCCTATCTCTGATAGTGTGTGGGTTAGTCCTGTTCAATGTGTTCCTAAGAAGGGAGGCATGACTGTAGTTGCCAATGAGAAGAATGAGTTAATCCCCACCAGAGCTGTAACAGGGTGGAGGATATGTATGGACTATAAAAAGCTTAACAAGGCCACAAGGAAAGATCATTTTCCTCTGCCATTCATTGACCAGATGTTGGATAGATTGGCAGGTAAGGAATTCTATAGCTTCCTTGATGGATGTGCCATTTCAATTTTCTGAGGAATGTCACAAGGCTTTTGAGACATTGAAGACTGCTTTGATCACAACACCTGTGATTATGGCTCCTGACTGGACAAAACCTTTTGAGCTAATGTGTGATGCAAGTGATTTTTCTATTGGAGCTGTGTTGGGTCAGAGGCATGCCAAAGCTTTCCATTCTACCTACTACGCTAGTAGAACTTTGACAGAGAATCAGATGCACTACACTACTACATAGAAGCAGTTATTAGCAGTTGTGTATGCTTTTGACAAATTCAGATCATATCTTGTTGGTACAAAAGTGGTGGTGTACACTGATCATTCTGCTATCAAGTATCTACTTACAAAGAAGGATGCTAAACCAAGGCTTATAAGGTGGGTATTGCTATTGCAAGAGTTTGATCTGGAGATCAGAGACAAAAAGGGAGTTGAGAACCAAGTAGCTGATCATTTATCTAGACTGCCTGAAGAAGTGCAAAGTCATGATAGGTATGTGATTAAAGAACAATTCCCTGATGAACAACTCTTAGTGATAACTACTGATAAGACACCTTGGTACGCTGACAATGTAAATTATTTGGTTAGTAAGCACATTCTCCCTGATTTTAATTATCAACAAATAAAAAGATTTTTGTCTCAATTGAAAAACTATTTTTGGGATGAACCCTTTTTATACAAAAAGTGTGCTGACCAAATAATGAGAAAATGTGTGGCTGAAGAAGAGGCAAGTGAAAGGACTGCTGCCAAGGTGCTTCAATGTGGCTATTACTGGCCAACTTTGTTCAAAGATTCATATAACTTTGTGAAGCAGTGTGATAGATGCCAAAGAACTGGAAATGTGTCCAGTAGACAAGAGATGCCTCTTACAAACATTTTAGAAATTGAATTATTTGATGTTTGGGGTATTGATTTTATGGGACCATTTCCTCAGTCTTTTGGGAATCTATATATTTTAGTTGTTGTAGACTATGTGTCTAAATAGGTGGAGGCAATTGCTAGTCCCACCAATGATGCTAGAGTGGTAACCAAGTTTTTAAAGAAAAATATCTTCACTAGATTTGGCACTCCTAAAGCAATCATCAGTGATGAAGGCTCTCATTTTTGTAACAAAATTTTTGAGGAGTTGCTGGCCAAATATGGTGTGAGACATAGGATTGCCACTGCTTATCATCCACAGACAAGTGGGCAGGCAGAGTTGTCTAACAGAGAGATCAAAAGAATTTTAGAAAAAATGGTTAATCCATCAAGGAAAGATTGGTCTAAGGTGTTAGATAATGCTCTGTGGGCCTACCGTAATGCATTTAAAACACCATTAGGAATGTCTCTATACAGACTTGTCTTTGGAAAGGCTTGCCACTTACTAATAGAGCTTCAATGCAAAGCTTTTTGGGCTATTAAAAAACTTAATTTTGATTTCAAAAGCTCTGGTAAGGAAAGACTTTTACAACTGTCTGAGATGGATGGACCTAGGATGTTTTCATATGAGAATGCTGAGATTTACATGGAAAAGACTAAAGCCTGGCATGACAAAAAGATTCAAAAGAGAGAGTTGGTAGAACGTCAAAATGTTTTACTCTACAACTCTAGGCTTAAGTTGTTTCCTGGTAAACTCAAATCAAGGTGGTCTGGCCCATTCAATCTTTTAAAAATTTACCCTTATGGTGCTGTAGACCTTCTTGATGAAACAACTGGTAAAGAATTCAAGGTTAATGGACAAAGAGTTAAGAATTATTTGGGTGATGACTCTAACATTAGAGTCACCACTGATCTTGAGGAACCTTAATCATGATTTACAAGTCAGGCTGAGGACTTTCTTCAAACCAAACGCTTGTTGGGAGGCAACCCAGTATTCTAATAAACTTTGTTGTTTTTAGTTGTGTTTATCTACATGTAATGTGTGAAGAGATGTGTTATTCAGAGGCATGGCACTAGTTTTCTTTAGTTGCCTATGCAGTTGGGTGAGTGATGACAGATTAGATGACTGTCACCATTCTTGAGCTCTGTGCGAACTAGTGAATCATTAAAGTTTTGGGGACTTCGCTAATTTCGAGGAGAAAAAGGCTTGCCAAAGGTTATCAATTGGAAGATGGAATGCTAGTAGCTGATGAGTCAGTGATTATCAGAAGTTACCACGTGGCAACTGTCAGAACTGGTGAAAACACGCGCCATCTAGCCGTTGCAATGTTTTCGCGTAAATCTGTTCGTTTTAACCGTTATCCCACATCATCCGCCATCAGCCTTCATTATCCAACGTTTACAAAACTTTTTCATATCTTTTTCATAAATATCTGAACCAAAAATATAACCACCCATTACCCACTATATAAACCAACCCTTGTCACTCATTAAACACTTTCCTCCTTTGCAAATTTCTTAACCTGCAAAGTTTCTTTCTACTCTCTGCAAATCAATTCTACCATCATCTTACCCCTACCTTTCAAAACACCAAACCTTTCCATTAACGTGAAATCATGTCAACTAGGAAGAGGAAAATGTCAACTACTGCCATGTCTGAGGCAGATGAAGATTATGATATTTTCGTGAACAGTGACGCTGCTGAACGTCACCAGATCTTCACCTCCAAGCAAATCCACACTGAACGTGGGTTTATCTTCAATGCTGATTTCGAACGCTTGGAGATAAGAGAAGAACTTGAGATGATCATTCATTCTCTCAAGTGGGAGAAGTTCTGTGTACACCCCTCCAATTACAACACTCAATTGGTGAAGGAGTTTTACTCCAATCTGACCAACATTCACTAGAAGAAAAGGGAAGTCATGGTGCGAGGCAAAGGAATCCTCTACTCATAGGCAAACATAAATTGCTTTTATGACATTGACGTATCAGAGGATGCCTATTATCCTAGCTTGACCGCCATGGGAGAAGAAGAGGTGGATGATATTATGAAGAAGCTCATTATTCCTAGGACTGAATTGAACCTGGGAGTAGGTGAGAATAAGAAGACCATTCAAAGGATGCAACTGCTGCTTGTACCAAAGCTATGGTACCTATTTCTGAAGCACAACATCATCCCCACCACTCACAATGATACTGTGAACAGATCAAGACTGATTTTGCTGCACTGCATCACATGAAGTGTTCAACATTGGAAGGATAATCTCTGATGAGATTCAGAAGTGTTCAACTAGGGAAGGTATGTTATACTTCCCATGTCTCATCATTGCTCTCTGCAAGAAACAACTAGTTCCCCACCTTGTGGGAGATGAAGTGAAGAAGCATGTGGCTGGTTTTGATGCCAAGGCTATACAAGTGTTGATTAAAGGAAACAATGGTCGAAAGGCAAGACAAGAGTTGCCTGCTGCTAAGCCTAGTGCACCTGGCACTAGTGCTGCTGGAGAGAGGGATCTGCTATCTGAATTGAGAAGGGATATGCAGAGGTATTGGTTGTGGAGTGCTGACACTCATGCATGGTACATCTCCAACCTTGCTACCCACGTTCCTAATTTTGACTTCATGACAGCACCTCCTTTCCCTATGGAGATCTTGGGTGAGTTCAATCCTTACTTGCCCCAAGAAAAGGAGACTGCTGACGTGCCTGAGCCCTCCAACAAGCAGTAGAAGAAGAAAAAGAAAAAGAAGAAAGCGAAGAAGGTTCTTGTTGAAGAGGTTGTTGCTGAAGAGGTTGTTGTAGAAGAAGAAGAAAAGAAGGAGAAGAAAGAGAAGAAGAAAAGAAGGAGAAGAAAGAAAAGAAGAAAAAGAAGAAGAGCCACAAGAAGAAGCTACCAGCTGAGGTAGCAATTGAAGAGGAAGCCCCTGCTCAAATAACGGAGAAAACTCCTGTCTCGCCAACAATTGGTGAGAACCAGGATGTAGCTGAGGAGGAGGAAGAAGACGAGCACTATGATAGAGCTGATAGTGAATACATGGAGGGAGATTCGGACTCTGATGCCAATGACAGAGTCATTGACTAGACAAAGTAGAAGAAGAGTGATGAAGAAAGCATTGGGTCTTGTTGAGTTTTGAAGATTTTAGCCAGATGTGTGGTCAGCTGCTCATGATCACTGATGATGGGTCAGATGCTGTAGCATATGGAACATAATTCCGTGATCTGCTAGCTCGCGCCAGCTCGCGCGTTTATTATTTTATGAAATCTTTTATAAGATTTGCTTTGGTTTTTCTTTTAACCATTACTTGGTGATTAAGTCACGTGTTTCTGAAGAAGTCTAAGGCGGTCAAGCCTAGATATATTTTAAAAGGTGGTATTGATTTATTTTTCAAGAAGATCTCTTGTTCTAAAAGATTCAAGACTTGGACCTTACAACGTCCAAAGGTGTCTGAAGCCCAAACCCTGTGCTACTCTAGTAGTATAAATATATGTAATGACAGACTCTAAAAGTCAAGCTAAACCGTGTGTGTTCTAAAGCGTGTGTTTAAGGTTTAGGCTTCTTTATTGTTTATTGTTTATTGGTGTGAGCCTTGCTTGTATCATCGCTGGTCAAGCTAAGGACGTGTTTAGTAGAGTTGTAATTGTGCTTCTCCTAAGCCTGTAGGTACGGAGTTAGTATTGAGTCGAAAGAGTGTGTCTCTTGTCCAAAGAAAACATAACGAAGAAAAGAAAAGTAAAAGCAACGCTAAGTGTGTTGTTTAGGTTAGGAGGTGAGACGGGGTCTCATATCTAGGAGTTCCTATGTAGGGCTGTCACGGGGTACTGTCTAAGTGGAAGACAAGTAGTGAAGCTACGTTGGTCCTTACACTAGAACTATTATAGTGAGTTCACTCCTGGATTGGTATCCCCTGGACTAGGGCAAGTTGCGCCGAACTGGGTTAACAAACCTACTGTGTTATTTACTTTTCAGCTGGTTTTAATTACGTTTTAATTGTGTGTTTGTCGTACGCTGGACACGAGCTCGGACAGTTGTGCTTACATTGTTCACAGCGTTTGTCTGTCTGGTAGCTAGAATTTCAATTAGTATCAGAGCAGGCACCCTGTTCTGTTTAGGGTCAGCTCCAGGGAGGTTTTTCTGGCAAGAATGGACAAGGAAGAAGGACCTATGAATAGGCCACCACTTTTGGTTGGTGACTCTAATTATGACAACTGGAAATCCCGGATGACAACGTTTCTAAAATCCATGGACCACAAAACATGGAGAGCTGTTATAAAAGGTTGGGAACATCTAGTAGTTACTGATAAAGATGGTGCAACCACCACCACACTCAAGCCCGAGGAAGAATGGAGCAAAGAGGAGGAGGCATTAGCTAATGCAAATTCAAAAGCCTTGAATGCTCTATTTAATGGAGTTGATGTGCATATATTAAAGCAGATCAAATGATGCACTAGTGCCAAGGAGGCATGGAAGATACTCCAAACTGTTCATGAAAGTACATCCAAGGTGAAAAACTCAAGATTGCAACTGTTGACTAGTAAGTTTGAGAGCTTAAGAATGAATGATGAAGAAAGTATTCAATAATTCCACATGAAGATTCTTGATTATGACAATCAATTTGATGCCTTGGGTGAGAAGATATCTGAAGAAACTTTATTGAGAAAGATGCTTAGGTCTTTACCTAAGAGATTTGATATGAAGATCACTGCAATAGAGGAGTCCAAAAACATTTCAGATTTGAAGATGGATGAACTAGTTGGTTCTTTACAAACTTTTGAAATGTCAAAGAGCATTGCTTTTGCTGCTGAAGAGTCTGACCAACAAGATAATATGGAGACTGATGAAAGTATCTCTGAAGCTATGGCAATGTTGGGAAAACAATTCAGTAGAGATTTGAAGACGGACAGACGTCCTAAGACACATGCTCCGGACAACAGTCGTAGCACAAATAAGAATGTCAGTAATCAGAAGAAACCCAGAGCTGAGGACAAGACGAATCAAAACAAAGGGGTTCAATGACATGAATGTGAAGGCTATGGTCATATCAGAACTGAGTGTGCGACTTATTTAAAGAAGCAAAAGAAGGGAATGGTTGTTTCTTGGTCAGATGAAGATGAAGCAAAAGAAGATCTTGAAACTGCCAACCATGTTGTTGCTTTGACAGGAGTGTGTGCATCTGACACAAGTTTTTTTGAAGGAGAACTATCTCATGAAGAATCTCCTGATTTTTATCAAGAATTGCTTATCAGAAGTGAAGAAATTTGTAAGCAAAAAGGAACCATTGCTCTTCTGCAAGCTGAAAAGAACAATTTATTGCAGATAAACTCAGATCTCAATGATGAAGTTGTTTTACTCAAATCAAAGATAGCTAACATGAACAAGAAACTGAGGATGCTCAACAGAGGTACTGACAAATTAGACGAGATTCTGAAGATGGGACAGAGTTCAAGAAACGTTAAAGGTATAGGCTTTGACTACAGAGTTGTGCCTCATCAAACACAATTTGTACCAGCTGTTAGTACTTATGATCCAATGATGTCTAGACAGATGCCCTTACATCAAGCAAGACAACAGAGGACTAACTACAAGTCTAGACGAAAGGGTAGATACTATGATTGGGTATGTCACCACTGTGGAAGAAAGGGGCATATTAGACCTTTCTGTTACATATTACGTGGCTCTCCTGACACAAGTTACTCATCAAGACCTGAGCCTATTGTGAAGAACATCAAGAATGAATGAAAGAAAAAGAATGACCAATTCACAAGCAATACTACTAGTGAAACTGCTCAAATTGCTCACACATCTCTGAGAGCCTCATCTAGAAGTGATTGGTATTTGGATAGTGGGTGTTCCAAGCACATGACTGGAGTAGAACAATATTTGACAGATGTCGTTTCACATGCTACCAGCTTTGTAACCTTGGAGATGGAGCCAAGGGAGAAATCAAGGGTATAGGAACACTGGTGAATGGAGATCTACCAAAACTTGATAAAGTTCTTCATGTAAAAGGACTAACTGCCAATTTGATCAGTGTTAGTCTGTTATGTGATCAAGGCTTAAAAGTCAACTTTACAAAGAATGAATGTTTAGTGACAAATGCTGAAGGTGACACCCTGATGAAAGGTGTGAGATCAAAGGACAACTGTTACATGTGGGTCTCACAAGACAACATTATGCTATCTTCCTGTTTAATAGCAAAAGAAGACGAAGTGAAACTGTGGCATCAAAAACTTGGGCATTTGAATCTGAGAAGCATGAAGAAAGCTATTGCTGAAGAAGCTATCAGAGGTTTACCTAACCTTCAAATTCAAGAAGGTAGTATTTGTGGAGAATGTCAGGTAGGTAAACATACCAAAGTGCCTCACCAGAAGCTGCAACATTTGTCCACATCCAGAGTCCTTGAACTACTACATATGGATTTGATGGGACCCATGCAAGTTGAAAGCCTAGGTGTTACAAAGTTTGCCTTTATTATTGTTGATGACTTCTCCAGATTCACATGGATCACCCACTACAACATTTAGTCTCTAACAACAGCCTAAAAATGTTGCAAGAAACAAGAAAAATGTTGCCTAAAAGAATAGGGAACGATTTGTAGGCGTCTTCTATGCGAGCGTTGCCTATTGTCTAATGGGACGTTTATTCGCACTCAATGGCCACAGTTTTTATAAGCGTTGCCTAAACCATCGGAAAGGGGACGTTTTCACCAATGCACCTGAGGCAACGTTTTGTAGGTGTTGGCACATCTGGCAACCATTGCGAAATGTTGCCTAAAAACTAAACCAATGAGAACAAATTCAAAATGCCCAAATCTTATACGCAACATTTTTTTTTAATGTGAACTAAAAAATGAGAGTTGCAATATAAGATACAAATGTATGAATTATTTTATTCAAATGTTTGTAATATTACACAAATTTACATATTTCAATCTTTATTCATCATATAAGAGGGCTCCACACAAACACTACAACAATAATTTATAGACACAAGTTTTTCTAAAATGAAAGTGTCGCAAATGGGTTGATCCTCCCTCTTCATTAAGTAGTATTAGCTTTTGTATATTCTTCTAGCTCTACCAAAGTTTATGCAGATCTCTCTCCTCATTAAGTAGAGAAGCAACTTTTAGCTGTTACCAAAATTTATGCAATTCTCTGAAATCATTTCAAAATGAAATATTAGCAATTGACATAATATGTGCATGAATTAACTACGGTGAATTTCTATAAGTGCAAGAATGATTCCAATGATAGTTTCATTTAAATTCTACAATACAACCATTAATCACTAGCTATAGATATGCATGCTCATAGTCACAGATTAGTATGTTCACCGAAAAATTCCAAGTGAAATACTCACCAAGACCATAACTTTATCAAAACACTAATTGATAATCTTTGGAAAAAACACCATACATGTTTTACTTCTTTTTCTTTGCAACAATAAAATGCTTCAAAAGTAAAAGTGGATTGGATTGAAGAGTGAGCACAACACATTTAGTACCTCATGCATAAAACAAATTTTTAGTCCAGACATATTTACAGAGTAGTGAAACGAAGACAATTAGTACCTCGTGGATAATCCTGGCCAAGCTTCCAAAGCTAGCTACAGTCTATTTGAAGACAAAGTGAGATATTCAGATAAAATATCAAGTTTAAATATACCAAAGAGCTTTCTCCTTCATACAGATAAAACATGTATATGTATCAGAGAGAAACATAAATCATAAAGTTGTGAGTTTTAATACAGACAATACATGGGGTAAACAACCATGACATATTTCAACTAATGCAATGACACATATCTAAATGAAAAAATATCTATGAATATGCCATACCATAACTAAATTATATGTGGCCATATAACTTCATTCAAAATAATTATTTCCATAAACATGACTTCCCTAAACAACCATAATTTTGCATCAAAGGAAACATTCCTATCATCCTTGTTTGAAAAGATGCCATATACAAGTAAAGGCTTCAAATTTACATCCTCAATTTTCTATTTGTATACATCACTAGTTCAAATGAGTTGTCAAATGAAGCACATGTATATCTATATTCTATAAAACTAAAAGCCCCACTCACACTCTCCCTAAATCACCAAATCTTTTTCAAATAAGATGCTAATATTACATAGCATTCTCCTGTGATTTAAAATTGAACATAAACCTAATCAAACCATGCTTTTTTGTTTGTTAATTAAGAAGCTTTGGAACCCCAATCCTTTCAACTACAAAATGAAATAGGCCCTAATTTTATTAATGCATGCCCCATATAAGAAGTATAAGGCAGCAACAGAAGCAGTAACAAAATACAAGGCCGTCCCGTCTCAACAATGAGACTAAGAGACAAAACCATAACCAAAATAAAAAGACTACCAACAACAAACAAACCCACCCCTACTGTCCAAAAAGCAAACACAGTCCGAACCAACACCTACACAACACCTTCTCAACGAACATCTATGCCCACATTGCATCTCATAACTACAACAGGATGACATCAAATGGCTATAGCCTACACAAAACATTACTAAAAGAGGACTCACCCATAAATACAAACTCAAAGATGAGAATCAATTTTCCCATCTTTTTCAAGGTACATTCTACACAAATCCAGATAAACCCACCCAATAATTAGAACAATTATCAACAATAAATTAATATAAAAGGATCAAACTTAATGATTCATTGAAAGAACAGAGGATAAATTAAATTGAAAGTTGGAATTAGGGTTTTGGAAATTTTTGGGGAAAACCCAATCAAAGATGAACTTGAATGAAGAGACTCACCAAAAAAGATAACGAGGCCGGAACCATCAGCACCAGTGATGCTAGGTGGTTCGATGGTGCTTCCTTAGGTGTCTCTTATGGTGGAAAAAAGGGGTTTTACCGATCAATGGTGACATCAGAAGATGAAAGAACGGACGACAAGTGCAAAGACGCGCAGAGGGCTGCGAGTTTGAGAGAAGAGAGAGCGATGGCGTGATTCTGTAACTGGTTGCTCAATCTAAATCATTCTCACGTTAGGGTTTTGGAAGAAAGATGAATGGAACACTGTAATTGGGGTTTTTTGTTATAAGAAAGAAAAAGTAATTTTATTTTGTTTTTTCTATGGTCTGGATCTTTTAAAAAAAATTATTATTTTTTTTTTTGACAAAAAATTATATTTTTGTTATCCTTTTAATATATGAAAAAGGAGGATACGTGTTTTTTTTTTTTGTATGGAAAGGAGGATACGTGTTTGTTTTGGCTTTTACTACTAAAAAATATTATTTGTATTTTTAAAAATAATTTCTATGATAACTTTATTAAATATAATATAAGTTTTTTTTTTGGTCAAGTAGTACGAACACCGGTCCCTGCATTTCTATACAAGATGTCCAACTAATTGAGCTAAGTTCATGGGAGACTAATAAAAATTATTTTGAATTTATTTTTTATAAATTAAAAAAGTAATCTTGACATTCAATAACTTAAATATTTATGTTAGAGATATTAAGTTAATAAAAGTATTTATGTTAACTTCCTCAAAAAAACTAACGTATTTATCTCTAATATTTATGTTAGATATATTAACTTAATAAAATATAATTATATATGTGACGAAGGTAAACGAGAAATAAGCTGCGCCGCTATCCATTTTTGAACTACAAAATTAATTCGCTTAAACAATGTTTATAAATTTGAGAGATACAACATTGTTTCTTAAAATATTTAAAGGATTTAGATGTTACAAATTACAAATTTAAAGGATTTATTTACTACTTAAAAAACTCCAAGAACATATCTATATTACTAACGTAAAACTTAAAAGGATTTATATATACATGCATTTTGCGTAAAAAAATTATAAAATAAAAAATAAATAAATTTATAATATTTGGAAGAAAGATTTTATTTTGATAAAAAAGCTTGAAGGAAAGTTTGCCTCTAAAAATATGGTGTTGGTCAAAATAAATAAAAAATAATGCAACAGTTTAAAATTGTTCCCATAATTATTTAAGGGGTCACTTATCAAACATTGCCAAAGATGACATTATAAACGTCCCGAGAAGTATCTAAGGGGACGGTTACCAACTATAGCTATAAAAATAACAGAGTAACACTCCAAAAATGTCCCCAAAAGTATTTTAGGGAACACTTACCCGGGGTTGCAAAAACATTCCTGACAACAACCATAAAGCGTTGCCTTAGCGAAATTTAGGCAACAACTTTTTCGTGTTGTCTTAAAAAGTGTTGCCAGAGACACTTTTTGTTGTAGTGACCTTTATTAAAGAAAAGTCTGACACTTTTGAGAAGTTTAAAGATCTATGTTTACAACTTCAAAGAGAAAAGGAATGTAGTATAGTCAGAATCAGAAGTGACCATGGGAAAGAGTTTGAGAATGGTAAGTTTTCTGAGTTTTGCACTGCTGAAGGAATATTTCATGAGTTTTCTGCACCTATCACTCCTAAGCAAAATGGCATAGTTGAAAGGAAGAACAGAACATTGCAAGAATCAGCTAGAGTCATGTTACATGCCAAGAAGCTACCTTTCTATTTCTGGGCTGAAGCTATGAATACAGCCTATTACATCCATAACAGAGTTACATTGAGAAAAGGTGCATCCACTACCTTATATGAATTATGGAAGGACAAAAAGCCAACAGTAAAACACTTCCATGTGTTTGGTAGCAAGTGTTATATCCTAGCTGATAGAGACCCAAGAAGGAAGATGGACGCTAAAAGTGATGAAGGAATTTTTCTAGGTTTTTCAAATAACAGCAGAGCCTATAGAGTGTTTAATTCCAGAACCAGAACAATGATGGAGTCTATTAATGTTGTGATAGATGACTGTGGTAAAGATGTTGTGCCACATGATAGCACATCTGACTCAGCAAGTGACACTCAAGGGGGGACAGAAGATGTAGACACAAATGTGGAAGAATCTGAAGAGAGAAATTCAGAGAATACTTCTCCCAACAAAGGGTCATCTATCAGAATACAGAAGAACCATCATATAGATCAAGTCATTGGAGATCCAAATCAAGGGATCACCACTAGAAGAAGATATTGTGAGGTTTCAAATTCCTGTTTTATATCAAATTTTGAGCCTAAGAATGTCAAGGAGGCTTTGACTGATGAGTTCTGGATAAATGCAATGCAAGAAGAATTAACTCAGTTCTAAAGGAGTGATGTGTGGGATTTAGTTCCTAGACCTGAGAATGTGAATGTCATAAGAACAAAGTGGGTATTCAAGAACAAGTCAGATGAAATTGGTACTATCACAAGAAACAAAGCCAGACTTGTTGCTCAAGGTTATGCTCAGATTGAAGGAGTAGATTTTGGTGAGACTTTTGCACCTGTAGCTAGGTTGCAATCCATAAGGTTGTTATTAGGAATAGCATGCATCCTCAAACTCAAGCTATATCAAATGGATGTCAAGAGTGCATTCCTCAATGGATATTTAAATGAAGTTGTCTATGTGGAGCAGCCTAAAGGTTTCATTGATCCTAGTGGTCTAGATCATGTCTACAAATTGAAGAAAGCTCTATATGGGTTGAAGCAAGCTCCTGGAGCTTGGTATGATACACTTACTGAATTCTTGGTAACTCATGGCTACAGGAAGGGAGGCAATGACAAAACTTTATTTGTGAAAGATGTAAGAGGAAAGCTAATGATTGCCCAAATCTATGTTGATGACATAGTGTTTGGAGGATTGTCTGACCAGATGGTGGAGCATTTTGTTCAGCAAATGCAATTTGAATTTGAGATGAGTCTTGTGGTTGAGCTAAATTATTTTCTTGGTCTTCAAGTGAAACAGATGAAAGATACTATCTTTATCTCCCAAAGCAAGTATGCTAAAAGTATTTTCAAGAAATTTGGTATGGAGAATGCTACTCATAAAAGAACTCCTGCTCCTACATATGTGAAGCTTTCAAAAGATGAAAAAGGTGTGGATGTTGATCAAAGTATGTATAGGAGCATGATTGGAAGTCTCCTATATCTCATTGCAAGTAGGCCAGACATTACATTTGCAGTTGGAGTATGTGCTAGGTACCAAGCTGAACCAAAGATGAGCCATCTGACTCAGGTAAAGAGGATTTTGAAGTATGTCAACAGTACTAGTGATTATGGGATACTATATACCCATGGGAATAATGCTATGTTGATTGGGTACTATGATGCTGACTGGGCTGGAAGTGCTGATGATAGGAAGAGTACTTCTGGTGGATGTTTCTTTCTACGCAACAATCTTATATCATGGTTTAGTAAGAAGCAAAATTGTGTTTCATTATCCACAGCTGAGGCTGAGTATATAGTTGCTGGAAGTAGCTGTGCACAATTAGTTTGGTTGAGACAGATGCTAAGTGAGTACAATGTCAAGCAAGATGCTATAACATTATTCTGTGACAACTTGAGTGCAATTAATATTTCTAAAAATCCTATACAGCACAGCAGGACCAAGCACATTGATATTAGACATCATTTTATTAGAGATTTAGTTGAAGAAAAGTTCATCACTCTTGAGCATGTTGCAACTGAAGAGCAAGTAGCAGATATTTTTACTAAAGCCCTTGATACTACACAATTTGAAAAATTAAGAGGGAAAATAGGTATCTTCCAGATTGAAGAATTGTAGCAGTTAATGTATTGGAGGCGTGCAGCAGTTACTTTTCTGTATCATAACCGTTTATTTCACGCAAGTCAAGGAAGCCACTCTCCAACTTCCTCAAGTGTTACTATTGCACATTACAAGTTCACTTTTTCATACTCTCAACTTCTCTCTCGCCCGTTTCAACATCATTCACACTTTGTTACTTTCTTGCTCACTCAAACAACAAATCATCATCATGTCTGATTCAATTGCACAACCCACATTGCAAGATCAAACCACAATTGTTCAATCCGATCTGTTTTTGATTCCATCGCTCAACAAGTCGATCCTACGACGGTTATAAGTGATGCTCAACCACTCGCCATGGTTTCTAGCACTGGAGTGGTCACACGAAGTGCTAAGATACCAGCTTCGAGGAAGAAGAGTGACAACACATGCTCTTTGTCTTCTGCAACAAAAAGGGGTTCAAAATCAAAAGGTAAGAAATCAAAACCCTCTCCTGCTAAGCGTGTAGGTCTAAGCATGCATGACATTTATTGTAAGGAAAATCCTTTTATCTCAACTATTGTGGAACCTGATAATATTAATGAATTTGAGAATGTTGAAGATAATGATACTGTCAATGTTAGTGCAACTGAAACCCTAGGTTCTGATAATCCTAAGGTAGATGATAATTTGATTGATGGAACAACCAATTCGTTTCCTAACCAACATGTGGAAACTGAGAAAAATGTTGTTGATAAGCCTGTTGCTGAGAAATCAGCTGATGTTACAAATGAGCAGACAGATGCTATGCCAGATGCTCACGCATCTTTGGCACAGGCTATTGTTGAGACCACTAAGGTCCCTAATACTCCTCCTACTGAGAATGTTCATAAAGAAGGTTCCCCTCAACCTCATACTGCAGAATTTGAGACTCAGCATGATGAGAGTCCTGACAATGTACTATAGGATGATGTAGTTTTGGTTGATGAAGAAGGTTCAGAAGAAAATTTTGTGGAGGAAACTCCTGTTTGTTAGACTACACGGCTACGCTCAAACGTGGCGAACGAAAGCGTTCCAATTAAACAACTACGGTTTTTCGTTATTTGATCAAGTAAGCGGAAGCTACCTAGATCGGTAGTCTATTGCACCTCGACCAAAAGAAAAGTAGTAAAAGTCGATATGGTATGAAGATGATACAAGGAATGCAATACAAGTATTACAAGTCAAACAATTGTCAAATAAGGGTTTTCTATTCAAAATCTTCACACATACGAATTGCGGAATTGAAAAGTCGTATAGCAAACAAAGTAAACAAACGGTAATTTTGTCAAACACTTGGCGTGTATGACAAAATTACGTTTGTGAGTTAATAACAAAACGTAAAGTAAAGAGATGAGGGATAGAGAAATAACACACGAGGATGATCAGGGAGTTCCCAGCTTTCGCGTCGTCCTCGTAGTGGGCCGGTACGTCTCCCCCCAACTTATCAAACGGATAAGTTGAGACTTTACTTCAAAAATCTCTTTAACAATGCACAGATTACAAACGATACAATATGTAAAGATACAAAATTGATTACACGATCTTCACCATCTTCACCATAGCTCCGACTTGTAATTGTGCAAACCCCAATTCAATCTTGACTTCAATTATCGTTCCCAACGATCAAACCCTCACACTATCTTCTACCAAGAACTTGTGATGATTGTCCGAATAATTCCCTCGCCAAATTGAATTGTACAATTCAAGCAACACTTGAATCCAGATGAGAAACACTACCTTCAAGAACCAATCAACTCGGATGACAAATTCTGATTCACCGCGAATTTTCCCCGAATGTTATCCTTCAAGATCTTCTAGGAAACTTCAATTGAACCCATATTAAATCTTCAATTTGATAGAGATATGAAGGAAGATGATGATTGCTCTTGAATGCTCTTTGATGCAAAACCCTCAACAATCTTGATCAAAGAATTCTTCAATACTAGTTTCTCACACATACAACAATAACACATAAAGCTATTTATAATGGAAGTAGAATTGAGCAAATTTAGGCCTAATCTAACAGACTTGTATCGATACATGCATCAGTGTGTATCGATACAAGCAATTGACAGCAGGAGAAAAACTGAAGGTTTGTGTTCTTGTATCGTTACAACCACGCGTATGTATCGATACATACACCTGAAAAACAGAGTATGACTGATATGTTTCGAAACACAAAGGTGTGTTTCGAAACACAAGGCTCTCTCTAGTTTCTGGAGAGTCTGCATGTGTTTCGAAACATACAAGTGTGTTTCGAAACACAGAGGCTCCTCTGACTCCAATGAGAGCAATTTGTATCAATACAAAAGTGCTATGTATCGATAGAAAATGCGTGATAATCAGCCTGAACAAGTTTCAGGACATTTGTATCGATACAGGTATATATGTATCGATACAAAACACCTAATGTTAGTGTTTTTGTGTTGGCCTCATTTTTGGCAAAACACAATGTGGAGGACAATGTGCGCACATCATACAAGTCCGGAACTTTGATCATATTTACCCGCCATATATTTTCTTGAAGATTTGTTTTGTTTTTGCCTCGCTTGCTTGTGGGCTAAGTCGCGCGCGTTCCATGAACCGTCAGGGTTACTTGTTAACCTAATTTTATTTGTAAAAAGTATTTTCCAATTATGGAAATATTTTATATGGTTCAAGTTTATGTTTCTTGGGACAGAATTCTTACAAGACTTACTTGAAGCCCATGACACGTTTGAAGACCTGTGCTACTCAGAAGACTATATATATGTGTGAAGACTAAACCTAATATTGATTCAAGCCGTCATTCAAGATTAGAGTTTTTAGGGTTTGAGTCTTTTGTGTTCTTGTGCTCTTGTTATTTGTGAGCCTTTGCATGTGTCACCTAGATGCTTGCATAAGGTCTGGGTTATTGAGTTGTAATCTGAAGCTTTTAAGCAAGGAATATTGTTCACTACTCTAAGCTGTGAAGTACGAGTAGTGTAGTATTGTTTGGGGAGTGTTCTCTAAATCTATTGATTGTAATTGTTATAGAGTGGAAGTGAGATGGGTTTCTCTTACCTATGGGGTACCTAGGTAGAAATATAGCACGGGTATTTGGTGAGTTTCTAAGTTGTAAACCGAGGTGTAAGCCGGATAACTTAGGAATAGCATTACACTAGTGGATTTCCTTCCTGGCTTGGTAGCCCCCAAATTAGGTGACGTTGCACTGAACTGGGTTAACAATTTCCTTGTGTTGTTTATTGCTTTCATTATTTATTGCTTTATTACTTGTTCTGTAAGGTTGGTTAATGTGCGCACATTTTACCGCGAATTAGGTTGTCTGATTATCATTTATAAGCGGTACACCAGAATTTTAATTGGTACTAGAGCAGGCACCCTACCTGTTTTTGGGTGAGCTCCAGGGAAGATGAATTCTGGAAATACAGACAAGGAAGGAGGATTTGTCACCAGGCCACCTCTATTGGATGGTACAAACTATGATGGGTGGAAACCTAAAATGCTAGCGTTTCTTCAATCTCTAGACAACAAATCATGGAAGTCAATTCTGAACAAGTGGGAACCACCTATGATCATGGACAAGGATGGAAATGCTACTGGTGTTCTAAAGTCTCCAGAAGATTGGACCAAAGAAGAAGATGAACTTGCGTATGGAAATAAAAAGACATTGAATGCCCTATTTAATGCTGTGGATAAAAACATGTTCAGACTTATTAAGAAGCAAACTATAGCAAAAGTTGCATGGGATATGCTGAAGACAAATCAAGAAGGTACATCTAAAGTGAAGATGGCAAAGCTGCAGCTCCTAACAACACAATTTGAAAATCTTAAAATGAAGGAAGATGGTAACATATATGATTTTCAAATGGAAGTATTAGACTATGCCAACATGTTTGACTCTTTGGGAGAACCAATAGTTGAAGAGAAACTGTGTAGAAAGATCATCAGATCCCTTCCTAAGAAATTTGATATGAAAGTTACTGCCATTGAAGAAGCTCAAGACATTGCTAACATGATGATGGATGAGCTCATAGGATCTCTTCAAACATTTGAAGGTGCATGCAATGACAGAACTGATAAGAAAACTAAAGGTATTGCTTTTGTATCAAATGTAGGACTGGAGAAAATTGAAGAAAATGACATTGATGACAATGCTACAGATGAAATAGTTTTCCTTGGAAGATAATTTAACAAAATTTTTAAGAAGTTTGGAAGAAAACCAAAACAGGACACACAAGCTGATGACAGAAGATTAAAGTCTCCCAGAAAAATAAGTGAAGGCAAAAGAAAAGGAGTGAAATGTTTTGAATGTGATGGACATGGGCATGTCAGATCAGAATATCCTACCTTCCTCAAAAATCAAAAGAAAGGTTTATCTGTTGCTTGGTCAGATGATGATTCAGAAGATGAAAACAATGGAGGAGAAGCTGCTAAACTTGTCACTGTCTTGACTGGGATATGTGAAACTCCTGAGCATGAATCTCCCAATCGTGTAGTACCTTATGAAGAACTAGCTGCAAGCTTTAAGGATTTATGCTATGAGGCTGAAAGTACTTATAAAAAGCTGCATGAAAACAATCAAACTATCACTCAGATGATGACTAAGAGAACAAATCATATATCTCAAATATCAAAACTAAATGAAGAAGTAGTGCAACTTACTTCAAAACTAGAAGACATGAAAAGACAAGTTAGAATGATGAACAATGGTACAGATATGTTGGAAAAGATCCTTGATGTCCAACAACTTGGAAAACCTAAAGGAATTGGATTTGGATATCAATCTCTAAATAAGCAACGTCAGAAAAACAATGTCACAAAGTTTGTTGCAGCAACTGATACCTATAATCCAACAATGTGGGACACCATGTGGGCACAATCTCCGAAGAACATGTATACACATCCTAGGATCACATCTCAGATTGTCACTAAAGTTTGGGTTTGCCATCACTGTGGCAGGAAAGGACACATAAGACCTTTTTGCTTTAAGCTGTGTGGGTGCCCAAATCATCACTCTTCGGAACAGTATTATAATAAATCTGAAACAAAAAGGGAGTGGAAACCAAAGGAGAAATGTGTTGGATTGATTGCATCATTCAGAGCTTCATCAAAAGAAGATTGGTACTTTGACAGTGGCTGTTCAAGGCACATGACAGGGGTGAAAAAATTCATAATTGATTTAAATCCTCACTCTACTAGCTATGTAACTTTTGGAGATGGTGCAAAAGGTGAAATTAAAGGAGTAGGAAATTTAGTCACCAGTGGACTGCCAAAAATAGAGAATGTGCTGTTGGTAAAGGGTTTGACAGCAAATCTTATTAGTATCAATCAACTTTGTGATCAAGGGTTCAAGGCCAGTTTCTCCAAAACTGAATGTCTAATCACTGATGATTTAGGAAGCATTATAATGAGAGGATCAAGATCAAAAGATAACTGCTATATGTGGTCACCTCAGGAAGAGAACAGCCTATCTGCAAGTCTCTTAAGCAAGGTTGAAGAAGTAAAACTATGGCACCAGAAATTAGGTCATCTCCATCTAAGAGGGATGAAGAAAGTAATCTCAAAAGAGGCTGTTAGAGGAATACCAAGGCTTGACATTGATGAAGGAAGCATTTGTGGTGATTGTCAGATTGATAAGCAAACTAAGGTACCACATCCAAAACTTCTGTATCTTGTCACATCAAAAGTATTATAATTATTGCATATGGATTTGATGGGACCTATGCAAGTTGAGAGTCTTGGTGGTAAGATATATGCCTATGTTGTTGTAGATGATTTCTCTAGATTCACATGGATTAACTTCATTAGAGAAAAATCAGACACCTTTGATGTGTTTAAAGATTTGTGTACACAGCTTCAAATAGAAAAGAATGGAAAAATCATAAGAATTAGGAGTGATCATGGAAGAGAGTTTGAAAACTCAAGGTTTATTGAATATTGTTCATCTGAAGGGATCAAGCATGAGTTCTCAGCTCCTATTACACCACAACAGAATGGCATAGTTGAAAGGAAGAACAGGACCATCCAAGAATCTGCAAGGTTTATGTTACATTCCAAGAAACTTCCTCTGAACTTATGGGCTGAAGCCATGAACACAGCATGTGTTTGGTAGCAAATGTTACATTTTAGCTGACAAAGAACAGAGAAGAAAAATGGATCCTAAAAGTGATGAAGGAATTTTTCTAGGATACTCAACAAACAGCAGAGCATACAGAGTATTCAACTATAGAACAAACATTGTGATGGAGTCTGTCAATGTGGTTGTTGATGATATGCCAAGTATACCAGTGGAAGATGTGCACTATGATGTGTGCACATTTTATCAGCAGAATCCAGAACTAGTGATAAATGATAACACTGAATCAACACCTGACCCTAAGACTGTACAAGTTGAACATCCTCCTGCTAACAAAGCACCATCCATCAGAGTTCAAAAGAATCATCCTACTGATCTTATCATAGGTGACCGGAATAAGGGAATAACTACTAGAAGATCAAATGACATTATCTCAAACTCTTGTTTTGTGTCAAGGATGGAACCAAAGAATGTGAAAGAAGCTTTAACTGTTGAATTATGGATAAACTCTATGCAAGAAGAGCTTGGTCAGTTCAGAACAAATGATGTGTGGGATTTGGTTCCTAGACCAAAAGATACTAATGTCATAGGAACAAAATGGGTCTTTAGAAACAAGTCTGATGAAAGTGGTACTATAACCAGAAACAAAGCAAGGCTTGTTGCTCAAGGATACACACAAATTGAAGGTGTTGACTTTGATGAAACATTTGCACCTGTAGCAAGACTTGAGTCAATAAGACTAATGCTTGGGGTAGCTTGTATTCTGAAGTTCAAATTGTTTCAAATGGATGTTAAAAGCGCATTTTTGAATGGTGAACTACATGAAGAAGTGTATGTTGAGCAGCCAAAAGGGTTCCTTGATCACAAGCATCCTCAATATGTATACAAGTTAAAGAAAGCTCTGTATGGGCTGAAGCAAGCTTCAAAAGCTTGGTATGAAAAACTTACTGAGTTTCTTACTACTCACGGTTACAGAAAAGGAGGAAATGACAAGACTTTATTTGTAAGAGAAAACAGCGGAAACCTAATGATAGCACAGATCTGTGTTGATGATATTGTCTTTAGAGGAATGTGTACACATATGGTTCAACATTTCATCAAACAGATGCAATCCCAATTTGAAATGAGTCATGTTGGAGAATTGACATAGTTTCTTGGTTTACAAGATAAGCAGATGGAAGACACAATTTTCATATCTCAAAGCAAATATGCCAAGAATATTGTCAAGAAGTTTGGATTGGAAACTGCCAGTCACAAGAGAACACCTGCTCCTACACATTTAAAACTTACTAAAGATGAAAAGGGGGTCAGTGTGAATCAAAGTCAGTATAGAAGCATGATAGGCAGTTTATTGTATCTTACAGCAAGCAGGCCGGACATTACATTTGTTGTAGGTGTGTGCGCTAAATATCAAGCTGATCCAAAGGAGAGTCATTTGAATCAGGTTAAAAGAATTCTGAAATATGTAAGTGGTACTTTTGACTATGGGCTATTATATACTCACAGTGAAGATTCAAGGCTGATTGGTTATTGTGATGCTGACTGGGCTGGAAGTGTTGATGATAGAAAGAGCACTTCAGGTGGTTGTTTCTTCTTGGGCAATAATCTTATTTCATGGTTCAGCAAGAAGCAAAATAGTGTCTCTCTATCTACTGCTGAAGTTGAATACATTGCAGCTGGAAGTAGCTGTACTCAAATATTTGGATGAAACAAATGCTGAAGGAGTACAATGTGGAGCAAGATGTGCTCACATTATGCTGTGATAATTTAAGTGCTATAAACATCTCTAAGAATCCTATTCAGCATAGTAGGACCAATCATATAGACATTAGACACCATTATATTCGTGACCTTGTTGAATAGAAACTTGTCTTGCTTGAGCATGTTGCCACTGAAGAACAAATTGCAGATATTTTCACTAAGGCCTTAGATGCACCTCAGTTTGAAAAGTTAAGGGGTAAATTGGGCATTTGCCTAATAGAGCAGTTGTAGCAATCAAGGAAAAACGTGTGCGCAACGGCTAATTTCAAATATCAATGCGTGCACGCAAATTGTGTGGGAAGCATCATTAGTTTCCTTAACCGTTTTATCTCTTATCCTACTCTTGTGAAACTCTGCTCTACTTTCACAACATCTCTTGCTAATCACATTCTCTTTGCAAACTGTATCCAAAACCCTAAGGTTGTTCCTAAGGTTGTTCCTATGGAGAAATCTGCTCCACAATCTACTCAAACTGCTTCCAAGGGTAGAAAGAAGACCACAGTGCAAGGACACCTTGAAATTGGAGCAAAGTTGACATTTCCACAGTTGCCAAAGGGAAAAGAGGTCAGAAAAGAAAAGCAGTTGATGCTGAGTCTGATTCAGAGTATAATGTGGACTACGATGTGATAACATCCTCCCCACCAGCTGGTTCTGCTAAGCAATCAAAGAAGGTTGTAGATGTCTCAGATGTAGAAATTGACAATGTTTCCTTTCACAAACTTGTGAAAGCTGAGAGGTGGAAATATGTTTATCACAGAAGAATTGCTCTGGAGCAGGAATTGAGTGAATATATGTTGAAAAACAAGGAGGTCATGAAGTTGATTGGAAAGGCTGAGCTGATTAAGACTGTTACTAACTTAGGAAGTTGCTATGAGCAACTGTTTAAAGAATTTTTGGTAAATATCCATGCTGAATGTCATGACCCTGGTTATGTATTTTTTTTGGATTGTTATTTTTCTCTTTTGGGCACTTGCCTTGGATATTATTCAGCACCTCTGTGTGTGATACAATGGCCCTGATTGACTTCTAAATTCAAATGCTGGCCCTGAACTGCCATTGCCAGTCCCCATTTGGGAGGAAACTATGGCAGAGGCTGTTGAAGAATGTCCCAACAATGTTGTTGATGTATTCGAACTCCCTGAGGGGTTGGTAGACCCCGTGGGTATTAACACAGGAATTTCTGGTGTAGTCCCTGTGGAACTCGAAACCTGATTTGGGCCAGTCATTGCCCCAGATACATCAACTTCTATCACTGGTTGGTTATCATTGAAATCTTGATCATCATGTGGATCATTATTCTCATTATTATTATTATTATTATTATTATTATTATTATTATTATTGTTATTATTAGCGTTTGTTCCTCTAGGTCTCACCATTTCTGGTTTTATTCTACCACTTCTTAAACGCATACACTACACAACAATGAATTTGCAAACTTTTCCAAATTTTTTTTATGCAGAATGCAATGCTCATGCACTAATAGTTTTCAGAAAACTTTGAAACAAAATATTAAACTAAAACACACAAAACCAGTCCCACCGGGCGTGCCAATTTGTTTACACTGTTTTTTGGTAAACAACCGCTAGTTTGCAATGCTTGAAAGACCAACTAGAGAATCTTGGAACATGTTTTGTGCATTCGTAGTTTATGTTTGAAAATGACAATGTTCATTAACGCAAATGAACAAGTTTGTTTGTAAGAAGTAAAGTAAATGAAAAATAAATGACTTGATTGACAAGAAAAGTAAAAATACTCAAAGTGAGTACGTTTTGACAAGAAAAAGTAAATGATTCAATGAATTAAAATGTAAGTAATGTAAATGAAAGCAGTAAATTGCATAAAATGATAAATTGCATTGAATTAAAAGAAAGTGATCACAAGATCATACATTGTTTCCTCTTGTATCCCTTTCACTCGAACGCTTGGGTACTCAGAATTTGTAAGGATTGTTTGTATGTGAATTTGTGATAGAAATTACATCAAATGAACTGGTATTTATAGATAAAAACTAATGCTATCTAGTAACGACTAACTAACATCCATTTGACAGGTGTCTTGCCATCTGATCTTCATTCCAAAATGCCAATAGTTGCTACTTTTGAATGAAACGTTGTAATAGTTTGAATTTTGAATCTTCAGAAATATTGAAAAATACACTAAGTCTTTAAATAGTCTTCGAGTTCGAGTAATCCTTGAATGTCATTCGAATCGTTTGATAACTCGAACCAAATCTTGATTTGCTTCTTGGACTTGTAAATATTTGCCATCTTCTGAGATTTTAGGATATTCACAAATGAGAATATTATTTAAATATATTACTTTTAACCTTTATTGCGTCATTAATGATTTGGAAACATTAATTTCCATAATTGAAAGGTCTAGTAATTATATTCAAAGAATAATTAGGGCGTATTTTGACTTAACCAAAATATGGGCTAACAAATTGCCCCCAAAAAATGCCAGGTTCGAATTGAATTCGAATGAAATGAGAAACTTGGCGTTTTTTCCTTTTAGTATTCCACATTAATTGCACGTGATTACTAATGATGAAAGTAACCGTCAGCACTTTTCCCACTACTGTCACGATTGCACTTTCGCAGTTATAATGGCACACGTGTCAACTGCAGAAGTTGAAAGAAACTGCGAATTTCCTTTTTATTTATTTTATTCAGCTGAAACAAATCCTATAAATAGGATTAGGTCACATTTTCTCATTTTTTCTGCGAATTGCTCTAGCTTACTCGTCTTCTTCTCCGTTCATCTCAAACTCTTCACCTTCGTTCCTAAATCGTTATTCACCATTGTTTAATCTGTTTGTTTGTTTTTAACACTGAACTAGTGTTTAGATTGACTAAACAAACTTTAGATCTGTTAGTTTCAACAGAATTGAGAACGAACCATTCCAAATTCAAACCTCTTTCGTGAACTTTCAACTGTTCATCTTCAAAACAATTTAATGGCTCATAATCAAGAGCAAGCACAAATACCAGTACCTTTTGCTGGCCAATGGGATCAAACCATTCTAAAACCTCACCACATTGAAGTAGTTCCAGAGCCAACTGGTACAGCAGAAGAACATCAACGTTGGGAGGATGAACTCGTCATTCCCTTCTCTGTGGGTTGTGATGTTTTTGCGTTTGGAGGTCTTTTTCCAGATGAAGAAACTCAACCATCTCGAATAAGTGAATTTTTTCCCATCAAGAAAACTTGCGAACCTAAACTCTTTCTCACTGACCCATTCAATTTCACCTTCATTCGAAAGCCTCACAATATGTGGAGATTTGCAGCACATTGTGAAAATCCAACATACACCAAGTGGTTGGATCGAGTTGAGAAAGAGTGGGGAGAGTTTTGGAAGAACTTGGGAATTTATGACATAATTCAGATTTCCAGATATGGACCCCCCTATAACCAAGAAATGCTCATAGCTGCATTAATATTTTATGAGAGAAGTACTCACACATTTCACTTCCCTTGTGGAAAGATGACTCCCACATTGCTGGATGTGACTTTTATAACTGGCTTAAGGCCAACTAGGGAAACGTTCGATCCCTCAAAGTCCAGCAAGAATACTTACTTCACTCTCAAGGAAAAAACTTTCTACAAGTTTATCCAAGAGCATCATGATGAAGGTGAAGTCTCAGCTGAAGAGCACGTGGCCTTCCTTACTCTATGGCTATCCCATTTCGTCTTCTACTCGAAGTCGTTACAAGTAGCTCAAATGTACATCCCCCTTGCCATCCAAATTCATGAAGGCGCCATTGTTGCACTAGGGCGTCTACTGTTAGGTATTCTCTATGAGTCCATGGAAGAATTTTGTGATAATTTAAAGAAAACACAAAATGGAGCTCCCTTTCCGGTATCAGGACCCTTGTGGTTACTCCAATTATGGCTCAATGCCACTTTCACTCGAGATATGGGACTAGTGGTTCCTCCTCGATTTCAAGCTATAGTGGATCAACGCTCGATTGAGGGCATTAAGTTGGCTGTGTTAACTTCCAACTCCAGTGAAACTAATCCTCAAGAGCTCTTCATCAAATACATGAAGATTTTTCTTCATTTCTCTCATTTCCAACCACGTCACGCACCATTTGGGACAAGACTAGTAGGACCTACCTGGCTGCAGGATGAGTTCCCTGCCTCGAATCCAGACAACGCTGATGAAGTCAATGAATTATGGCAAAACTATCTACACCCTACCATCCTTTCTTGCAGGATTGGTAGCAAATCGAACCACTATGTTTTGGTTGGTTACCAACCAAACTTAGTTTCTAGACAGTTTGGATTATCCCAAACTCTTCCCAAATGCCTATTTAAAAGAGAGAAACACATGGTGGATGGTTCAGAAGTTTCCAAGGACATGTTTGCCAAATACCTAAGGGTCTCTGCTGAGTTTGCTTATAATGTTAATCCTGTCGAATTCAACTTTTCTTTCTACTGTACTGAAAAGTATTATGATTGGTGGACACAACATTATACTATGAACTTGGCCAACAACATCACCACTACCATTGCAAGACTCGAAAGTGGCTTTCTCCTCGAACAATTCAATGATTTGACAGCCACGCTCCAAAACAAAGGTGAACATTGAAATAATATTCCTTCATTTTATCTCTTTTACTCGAACGTGTTTTTAAAATAATTTCTCCCAATACTTAGGAAAAAACATAGTGGATGAATCCACTAAGCCGACTGCTCGAGTGAAACCAAAGACTACTGGAGGCATTCATTTAGAAGATGATGAAGATAGAAGGAAGAATGAAGGAAGAACAAAAACAAAAAATGACAAGGTATATTTCTATACCAATCTGTATGCTCTCGAATCATTTAATTGAACTTCCTTTTTATATGTTTCTCTCTGAAATTTTATTAGATCCCAAGAGAAAAACATACCTTTGTAAAACCTCCAACGGAACCCAAGCTCCCACACATTGTGGTGCTAGAGGATGAAGAAGTTAGTCATTCGAATGCTTATTAAAAACATTTTACCTAACTTTTCACATATGCTGTTTTTCTCATACTTTTGTTCTTTGTAGGAAAATGAACCAGCACAACCTTTGAAAAGGAAGCACAAATCAAACACTACAACTGAGAGTAGTGAGCATAAGGATGCACTGTCTGATGCAGATCCAGCTGTCCCCAAATCCAAAAAACATAAGAAGAACAAAGAGAAAAAGAACAATAGCTCTTCAAATGTGGAAGCAACTATTGAAGAAGAAATTGCTCAAGAAGGAGAAGAAACTCAACATCTCGAACAACCAACACAGAGTGAGGGCCTAAAGAAGAAAAAACATAGAAAGCATAAGAAAAGCCAATCTTCTAGGTCCTCGAAGTCAGATCCAACTGTTAGCACTGCGCATGTGGATCATGATTTCACTCAAACTGAGCCTAATGATAATGCGAATGTTGGTGGAACTTCTCCTATTCAAGCAGAAACAATCTTGGAAACTAATGTGAATGAGGTACATAACTTTTTATTAGTCTAAGTTATTCATTTGAATGAATTCTGTACTTAACCAATATTGTTTCCAACAGGAAATTCCTGCACAGGAGGGTCAAGACAACAATTCCCTTCTAGGAAGGATTGGGGAAGACTTTGAAGACAATCAGGTATGCTATTAAATTGGCTTAAAGTTATATTCGAATAAAACTTCAAATTTAGCCAACTTTCTGACTTGATTTATCCCTATGCCAGGCTGAAAGCTTACCTAGGGATAACCCTCCACAGGACCAGCATGTAAGTCCCACTCCAATGGAGAAATTTTTATGGGCAAAATCTGGCAAAGTAAATTTACTTAGCCTAAAAAATTTTTATTTATATATATATAGCCTCAAACTATATTGCATCTTGTAGAAATTTTAACTTTTTTGCCATTTTACCTTATGTTTTTCAGGCTAAGTCATCCTCTCCTCAAGCAGCCGTTCGAACTGAAGCTGATCCTATTGAGGAAGAGATTCCCAATACTTGGGGGTGGCAGAATGTTCCACATGTGGATGGTTATAAAATGCCAATCCAAACACAACTGCCAACGCCTACCCCCAATGCAGCTTCGAGTGACTCTGCTGAAGAGGAAGAAGAAGGGTCTAGTGAAGAAGGGGAGGATATTGATGGAGATGAGGATGATACCATCATCAAAGAAGCAGAGGCTGGTGGGCCAGAAATTTTGTCATTTTCTTCTACTTGAAAGCTTTTTGCAAACCTTGGGGTTCCAGAAGAAACGTTCATAAATATGCAAAAAACTGACCCAGCAGCAGCACTCGATCTCCTCCTCCAATCACAATCACAGTCCCAATCCTCGAGTGAAAGAATTGATTGGATTTCTTATCCTTCCAACGCAGAAGTTAATGCCACTGTCAAGCAAGACTCATTGCTTAACAAGTTAAAAACTGAGTATGGCTTGCAGAATGTGCTGGTTGCACTCGAGGAAAATCCTACCAAAGCATTTGAGTACTTAGGATTTTTAGCCAAATTGCACAATCGTCTCACTGATCCTCTTACATTCTGCAAGTAATCCAACTTGAAAGTGTGATTGATCAATATGCCAAGGTGGTGCAGAAGGAAAAGGAGCTTGATGCCAAATTAAGTGCCCAAAAACATACTCAGGCAGGTTTATTGGCCAAAGCTCAAGAGGCACAACTTGAAGTGGCCAGGATTCGAAGAGAAGCTGCTGAAGTTCAGACACCAAGACTTATTACTTGAAAAAATAATATTTCTTCTTGGGAAGCTAACATTGCTGATCTTCAACGACAAATCGCGGATTACCAACTCAAAATAGCTGAAGAACGCAGAACTCAACTGGCCATAGAAACTGAGATTAATCAACCTTTCCAAGCTGAGATTGATGCCAAAGGCAGAGAAGGCCTTCGAGATTTTGACAACTCAGTCGCTATTGCAGAAGAGATTCAGAGGCTCGAGGACGACCAACAAATAATCAATACTGAGAAAATATCCCTTAAAGCCTTGTATCGAGAAGTGGCGGCTGCTTTGTAATTTGTTTTATGTCTTAAACAATTTTACTTTTGGAATTATTTTGGTTGTAATCTTGACAAGGCCCTTCTGTGGCAATTTTTATTCCTTGTTTGCCATATCTCTTTATTTTCCTAAGTTTTATTCTGCACTTATATTTACCTCGAGCAAAGCTGGTTTATATTTTTTCAAATATTTACCATTTAATCCCAAAACATGTTTTTCAGGAATTAGCTCTTCAATTTCATAAGCACCATTTGAAAAAACTTGAACAATTTTAAATGGGCCTTCCCAATGGGGTGACCATTTGCCTAAGGCTCTATCTTTTTTATCCATAGGCAAAATAACTTTCCACACTAAATCCCCCAAGTTAAAAGCTTTTGACTTTACCTTTTTATTATAGGCTTTGGCAACTCTATCTTTTTGCCTAGTTATGTATTCTAAAGCTTGTAACCTTTCTTCATCTAAATCAACTAATTCATCTAACATCATTTCCCAATATTGGTCATGTGGTATTTCCATCTGCCTCTGTATTCGAAATGATTGCATATTAATTTCAACAGGCAAAACAACATCATGACCATATGTTAATCGAAATGGTGTAGTATTAGTTGATTCTCTAGGAGAATTTCTACATGCCCATAAAACTTGATCTAAAGTTTTGTGCCAATTTCTTGGCTTTTGAGCAATGTGTTTTTTGATCAAATTAATGAGAATTTTATTTGCTGCCTCAACTTGACCATTTGCTTGAGCATAATATGGTGTTGAAGTAAGCAACTTAAATCCAGTTTCATTGGCAAACTCTTGCATTTTTCTACCAGTGAAAACTGAACCTTGGTCAGTGGTAATTATTTCTGGAATGCCATATCTAGAAATAATATAATTTTGAATAAAATTAATTACTGCTTCTTGATCTACATTAGGCAATGGTATTGCTTCAATCCATTTAGTAAAATAATCAATACCAACTAGAATATAACGTTGGTTTTTTGATGAAGCAGGTTTAATTTCACCAATCAAATCCAAGGC
Source organism: Trifolium dubium (assembly GCA_951804385.1). Classification (NCBI taxonomy): domain Eukaryota; kingdom Viridiplantae; phylum Streptophyta; class Magnoliopsida; order Fabales; family Fabaceae; genus Trifolium; species Trifolium dubium. The sequence goes on from OX638067.1 coordinate 20,896,999, forward strand.
CCATCCTCGAAATGGCCAAGGTTTAATTATAGAATGTAATTCACTTGCAGGGACATGTTGAATTCCTACATGCACTTGGCATTCTTGACAACCCTTAGCAAATTCTATGCAATTTTTTAACATAGAAGGCCAATATAAGCCTTGTCTAAACAATAACCACTTCATTTTGTGGCCTGCTTGGTGAGCACCACAAACTCCACTATGTACATCAGAAATTGAAATAAAGGCTTCAGGTTCACTAAGTCATTTTAGTAAAACACCTTCAGTTGTCTTTTTAAACAACTCATTTCCAATAATTACATAGCTTAAAGCCCTGTATTTGATTTTTCTATCCACTTGACCAACAGGGTTTTGTAGATATTCTACTATTGGCTTTCTCCAATCACCATCAACCAAGTTATCAATGGTAAAAATGTCAGCATACTTATACTCTTCTGTGTTCGAGTAATTATCAACACTTGGTGGTGAATCTGCCCCCACATGTTTTGCCATTGATAATTCTGAGGCTAATGGTTCATGAAAAACCAATTTTTCTTTAATCTCAATTAGTTTATTCAAGTTTTCTGGAGAAACTTTTTAACCTGAAGCTATTTGAGCCAAGTCATTAGCTTCTTGATTCTGTAATCTAGGAATATGTTCAAATTCCACAGATTCGAATCGATCCAGTAAGGTACTAGCAATCACAAAATACTTAGCCAAATGTTCTTTAATACATTTGTATTCTTTTGTTAATTGCTTGATCACCAGTTCTGAATCACCTCGAATGACAATATTTTTTGCCCCCACGTCTATCAATAGTGCAAGACCTACAATTAAGGCTTCATATTCTGCCTCATTATTGGAACAAAAACCATTGATTTTTTATTTAAACTTAGTTGGAATTTGTATTGGAGATATTATTAAAATCCCAATTCCAGTTCCATGCTTATGTTTGGAACCATCGAAATACAAAATCCAAGGTTGTGTTTCTACATAACTTAGTGGCATTTCAATCACTGAATGATCAACAAGGAAATCTGCCACTATTTGACCTTTTTTATCTCTCAAAGGTTTATAAGTTAGTGAGTATTCTGTTAGAGCTAGAGCCCATTTACCAATTCTACTATGTAAAATAGGTTTCAGAAGCATATGTTTAATAACATCAAAATGAGAATAGACATAAACTTCAATAGGCTTTATATAATGCTTAAGTTTGATACAAGAGGAATATAAACACAAACATAGTTTTTCTATAGCACTATATCTAGTTTCAGCATCATTTAATACTCTACTTAAATAATATATAGCTTTTTCAACACCATCTTCATCTTCTTGGGCAAACATGCTACCAATAGTTGAATCAGATGTTGAAATATACAACTTCATTGCCTTGTTCCGAATAGGAGGCATTAGTGTTGGTGGATTAGCCAAGTAAGATTTGATTTCTTCAGACACTTTTTGTTGATCTTGCCCCCAATGAAATTGATCACCCTTTTGCTTTCTAAGCAGTAGAGAGAATGGATGAGCCTTCCCACTTAGATTCGAAATGAATCTTCTCAAAAAGTTGATCTTTCCCAATAGGGATTGAAGTTGTTTCTTTGTCTTTGGAGGCTGAGTTTCCATTATAGCCTTCGTTTTATTTTGATTGATTTCTATGCCTTTCTTATGCACCACAAAACCAAGGAAATCCCCTGCATGTACACCAAAAGCACACTTTAGTGGATTCATTTTTAATCCACGTTTTCTCATTCTTTCGAATGATTTTCTAAGATGACTCAAATGATCATCACTAGAAGAGGATTTCACAACAATATCATCAATGTATACTTGCCTAAAGGCATCAATAAAGTCATGAAAAATTAAATTCATTGCTCTTTGATATGTGGCACCAGCATTTTTTAGACCAAATGGCATAACAACCCATTCATAAGTCCCTAATGCCCCAGGGCATCTAAATGCTGTTTTAGCCACATCTTCTTCAGCAATGAAAATTTGGTTATAACCAGAATAACCATCAAGCATGCTCAGGTACTCGAACCCTGCTGCTGAATCAACTAGCATTTCTGCTACTAGCATTGGATATTAATCTTTAGGTGTTGCATTATTTAAATCTCTAAAGTCTATGCATACCCTAAGACTACCATTTTTCTTAATAATAGGCACAATATTTGCTAACCATTCAACATACCTTGTAGTTCGAATGAATTTGCTCCTCAGCAATCTTTCAATCTCACTTTTGATCTTGGACAGGATCTCTGGGTTGAATCTCCTTGGTAACTACTTGATTGGCTTCTTCCCTGGTTTGAGTGGTAGTCTATGTTCCACCAATTCTCTACTCAACCCTGGCATTTCATTATAGTCCCAAGCAAAACAATCTTTAAATTCTTTGAGTAGATTAACTAGTTTTTGCTTTAACTCGAAATCAATATTGGTACTTATATATGTTGGCCTTTTTATGGGGCCATCTCCAATATCAATTTCTTGCAAAGGATCTTGGGCTTGCATTTTTGGATTTGAATTCAATGGATCTTTTTCAAATCCTAAGGGTTCATCATCATAAATGCAATCTAGCCTTTGCTCAAATGGCAAAGCTTTGCCATTATTTTCATCAATGGTTTGTTCAACCATATTATGTTCGAGTGCAGCCTCTAAGGCCTTTTCATGCTTTCTCTCGGCAACATATGTCGTTATCTTGGCCCATGCAGAGGGCTCAGACATTGCTTGATTCTTCATCATCATCCCAACCAGATGGTGGGATTACTCCATCTTCAGGAGGGAAATCTTCAATTACTTCCCTCTCTGATCGACGATTTGTGTATCGAAAATATTTATCAACTGCAAGTGCACAGTTTCGTCGTTGAGTTTTAAAAGATATCGAACCACAGAGACCAATAGTTGACCTACCGTAATTCTGTCGTCACGTTGTAAATCTAAGGCGATGGGTTTAGTTTAGAATTGTTTTAGAATTTAAAATAAATTAAAAAGAAGAAATAAATTAATTAAAGCGGGATATCGGTATGTAACTAATTAACCATCGGGAATTTAATAAATTAATAGCGCGCTAAAAAGTATTTATTTTTCAGAAGGACTTTCTCAATTTAAAGGTTTAAACCTCACACTCTCGTTTTGTTGATAAAAACCATACTTTCTAGACTAGAAGTTTTAATGTCACTTTTCCACCACCTTAGTTTCGAAAGTATATTTTGAAAATCAATAAGTCCTAATTAATTCTAACGTGGCTCTCGCTCGTTCAAAAATTAATATCAAGTTTCTACTATCTAGTTAAAATCTCAAACTCTCGCTCTATTGATTTTAACCTTAATTGCTTTATTTTACTTTCGTTCAAAAGCATAGGAGTTTTAAAATTAGAAACCCGAATCAGAAAAATAGTTTAATATGTGCGCGCGCTACATCATCATTAAATCCCCTTCGGAGAATTAAATTACATACCGATATCTAGGAATTTAGCTAGACATGGTAAAAGAAATAAATAAATAAAAACAGTAAATTAAATAAAGCATAAATAAATAATTAAATAAAGACATAAAAAAAAAACTGGAAATAAATGCTGAATAAACTTGATTGAAATAATCGGTACAGAATTCTTGATAGGAAAGTGAAAACAAAACTGAAAACGAATTCCCGATGTGGGAATACCGTTACAGTTACTGTAGGAAGAAACTAAAACTGACTGAAAAGTAAAGAAAATAAGGCGTCTCAAATTATGAGATTGAGTCTTCTATTTATAGGAGGAGTTTGGCTTCTACGATCCTCAAAATTAGGAGAGGATATGCTTCTCTTTTGATCTCATCCAACAGCCATCTGATTAGGAACAAACGCGTGCTTTCTGTCCACGATACGCGAAATTGGTTTTGCTGGAATTGGGCTTCTGTGGCGAGCGCCACAGAAGTGGTGGCGGGCGCCACCAGGCCAAATTCTGGGCTTGGCTGATTTTGCTTGTTTGCACCTCCTTTTTGCTGCGTTTTTGGCCCTTTTTGCTCAATTCTCTTCTCCGACCTATTTTATTCGACATTACTGAAAACAAAACAAATACCAACATAAAAGCAAATAAAAGAAATAAATACATATGAAAATGCAACTAAAGTTCACCTAAACTAAGCTAAAAATACGATATGATTTCGTGTCATCACTCTCCCAACAGAACCCATGTGTTGGATGGAGTTTTATTGAATGGTACACATTATTACTGGTGGCTCCTCGAAAGCCACTATCTTTCTCCCTACAAGGAGAAATTGAAGCTAAGTTTTTATCAAAAGTTTTCTTTGTAATGTGATCAACCTCACACATATAAAAACTTTGATCAGCTTCAATGTTTTCAACTATTTTATCTTCCCTCCAAAGTATTAACCTTTGGTGAAGGGTGGAGGGTACAACACCCACTCTATGAATCCATTCCCTTCATAGAAGCAAGTTGAAACTAGCTTTTGATGGCACAACTATAAATAGAGTTGGCCTAATGGTGCTGCCTACAACAACATCCATTTGAATGGCACCCATATATTTGCCACTCTTTCCCTCATAATTAGAGAGAACTATATTATGAGAATGCATATCAGTGTCATACATTCCCAATTTTCTCAGCATGAAATGGGGCATTTTGTTAATTGCAACACCCCCATCCACTAAGACTTTATTCACACCCACACCACCAACCTTAGCCTTAATGTATAAAGGCTTTAGGTGATTCTTCATACCTTCATGAGGCCATTCGAATGAGGCCTTCTATTGTTCTATGCATCCATTATTCATCACATAGAAACACACAGGGGTGTAGTCATCTAAGTCTGGCTCTTCAAATTCCTCTTCAAGATCAGAGGTTGACCTAAGGTCATATTCACGTGGCAAAATAGATACCACATTGACTAATACATCAAAATCTGGTTCAGATCCAGATTCGAGTAGGTCCTCATTTGCTATATCATCTTCCATGTTATCATCAGGAAGTGATATTCTTTCTTTAACAGGCCTCTTCAAGGAAGAGCCTTGATCAGCAATCAAGGCATTTTCAGCCTTGTTGGGAACTTGTTTATAATTCCCAGAATTAATTTTGTTGCCCTCAACATGGGCAACTTTGTTCTTGTTATCCCCAGTATAGATAACTTTGTTTGTGTTGCCCCCAACATGGGCAGCTTTGTTGATGTTGCCCCCAGCATGGGCAACTTTGTTAGCATTGCCCCCAGCATGGGCAACTTTATGAGATTCGCCCCCAGCTAGGGCCATCTCTCTCTCTAACTTTTTCTGGCGTTGATACCTACGCCATTGTGTTCGAGTCATTGGGTTCTTTCCCTTATAATTGTTATTATAAGCGAACCTCTTGGATTCAGCATTGTTCCTCGAAGCAGAATGACTCAGGCTCCCAATCTCCATCTTCCTTTTCTGGAAGGCTTGGTGTTGGTCAGATGACCATTGATTGATTGGGATTCTATTGGAAGGAACATATGTTTGCCTCTTCCCCAACCTGTCATGGATGGAAGGGCCTTGCTTCACATAGCTTCCTTTGTTTGGTCTAGCATTAGAGCATTTGTTTTTGTTATCCACATAAGGCATAACATTTTTAAGGCTTGCAGTAGCCTCTTTGTCACACACAGCACTGGAGCGAGGGCATAGCATGACTTCAGTATTGCTTAACTTGCACCTATTCAGAAAGGCAATCAATTCCTCTTCAGCCTGAGGATAGACCTTCTGAATCTTCTCTTCGTACTCCTTCTTAGTTACAGCTCGAACTGGAGAAGCTTCCATGGCATCCATCATCAGGCACTCGAATGGCTCAACATAAGATGTTTCAGCCACTTGGAGATGATCAGTATCAACCTTCATTGGAGGCTTAGATTTTTCATCAAACTTCAGCCTTCCCTCACTTAATGCCTTCTGAACAAGATCCTTGAAAACAACACATTGAGAAGTTTTATGACCCAAAAAGTTATGAAATTTGCAATAACCTCTTTTCTTTCTTTGTTCTAATGCAGGAACTTTTAATCCCTTTTGAACAACTATTTGGCCATCAGCAACCAATAAATCAAAAATTTCATCACATTTAGTAACATCAAATGTGTAGGTTTTTGCAACATATTTATCATTTTTAGGTTCAAATGGATTTTTCCCATTCGAGGGCTTTAATAACTTGCAAGGATAAGGAGGCCCTGGCTTTAATTCAGCCAAATCTATTTCATTTTCTTGAACCTCTTCATACTCTAACTCGAAGTCATTATCACTCTCATAATGTCCAACATAGGCTATTTTTTCCTTTGATTTATGAAACTTAGAATTTCTAGCCTTTTCACTTTTAAGTCTCTCAACTTGTCTAACCCTATCAGCAAGTTGGGCCATGTCCCTGAGATGTTGGGTATCTAGTTTCTTTCGAATTGAGTAGTCAAGGCCACCAGCAGCCATTTCTACTAACTCATGTTCAGGGACTTGGGTAAAGAATCTTGCTTTAAGAAGCCTAAACCTATTGAGATAGTCATCAACTGACTCTGGTGTTTTGCGCCTCACACTTGCTAATTTTTTGAGGCTAATCTTAGTTTGACCCATGTAGAATTGTTCATGGAAAAGTCTTTCCAATTGGGTCCATGTATACACAGAATGGGGAGGCAATGTGGTGAACCAAGTAAAAGCATTCTTGGTCAGAGAATTTGGAAAATATTTCATTTTCAAGTTTTCATTATTTTCTATGTCCCCAGCCTCTGTTAGATACCTAGCAATGTGCTCACCTATGGACTCTATGGTATCACTAGCAAACTTAGTAAATTTTGGGGTTTTCATACCCCTAGGTATCTCTGTTTGCAACACAAATTCAGTTAAAGGTGACACAAAGTTTGGCCTATGTAGGCCTACATTAAGACCATTTTGGGCAAGAATTGCTTCCACCAAATTGGCTAAGTTATTTTGCCCATAATCATTTTGTTGGGCATTTCTCAAAACCTCATCAGCATTTTGGTTTCGATTAACTAACACCACTTCAGGTTCAACATTCCTTTGCACAGACTGTTAAATTACTCGAGGCACTGGTTGTGGCCTCTGCAGTATTTCATTTCGAGCCTCTACAACTGGTTCAGGCTTTGGGGCCTGTATTTGTTGAAATGGTTGTCTAGGCATTTGAGGGCCACCAAAGAAATCTGCTATTCTACCCATTTGGGTGGACAATGCTTGATAACTTTGGTTAGTATCTCGAATTAATGGGTTAATTATTGTACCCATTTGTGTTGTGAGTAAATTCACCATTTGATGATTTCTCTCATCCATTTGTTGCCTTATAGCCAACATGGAATCTGTAGTAAAGGTTGGTGCACTTCCTCTAGTACGGTTATTATTGGATGCTTGTCCCCCATGGAGTGGGGATCGAACCGTTGCATTATCAGAGTAGGTAGATTGATGTGTGTATATACCCTGCATGAATGAGGTTGGCATCCCATAGGGATTTGGCCTATTCGAATGATACAATGGCCCTGATTGACTTCTAAAGTCAAATGCTGGCCCTGAACTGCCATTGCCAGTCCCCATTTGGGAGGAAACTATGGCAGGGGCTGTTGAAGAATGTCCCAACAATGTTGTTGATGCATTCGAACTCCCTGAGAGGTTGGTAGACCCCGTGGGTATTAACACAGGAATTTCTTGTGTAGTCCCTGTGGAACTCGAAACCTGATTTAGGCTAGTCATTGCCCCAGATACATCAACTTCTATCACTGGTTGGTTATCATTGAAATCTTGATCATCATGTGGATCATTATTCTCATTATTATTATTATTATTATTATTATTGTTATTATTAGCGTTTGTTCCTCTAGGTCTCACCATTTCTGGTTTTATTCTACCACTTCTTATACGCATACACTACACAACAATGAATTTGCAAACTTTTCCAGAAATTTTTTATGCAGAATGCAATGCTCATGCACTAATAGTTTTCAGAAATTTTGAAACAAAATACTAAACTAAAACACACAAAACCAGTCCCACCGGGCGTGCCAATTTGTTTACACTGTTTTTTGGTAAACAACCGCTAGTTTGCAATGCTTGAAAGACCAACTAGAGAATCTTGGAAATGGTTTTGTGCATTCATAGTTTATGTTTGAAAATGACAATGTTCATTAACGCAAATGAACAAGTTTGTTTGTAAGAAGTAAAGTAAATGAAAAATAAATGACTTGATTGACAAGAAAAGTAAAAATACTCAAAGTGAGTACGTTTTGACAAGAAAAAGTAAATGATTCAATGAATTAAAATGTAAGTAATGTAAATGAAAGCAGTAAATTGCATAAAATGATAAATTGCATTGAATTAAAAGAAAGTGATCACAAGATCATACATTGTTTCCTCTTGTATTCCTTTCACTCGAACGCTTGGGTACTCAGAATTTGTAAGGATTATTTGTATGTGAATTTGTGATAGAAATTACATCAAATGAACTGGTATTTATAGATAAAAACTAATGCTATCTAGTAACGACTAACTAACATCCATTTGACAGGTGTCTTGCCATCTGATCTTCATTCTAAAATGCCAATAGTTGCCACTTTTGAATGAAACGTTGCAATGGTTTGAATTTTGAATCTTCAGAAATATTGAAAAATACACTAAGTCTTTAAATAGTCATCGAGTTCGAGTAATCCTTGAATGTCATTCGAATCGTTTGATAACTCGAACCAAATCTTGATTTGCTTCTTGGACTTGTAAATATTTCCCATCTTCTGAGGTTTTAAGATATTCTCAAATGAGAATATTATTTAAATATATTACTTTTAACCTTTATTGCATCATTAATGATTTGGAAACATTAATTTCCATAATTGAAATATCTAGTAATTATATTCAAAGAATAATAAGGGCATATTTTGACTTAACCAAAATATGGGCTAACAATGTGCCTATGGTCTGTACTTCTGAATATTTTGCATTATCTGTGCTTTTCTATTCTGCTATGCACTCTTATGCACTATCTGTGCCCTATGGATCTTATGGTATGAACTTCTTATTATCTCCCATGATTTGATGCTATGCGAATTTGCTAGATTATTTGTAGTTCTCTGGTATCTCTCTATTTTTGAAGACTTACTGCATGGTATGTTATGTTTGGCAAAATTTTATGTATAAAAAGGGGGAGTAGATGTTAATTGTTGCTCTGCTGCCATTCTAATGTGATTCTCTACTACCCATTGATGCCATGAAGACTTGAAGATGTTGAAGTATGCCATGTTAGTTGTTAATTGTGAATTGTTGGGAGTATGTTATTTGTCTGAAGTATGATGTGCATGACTATGTGGGCATATTGTTTGCCACCTGAAGAATGTTAGTTGTTAGTTGTTGATTATGAGTTGTTTGCATGATGTGCATGAAAATGTTGACACATGGTCGGTTTCACTATGTTACTTGTGAATTGTTAATTGTCTGCATGATCTGAGATATGCATGATTTGAGGGGGAGAAAATCTTTCTTGTTAATTTTATGTGAAGCTGCTATTAAGGGGGAGTGCTACTTATATGAAGTTGTTACTAAGGGGGAGTTTTGACTCTCTTGTTACTTGTTGATTGTTAATTGTTACTTGTTGGTTGTGTGCTTGCATGCGTATGTGCTACTCTTAGCATGTCAAGCCCTATGTGTGTTTTCCTAAAACACCTATGTGAGGATATCTTTATCCTCTGTTTTTTTCTTGTGTGAGGCCGTTTATTATCCGCTGCTGTGCGCCTCTGATGTTCATTGATGAAAGCTTATTAGTAAGCATATTTCTATAAGGAATCCACTATGTGAATTGTTGATTATTGATTGTGCTCCTTCAAGCTACTATTCTCTGATTAATATGAAGGAGTGTGCTACTTTTATCTCTCTGGCATTGATATCTAGTCCAAGATTGTTTCAGCCGAAATTTGCCAAAGGGGGAGATTGTTAGTGTTTGTGTGTTGGCCTCATTTTTGGCAAAACACAATGTGGAGGACAATGTTCGCACATCATTAAAGATGTGAAGAACAATGTGCGCACATCATACAAGTCCGGAACTTTGATCATATTTACGCGCCATATCTTTTCTTGAAGATTTGTTTTGTTTTTGCCTCGCTTGCTTGTGGGCTAAGTCGCGCGCGTTCCATGAACCATCAGGGTAACTTGTTAACCTAATTTTATTTGTAAAAAGTATTTTCCAATTATGGAAATATTTTATATGGTTCAAATTTATGTTTCTTGGGACAGAATTCTTACAAGACTTACTTGAAGCCCAAGACACGTCTGAAGACATGTGCTATTCAGAAGATTATATATATGTGTGAAGACCTAACCTAATATTTATTCAAGCCGTCATTCAAGATTAGAGTTTTTAGGGTTTGAGTCTTTTGTGTTCTTGTTATTTGTGAGCCTTTTCTTGTGTCACCTAGATGCTTGCATAAGGACTGGGTTATTGAGTTGTAATTCGAAGCTTTTAAGCAAGGAATATTGTTCACTACTCTAAGCTGTGAAGTACGAGTAGTGTAGTATTGTTTGGGGAGTGTTCTCTAAATCTATTGATTGTAATTGTTATAGAGTGGAAGTGAGATGGGTTTCTCTTACCTATGGGGTACCTAGGTAGAAATATAGCACGGGTATTTGGCGAGTTTCTAAGTTGTAAACCGAGGTGTAAGCCGGATAACTTAGGAATAGCATTACACTAGTGGATTTCCTTCCTGGCTTGGTAGCCCCCAGATTAGGTGACGTTGCACTGAACTGGGTTAACAATTTCCTTGTGTTGTTTATTGCTTTCATTATTTATTGCTTTATTACTTGTTCTGTAAGGTTGGTTAATGTGCGCACATCTTACCGCACATTAGGTTGTCTGATTATCATTTATAAGCAGTACACCAGAATTTTACCTAAAAATTGATTTTTCAAAGTTTCAAAATAATGTTTTGCTGTCAAGTCAATTTCAATTGTTACCTAAACATATTCTACTCTATTTCCATGTGTTTTGACAATTATTAAAACTCGGAGGGGAACTGGTGCATATACATTCTCCCCCTTTTTGATAATTGTCAAAACTATTGCATAAGCTAACTAAGCCTACCTAAGATGCAATTTACAAATAGCTTTAAGATATAGACGCAAACAACAACAAGGCCATCTTACATATATGTTGAACAACCGGATCCGAAGACTCAAAGCTTTATCCATAGCTTATGCTTGCAAATCTTTTCTCCCCCTTTGACATTATCAAAAAGAAGAAAAGAATACTCATGATAAGTATCGAAATTTGATGTAAAAACCATATAGGTCACATAATGCACTTACATTTGTCGAAATGCATTATATGATAAAAAAAACCTGATCAAAATAATTAAGCAAAATATGCACGAATATATTCCAATGACGAAACAACAAAGCATCATGACAATCATGGCATGTAGAACAACAAGCCAAACCAAATCACATGATTAACAAATATCGGCATTTTGAGCAATTCAAACATATTCTACGGATGAAGAAAATAAACAACACATCATGCATAATAAAATTAATACATGAAATTAAAAGATCCAACAAGTCATACAAAAAAGTAAAAATGCCTAAAAGTTTGGCATTACAAATTATCCGTACAACCATATCGAAAATAAAGAAGTCATAGAGAAATGAAAATGAAAGGACAAATAGTTCATGAGTTAAAAAAAAAATAAAACATCCAAATCATTCATTCATGGGTTTGATCGGGTTGAGGATTGATTGAGTGATCGTCATTGTATTGGTGGTTAACATATTCATCAAGTTGTTTTTGGAGGTGATCAAAACGAGATGCATTGTATGCCTGCATGTTGTCAAGCTTTGTAGTTATCTCATTTTGGAAGGAAACTTGCTTCATGCTCATATCCTTTAGGAGTTCCATGATGTTCGACATGTTAACATTAGTGTTTGCGGAAGACTCTTCATCATTGTCAACCAAACATGGAGATACTCTTGGTCGTTTACCTCTACCACTAACATCCTCTTCCATACCTTCTTCCTCTTCATTTTCATTTCCAAAGAATTCATAATCCTTTAATTCCTCATTCCACTTGTAGTCCATTCTCTTCATCATGGTTTGACTAAAGATTTGTTCCCTTTGTGGTCTATTCCAAATTCCACCCAAATAGTCAGTAATTTTGAAGTGATCAAGGATTGTGGCAATCATACATGAATAACCAAAGAATTTGTCCTTTGTGGAATCTTTTAAGGCAAACATTCGGTTAACAATGAAAGTTGGCCAATCGACTTTCTGTTTCTCCAACAAAAGATACATAATATCCATGTCCTTGTTATCAATCCTAGAGTAAGCACCACTTCTAGGTCTAATAATGTGACAAACTATCCAATGTAGGACTGATGACACGAAATCATATCGTATTTTTAGCTTAGTTTAGGTGAACTTTAGTTGCATTTTCATATGTTTTTATTTCATTTATGTCTTTTTATGTTGGTATTTGTTTCCTTTTCAGTAATGTTGAATAAAATAGGTCGGAGAAGAGAATTGAGCAAAAAGTGTCAAAAAAGGAGCAAAAAGGGAGGTGCAAAGCACAAATCCACGCAGCCCAATTGATCCCAGCAAGGAACAGTCTGGTGGCGTCCGCCACCAGCTTCATGGCGCCTGCCACACAATTAGGATTCAATTGAAACCAATATTTGCGTAACCTGGGGGAAAAGAACGCGTCTGTTCCTGATCGGATGGCTGTTGGATAAGATCAAAAGTGAAGCATATCCTCCCTATTTTTATGGATCGTACGAGGCAAAATTCTTCTATAAATAGAAGACTCAATTCCAGATCTCCACACGCCTTATTTTCTTTACTTTTCAGTCAGTTTATATTTCCTGCTTTGTAAACTGTATCGGTATTTCCACACCGGGAATCCGATTTCAGTTCCGTTTTCACTTTCCTGTCAAGAATATTATTCCAATTAATTCCAGCAAGTTTAATTCAAGTTATTTCCAGGTTTCTTTTAATGCTTTTATTTAATTATTTATTTACTATGCATTGTTTAATTTACTGTTTTTCTTTGTTTATTTCTTCTACCATGTCTAGCTAAATTCCTAGATATCAGTATGTAATTTAATTCTCCGAAGGGGATTTAATGATGAAGTAGCGCGCGCACTTATTAAACTATTTTTCTGATTCAAATTCCTAATTTAATTCAAAACTTTTGAACGAGAGTAAAATAAAGCAACTAAGGTTAAAATCAATAGAGCGAGAGTTTGAGGTTTTAACTAGATAGTAGGAATTTGAGATTGATCTTTGAACGAGCGAGAGCCACGTTAGGATTAATTAGAACTAATTGATTTTCAAAATATACTTCCGAAGCTAAGGTGGTAGAAAAGTGACAGTAAAACTCCTAGCTTAGAAAGTATGGTTTTTATCAACAAAACGAGAGTGTGAGGTTTAAACCTTTGTATGTTCTCCCTGCTCCCTATAACCCACCAGTCCTTGTTCCCCAAAGGTTAGTAGAGGCTAGAATAGACCCTAAACCCCAAACATGTGGAAAGAGAACAAAATATAAAATTCAACACACATGAGGTTAAGGGCGAAAATAAAAAGAGAAAATTGGGGGAAAGAAAGTTTAAGGAAGTCATTAGTGCAAAGAGGATGAGGG